>QUSF01000007.1:27887876-28055841 GCA_003676055.1 Chloebia gouldiae | reverse complement strand
CGGCAGCCACCGGCCCCCGCTCCCCGCCGCTCCGGCGCCCGCCCGCTCTGACGGCGCCGGGAGCGGCGGCCCCGCCCCGGCCCTGGCCCGGCCCCCTGCGGCCTCGGCCGGGCCGGCATCGCCGGCGCTGGAGCGGGAGCGCTTCGGGCTGCCCCGCCGGTCGCCCGAGCCAGGGTATCACCCCCGGCTCCGGAGGATTCGAGAATATAGAAACGAGGATTCTCTTCATCTGCAGTTAAGCATCGGAGGTAGAAGAAATTCTTCCTAATGTCCAAACTAAATTTCCCCGACACTGCGTCCTTTTGTCCTGTCTCTGGCTGCCTGTAGAGGCGGATCCCCACGCAGCTACAGCCTTTCATGTGGTTGTAGAGAGCACTAAGGTCCCGAGTCCTCTTTTCTCCAGGCTAAACAGCCCCAGCTCCCTGAGCTCCTCCTCATAGGACTTGTGCTTCTCCAGCTCCACTGCCCTTCTCTGTACATGCTGCAGGACCTCATTGTTTTTCTTGAACTGAGGGGCCTAAAACTGGACACAGTACTCAAGGTGTGGCCTCACCTATGTGGAGTATGAGAGAATTACTTCCCTAGTCTTGCTGCTCACACTGATACATTTTAGCATGTTTCCTCCCTCCATCCATCGATCCATCGATCCATCCATCCTCCACACTTGAAGTTGTTTGACAGCTGTCTCACTCACATGCATGTGGTGAAATTGCTGTGTAGCTGGAGGCTGAGCTCCATTTCTTAACCAATTTCTGTACCCTGCTACTATCAATGAAGGATTTATCGTGCTCAAGCAATGTTAAGAGTAATTTGGAAGAATGTAGGAAGAGGTCACAGTCCAGCTCTGGCTCATTCTGTTATTTTTACACAGTGCACAAAAGCCAAGGAGAACAAAGGTCACTAACAAGTTACCTTGTGGGAACTCCCAAGAGGGAGGTGAGGGGCCCTGGCATGGAGGAAAGACTGTGAAATGGGGTATCAGTGAGACACAGACACACTCATCTGGATGCCTCCAGCTAACTGGGTATGACCTGCAGAGGACTGCTGCCAAGAAGCAGCTGAGTCAGTCCCAACACCCGTCTAGTGTAAGAATTTTAATTTGCCTGTTGCAGATCCCTCATGCTGAAAGATGCCAGCTGAAGTCCCCAGTATAATCTGAATTGGGATAGAGATGCCAGGAGAGGCAGCTTGAATTTTTCATTTTTCTTTTTGCATGTTGTTGGTGAAAATTCCATGAAGGGCTCTGTGCTTCAAAATCACATAGAGGTGTTTTCAATGCATAATCAAACATGCATAATTTTTCATATCTACCTTTGCCTATCATTTAGCATAAAGCTAATGAACCCTGCCACATTTTTTAACAGAGAGACGGAAAGTAAGAGTTCCTCTGCATACCATGCAGACTTGGTGAGAACAAGTTGGAAAGCAAGTAGACATTGTCACTAGCACCTTTCAAATTAAATACAGATCTTGACAGAAAAAAAATCAGGTTATTTGCAGCTGATGACATTAATCATCATCAATCAAAGTACAACCTTTTTAAACAGCAGATTTGGACAGCTCCCCACCAAGGACTCTGGAAGAACGATGTTTTCTATTGATATTCATTTAGTATTAGGGAATTGAAACAGCACTAAGGCCCAAGGGACCACAAGGGCCTTATGTTGCACCAGTGTTGGAGGATGTGGAGAGTCACCATGTTATTTGTAGGCAGAGCAGTCTGAATTACCCAAGGCAAAATACAAGAAAACCCAGCAGGGTAGGAATGGATATGCTAGAGAGGTTTTCCATTTACCTACTTTTTTTGCAAGATTATGTTTTCCTAATCTATATGTAACGAAACCTCACAAATAGAGGGGAGTTGTATTTCAGTAGAGTACTCAGAGAGCTGCTCTGGGACCATTACCAGGTTTAAGATTATTTCACATTTTCTTCAAAGGTGTGTATGTATGCATAAACTCACTGCCAATTGTATTTGTGGACAACCCAACAGCTGACACTGATGAACAAAAGAATTGGGTCATCACACAGAAGTTCTGCAACAGATGATAAAGCATACTGTTCAAAACTTCTATTATTCTTCAATACCCACATCTCAGGTTATACATCCAGGAAAAGAACAAAAAGCTATACCCTGGAAAAACAAGCCATACACTGGGAAAACATCAGAGTGAAAAACTACTGACTCTGAAAAAGGGATCAAGATCATAAGGGACAGGGGATTGAACACGAGATCTAGACTTAACGTGGTGTGTTAAGTGACAAAATGTGACACTCACCCTGGAAGCACAATCAATAGTGTAAAAAGAAAGCAGAGATTTTACCTGTACAGAGATCAATAAAAAAAACCAGTAATAGAGGTTTATGTCCTTCCTAGAAGAAGATTGCAAATTCCCCCCTGCCCCATGATGGGACTAAGGAAGGCAGGTATAACACAAGATTTTATGAAGTCAACCCATGAATTTCATTGCATCAGTTTTTTTTTTAAAGATTCAAATGCATTCCAGCAGGACAACATAAGATACTACTCACCTCTATGCAGAGCCATCCCCTCCTCTTCTCCAATAAGTGAAAACTGAAGTCATATTGTAATCACAGTTGTAATCACAATACACACATGCTCTTTCTATAAAGAGATTACTGGCTATTGAAATAGTCTATCAAGAGAAAACATAATCAGATTTTATGCCATTTTCAAGAGCTGATGCCTTTCTCTGGCATAAAAAGCTTCACAGAAGTTCAGACTAGATGAAAGGTATCAAAATGTTACCTTAACTACTAATATAAAGAAGGAAGGGACCTGAAATTCCAGTCTCAGCTGATAAAGGGCTTTATGGAGTTTTTGCTCATAAATTGACCAACACAAATTTTTACACATCCAATTATCAATTCCCTCAACACAACACACTATTTAGTCTCATCTTCCTCAGCATGCCAGCAATCCAGCAACCTGTAACAGATTTCTTCCCAGAAAGAATCCCAAAAATCATCCTGCTATGACCGTTGGTGAGGTATAGCTGCTAGAGAACCAAAACCTTGAGAAAACAGCTAATAAATATTAGACCTTTGTGACCTCAGAAAGAATTCAAAACTTTCCCTACCAAAAAGCCTCTGAAGTTCCTGTCAGAAATTGACAAGGGAAAGTTCATATTCCTCTTCCTTTGAGTAGTAATGAAAGACAACACAATACGATTTTACAGTAGCACAGTTTATCATTAGAACTTATGAATTCCAAGCCACTTTCTGCTTTGCTATTTTTCTGTAGCTCCTTTTAAAGCAATAGTAGCAATACTGCAGTTTTAAAAAATCTTGTTCTAGGTCACAGAGATTTACTTGTATTATTTCCTCTGTTACTAAAATATCTTTAGGGAAATTATTCCATTCCATTTCACTGCAGCCCATTGGTACCTACAGGCCAGCCAAGAAAAAATATTGCATATGAAAGCCTCCATCAAGACACACCAATCTCAGCTTGACATAAAAATATATTTCCAATGTTCAGCTACTAAAATACATTATTAATTGAAATACATTACCTTCTACTACCTAATTAAGCAACTGTTAAAATGCTAACCTTGTTGCTTCTTCCACTTTCAGTGTTCAAGAACATTATAAATTAACCTACTGTAAATCCTGAAAATAAAGCATAGTGCACTTCAAGAAGCTGCTCTCTATGTTTACAGAATTTTCTACAGACTGTCAACCAAGTCATTGTGAAATGTGCCACTTACAGAAATAACTGGTTAATGATTTTCTGAAGATACCTGCAATAAAACCAGATATTCAGCAGGTAGATTTGGAAAAAGAAAAATGAGAAAGGATCTTAATGTTTCTGGTTATTATTTTGTCAACTACAACTTATGACTGGAATTAAGCTGTTGTGCTCTTCAGCTTTAGATAAGACACATATTTACAATAAATACACGTATTCTAAATGACCACATATCAAGGCAGCACAAAATTCATCATGTTAACAAAGCTGCCAGAGTTCTGTATTTGTAAATTTTCTAACCACAGGCTTGAACAACAGATATTGCTTACCACCTACATTCTGTGGCTGCATTTTTAGATGATGACTTCATTTAATGCTGCTCTTATGAGTAGAAGGTGTCAACCTAGTTTGTTACAGGCTTGCACTGAAAACATAAAATTTTAAATGTTTTCTTTGGAAAAAAGCATCTCATCCAACCTGCTACTCTCCAGAAACTTTAGGAAGTGAAGAGAGACTGGACAACCAATTCCTTATGCCACTCAGTGAATAATGAAGCTCTTTATAATACAAATGCACTCAGTCGGGGTGCAGAAAATATTTCAAAAGTAAGGGTTTTTTAGAGATACTTTGTATTTTATCGCCTTCTGAGAGACACATCTTAAATACTAAATGTGTGATACTTTTAAATACCAACGCCTTTCCCTCACTTTTCAACATATGTACAGATGGGCCTTTGTTAAACAGACTCACATGCTTATCACTCTGCACTAACTTGAAAGAACAGTTAACAGCCTAAAGAATTTTCAGAGTAAATGACCACAGCCTATTTTTTATCATCATAAACATGTGAGCAGTTCTGCAGTATGTGTTTACAGCTCTGTAAATACAACTGTTTGCAGGACTGAGCCACAGAGAGAACATTTTAATTGCTGGAACAGGATGTTGTAATACAGATAGGTCCTAACACTCACAGAGCCACAGACTGCGACGTCAGTCTCGACAGCATTTAGCACCCTCTGACTCTCCATCATGGAAAACAAATGAGAAGAACAAGAGCAGCAGTGAGATCTTTGCAAACTCTATTCTTTACTTATTCAATAAAAATTATTAGCACTGCTTATATTTGGGATTCTCAAACTAGTATTAGCCTTTTGGCACCAGGCCAAACATTGCCCCTCAACAACCCAATTTAAGAGATCTCATCTTGAAAAATCTACCAAAGAATAGAAACATGTATTTTTTTTAGTAAAAGTCAGTAAAGTAGCACAAGGCATGAGACAAAAACATCAATATATTTAAATAAAAACATTTTGTGCATTAGGGAAAAAGCTGTAATCAAATGCATAGGACTTAGGGTATTAATTAAATGAACTATTTTTCCCAAAGGAGCATTAATATCTCTCAAGCAGGACAGTGCTCAAAGTCCCAAGACAATTATATAATTACTTATCTTTAGACAGAGTATTATGTTACACAATATTGGAATTGAACAAGTCTCTTGAGCAAATCAGTATCAAAATGCTGATGTCACAGTATTTGCATACTGTCCAAGGTAGTTTAGTGAACCATTAGGAAGTTTTGACACTAACATTCTTTTGGATCAAATAATACATGTGTTCTGCTAATTACTAAACCATAAATATTCAATATATTTAATTTTAATACTTGGTCTCCACTGGATCAAGCTGATTACTAGAAATAAGTATGTCTGTCTAAGATGTAGCAATGTTTCTGCTCCATTAGGACCATCAGGAGAGGCTTAGTGATTATGGCTGAGAAAGGAATAAAGATCACTTGAACAATCAACCTACAAATCCATATATACCATGGGCATACCATGGAAGAATCCTTGACTACCAAACTCACATAGCATTGCCACTCCTCTCTCTAAATTACATTAAAATACCTGTCATCTGGCATTATATTTATTTTTAGTACCTTTTATTTTTTTTCCCCTGGAAAAGGCTTGTGAGTAATACTTTGGAATTAGAGTGTTAAGTTAAAAATACTGTTATAGACATAAATGATCATTTTAGTGTATGTAAAAAGATAATATGGTAAGTAGGCTGTGGAAAACAGAGAATGCTTACAGCACTTGAACAAATGAACTAGCTTCCACGTGATCAACAGAACACAAAAATGTGAAATCACAGTTGATTTAGGTGGCAAAAATAAAGTCCTGCATATACACGGAATATAAACATTCTCTGACTCATTACAGAACAGTTGCTTAAGACAGAATTAAATAGTCAATATGTGCTCATTCACTGAGGTCATCAGTTTTAGAAACACACAGTAAGTGTAGCATGCATCTGTTCAGACTGAATGTGTATCATTACATGGCTATAAACTTCAGCCAAGAAAAGAAGTTACTATGGCTCTCTCCCTTCTCACTATTTCCTCATCTTGCTTCATAAATAACTTCAGTCTGAAGTTATTTGAGTTTCCACATGTAAGAGTTACAACACCATTTATTTCTTAAAGGCTTGACACTTAAAGAGGCGGGGACACTGAAGGAAGTAAAAGGAAATATTCCTTTGGAAAAGCAGGTCTTATACAGAACCAGTTAACATTTACCACAGTCATGGTTCAAGCACTATTTAATGCTTCTTATTCCCATAAATCCCACTTCCTTAGAAGTGTGGAACTGAAAAACAGCACTGCGCTCCTCTGTTACAGGTTTATTGAGTAGCAAATCTACTGGAGAGGAAGCAGCTTGCACACACATTTTAAAACCTTGGTCAAGTCCTCATCTCTGAAAATAGCTCTAGTCTGAGAAACCCTCTGAGATGGTCATCTACTAAGGAAACTCTTCCTCAACACATCAAGCGAACTCCCAGTTCCATACCTTGTATTATTTCTAAGAGTAAAAGATTATCAGAATTTACAGTAAAGTCACAAAAGACAACTTCACTTCAAAACAGAATTACAACTGCTGCAGCTTGTTCTGGATATCACATTTTTATTGCAAGTACATGACAGGTACCCATTTTGGCCAGAACTTGCAGCTTTATGCTTGCCTTCTTTTTAACATCTAAATGCACATCCAGGTTAATCTGTTGGAACACTCAGGAGTAGATACCTTCCATGAAAACATTGTATGAAAGGATGCAGTAGGTACCATCTTCTTATTTTAGTCTCTGTTTCGTGTAGAGTGCTGATGAACCCCAAAGCTCCACAGTGAGGTCTCTTGATGAAGACTTCAGTATCCCTTCCTTCCTCTGAATCTTGCCCTGGTATCCAACTGAAAATTGAAGACAGTATATTAAGAGCAGGTATTTTCCAAAAGAGGTATTGTAGAGTGTGCTACCTTGGCACTTTGTAACAACAGAACAAAGGCCAGAATAAAGCAGAAGAAAACTAGTGATGTAGCCAACAAGCTACAGGGGATTCTGATGAAAGAGGCATTATACAGTCTTAAACCTCACACAAAACTAAAATTATGTGGTAAGTGTCCTCTGCATTCTGAAACAAACAATATAAATTATAGACCAGCATAGTAGGATGGCAAGGAACCCATGAAAAACAAGGTAAATCTGCTTAGATCATTTTGCAAATGTAATTGATTAAGTGAAGGAGGAAAATTCAGATCTGGTTGAAGTAGGAGTCACTACAAATGTCTTTGAGGAGAGGGAGAACTTAAATACACCAAGTTTCTGGAAAAAATATAAGCCAATCAGTAAAAACAGAAACATTATTAAACTTGTAAAATCTGCGCAGTTAATCTTGGCAATTACAGGAAAAGCATTTAATTAAAGGCTAAAGATGATGGTAAAGCTAAAATAAATGCCACAGTGTAGTACTTACAGAAGCTAAACTGCAAGTTCTTTCCCAATGCAGCAGAAAAACATACTGTGATCTTGGGAGAATTCTTCTGAACCTAGATAGCCATCTTGAAGAGGGCAGTGACAGATTGCAACTCAGCCATATTCTGATATTAGACTGAGGAGGTTTCTTTTATCACCATTATCTAACCCTCTTCCAGAATTCAGAACTGCAGCAAAACTTGTAAAGAGCTAGACTCACGATGACACAGCTTCTCCAAGCAGCTTTCACTTTCAACCTTGGCCCTACTTCAACATCTCGTGTACTAAAGTTATTCCTCTGATTAGACTTTCTCTTTCCTTGAAAAGGAAACAGCACTGAGGCAAAACCCCTGATGATTTTTGCATACTGCAAGTTATATCTGTATTTAGTCTCTAACTTGGTTTTGGACACTCTTTAAGTCTCACTATTATAACAAATACCAAGTTTAACTGAGCATGATTATGGAGATTTACAGAATTAACAGGACACTCATCAGCCTTAAAATTTGGGAGAGTTAAATAAAATCATGTAAGAGCCAGGCCTCTCCCTGCATGACTGGAGGCATTTACCTAGAAACTTTCATCAGGCTCCCTTAACAATGAACAGACAGAAAAATACAAACACATAATCTGGAGATGCATATGTTGCTACTGCAGCTTTATATAGGTATTTTAAACTTTCAATATACATCTTCCCATACACAGAAATAATAATTTGTCACTTTATGGATTAACATAGTTCATATAGAAGAGGTACAAAAAGCTGCTTCAATGAATACAAAATGGAAGAAAAATTTAAAGTATCATGAATTCAATGCAAGATCTTGCTTCAACAGTAAAAGTCTCACTTCATTTAAATGTTCTCTACATAGATGTTTTTGAAAAACCTTACAGACAAAAGATAGCTTGCCGGTATATTTTACCTGATCTACTAATATTTTTTAACACAAAACTTTACTTTAAAAATAGTGAAAATGCCTATATTGCTTACCTGTGACATTCTAAGCCCAACCCAATTTAAACGTGTTTTTCCAATTCTTCCTAATCTATAGCTTCTTCATGAGAACTGTGTACAATACCCATAGTTTAATCAGGATTCAAAGGCAAAAACTGTTCTGCTTAATAACACCCACCTTAGCAAAATAACGTGTTTTTCTTAAAAAGAGGGGGGAAAGTACAGGAAACATCCAGGCCAACAGCAGGAAACACCGCACACTTACCATTGATCTTTTGCATGCAAAGAATGTCACTTGCAAACTCCTACAGTGTCCTTCCCTCAAGCATTGTTTAGGGCTTTTGTTTTCCTAATACACGAAAAAATAAAGATTAAAAATTTCATTTCTACAGCTCATCAAAGAGACATCAAAACACTTGACAATCATAGCACAGAATCACGGAATATTCTGACTTGGAAAGCACCCACAAGGATCATGCAGTCCAGCCCTTAAGGGAAGGCCAATACAGGGATGGGACCCACGACCCAGGCACCACGCTTTGGCCAACTGAGTAATATGGGTTGGAAGAGGTTTTTCAGGATTATTTACTTCCAGCTTCAGAGAAGCTCACTAGGGGTTTCGCTTCGGTACGGGAGCTGCAGCTCCGTGCGGTGCTGCAAACAGGAGGCCGGGCGGGCAGCGGGCTCACCCGCAGCACGCAGGGGCTCTCCAGCAGGCACTGCCGCAGGTCCTCCCGCACGCCGCTGCAGGCGCGCCCGTCCTCCTCCTTCTCCTCGTAGTAGCTGGGCATGGCGGCGAGCCCGGCGCTACGCCCCGCGGCCGCCCGCCGCCATCCCGGCGCTGCTTCCGGCGGGCGCAGGAAGGGACGCGGCGGCTCCGGGCGGGCTCCGAGCGCCTGCGCCGCGGACGGGGCCGGGGCGCTGCGGCGGCTGCGGGCGGGGGTCGCGGCGCGGGCCGGGAGCAGGTGAGACCCCGGGCGCGGCGCGGGGCGCGGGGCGCGGCGCGGGCCCGCGGGGGCGGCTGTGCGCCAGCAGCCGCGCCGGGCCGCTCCTCAGTCATGGAGTCTGCTGGGGCCCGAAGAGACCGTAAAGATCGCATGGTTCCAGCCCCCCGCCGTGGGCAGGGATACCTCCCGCCAGACCAGGTTCCTCTGAGCCCCATCCAACTTGGCCTTGGTGGGGTTGGGGCTCCCACAACCTCCCTGGGCAGCCTGTGCCAGCGCCTATCCCCTCCACAGTAAAGAGTTTCTTCCTTGTGTCTAACCTAAAGTTTCCCCCGTTTCAGTTTGTGCCTGTTACTCCTTGTCCTGTCACTGCAGTTCCTGGTGAAGTGTCCCAGCTTCCCTGTTTTCCCCCTGCACATACTGGGAGGTGCTAGAAGGTCTCCACTCAACCTTCTCTTCTTCAGACCGAACTGCCCCAACCTTCCCTGCCTGTCTTCATAAGGGAGGTCTCCAGCCCACTTACCAACTCCATGGCCTCCTCTGGACTTGCTCCAGCCAATGTTGCTGTTTATGCTCGTGCTCAGTTTTAGTCACTTCAGCATTCCAGCCGAGGCCTGCATCGCATTATTTTATTTGTACCCCATATTGCTTGCAAAATCAAATACATCTTTTGAAATTCTTTCTGTAGCAGGATGCTGCCAACCACGTTGGTTAATTCTGGGAGCCAGGGCAATGGTGTGCTGAGCCGCAGAGATGCTGCGAGGCACACGGCCGGAGCAAAACGCTACAAGTACCTTCGGAGGCTCTTCCACTTCCGACAGATGGACTTCGAGTTTGCGCTTTGGCAGATGCTTTACCTGTTCACTTCACCACAGAGGGTTTACAGGAACTTTCACTACAGAAAACAGACAAAGGACCAGTGGGCAAGAGATGATCCCGCTTTCCTTGTGCTACTCAGTATCTGGCTCTGCGGTGAGTGCCGGAGAACAGACAGCATAAGTAAGAGGGAGGGAGAGTTTAGGGATGAGTGTTTACTTTTCTTCTAGTAACACACATACACAAAAGGACCAATCTGTATGGATGATCTTTTAATCAGAGTAGAACAGAAGAAAAAGGCCTAGCTTTTCTGAAGTTAAGGTGGGAAGTAGAAATCAGAGTAGGCTTAAGTAGTACCCCGTAGTCTTGAATTGATCTCCTCATTGCAGCAGCTCATTTTCTGTTGCATTTTGAACTGCATAGTTCACTGTAACTTTACAGACAGTAAGAAAACCCTATGCCACATGGCAGTGTTTTTGTTTAAAAATACTGAATATTTGCTTTACCTGAATATTATGGATAAAATATTGTTTTTACCATAAAGGCCCTGGTGAGATTCTGTATATTGCAGAATTAAGCTATAAAAAAGTGGCTAATATAAATGACTGAACTGCAAATTCAGTATTGTCTCAGTTGCCTTCTATTAAATAGTGTATTCCTGTTCATAATACAAAAACTCTTTACTGAGATAGAATTGCACATGTTGTTTGGGTCAACAATGAGCTTTTATAAAACAAATAATGTCCTATTGTAGCATTGTCTGAATTTTTAAAAAAAGTTTAGGTGGAGCATTACAATTAGACCCAAGTACAGATGAGTGTTCATATTATGAATAAACTACATTATATCTATTTTTTTTGTGGAAAAAAGCTGTTAGACTGAAAATCTTGGGGGAAAAAGAAAAAGGACACTGGACATTTCATAACAGGATACATTAAAAATCCATCAGTTTAAGATCTCATGCATTCATTTCCACAGTTGATTTTAATGATCTTTCTCTGCTTTCAGTGTCTACTGTAGGATTTGGATTTGTGTTGGACATGGGCTTTTTTGAAACAATAAAACTGCTGCTTTGGGTTGTATTCATCGACTGCGTAGGCGTGGGGCTCCTGATTGCGACTCTGATGTGGTAAGTAGTGACTTCTGAAGCCAAGTTCAGTATTGCTGTTCAGACATAGAGAGTCCTCTGCTGTTTGTGAGACACTTGGTTCTTTGGGGTAAACTTACACACAAGTATTGAGTATAGGTTTTATGCTGTTGCAGTAATTGTTTCAAAATGATACCTTAAAAAATAATGCATCTCTTTCTTTTCTATTTCCTACAAGGTTAAATGGTGAGAAGGTCTGTATTATGATGAACGTTCCAGCTTTTTTCCTTTCTTCTTGAGCTGGTTAATGTTGAGCAGTAATGCCAAATAAAAAAAAAAGTGATTAAAAAAAGAAAAATCAAAATACTGAATGAAGAAGTCAAGTAGTGTAAGCCTGAGGATGATTCTGTTTAAGCAGGGCCATATACATGTGGCCCGTGCTTCTTGCTGAAGATTGTAGCTAGTGCCACTACAGCCACATCTCTTCTGTCTTGTGCTTGGCACCTTTCTGCTTTGTTGGTAGGCGCTGCCAGTTTTATCTTCTACTGTTCGAAGACTTGCAGAAGTAGAGAGGCAGAAGCAGGTTATTTTACAGTCCAGACCTCATCAGCACCATAGATGTGTCCTGCAGCAGTGAGGGAACCATGAAATTACAGGAACCCACTGTTTCTGTGCTGCAGCAAGGGGAGGGCACCAAGAAAATAATTTTTATTTTACAAAGAACTTAAGAAAGCAAGAGCATTTAAGAGTTTTTAGGAATGGAGCTGACATCTTAAAGTGATGGTGATTGGAAAAGGGATAAATCCTGACTGTTATCAGGAACTCCTGCTTGTAATTGCAAAATTGAGAATGAGGTACGTAAAAGAAACATAGTGATAGATGAAAGGTCCACCTGACCTATGCTCCTGTCTGGGACAGCAACCCATAAATTGCTTGGGGAAGAGCTTATACTAATGCTCCCTGCCCCCAACCTCCAGCAATTTGTGCTTCAGGATGCAGTCTCCTAAGCCAGGAAGACTTCAGCATCTGCTGGGTTTGCTTTGTCTTTTAGTCTTAAGCTTCCTGCAGGCCTCAGTACCAGTCACATGGCACAAGCTTGGTTCAAGTCCCTTCTTCCAGTGCAAGCTCACCTTTTTTCCCAAAAGCTCCCTCCATTCCTAATCAGTCTAAACTCCTTGCCTCACCTCTCCTCACCTTGCATCCAGGCTCTGCCTCTTTGCAACCCCACCCTTGGCACAAAGAGTAGGTCAGAGCAAGCTTCCATGAAAAATCTGGTCTCTTATTTCTGAGCATGTGTTGATTACTTGGTCCTCCTCTATATGGGATAAATATTTTTATGTCAGTAGAACTTAAGTGGAAGGAAAGAGCCTTGAGGCTCATTCAGTAGCCTGTAATACCAGGCAGTGCACATTGCATTTGTACATCTTTTCAATAATAATAGGCACATGTTACGA
Source organism: Chloebia gouldiae (assembly GCA_003676055.1). Classification (NCBI taxonomy): domain Eukaryota; kingdom Metazoa; phylum Chordata; class Aves; order Passeriformes; family Passeridae; genus Chloebia; species Chloebia gouldiae. The sequence continues at coordinate 28,043,067 of QUSF01000007.1, read as the reverse complement.
GCACTCTCCTGCCCTCCTCCTGTCCTTGCAGTGCATCAGTTCTGTAGAGATCAAAGAAACCATCTCTGTGTGATGTGTGCTGATCCTGTAAGAGCACTTCACTGAAGTTATCTCCCTGGGTGTACAGAGAGAAGTGGCAGCTTGTGACTGATAAATTGTAGCATTGAACTCTTCTTTATAAAGAGGTTTTGTTTCTGTATTACCAGCAGGGTATTTCAGCTGCCTGTAGGATGTAAGGGATGTGATGATCATTTTAACAAAACCATTTTAACAATTGTCTGGTCTGCATGATTCTTGTACATTTTTATTCCCACATAGCAGAAACTTTGTGGTGGAGAGTTGGGATCACGTATGACTTACTACATCAAACCTATGTTTTCTCAGTCAGGTTTATAGATTCACATTAACAACAGGCTCAAATATCTTTTCATTTAGGTTCATTTCAAATAAGTACTTAGTGAAGCAGCAGAACAGAGATTATGATGTGGAGTGGGGATATGCCTTTGATGTACATCTGAATGCTTTCTACCCTCTTCTAGTTATCCTGCATTTTATCCAGCTGTTCTTCATCAACTGTAAGTAGAATACTTTGAGATCTCTGCTTCAAAATGATGCACTATCAAAACAGCTGAGAGCAGTTATCTCTTGCAGATGTCATCATATCTGATTCTGTCATTGGGTATTTTGTTGGGAATACATTATGGCTGATTGCAATTGGCTATTACATCTACGTGACATTCCTAGGATACAGTGGTGAGTAACATCAACTTCTTTTATATTTGTTTGACTAAAAAGTAGAGCATGTTTTCAGGCTATTAATTTGATCTTAGCCTCTTATTTGTAAAGCAGAGGCTTAGCTGCATTTTGAAAGAATTCTTTCTTTGTGGTACATGAAGTATGATAGAAATGTACCAACCCATGTTTTCAGGTGGATGGACATCTTAACCAAAGAATTTATATTTTCCACCTCACCAAATTCCTTCTTGTATTAGACCTGTAGCACCACAACTTAGTTTTCTTGTTCCTCTGTAAATCCATTTGAAGATGCTTGCATTAGATAAAAATTCTGTAATGAGTTTAAGACCACAGTTTTAGGTAAAACAGTTCACCAAGGCATTTTGAGATAACTGTAGGGCTAGTAGGGCAGAGATGTCTGAAAGGACAGCAGAGTAGAGCTATTTTTTATTGCTACCTTGCCCCAAGGCTACTCTACATGAAGCACCTTTTTTAAAGAGCACAACTTTATACTTCAATATTGCTTCTATTTCAGCATTGCCCTTTTTGAAGAACACAGCTATTCTTTTGTATCCATTTGCACTTCTCATCATGCTCTATTTGATCTCATTAGCATGTGGATGGAACTTCACCAAGATGCTTTGTTCCTTTTATAAATACAGAGTGAAATAAAACCAGGACTTCATGTATCTAATGTTTATTTTGTTTCTACCTTAGCCATTTTGACAGTAAAGAAAAAATTAAGAACATTTTGTATGTAAATGGTTGTAAATTTCTCTTTATTGTAGATAATTGTGTAAAAAAGTTCGAAGTGTCCTTTTTTATTAAAATATTTACAACAGTAAACATGTTAGCAATTTTGTTCAAATACTTTTGCAGTACATTCCTAAAAACAAGTTACTTGTACATTTCTGTAGCTTAACTTCAACTGCAACAAGTCTATGTAGCATAACTCTTACTGCAGATACTATGCACATACTGGCATAAGCTCTACATTATGAGGGGTTTAAGTGACACCAAAAAAGCAGTTTTATTGAAGAGTAATATTGGGATACCTTGCCTTGGGACTGTGTGAAAGTAAAGATAATAGAGTTGTGATGGTAAAGCAACAACTGGCTCTAGATAGAGATCTGTCCCCTCCTGGTGTGAGAGATTGTGAGAACAGATTTTCTTTAGTGACTACTTCAAATATACATGGACAACTCTGGCACACAGAAGAAACAGTGATGAAAGGCACAATTAACATGACCCATATCAGGTTTCCAAAGATAGCAGCAAGTTTTAAACCCAATCTCTAGCAGTCCAGTGGGTGTGACTACATCCACCATTCTGAGTGGCAGGTCAATCAATGAACATGGAAGGAAAGTACAAGTTAGTTTGGCTACAGGGGTGGGCTCATGACAATGCCTGCAGCTGTGAAGTCCACAAGGTAGAAGTAGAAACTGACCATCACAAACTTATGGAAAGTGAAGATGACAGCTTTCCAATGCAGTGTTCAGCATGAAACATGAGCACTGGGATTCAGGTTCCAAAACAACACAAGAGTAAACTGGTTACAGTAAGACAATTTCAATACTATAATTTGATCTCTAAGGAAAACTATAATTTATCTTAAAATACCAAATATGCTGGCAGTGCATCTTACAGTACTGTGTGTTTCAGCCACTGTTAAGGCTTGAAGAGATTCATGTTTCCCTCTCAGCAGATGCTGAGCAATGTTCTCCTTTAAACAAGGAAAGCAGTGAATAGCTGATCCATGGAAGGTGAAGGATTCCAGTCAGGATCTGCTCCCTTCCTGGCTAACAGCACAAGCTCCCATCCTGCAGGCAGCTGCAGCCTAACTGTATACCTTTTCCCAACCAGGAATCTTAGCATCACTGATCCTCCACTTCAGTTCAACAGTAAAAATACTTCATATTTAGTGCCTTGTGGCGCAATACCATTGAAGGACTTGGGGCCCCTGTACCTTCCCTTTAGAGATATCAACGTTTTTCCCCTTGAAATGAGGCTTCATCATTCTCAAAATTAAGCTGCTTCAACTTCCAGCAGTTCATTGTCTACAGCAGAACTTAGCAAAACCCTTCAGAGACCACTAAGGTCAGAAAGGTGACACTCAAGGACTAATTCAACAGGTCTTGATGGGCTGTGTGTCTTACATCAGCAATCAATGCTAGCCTGAAAACACCAGTTGTTTAATAGCTTTTCAGCCTTATGCTGGTGATTGTAAAGATGATTTTAAAACACAAGGACTTTTTTCCCTCCCCTTTCTAGCTAGAGTTACTTGTTCTAGCTTTTTCAGAATACATCCTTCCTCGTAAGAACAAATGTAGAACCTTGGATTCATTTATTTAAGGGGAGCAAGGCTTGAGAGGATTTAATTTTTCTTTTCCCTTATGAGACTAAAATAATACTTTCCAAGTTGGAGGCGAACTACAAACTACTATGATACTTCATCTGGAGCAAATACTTCCAACAAAATACAGAGGTTACTGAAACTATAATATATCTGGGGGGAAGAAAAAAAGGAAACTGGTACACAGTTCCCAAATTTTTCTGAAGACTAATCACACTTCAGCTCATTCAAGGAACTGTGTTTCACATAGGCAAAGTAAAAATTGCTTTGCTCTAAACTGACTCAAGGTATTTAGAAACTGTTTCAAAACAGCTAGACAAGCAGTGATACGACAGAAGACTCCGTCTTTTCTTGGTCCATGAATCACATCTATATGAATTTTTCTAAGCCATCTTTAAGTACAAAAAAAATATATCCATAGGAATTTTCTCCATCAATGAAAACACATGGCTAAGATGCCTGCAAAAGCTCAAAACCTTATACAGTGCTTTGGAAACACTCTAATTATCACATCCTGTTCACATTATTTACAAAGTGTTCAGTAGGATGACCCACTGAATGAGCAAAGCAAGATTATACTGGCAGTCTTGTGTTCTTGGTCCCAAGCAATCCTGATCAGCTCAAAAAAGCAAATGTTCACATCAGCCAGTCTGTTTGGCATCCAGTATAAGAAGTTCATTTGCCCAGGTAATGAAGGTTTCTGGTTATGCCTTTGGTTTCACAAAAGTTTGCTTTTCAGAAGCTTTAACAGCATCAGAAGGAGCTAACAGGAATATAGGATAGTGCAGGTTTTTTTCAAACACTTCCCATTATTGGATAACTCTAGGATTCAGTGGCCTCAAGGGGATTTTTAAGGTGACAACAAAAGTAACTTGAAATTGAAAATTGAATACATGTAGGGAACAGCTCCCTCAAAACACATAATAGCTTTAAGATGCTGTTTAAGATCTCTTATGGTGATATGGTCCCTTACAATGGAGACATGCAGGAGACACCAGCCCATTGCTGCATAGCCAGTCCCAAACAGTACCCAAGCTAAAGGCTGATGAGCCTAACAGCCCAGGTGGTCTTACTTCACCATACTTCCAGGAAGGAGACCTCCACCACTTAAGCCTGATTCGGGGATTGGAATTTCAAGGTACAAAGCTGAAAATAGCTGTCTGCAGAAATAATCTACCTGATTACACCAGCTCTGAATTTACCTGGAGCTATGAAATACAATTTGTATTCATGTGGCACAGTTATCTAGAGAGCCTACAAGCTCAGGAGCATTGAAAGTATTGAAGCAGCCCAGAGTATTTTTAACTCCTGCTACTACAATGCAATAAAAATGCATCAATCTTTAGAAAACAACCCACATTTTACCACACGCTAGTTTAATTTGCTGTCTTTGATAAATTTCTTCTCAACATTTTTGAAAATTAAATACACTACTAACCAGTCTTGCAATCAATGTGGTACGGGTTCTGTGTATTTAAATATATTAGTAGTGATTCATCGTAACTACTGTGAAATGTCAAGAACAGTGATGCTTTTAGAATAAGCACACAGGTTTCTTACATAAATGGTACCAGTAAACTTCCGGACTCACGGAAAAATGGAAAAGGTCACTGTCAGCAAAACTAATTATATTAAGAAACTGCAATATCTAATGTATTTCTGCAGTCTGGATTGTAATAAATAACCCTAGTTTAAATAACTTGCATCATTCATTCACAGACAGAGCTGAGAAGAAAACAGAAATACTTTCTCAGACCTCTGCTAGCTGATGTGTGATAAAAAGCCGTTGCATGTCAGTAATTTGATGGCAGGGCATTATACAGGAAACAAATGGGGCTGTAGCACCACAATAGGCTAGAGTCACACAGGATTCAGAGCCTAGTCACCCACATTTCCAAATCCAAGAATAAAATCCATTTATGTGACCAGTGCTTAGCTTATGCCCACAGCTTCTATGGGCAACACAAGCTTTCCAAGTAACATTTTATTTACACCACCTGATGCATTCAGGAAAAGTAAACAAGATCCTGCTGGTATCTAAGCTTTCTTGAACTTACACCAGTCAGTCTAAACAGAAGGTCTTGCTCTGCGTACAAATCTTGTCTTCCCCGTGTCCCCAGACAACACAGCTAAAGCAAAACTACAACAGTCTGTAGAAGTAGTTAAGTTCTTCAACGTGAATATTGCTGAATTGTCAAAGCTATGGCACAATTCTCCAACAGGGCAGAAAAGAAGACAGGTTGACACTATAATCCAGCGGTGCTTGCAGTGCTAGTGAGGCAGCTTTAGGCTGCTGCTCCTTACAAGCCTATCATGAAAAGGAGCCCAAATCTATCAGCTGAACTTTAATAGGGAAGTACAAATTCCAGACCCCTGCTCGAAGTACAAATTCAAGACCCTTGCTCTCGATCAGGGAACCTGCAACAGGTTTTGTGCACCCGTGTCCTGATTACAAAGACAACAAAGATCTTTTCCAATTTAAGTGATTCTATGATTCTGTGTTGGGAGTAGCAGAGTGTTTTTTCCAAGGGGAAAGCTGGCCAGCATTTCAGATGTCAGTTCCAGGAGGCTGGTTCACAGCACAACTGACAATACCCAAGCCAGCATGGATGCCTCCCTCCAATGTCTATCAGGCACTTCATTCATATTAAAAGGGAGGAATTCCTGCCTCTCTTTCCTGGCCATTTGTGACTAACTGAAATCTTCCCATGTCTGAGTCCTTACACATAAGCACCTAAGCAGAAGGACTCTTAAGAAAAGCAGCATCAGCACTGCAACAGTTCCACTCTGATTGTAATCCAGACCACGTTCTGTTCCTGACCAAATTTCTGATTCATTTAAGATCATCGTTGTCTCCCTTGAAACAAAAAGGCAGGCCACTAACTTGAGGCCAAATTCAGTTCTACTATAAAGTTAGTGTGAGTTTCCATACTGCTGCATAAAGGAGTCAAATTAAGACCTTGTTCTTAAACAAAGGAAGAAAATAAACTGTAATTACTCACTAATGTATCCAAAATAAACACTGCAACAACTGAACTTTTTAAAAGGAGACCTCTGTAAATCAAATGTATGTACTGTTCCTTCTTTTGATAAAAGGTAACCTCTTGTCACTCCAAAGCAAAGATGGAGAATAATTTTCTTCAATACAGAAAATGAATTTGTTCAGCCTAGGAAATGTTTACAAATATTTTTAGAAAGAACTGGTTTGGAGTAAAAAAAAATTCTTCTAAAATGCAATGGATTAAATCTAAAATTACTGCAGATTTAGTATATAATATGAAACAAGACATTTCAACATGCTTTTTATGTGGCTACAAACTGTACATAGTGGAATTTCATAGCCCCAAAGAATAATGCTCTTCAGAACTCTGTTTATGCCTCTGAACATCATTCAGATTCTGTGTATAAAACTACATAATTTAGAAACTTAATCTTTTTTTTTTTAAACATGGCAGTACATTTGAAATATGGTATTAATTTATGTTTGCATCTCCAAAGAAAAATGTAGAAAGATAACTTAAACTAGAGAATTCATAAAAAAACTATATCAATTTAAAATTTTACTGCATAAAAATACATACTTTTCAAATTATTTTAATAAATTAAATATCCCTAGCATTTTTAATATATATCCCTGACAGTCTATAAAAGAGGGTTCTTGTTATAGAAAATAAATGGAATTCCGAAAGTACCCCCTTCATAAAACTTATTTAACAATAATTATATTTTTTTTCCTCAAGGAATGTAACAATATGTACAACTCTGTATTACTATACTATCAAAATAGTACAGGTTAAGCGTAGCAGGGTTCTGCAACCATAAGATGGTAAAGTCACATTACAGTGGAGGACAACTTGGGCCTCAGATGAACATTATCAGTGTGGAGCATCAGTTTCTGGATGGATCAGATAAGAAGTGGTAAATACAATCTTCTCATCTACAGTAGGTATCACAAGAGGTAGAGTTCAAGTGAACAAGAATGACATTTGGAATAAGGTGCATGCTCAGTATTTTCAATTTGTGACTTGCTAAGGATGTCAGATTTTATAAGAAGCATTTTCAAGAATGATTTCTTTTTCTTCTAAAGCAGATTTCCATGATCAGTTTGTAATCTTTTTAATATGAATCTGAAATAGAGAATCAGAGGAAATAAGTCATGGTTTAGTGTATTTCATTTCCCAGTAATAAGAGGTAACTATTTTTAGTATTAGCTGAAAGTCTGAGCTTCCAAATATAATGAAGAAATCTCCCATTCACCAGTTATGTTTTTCAATGTTCTACCACCTCTTACCTCATTCAGGATTGCCCAAACGGCTGAATTTTGTATCACTGAAAGCCGGAATGATGAAATAGGATTTAGGCTGGGGTCAACTGTTCCTTCAGCTACACCATTTTCAAACTTCCCTGCAAAAGTACATAATTAAGTCCTGTTCAACAAACTGAATTACAAAATCCAGATAATGTATCTGCAGTATCACGATTCACAGTATCATTGTGACAGAATCACAGTGAAACCAGTATCATTCCCAAAATAAAAGGCAGTGATTTTGGCATCAGATCCAGTTTTGCAGCAGCAAACAATATGGGGCACATAATCAGCACACACCAAACTGAACAGGATTACACATAGGAATAAAAGCTTTCAAACTGTCTAAAGGCATTAACACCTCAAACTCTGTGAAGATTTTGGCACAGGTACTCATATAATATAACAGAACTAATATGATGCCTTTGGCTTATGTGTTTTCAAATAGGATTAAGGACAAGGAATATCATTCATGCATAACATATCGCTATTTAAAGCATCTTCAATTATATTAGGATGAGTAACAATTCAATTTAAAAGCCCAGTTAGACTTTACAGTTAAGCCACATAGACAATAACTAATTTATTATGACAAAAAAAGTGCTTCTATTATTACAGGATTTCCCAAACTGTGTCCAGCAACTAATTAAAACCATGTGTAAAATTTCTCTTCCTTGACAACATGTATCCAAGCATCTTCCCCAACAGCCACTTGGCTGTTGAAATGCCAATCTCATCCTGTGATGAGACAGCTGATTGTCTGCAGAGTGGGTTCAAATCCAGGCCAAGCACACAACTGACACCAAAGCACTTGTGCAGTCACAGGACAGAGGAGGTGATCTTACAAAACCTGGAAATGCCTCTGTCATAATCCAGGTGATCAATCTTGGCGGAAAAGTTGGATGCAGCTGCACTACAACTAAGAGTCACAAGAGATCTCTAGTGATCACATCATTCTCTGAAAATAATTAGTGGACACAATATTAAGTAAAGCCTATGGGGTCATGTAGCTAAAAGTGAATGATAAAAACTCAGGTTTAGGTTTGTTTTGGTTTTAATAAAGATGTCTTTAAGAGTTGCAATAGTAAGAATACACATTTTTTTCTACTGTTACATACCTATCCTGAAGTAGCCATCCTCTAAGCGTTTGTCTTTGGTTTCTTTGCTTAATACCAATTCTTCACTCTAGAACAACAAAGCACAAATGAGAATTTATTTTGACATATGACTTTGCCAGAGAAATACAAATATGTGTGCATTCTTCTTATAGATTCAGCATCCATTTTTTCCAAATAATTAAGAAGAAGCCTGGAATATAGATATTTATAGCCTCATACAAGCCAACACAAAAAAAAAAGGAAAAAAAAAAAGAAAAAGAAAACAAAAAAAAAAAAAGAGAGCAGCAGTGTTCCAGAACTGAACAATACTTGGCTTCAAAGGAGAAAAATCAAGTACTCTAAGTGCCCCATGAAGCTCGCGTGGCAATTGCCACGTGAACAGAATACTTAGTAAATACTGGCATACACAGTAGGAGACAAGCAAAGGCAGCACCTGCTTCTTTTTCTATGGCTTAACAACAGCTTTCTCTCTTGGACAAATTAAAACTTACAGGTTACTTTGGGTTACAAGACTTTGGGTGAGATGGAAAGCCATCAGACCAGCAAGGGAAATGCTGCCTCACTATATGGATGGGGATCAGTAAGTTTTATTTAATAAGCACAAAAAAAAAAAAACTGTAGAACAGATCTTCAAAAACAGCTTTAAAATTACAACCATGATCCAATACTGAAAGACCCACTCTGAGAATTTCCCAGCAATTAATTAAAAATCCTTGGCAAAATGGAGACTAAATTGATCAGGTGTTTTTTTTATTTCTATTTTGAACTAAGGCTGCTGAAAAAGTGGTGAGAATGTTTCTGGTTATTTATTTGGGGGTCAGGTATTTTGGTTTTCTTTGTTGTTGTTTGGGTGTTAGGGGCAGGATTTTGTTATAGGTTGTCTTGAGGGAATTTTTTAGTATGCTGCTTGAATTCCAGACAAATCCAATCTGGGGGTACTCTAGTTTCTAAGGGTTTTTTTGTTTTTCTGACTTCTGCTTAAGGAAGATCAGGGTTAAAATATTTGAATGAGTTTCTAGCTCTACTGAAGTCCAGGGTGGAGAAACAGGGCTCTGTCCTCAGCTGATATTATTTTACTGACAATATTTTCTTCTGACACCAGTAGCTTAGGAACAGGTCAGATGCACAATTTCCTGTTTACCTTTTCCACAAAATGCATCAATAACAATAGAACCTCCGTATCATTCCTTAAAGGATGCTCCAGTGAGAGACATTCCACAGCCAAGTAAAGCCAAAAAAGAGATGCCTGATGCACATTTTTGTCTGTTATCTTGTGCATTCTTTTATCTTGGGCTTAGATGAAGTGAGGGCTGCTGCTGTTTTTTGTGGTTGACTGTATTTCCACAGGTGTTGAGAAACAAACCCCTCACATCTTATGATACAATATCCTACATGTCATGTTTTATAATTAGAACCAAACCATCTATTTTCTTTTTAAGGATAGGAATAGTAAGAATTTTGTATTTTTGCCTGCTCCAAGGAAGGTAGACTGGGAAAATGGAGATACGAACTCCTCCATGATTACTTATGTCAAAAAACAGATTAAAAGAAAGTTAAAAAATTATTCAATATACTGCAATTTCGGCCTAGATTTCAAGATTCCTACATTACGTATATGAGGGAAGGTAGAGCTACTTTGCGATTTTAATACTAAATAAAATAAATTTGTCTGAAGTAATGTCTTAATCCTCTCAGTCTTTGTGATATAAATAGTTAGCTGTAATATCTAGTTGAAGAAAAATAACTCGTACCATCTGACTTCAAACAAGAACATACTTTCAATAGTGCAGTACTCTCCTGTGTTAAAACTGGCTCATTTATGGGGAAAAAAAAATCAGAAATTGGGAGAAAGGCACATATTCTGTTTAAGAATCTATGTATTTCGGTATCTAGTGGGTTTGGATGTGTGTCAACCCCTAAACTAAGACTTTTTTACTAAGTCAAATAGCAGATTGACTTAGATTTCCCATTTCCCAAAATACACAGGAGAGGGAAGCCAGTTACTTTTTTGTTTTATACAGTAGCAATGAACTGGAAGAAAATGACCTTGTTCACCTCAAAATTACCAACAGCACTTGTAGCAGACTGCACCCTGAATGAACATCTGAATATGCAGTTAAAAGAAGAAAAAGTATGAGAACATCAGAACATCAAGTTCATACAGTTAAAACAAGCATTTATGTCTCCTCACTGTTAAAAAAGTCATAAAGAGACTTTGTTTTTATCCTGTAATGGAGAAGATACAAATCAAAACATTTGTACCTGAAAAGGCAAAACTTCTACAGTTGTGTTTAGAAGTATGTCTCCTGGATGCTCTGGATTGCCACTGTGAAACAAGTACCTATAAATGAAAAGGAAAACAAAAGACAGTCTATATACATGAGGTGGAATCAGCTGTGTTACTGTCTTACATGTTCATTGTCACATACAGATGTTAGGAGGATAAACATGATTTTTATACTGAGCCTGCATCAGCTGGGGATAAGATGCTTTCACATATTCCTATAATTGGAAGGGGTCAAGGTTTTCAGTTGCTAAAGAGTAGTTGGGCAGTATTTCACACAGGAAGGGAGTTTGCATCATGTTGCCAGACTGCATTACACAAAGCTGTAGTCATTACTGCCTGGCACACACTGGTATCCTCCAGAAGCAGGAGCCTGCCTTCCTTCAGCCTCTCCCTGGCACATACCAGCCTCCCCCTGTGCCCACAGCATGAACTCTGCAGATCCATTCTGAAACACTTTGGGAACTTAGCCAAGTCAGTATTTTGCCAGGTGAGTGTTCCCCAAGTCCATCTCTCCAACATGGTTCATTGCAAAATCTCATTGATTATTGTGCCAGGAATTCCTAACCCACATCCACACCCTTCGTGTTACCTGAATTCAAACTTCTATTCCAAAAACAGCTTTATTTAGAAAAAAAAAAAAATCCCTCAAAAAGCACCAAACTATAAAAGCCTGGTTTTGACAGGTATACACACATAAAAATGTCTTTTTTATGTCCCCATTACTCTCACTCAGTTGTGCAACTACCTGTTTTTTTTAATTGGACAGAGTAAATATGTTTGAAACGTTATCTAAGCCATCCCTATCAGCATCAATCAGTGAAGTGTTCAAATTCTAGATGCCTACTCTGAACAGCTTTTGCAGTACTGCACATGTGTAGATTATGTTACAAAAGAGACAGTTTAATTCTTCTTTTTTTACACATAACAGGAACTTAATGTTATTCTGAATATGTATTTTGTAAACCAGTAGTAATATTTTTTTACCACTAGGTGGAATCGATGCTTGAAAATTGTTCACTACTTGCCATTTTTTTCTAGTGGACCAGAATTAATTCAGATTACTGTCATAAACTAATTAGATCCTACACCTACTCAGATACCACTTCTAGGAAGACTATTTAACTTTTATTAGTTTAAATGAATATGCAAAAATCTATCAACACATTTCAAATCTTTCTTCAATTGGAACTTGGATGGCACTTACTGTTAATTTCTCTTCGACATTAAATATGTCACCAGCCAGAGACAAAATTAGTTCAGAAATTATCACTTGATTAAAATTTAAAACCTTATCTCAATTTGCAATTGATTAAGATGCAGTTAGAAATGTAAATTTCAGCTTGTCTTCATCCAATATATCTGAAGGCAGGTCGAATACCTGCTATTAATCCATTCTTCATAGCTCAAGGAAAGAAGAAGAAAACAGTGCTCTGACCCTAACTCAGAAATGTCTGTGACCCCAAATGGATAGAAGTATTTTAAGAAAATGCACACACATGTAGAACATTTATTTTATCAAGGCTCAGAAAAGGACTAACACTTCACATTGTGATACAAGAAAGCCACACTGATTTCTACTGCATTGGTTTCAGCAGAACTGCACAATTGTACTGGAAAACAGAACTGGACTAAATAAGCCTCACTACTGTGTCTCAAGAAAAATAATTTCCACACTGTACTTTAATGTAAAGATTAGTCAATTCCAAAGTATACAAGCTACCTAAAGCATCCACAGTTCTTCCAAAACAAATCTTGTGACTTTTTGTAGACATTATTGACATCCAAAAAACCCCAAGAAGCAAGAGTAATTTTTTTCTAGGAAGATGCCTTCATTGGACATCTTAATAGTAAGCAAAACAAAACTCTCAGGAAAGCTGACCAGAAAACTCAAAGTACATTCTGCTGTCTTTTGACCTAATAGATGTAACTAGTCATTCCTTAGTCAATCAGATATCCTAAGCACTACTGGCCATTTTTTCTCTTGAAAACACTGAAAATTCTAAGGAGACTTAATTTAAAATGGAACTTGCCATCTAAGGTATTCCCATCAAATGCTCCACCCAAACCACACACATGCTGCTTTTCCTTAGCACTTAGTTCTGAGAAGACACACCTAAAAGTCCACAAAGAAATCCCTGTGCTCTCAATGAACAGTGATTGGCTTTGGAGGTTTGGATGGGTTTTTGGGGGGAAGCAGTTGCAGTGCGAGCTTTGTTTGTTTGTGAGGGGTTGTCATTTATTTATTTGGGTTTGTTTGCTTGTTTTTAAAAACAACCCTGAAAGCCTACAGCTGCAGCCAACCATTTCTCCTACTGTGCCATCAGCTCTGAGACTGAGCTGCAGCTTCCTCCCTCAGCAGTTGTCACTCCATTAGAGCAATGCACTCCTCAATTGGCACAGTGCCAGAACAATTTACAGCAGTAATTAATCAAACCTGATTTCCATGTAATCAAACCTGCTATTTTAGTATATTTTCTATAACTATCTGTTAATCCATATGCACACACAAATGTAACACATGCTCATGTCACATTTTAAATTATGTTTAGAAAGGAAGGGATATTTTTATATCTGAGCCTTGCTTCAACACTTGACAGATAACACCTACTTAGACATTAAAAGTTACACAGATTGAAAACAGAAGTCTAAATAAACATACACAGTCAATCCATATCTGTAATATTTATTTTAGAACTAAAATTTACCAATTAGAAAATTGTATTTGAAATAACATTTAATTTATGAACAAACAGATGTTCTAGAGCTCCTAAAATAAGTGTCATTAGCTATTCTTTTGTACAACTTGCTTTTCTGACAGGGGAGATTTTCCAAGGGAGATTCTTTGGAAATGGCTTGAGAGAGTAAAACTAATTTCACAACAAAGGTCAGTGAAACCTCTCTTTCAAAAACCCTTGAAATGGCTTTTAAGGAACCTGTCTTTACCTCCCAAACCTTGTGGGTTTGCACTCTTTATATGCCAAGACGTTTTTTACAAACTTGCTGTTATGCTAGATATTTAACTGGACAAGAGAGTATCAAGGGTTTCTCCCTCCCAGGTGGAGAGAAGACTCTTATGTCCCTTAACTAATGAACTGATTTATTCATCTGACATTTCTTAAGTAAAACAGACATTTCTAAAAATCACAGAGACATTTGCAGAACATTTAGGATCCTCATTAAATCACTAATGTAGAGTAATCCAGCTGATAGCCATAGGATTATGAGGTTGTTTCCTTTTATTTAATTCCTACACCAGTAGTAAAATGTCTGGCCCAGTCCTTTTTTCTTTCAAGAGAAACACTGGTTTATAACTGGACTGAATGACCTTAAATGTCTTTTCCAACTTAAATGATTCTATGACTCTATGGTTTTCAGACTATGATAGCTATTTCTTAATAGAGATAGTGATGGACCTAGGAATAGCTTTGCTTTTAATTGCTAAATTATTTTGACACCTGTCCTGGGATTTACACGTGACAGTCCACATAAACAGTAAAAATATGTGCTTTTTTCCCTAATTACTTACCATTTCTCTTAGGGTGAAATCACTAAGATTTCCTTGTCTACCTGCTGCTTCAACCTAGCACCTTCTGAAGTATTCCTTCAAATAAAAAATTCTGAAAGCAATGGATCTGTAAATATAGTAACCCCAATCAAACACAAATTCATTTTTAAAGTTAAAAAACCCAAACCCTACTATTGCCTTATGGAATATTACTTCACTACTTTCTTAATTACAAAATACAAACATGAACACAACTGAACATTTTTTATTAAAGTCATCAGAGAAAAGTAACTCTAACTTAGTATAATACTGATATATCTGAATCTAAGAGAACCTTTTCTGCTGGCAGTGTCTTTTTAAATAGTCACAGGTCAAGGATAATAACCAGCTACTCTAGGTATTCAAACACAGAGACAAACCTCCTCTCTACCAGTAAAAATTAAATCTATGAACTCATTTGCATACAGTCTGCTCATGACCTCCATGTGGTATGAGAGTAAGAGGAGGCTAAGTATTAGTATTTAATGTAACATTAAAAAATACACAGAATTGTAGAGCACTGAGGGTTTAAAAAAAATACAAACAACAACAAAAAAAATCCAGTACCAATCACCAAACTAAATGGAGCAAACTCAAAGCTGCAAAGAAAACTTCTGTTTTCATACTTGGTAACTTCAGTATTTACCCAGTTTGAGGGGTTGAGTTGCTGCCATGGAGCTAGATACACATCTAAAATCAAGACAGAGGGGAAAACCCCCCAGCCAATAAATGAAACAAATATTCATACACATCCTAACACACAAAGGGAGGGGAAGGTAGAAGTGTGATTATCATTTGTACACTGACAGAAGATACCATTAGTTTGCCAATGCAGGTAACTATCAGGGTACTTTAAAAGCCCACACTCAGGTTCAGAACCCTTCCAATAGTGAGCACCCAGAAAGATTCTCACCTTTTGTAATGTCCCCCATAAAATGGATTAATCCATATTACTAATCTGAACTGATGACTTTAATATTCTTTTACCAGCTAAATTTTTTCATCACCTGTGCTTTCAAAAAACCCAAAACAACCATGCACACCTCTACCCGCCCCCTATCTTACTTATAAAGGGATGAATCTCTCTTCTTTCTCTCACATCCAAGCATATTTATGCCCAAAAAAATTTATTTCTTTTAGTTAAAAAAATCTGTGTTTAAAAAAGTTAATCGGTTTTAATGTAATCTGTGTTAAAAAATCTTCTATATTTTATTCAAATAAAGTGCCAATTATTTTTTATCTACATAAATGTTCTAATTACATATTCTAATTGAAATAGAACTGAATACATAACAATTTTATTAGTAAATTATGTCAGTTTTATAAAAGGAAACAGTATACAAAAATACTTTAAACAGCACAATTCACATCTACTGTCAATATATCTGGGTTTTGTTTTGAAGGAAACAAGTTATTTGACCTGATACTAAACCTGATTCTAAGAATATAAGAATGCAGTACTGTAAACATCAGGAATAAAATCCTTTCCTTCACATATTCTCCTTATGTCTCTTTTTAGCAATCTGATGTATTTTATATCCCATTTTCAGAAAAGGAAAATAGGAATGCAGAGAGGAAATGTTTCCTTCCACATTTGAACACATTATCTATAGTAACATGCAGCCTTAAGAGTTTTTAATTCTGCACAACATGAATTTCTGTAAAAGCAATATTCAGTCAGCATTTTTTTGGCTCTTTATAGATGTCATCATCCACTGCAAGAGTCATTATTCACCATTTCTATCCAGCATGTTTGATCACTGGATGCAAATGTGGTAAAAGAAAACTAATCTACCTCCTTTGTGTCACTTTCTCAGAATCCTAATTAGGAAGTGTTATTCTACTCTCACTGGAAACCAGTGTTAACCATGCATTATTTCCTCATGCAAAACACAAATAGAAAATGAATAATTTCTTTTCCTTCTCTCAAGCTCAATTTATTCTCCTATTCTTCATGCTTCTTACTAAGTTATTTGAAAAAATTGCTTATACTTCCAAAAAAAAGTGTAATTCCTCCAGTCTATATATATATATGCATCTGCCAAATATTCACAATAGGTAAGTAATGTAGTGGAAGCCTTTGTTTTATATATATATATATATATATTGTTATATGTATGAAACATCTTGTTATAATTCAAAATTCAGAAAAAACTCCCCACAATCAAAGAAAGAAGAAATCCCCTAGCCTCCCCAAGCAACACAAAACAAAAAATACCCCCACCCTATTACCTTCTATGCAACATGCCTGGTAATATTTCACTTCCTCTGACAAAATGAGCCCATCTTAGTGTCTTTATGTAAATTGGGCTGCAGGGTTGAGAGCTGCAAGGGTTAAAGCTGCCCATTTTCACAGAAGTGTCAACCCAGTGCACTAAAAGAGGACTGAACTTTCTCATGTTTATCAGTGGACCACAAAGTAGCTTGACTGAAGCAGTGATGGAAGGATTCTGGGGAGTGGTCTGAGTCTGTTTTATCCATCACATGCCTAAGAAATTAATTTTCTCACACCAGTTCAAAACTCAATCTGAGTCAATGAAACCTGTACCATTTCCTAACCCTCTTCACTTGTGCAGTATGTGTAAAAGGTATTTAGCTGTGTAAGAAAATTTCATTCTCTGGTCTACTCTCCTACTGTTTCCCAGACAGGACTATGGCATCCACTTTCTAAAGCTACACTCTCTCTGGAGTGGGCTCACATCAACTGTAATACAGAAGTCTGGCATTAAATAAATCTTAAATTTTTTATTTGGGGTTTTTCTATTTCATGGACAGAGTTTTTTTGTTTGTTTGCATTTTTTGCTGGGAGTGATTGATTGTTCTTTTACAAAGCTATTTATGATGAATTTTTAATCCAGTGAGATATAGAAAGGCTTTGTTAATCCAGTCAGATACAGAAAGGTTTTGTGTGTGTGTGTATGGGGGTGTATGCATGCACATAAACATTTTTTACCCCTCCAGCTTGGCTGGGGAAGCACAAACTCCCTTCAGTTTTCTAATGCACAGGCATCTGCCACCATTTGAGATTGCACTTGGGTATGTGACCTCACCAAAGGCTGGAAGGACGCAATTGTGACATCTCAGAGACTCCAGTCCTTCTGGAAATCACGTGAGGTATTTTAGAGTATCTCAAGTGGCATTAGACATCTAACATTTTGGCAACAGCATTAAGCCTTCAAGATTTCTGACTAAGAACTATAAATCCAGGAACACTGCCAAGTACACAGATCTTGTATATTAGTACCATTAAGGAAAAAGCAGCATGTCCTTGGCTCTAGGCAGCTCTTTTCTTCTGTCTCTGATCATACTTTGAGGTTTTTTTCCCTTTTCATATGAAGTCCTGGCCTCATTGTTATGGGCAGAATTCCATGCCCAGAACAAATAGCATCAGTGCCTGGGAGCCTGCCTGCCAAATCCCTGCTGTCAGTGCATCCATTTGAAGATGTTCTACTCATTAGTACAGAAGCTTATGCAAACAGAAAAACCAGAGTTCACAAATTCTCTTTTATGTACACTAAAAGAATTATCCCACCTGAAATGTACTGACAAACACCAAAACATTTCAAATAGTATACTCAAAGATTTTCAAATATTTCCTATCACCTGACATGGCCATTACAATAAAATGGTGTTGTACCTTAATAGCATACATATTTATAGTTTAGAATCAGAATTAAAAATTACTTCTAAATTATAAGCCATGTTTATGTACTTACATTGTTCTTGAGCTAAAACTGCCCACAAAAGGTTTAATGTATTGGGTTGAAGGGGAGCTTCTACACTGAACAGTGATTATGAACAAAGAACAGCTTATACATCAGGTAAGTCACGGCTTTACTCATCTAAAACCAAAACAATTTTGCATGTCCCTAGGTTTTGAGTGGTTATTGCTGCAAAAGCAAATAATGAGGAAGTTTTATTTTCAGTTTTAGAAAGCTTTTAGGAAGTTTTTTTTTTCTGATATAATGCATTTGATCTTGTATCTCTCTAGCCACAGAAGGATATGCATCATTGTAGGATGGATAATTAATTACATTTTAGATACAAACAAGACTGACTGCTATGATACTTTTTTGTAAATTTTTTGTACTTTAAAAAAATTGATTTTATTTTTCACTGCTAGAGAACCTGTTTAAAAGCTGCCTTTATTTTGCTTTACAAAATATCATGCACCCATCTGTCACTTTTTATGCAGCTATTTTTCAGTACTGTCACAATAATTTCAAAGCAGACAAAATAATGTATATGTTTAGTTACCAGGAGTCCAGCAAGATACTATTCACACTCAATACATTCATTTTCTAGCTTAAATAGTCAAATATGTATTTTCTTGCATGACTATCAATTCTGTGTTGTGAGAAGATGCCACGGGAAATATAAGTGAGGTTAACATCATGTGTTCCCTGTGATTCCAATGCCCAGAATACAGAAACTCAGATGAACAGTCTCTAATACTGCACATCCAGTATCTATGCCAATATCAGAGCACAAGCTGGTAAATGTAATCTACAAGGTGGTTTGTCAAGTTATAAAGATTCCACTTTAAAACTGAAATTTCAGTCAGCAAGTTGAACCTTATAAAATCACTTTATTAATAGTCAATGTCACCTGAGGATGACCACTCAGTAACTTGCTAAAAGGAGAGGCCAACCAGCTATGAGGCAACTACAGAGTTCAAAGCAGTGACAGGGGAAAAGGATGGAAAAAACCCCAATACTACAAGCAAAACCACATTACTCCTCCCCTAAAAAAAGTAAACAGCTAATACTTTTGAAAATATTCCAAGTAACACTACGAAGCAGTATTGCAGAAGAGTCTGGAGCACAAGACCTATGGTTGGAGCCAGGTGAGGGTCAGTCTCTTCTACCATGTCTCAGTCAAAAGAACAAGAGGAAATGGCCTTAAGTTGCATCAGGGGAGGTTCAGATTACATACTAGAAATATTTTCTTCACTGAATAATGGAATAATGTCCAAGGAGGTGATGGAGTCACCATTTCAAGAAGTTTACAAGAGGCAACTGTATGTGGCACTTAGGGATAGGGGTGCTGGGTTGATGGTTGGACTAGATGACCTTGAAGGTCTCTTCTAACCTTCATGATTCTGTGAAGCAGTTACATACAAGAAACAATAAGTCTCATATTTTAAAAATATAAAGCAAATTTATATATGTATACTAGTGAGGTTGGGGTGAGTTTTGGTGTTTGGTGTTTTTTGTTTCCCACAGTATAAAATACATACTTGTCTTTTCCTGCAGCTTTTTTCTTCTAAAATAAAAGTCAGCATTTAAAATGCATTTATACTGAAGCAAACCTGAACCCCTTTCTAAAAATATCCATTCTAAATTCCTGTTGCAAAACAGCCATAAGTTATGCACTTTCAAGGGTTTTCTCAAAGTAATTAGTGCATATGTTCTTTGAAAACAACATCTGATTTGTGTCAATCACACCTATAGGGAGGACTCTGTAACTTAGTCAAGAAAGAAATGGTTGTGATGATGATGGACACCAGCATCACCTAAGTGCTGCAACGGAATGTCTTTCTCAGATGTTTTTGACTGGCTCATAAAGAAACTCTTATATATAACTGTCAGCTTTAATAATTAGATCTGTGCTCAGAACAGCAATGTACATATGAAAACAACAAAGTGGATTTCAATAAATACGTAAAAATCTGAGGGAACAGAAATTCAATATTATTTATCTTTACAATGTAGGCTGTTTTGAGCATTTAGAGAACAGTCCATCCCTTTATTAAAAAAAAAAAAAACAAACCCAACCAACCACAACCAAACGTATCTTCAACACTGTTAAGCAATTTGTTTTTAAGAGGAACTGCCTTCAATCTACTTTTCTTCTCATGGATTTTCTACTGAAAGAAATGTATCTATTTTCTTACTGCAAAGGATAAGACCCTAGATTACTATTAAGGGACTTTAATGTTTTGGTTGGAGAACTTTTGCTTGGAAAGAACCTAGAAAGCTTCAGTACAAGAGCTGTGACTGAAGTAAGCATTAGAATATTTCAATTTACATGCCCCTGTTCTCCAGGTGTGGTTTAGAACAAGCACCATCTATTTGACTGCTCAATATTCAGCAGGAATCTGCCAGCCAGGTCTTGCATAAAATAGGCACAAATGCTACTTTCTGCTCAGTGAAGTGAGCTCAGTTCTCATTTTAAGTTAAGAGATCCTTGACAGTGTTATCCCTGACAATATTCTCAGATCTCAAAAATTAAATATTTAAAGACTTAATGAAAGCTAATTAGTGAACTGCAGAAAATTCAATTTCAGCTCAGCAAAACATTTGGTGTGGAAAAGTAAACTACAGGAACAAGTCAGTGCTCTGTCACAGTGCAATAGATGTGCTATTTATTCAGTCAGAGTTGTGGTCAGTATTTCCATTAAAAAACTTCTTCATCACAAATTTATTATGGCAGTTACTAAGCAGTTACCTCAAACTGACTTGGCAGACATAATTTGCTTTAAATTCAAAGAGCTCTTCTAGTACTTAAAAGAGAAAAAAAAAAAAAAGCCTGCTGCATCTTTTCACAGACACAAGATTGCTACCAAGTGTGTGTTTTCTGCTCTGAATTCCACCATCAGATGCATTTCCCCACCAGGTAAGTCTATCTAATGCTTGGTCCATTTTCCTTTTTCTGTGTTTCAATCTGCCAGTCACAGTTTTATTTTTGACTGCTTCAGTAAGCATCCTTGAAATATCAGGAAACTCCCCTGCTCTACTAGACCTGCACTTGCCAAATTCTGCAGCTGCTGCTCAAGTTACACAGACAAACAGAAACAAGTCCCCAATAATTTGAAGTTACAACATCTGCAAATTTAATTAGTCACTGACTTCAGAAAGGTAAAATACTGTATTTTTGAGGATGCTGTGGCCATAGAAGCTAAAATGGCTTACAATGATAGCTGAATAGGTAGCATCATTCAACTTGTGGACCTTCTTTGAGGAAGCAACAAAATGCAAGCTGTTTCCTATCTTCTAAAACTAAAATACATTTCTTCAATAAATTAAAAAAAAAAAAAGGAAAAACCAAAAACAACCTCCAAATCAAATATCCAAACAAAAAAAACAAACCAACCAACACAAAAATACCCAAACAAAAAAACTCCAAAAAACACCATCCCTCCAAAAAAACTCAAAACAAATCCCCACAAATAAAAGAAACCCCAAACCAAACAAGACCCTGAAAAACCCTGAGAAAAACAGAACATAATCCTCTACAGCTAAGACTATTCTTACCACACCAGGTGGACATAACTGCCTTAGGCCTGGCTACAGTTTTCCAGGACACAACAATTAACATTTTTTTCCTCACCTTTTACAAAGATAATTAGTACTTTCTCATTCCCCTAGTTCCCTTCAGCTTCCCAACAGGCACAAAAAAATTATTTTTTCAACTGTTGGCATAGAAAAAATATTTTGCCTTTAATCCAAGGAGGTATGGCAGTTATGCTCCTCCACACATGGACCTTGGAAAGCTAACCAGGGAAGTCTTTCAAAGCATAGCAATCAACTGACAGAGTAATCTGACATCTCAAACAACAACCTTGAGTTTCATAGGTCAAACTAGTTTGGAACAACATAGTCACAAGGGAACTACTGATCTTCATTGTTGTTCTAAGTCAAGGTGAAGACTTAGCCTTTGATTATGTACCAAGGTACAGAAGTTGACTAATTGGATTCAGTTCAGGACAGCAAAAACGTCTCCTTCACAAGAAAAACATCCAGTCAAACTGATTCAAAGAATCTTTGTTCTGCCAGGCTATAGGTATTGGTCTAAAAAAAACCCACATAAGGCATGTGAAGTAAGGAGAAAAGGAATCCACTAACATAGCAACACTTAACTGAACATTAAATAAACCATGTATTTTATAAATCTTGAATTACTGTGTTGGTGAGACAGTAGCCAGCAAAGCAGTAAATGAGTCTCAAGAAAACTAGAGGATGGCTAATCTCTACAGTGCTAATTACCCTTGATTACCCTTAATTAATCTGATCAGTAGTTGATAAGAAGTCAGCTGTAGTCTTCCATCAAATCTCAGCTATTTCTATTTTGAAAGCACACAACCCCTTTCTTTTTTGTTGCATTTTAATATTTTTTAAACAGGTCAGCCTGGAATCTTAGCACAGTGACTTGTTTTAAGCCCTAAAGCTACATGTTAAAAATACTGCCCTTCAGAATCCCCAGCTTTCAGGTCTGGGGACATCCTTAACAGTTCACCTTATATGCTCCAGCAAGATTTCTCATCTGGACAACCAAGGGACCAAGGCCACAGGGCACAACACACTGTACCACATGCCATGCTGCACAATTGCTCTGTAATTAGAAACAGACTAACCAAATACAAATAGGACCAAATTGGCTTCTTTTAAATTCTCTGCATCAGAGAAGCACTGGCTTTGCATTGCATTTTTCAAAAAGGCTCCAGATTAAACGAAAAATAAAATTTAAAAGACAAAATTTACCATAGTAAGAGAATCAGAGGGAAGACAGGGATCACTGTTTCAGCTGAACTCCAAATGTCCTATGCCATTTCACTCTAGGTTATAATGATAGCCCCAAATTCTACCTTAAAACATTCTTGTCACAAGCAACTTCATATATGAGACCAGTAGCAAGTAATTACTAACCTTTCTACATTGACTGGCTTGTCAAATTTAAAGAGTATATAATCTCCAGCAACTGGTGTGACAGCCCAGAAAAAATCTTCCCCTACGTAGGTTTTTTCTAGCGTATGCCCCTGGTAGACTTTTAAAGATGTCGAAACCTCTGCGGGTGGATTCACGTGGATTTTATGCAGTAATGGTTTCAGGAAGTCTTTATCCTAATTGAAAGACAGACAAACATCATGCTCATCAGACAACCTCGTTTATTATGTTCCTTTCCCAAGTGGGTACACTTAAAACAAACATTGGCATAAAATGGAAAATTAATGCATTACTCATTTTCGGTGCATCAGATCTTGTAGTGCTCAGTAATATGGACATGTCATTAAAGTAGAAAAATTAGAAAAAATATCCCCTAGCAAAAATCCACATAAATAAGCTGGACTAGCACTTCTTCTGCTTTATAGTAAGCAGTCTGTAACAGATTTAATTCCAGCTGGAGCAATATGCATTATGCTTGAAAATGCAAGACAACAAGGCCTATTTTCTCCACAATGTTTTTCACTTAATCAGCCTGCTCTGTAAAGGAAGGTAAATATTGTCTACTAACTGTGAGTTTCTGGATCTTCCCTGCTAGAGAAGAGTGGAGGCCAACATGCTGGAAAAGAGAAGGCCTGAAGCGTATCCGTAGGTTAGATTTCTGTCGATCACAATGTTTCTGAAATGGTGGGAGGAAAAGGTAAGGGTGGGATAAAAAACAAAAACAAAACAACACATTAGTAAAAACCAACACAAGGTAAGAACCTAGCCCTATTTATCCAGTTCTTGTTTTCATTCCAGAAATCTACCAAGACTGCTGTGCAAATGTAACACTGTTCAAGGTCCTTGCACAGAACCTGTTTATTTAGCAATGGTGTCTCCTGAGAAATGAAGGACCAAAATATGAAGTTTATTCCCCATTTGGAACTTTCTCCAAGACTGCTATTCAAGCAGTGACACCCTGCAGAGCTTCTCCGGTGGTTAAATGTGTAAGTTTATTTTAAGTCTGTTACACATTGAATCTTACTAGAGTTTTGCTTTTTATCCTTACTGCGCCCATCTCCAAAATCTGAAGCAATAACAGCAATGATGCCCCTGAGAACTGTCCCTCTTTCTTTTTGAGAGAAAAATCTTGGCAGGAATAAAGACTCTTCCAGAGCATGCAGTAACCATAATGTACACTATGCTGGCTTTCAGCTCACAAAAATCAACTCATTCATCATAAAAACATTTTAGAAGCTTTATAATAAAAACAAACTTACAGCATCTTTCTCAGGGTTACACACTTTTACCCAGAGGATATGGTCCAGGAGCCAATCAATAGGTTTCTCCTTATAAAACATAAATATGAACTCTACAATAAGAGTGATATCTGGAGACTGGAACATTTTACCTGTGGGTGACATTAAGAATAACTGAAGTTACTTTAGATTAGAGGTAACATTGTCTTTTGAAATCAATAAGATAGCAGATGATAATATTTGTGCCAAGACAAGAAATATTAGCACTGAACAACTTGAAATTTCAATGTTATCAGAAGTTCCATGCCTTTCAACTAAATAAAATAGCTATTCAAACAAGAACTTGGTGCTATCAAAATATTCATTGTATAGTCAATGTACCACAACACAATCTCCTTAGAAATAGAAATTGTCAGTTTGAAATGTTAAGAGCAAGAAGACTTATGGATTGGCATCTGTTATTCCCCATGTCACATGCAAGATCAAACACCTGAGATGAGGAGTATTGCAAGTGTTATCTGCCCAGTCACACAATTTCAGCTTGTGCAGGTACAGAAAGCAGAGGTGCAACACCTAGTACTAAATTCAGAGCCTTCTGGGCAGGAAATCAAAGGGAAAGAAGGAAGCTACCAGAACATATCCAGAGACAATACAACTCAAAAAGAGACATCCCACAGTGACCAGAGTATTTTTCTGTAGTGCATAGGCCACCAGCAGGACTTCTGGGTGGCACTGTGTAAAAGGATTCTTGAGAATCCTGCAGACTGTGAGGCTTAAAGGAGGCCTTTGCAAAAGAAGGAAACTTACTGTTGATGAAGAAAGTGTATATAATATCAATGTGAGCAATCACCTACATAGTTGTGGAATAAACTTCTCTGGCAGTAGAGGTGTCTGAAGAGAAAGGTGGCTGATACACGGGGCTATTGTGCCAATCTGAAGGCAGTGCTTGAAAAAGGTGCCTTGTATGAAAACACTGCTACCAGGAGTAACACAGCTGGGAGTGGGGCAGTCCAAGGCTGAAGACAGACCGACAAGCGCTTGTACCAGGGACTGCACTAAAGCACTAGAACAGGCTGCTGAGGGGAATGCTTAAGGCACCACCCCTGGAGGTATTTAAAGACATGTAGATGTGGCACTTGGGGACATGGTTTAGTGGCAGACTTGGCAGTGCTCAGTTAGTGGTTTGACTCAATGATCTTTGAGGTCTTTTCCAACCAAAATGATGCTATAACCACATGCCAGCTAAAATCCCAAAGGCAGTTCCAGATTTCAAGGCAGATGGAGAAAACGTCACCAGGTTTGCAGATGAAGTCTGAAGTCTTGCTAGGTTACAACAGAGAAGGCAAGGAAGAAAGACATCATGTAACAATGAATCTCTCAGAAAGACACTGGCTGAAGTGATTCAGTTCTGCAGATATTGCTGATATGTGGGCAGCACTGGACTAAGGGATGGGCTATTGGGGCATGTGTGCACCAGTGGATCAGATTCCAGCAGAAGCTCTTTTCCAATGCAAGTCTTCTGTCTATCCACATTTTGGAGTCCAACACACAGCACTCAGGCACAGGAAATGTTTTGAGGATTTTTTTCCACTTTTGAAGAGGCCTCCGTAGGCTTTCTAAATAACAAGTTCCACAAGTGGTAGATGTTCTAATATTTTCTCCGACTCTCAGGAAATCCAGCTGGAGTAGACGTTGAGAGGAGATCACTGGAAGAGCCTTGCCCTTTTCAGAAAGCAGGTCTGATGCAATCTCTTTTCTTTACGACTTTGGATTGGAAATTGAAGTCTTATCAAACAGAACCAATGTAAGTATACTCAATGGAAACTCTGAGAGAAGTTTGGAGGTGTCTGAGTTAGACTACATCATCATGCCATGCAACAAATATGGAAGAAGCATCTAAAGTACCAATTATTTTACCTATTAGAATTATGCTATATGCATTATAGTAGACAATTTACACACTGGGGTGGAAAAATAAATGTGATAAAAGATGAACTGATTTCACATTGCTATATCAATGTTGTCCCTTACAGAAACTTTCATCTAGCCCTTTGCAAAGAAAAATATTGTCATAACTTTTAAGATGCTGCTGCAATGAGGTCCTCAAATAGGTATCTCCTCATGATAATACTTTGCAAATAAAATTTGAAACTCCCACTACACAAGGGACAACTCCTACTAAGCTAGGGACAATTGCAAGGCTTTATTCTTAAAAGACATAAGAAAGATGTTGTTATTTTTATTAGTACATTGTTAGTATTTACACACTATATTGTCACATTGTTTAATATTATTTGTGGAAGTAAATATTTAAAAATGGGTAGGAAACAATCATATGATTAGTTAAATGCTGTGTGAAATAGTCATGCAGAATAACAGCTTTCAACTTGTCACACTTCCAACTAAACAGACCCCAATTTTCCTGGTGATTCATCTCTGCCTACTGCTTTCAATGGCATAGGGCAGGAGAGGAGAAAAATATGGTAAGCCCTAACAAAACACCAGCTAAAAAATGGGACTAATCAGATGTTTCTGGGATTACTGGGATTGAAACTATCATTTCTATGTGACAGCTGCTGAGGCAGTCTGTCAGTCACATCTGTTTCCATAGGATGTGCACCTTTCCATGCGGAGTCAGAGAGATGCACAATACGATGAGAGTCAGAAGACAGAAATATCCCCACAATATTGCCCTAATTTCAATGCCTCTTCCAGGATCCATATAAAGCCATGATACTCTAGAATCTCTTTATTCTTCTACCCAAGGACAGAGCAGAAGAATTGCACTGACGTTTTTTCCTTTGACTAGCTCATCTTCTGAAGAACATAAGGATTATTGTTTTGTCCTCACTCACAGACCATGTCACTGAGACCCTGTCATGAAGATATAGGATCCTACAAGACTGAAGGCAAGGGTAGGAATTTACTCTTGTCTCTAATTTAAGTTATCCTAATTTTACACAAAATAGAAGCAGGATACCAATGTATTATTTACCTCCATATGGCAAACTTGTCTCAGCTCACAGGCAGTTTCCTCTAGGCTGGCACTCCACCGTCCTCCATGAATCAACCACCCCAGACCAGGGCAATAATCTAATTGCCACGGTGATGTCACAGGACACAGCAGGGAAAAACAAACAAGCTAGCAAAACTCAACCAACCAAGCAAGCCACTCTGACACATCCAACTGCAGCTAGTCAGAATAAGTGAGGTAAGCCAGCGGTACCTGCACTGGCATCTTTAGAACCAAGCGGCCTCTCTGATTACACTCACAGCACCATGGAAGTATTCAACAGTGGAGATGAAGTCTTCTCACGTTAATTCCTAATGAACATTGGAGCAAAGGAGAACAGGAAGCACCCTGATCCCAAGACAAGCCCTTGTCTTCCTTCAGTAACCAAGGACAAGACATCCCCATACCACTTTCTGAAATGCTGTCACCACCTTCCACACACAGCTTGGCACAGTCTGGCCCCAGCCCCTCGTCCCTCTGTATAAAATTGTCTCACTCATCTGTCATTTCTGTCTCAGGACACCACCTGCACAGCAGTTCTGCCATGGATCCATGTCCCCTTTTTTCCCATCAGAACAGTCTTTCTACAGCTGCTCAAAACCAGAGCTCTGCAGTGAAGTCTCTGGTTAAACAGGTCTTCAAAGCTCTGGATTCCTAACTGGCCAAAGGAAATGGAAACTAGCCCAGTACAACTCCTACTGCACACATCCAACACCCAGTCCCTCTGAACCCAAATCAACCAAGCCCTTGCCTAGTCTCTCCTAACCAAGAGTAGCAGCAGCAGCAGCCTGGCTTCCCTAGGGCACAGCCACAGCCAAAGAACCAGCAGCAGCATTTGCTGGGGTCCTTCTGTCCTGCAGCTCCCACGCAGCAGCATATGAAGAAAGTGCTGTGAACCACAGAACCACTGAGACAACAAATCCAAACTAGGGATTGCCCATTGGCCATGCCCAATATGCAGTCCAAAATCATCAAGCCAAGGAGACCTAAGCAAAACACTGCAGTGAACAACACTGCCTCAAACTGCAAACTCTGTGAAAGAATTGACGCAATGGCTCATCTTGCACCATGTTCATGCACTTGCTACAGTACATGGGAACAGACATAAATCCAGGACACTCTGCTGACAAAACTTCAAGGCTTTTGGATTCTGGGTGCATACAACCTACCATTGCGAAGAAACTTCAAAATCTGAAAGAACTATGAGACAAAAGTAAAATTTTGCTCCATAAAACACTAGAGATACAAAATGTAGACTTTCTCCAAATTATCTACCTATATTGATAAAATTGACAATCAGAACTGAAAAAAAAAAAACCCTGCGGAATCAGTAAATTTCTGATTTACTGTGCCCTGACAAGACTTCTCTTCATTTTTCAGTCATTTTAAAGGCCACCCTTAGTGAATTATTCTTGGTGTCTTAGTATTTTGCTGGCAAATACAAGGCACACACAAAATTAAACACTTTGTTTTCTAGTTCTCCAAACTGCCAATACCTAAGTCATTTTAATTCTTCCACATGAGCATCACTAATACTGAGTCCACACCAACAATAATTTTACACCTGCAAGCACATATTCTAGCTCTAGCTGATGTTTTCAATGCTTTCCCTGGTAATGATATGCAAATTGCTGGCATTAAAACCAGAATCTCTTTGAAGTTATTTAAAGCTCAAATGTTTGAATTGCTATAGTCTTTCCCAAACTCCAATGATGTGCACGGCTTGAGCAAAACTGCAATAGAACAACTTAAAATAATCAGAACAGGCCTTAAACCATCAGGGCACAATAAGACTCAGAGGAACTGTATAAGACAACCAAAAGGCCATTTCAGACCACTCCATTAAATGTTTGTGACAGCTGGCATCATAGCTACAAGGACTGCAGTTCCTCTGGAAAACACTTCAGCTCACAGGCAGTTGGAAGACAAATCACTACTCCTCATAAAAAGCTAGTAGAACTTTCCTACATTAAGTCACAGGTCTCACAGTGCAAACAAGAATCCAGAAGAGTAAAAGATACATTTCCTTCCACAGAGCTCCTTAAGGAAACAGCATGCATCTCACCCATTATTTATTAGATACTTGACAGCACTTAAGACTATGCTTTCAGGATTAAAAAAAACCAAAGGAAGCAACGTCTGTTCTGTGGCAGAGGTGACAGAATTCTATAATCCTGCTGTCAGCCTAAATAGCTACATTTGCCACTTCCTCATGTAGCACTTGAATAAATTAGATTTTCAGTTCAGAAATACACTATGACAAAAAATCCCACATTTTTACCTCGCAAACTTGCAAGCAAAACAAAGTTTCCAACAGCTAACAGTGAATCAGCTACACCTCTCTTTTTGAGAAATTATTTCTAAATCAGTAGCATCTAGACAACAGTTGCCCAGAGAAGCTGTGGATGGTCCATCCCTGGAAGTGTTCAAAGCCAGGCTGGATGGAGCTCTGAGCAACCTGGTCTAGGGACAGGTGTCCCTGCCCTTGGCAGGGGGGTTGGAACTAAATGATCTTTAAGGTCCTTTCCAAACCAGGCCATTCTATGATTCTATTAATTCAGTGCTCTACATTCTTTCTTGGACATCTACACTTAAAACTGATCCCTAGTAACAAACTACTGCTGCTTTTCCCAAAGGTATCTGCATTACCAAACGGCCACAGTATCAGTCTGCATCAAGATCCATAAAGGGATAGCAGAGATGAGAAAAATCTACATTACTTGCATAAAATTTCCAAGCAATATATGGCTATAGCACAACAGAGCCAAAAATTTTAGTTGCTCTTATGAATACTAATTTTCCTCTCAAAATTTAAAAACAGGATAAGTAGCTATACTGGAAGAAGAAAATAAAATCTAATTTAATTTTCTAGGTAGAAAAGCAACATTAAGATCTGTTCCATAGATAAAAGTATCTAAAATTCTACTGCTATCATCTAGTTAAAAGGAGGCCAAACAAATATGATACAAGGAACAAAGAACAGGGATGCAAGCAGCAGGAGCTAACAACTAAATTTAACTACAGCTATTTTCTGACCTCACACTGCCCAGAAGTATACAGACAGTATAGAAACCCAAGATATTTTTAAACAGTTGTGCTTTTGATTAAGCCGAGTCTCAGTATTAAGAACTATCTACCTACCCCACCAGGCTTAAACACTGTGCCCTCTACAACAGCACAGAGAACAGAAAGGAGGGGGTGAAATACAAAAATACTAAGCAAGTTAAGTGACCTGAAATACAACTGCATGGGGTAGACAGCACATGTCCTAAAGTGTAAACTGGTTTTATGCACATTTTGTGTCATTCTTAAAAAGTGGCAATTTGTAAGCGAGCACACTCTACTAGTAAATCAGGCAAATGTAGAATAGATGTAAATTCTATAGCCCAGAAACTTCATATAGAATTTACACCTCAAGTGCAATTAGACTGGAGCTAAAACTCAAATTGTGGGCTGAGTCTGGGTTAGTATTTAACTGTTCAACAGTAGAAAGAAAGTCTTATCAAATGTTATATTCAACTAGTCCCTGCTAACACAAAACAGAATGTTGCAAGGAGTTCCTCAGCCAAGGAGAGGTTTATTTAGGGCAAGATGTCAGTAATTTAAATTCTTATTTAATTCTTAAGTTCTTAATTTTCCATGCTAAGCATCATAATTTCCCATTTCTTCCACCTCTAAGGCCACAGAACCAATTTTATAATTATTTAAGCAACAGTATTTCTCTGACAGTAGCCCAAAGCAGTTATGTGATGGCCAGGTGTATAAGGAGACTTCACACTGCCCATTTCCTTTCCTCCTCCCCACTGTATCAGTAGGTTAAACTGGCAGGCAAGTCTACAACGTACCATTCTGTACCCTAACATAGCATGTAGGAGGGATAATTTCTGTTTTCCTTTCTACTCCAGGAACCTCTGAGACCTCCAAAGTCAGGGAACTATTGCATACCTGACGCTGAGCTGGAAACAGGACAGCACGTATTCAAGTAAACATATTCAAGTGCAAACATTCTCAGTTCTCAGTACAACCATTATGGGTCACTGAGCTAAAAATGAAGCCATTCTCTGGCAAGTAGATCCAAAGGAAAGAGAACAAGAATTTCCAAGAGAATGACAGAACCTAGGGCTGCACTTTTGTCTGTTACACGTAGGATTTTCTTTCTGTTCTGACTTAATTTACAGCCTTCATATTGGAATTGTTTGTGTTGACCACAGGAATCTCCAGTGTCTACCCCAGCTTTTGATTTTTCCTTGCATATCTCCAGCTTGCTGCTTTTAAAAACATCATGACACATCAGTGCAGTAATGAAATAACCTATTGATTTGTAAAATCCCTTCCAAATTTCTCCATCATTGCTTTTCTGTTAAGTCTAGTATCTCTTCATGAAAAGATGCCAGTGTAAGAGCAAAGAACCATAATTTCCAGGGCACCCTGACAGTCGACCAACAACCCAAGAACCTGCATTAACTCCTCTCATTATAGCTCATTGCAAATGACAGACTCTGACTTGCATCTAGGAAGGAATAGATTGTCATAACTTCTCCTTCATGAAGTAGAAAGATGGAGATAGAATAAGTTTTGCAACAAACTGATGCCTGCTAATTCTTGGAAATTTTGGCACAAACACCAATGAAGATATTTTAGTTGGGGCTAATTCTCATGGTTTATCTTTATTTCAGTCAGTTATGTTTTAATTACATTTTGGTTTTAATGGGAGCTAAATTAAAAATAAGTCATACCTTGCAGCAGTTTGATTGTTAGTATTTTCATAAATTAACTTTTGCTTTAAAAAATTCCCTCTTTTCCAACAGTTTTAGTTTGCCTTCATCATACAAAAGTATATGAAACAAATGAGGGGCAAAAGCAACAACCATGAGCTAAACCAGAGTTCCTAAAAAAGGCAATGAATTTCTACTTCTTGGTCTATTTCCATTACAAAGAAGACAGCTTTGAAGTCAGATCACTATTAATCACAGTCTGAGTATGAATGTGTTCTTTCAAATTGCAAAACTGAACATTTTCTTACCAATGAAACCCAGCTGAGAGAATTCTAGAATCATCCAATCTTCAGAAGCAAGCTGAAGGGCAAAATTTTTTATTGTGCTGAAATAATTCTGCTTGACAACAATGTCATCTTCAAGCTAGAGGAAGGTAGAAGTGATATCAACATTAAAAAAAAGCACTAGCAAAGCAATGGAAAAAAGTACAGCTAGGAAATACTGACTTATATTATATTGCTAACACATAGCCATGTATTTCTAATGTTAGCACTGATATAAAACATAGATGCCACAGCCTGGAATAACTATTGGATCAGTCTGTCAGAACTAATACAGAATTCTTGTGGAAAAATAATACAGAAACTAGTAAGAGTCCACAAACATATCTCAACTTCTCACTTTAGAACGCTGTTTTTCCAGCTTCTTTCTTCAAAGGAAAAATATCCATGAAATAATGTTCGTCTAAGTGGCATCATCAGAACAAGTTTAATATCTGTATTATTTGTACACAATTGTGACTGTTGACTCACAAATGTAAGAGCACTGAAAAAGTTCCTCCTCTGAGACAAGAGGCTAAGAGACACAATATCTGCAGAGGTAGGATTCATTTCACCTGTCCAACAGAAGCACAAGTGCATAGTCCATAACCACCTAGTCCAGGCTGCAGAACTGCCAACACGGGGTGCTACAATCCCTTGAATTCACAGTAAGTTCAGACCAATGCTGCATCAGGGATCCTGCTTCTCCTGTCCTTCTCACAGTGCAGTCATGCCCTCCCCCTTGTTCTGGCACTAATATTTGTGCAACTTTCCAGTATCAAACCAGACTGTCACATGCTATTGGCTCTGCAGCTTCCCAGAGAGCTGAGACTCCAACAGCTCTCAGAGGGGAGTCAGCATAGCTTTGTGAAAACTAGATGAGATGTGTGGGACTTTACACCCCAAGGACACAGGCACAAAATCTAAATAAAGATCATTAGTGCAGTTACTAAATATGCAATACCTGTAGGTAAGACTTCTACTTCAAAGCAGAAACACATGATAGGAACAATTCTGTGCTAAATTAAAGAAGAACTACTTAGCTCTGTTGTTAGAAACGTCTTAAAAAAAAAGAAAAGAAAAATTCCACGTCTATACACAACAATCATATTAAAGTGACACTGCACTTTCAAAAGAAAATAAAAACAGATTTTACCTTCATTCCCCCTAAAAACTATTCTGTTTTGGTGTTTGTTTTTTTTTTTTTTTTGCCTGAGCAACTCAACAATAATTCATTTTGGGGACAAGAAAAGAAGTAGTTAAGCTGCTTGGATTCTTTCACTTTTTTTGCTAGGCCTCTTAAGAGAAGTGACATAGGATAAATTACTTTCTACTTCAGAGACAACTGAGACAGTATTATATTCAAATTACTTCCCCATATACCATAACTACCATACTTAGTGCCCCCTTTAAATGATGGGATCAAGTTCTCTGTTCTGTGTAGGTCTTTCTGATGTGTCCAACAACATAATTTCTAGAGACTCATTTGAAAACTTGTCTCAAAATAAAGATGAAAAATTTACCTGAATATAATAAACCCCTTTTTTCTGGGCATACATCATAAGAAAACAATAATCCAAGTTTTGTTTTGTTCTCCATCTGAAATTAAATTGAAAGCTTAAGGTTTATGAAAAAATGTTATTTCAATACAAGCTGGCAACATAAAATAAATTTCATTAAAGGAATGACATATTAGAGAAATGTTAGGACAGCTGGTTTTGGCACTGTTCCCTCAGGAAATCCACTGTCTGAAAAAAAAAGGAACAAAGCTTTCACCTTATGCTTTAATACAGACATCAAAATGGTTTAATTTGAACCTGACTTTGTGACAACTACCTGACATTTCACTAAAAACACGTGTGCATTTAAAATGGTAATTCAACAAGAACTACTGGGTTTTACCCCGTATTTCATGAAGAAAAACAGCAAATAAAAGAGTCCACATACAGGAAGAAATGTGTATCAAAAGTCTCAGTTCTCCTCTCAAAATTTAACACTAAATGGACTCAACCAAGCATAGGCTCTGATCATGCACAGAACAGCATGTAGCAAGGAATGAGATGGATTCACAGAGCACTTTTAGCATCCCCACACTTGCAAGAATTACAGTAAGAAAACATTTCAAGAATTCACATCCCACTTGTCGTTTTATAAACAACCAAAGTGTGGGTGTGGGAGGAGATGGGAAAAGATCTGGGGGAATAAACCTACCTCACTCTCTCTTTTGAGTCTCCAAATGTTTCTTTCAAGTTTGTCAAGTCAGGATAGTATGTTGCAGGAGGGGCTATTACTTCCACCAAGCCAGAATTGATCTCTGTAGAAAACCTGTCAACAGAAACATCCTAAAGTCACATGAGAGATTCTGAGTCCTGTAGTTCCTGCTTGCTGTCTGTTGGAACAGTTATGGTGTCTGGTTATGAGGACTTGCTCAAAGGAGCCATATAAAATAACACTAGCATAGGAAAAAGTATTGCTTTCCTTAGCATGTCCTTCAGAGCACTATCACCTTCTGCCAATCAGAATCAAACTACATTCTAAACATTTTTTTTGTGCTTTCTCAGAAACTAGTGATTTTTTTTCCTACAGTTCTCTTTGAACATACAGAATACAAGGCCCTAACACAGATGTCACAAATTTCTGTTCACGTTTAAACAATCCCATCTGTTTATGGTGCATCAAATAATTTAAACCCAGTTACTGTTTTAACTGTTTAACTGATTGAATCACTGCCTCCTGATTTGTCTTACTTTTTTGTTCAAAAGTCAAAAGCTCCACAAAATAAAAAGACATGATGTCTTATTTCCAGAATATTTTTAATTGCTTATTACAACTTGATTTAGTTTATCATCAATAAACTAAGAAATCTCCAATTAAAACTACAACTTACTCTCTTTCCAGGCTTGCAACAACACTGTTAACATAATCAAGATCAGTCTGGGGAAAAAAAAAACAAACAAAAGAATGAATAGATTACTGACAGTTCTAGAGTTACATGTCAAAAGAACTAAGTAAAATAAACATTGCAGGTGGCTGTCCTTGAAAACCACTTTCATTATGTAAGATATTGAAGCAATAAAAGAACACATCACACATGTAGCTATGTCTTACCTCTAATATGATCATTTTTTTGTAAACAGGGGAATAATTATACCTACACCTAGCAGAAAATTGTTAAAACTCATGGTCTTGATGATGAAATGATCGCTGAGTGTGTAGGAAGAACTTCATATTATGATTAAACAATAATAATAATAAATAAGAAAATATTACCAAATAAATCTTTCTGGAAAACAGTGCACTGAACACATACACACTTCTTTTAAAAGTACCTCTCCTAAGCTTTGCATTTAAAGCAAATGCCCTAAGTACAGACAGCAGTGAGCCTGCTGCCTTTCTGACTAGGGTTGTTTTTTTGCATCAGAGACTAAATTTGAGGGACAACCAATCCTATCAATCACTCAATTCTCATAGATGCAACAATTCTAAAAATTGCTCGTTGGTGAAAATACAAATTGTGACATTCTGGAAAATTCTAGATCATCTAAATTGCCAGCACTAGGCAATTATTCAACCTGGCTGTACACACGCATTCCAAGAGAAGAGAAGAGAATTTGTGAACTCATAAATGTGACTGAAAACCCTGGTCTTTGTTACACTTACTAATCTAATTATTTGACATATTGTTTACATTTTTGAAAAGAACAGTCTATAAATCAACCGAGATTCTGGCTCATGAGGATTCTGGAGAAAGAGTTGTCTTTGAAATGCCAGAAACAAAGGAAGAGTTCAAATTTTTTCTGATGAATTTGTAACACAGGATATCATTAAAGGATTATAAACAGAGAATAAATTCCTCCCAAGCCTTTCTATAACTGTTAAATCTTATGTGATAAAGGTGCTCAGCCACTGATCTTTAAAAAAGTACAATTTCTATTTTTTTAATGAAATCAAACATAATGCCAGTGATGCACGCTTTTCAAAAAGGATAACAACAGCAGAGGATTTCTTCCAAAAGCAATTTTAAATACCACAAGAACATGTGAGTAGAAAGTATTTATTGTAATTTTATCACAGGTATTTTCTTTTAAGTGCTATGCCTAATGCTGGGCAGAAGTTTTAGTAAGATGGTAAGGTGCTCACAATTTAAAATTCATCTCACACTGCGTTCCACACAAGGAGACTCACAAGTCCATATGGACCTTTATATATCACTGTTTAAATAATTTTATGGATTGTTTATACACATTTAATTAATAGAATGGAATTAGACATAACCTTTTCTGTTTAATTTTTTCTGTGCAACAGCTGCAAATCACAGTAACCTAGTGACTACCTAAAAATAATTTTAGTATATCCATCTTTAACTGAAGTATTTCTTTTTGTCTCTTTTCAAAACCTTTTAAACATTAAAAATACAGAAAATATAGTTCAATCATCATGTGAAAAGACAAAAATTTGCATTTCAGTTGGCATGCCAAATTTCAATTACTCAGTCCAGCATTAAGAACTCAAACGCATGTACTACAGTCCATACTGAAACTGCATAGAAAAAAATAGCATTTATATATATATATCTACATACACACACTCAGCAGAAAGACAGCTAGTTTCTATTCAGTTTTCCAGAGATTAAAATAAATGCCAAACTTCATGCCAACTGGAATTATATATTTGATCACAAGCCTGTGCCTTAGTGCACATCTCCTGAGTGGGAACATAATTTTGACCTATTTTCCAAACTACCATACAGCCTTGCTATTGCTTATAAAACCTTACACTCTTGTATAGAAAACATCACAATAAAAAAAAGTCTGCAGTAAGAGAGTCTTCTCCCTACTTCCCACTATTTGTTTGCATGTTCACATGAAAGGCTGGCAGCTCCCCCAGTCAGAGCTGCAATCACAACAGGATCACATAAAAAAGATGCAGCTTGAAGTTTTCCAGCCTCATGCTGTAGTCTTGGCAGTCACAAAAAGTCAAGAGGGTCTGGTCTAGCTGCTATGAACATGAGATACAGAAAATACCACTGCAGCTTAGTAGGCAACCTTTCCTTCTCAATCAGCAAACACTGTATCACTATAGTACAAAAGCAGACAACACTTTTAGAAAGAAAAAGAACATGTAGATTAGAAGAGATTATGTCATTTTTGACATGATCAAATGCATTGAAACACTGTATTTTGCCATCATTTTTAAATAAGCACTTGTATTTATATCTACCAGCACCATACAAGATTTAGAACCAGAATTTCAACACAAAACCCTTCCCCTTCAGGTTGACTGTCCTCTTTCTAAATCAGAACTTCAAGAGACAATCAAGGCCTCTCATTGCCCAGTCTAACAATAAGTAGGATCTTTGCCAACACCCTTTGGCATGGACATGTCCCAGGAAGGTGGCACTTTGCAGTTAATTCATACAACATCATGAAGTAAGTATGAGAATACACAACAAATTTGATAAAGCTGTGACTATACTCGAGGGAAGAGTTAAGTAGACAGAAGATTTTGCAGGGTAGTAATAGAAGGAAATCTGGAATAGCTAAATTAAATCTATGGATCTTTCAAGCAGTATCAGTAAATTTAATTATCAACTTAAAAGCAACAGAAAAAATCCATTATTAATCAAAATCTATTCCCCATTTTTGAGGAATGAAGTGTCCACTGCCTTGGCAAAATAAGATACAAGGTCTTCTTTATCAACCTGAAGGACATAAGACTGCTCGTCTCCAATAATCTTAAGCAGGAAAAGAAATATCCAGATTTATAAAAAGACGTCACCAAGAAAGAAAATGTGTAATTGTTCTTTAGGCTTCCAGCGAAAAATATTTGCTAGATACCAGGCTGACTTTGGAGTAGACCTGATGAACTTAAAATCTATTTCATGGTATCAGTGCTGTCTGTAACTATTGAAATGAAATGCTGATGATGATCGCTTTTGCTTACCAAATCCATAGCATTAATAAAACTATATTTTTTTCTTACTAAAACTCCTAAGGCTGAAGATTAAAAGAAATCCCTAGGAATTCTGGACCTATAAAAAAGAAATACAAATTAGTATTTTAAGAATAAATCCCTATAAAGCAATTAAGTGCAAAATTGTGTTAGGCTCCAACCAAAGAGTTTAATTTCCAGCCACAAGGATGCATCTTATCAATGAAGCACATGAAGCTTTGCAAACAACCTTGTCCTGGTCAGTAGATCTCTGAGAACTTCATAATGAAACATCTAAGTAGGTATCAGCAGCTCAAATCTTTTGGCCAGTTCTTTCTTCCTAGTCATATGAAATTACTCATCTTCAAGACAATGCAAAACACTTAAAGTAAGACATTTTCCTTTATTCACACCATACCAAGGATTTAATCCCATCAGCACCTTGCTTCCATCAAAATAGCCATGAAATGATACATTGCAAAGAATAAGACAAGCACACACAACATCCCCTCCTGCTATCATCATACTAGGAGCGTCCTAGTACTTTCAGTTCAGGTTACTTCCTGAGACAGATGTGATTCTGTCTATTTAATATTCCTCAGTAGACTCATCTTCTGGTACCTCATTAGCATCCCCTTGAGCCTATCTAAATTTTCCACAAGAAAAGAAGATTGTAGCTTATGAGATCTGTGGAGTTCCATAAACCAATGAACATGGCTGTATCTAAGGTTTAACTCTTTACATCAACAATTTTGATGACAAATGCATGTAGATTTGATGAATCTCTCTTTTAAAAAAGCCTCAGAGTCTGTTGTAGAACAAACTGAAGTTGCAGATTGTCAGTGAAATAAGTTTTAAAATTTTCTCTGTTTTTGCAAAATGTTGTACTCCAATTCTCCAAAGCCCTTTTCTGAAGTGCTGTGAGGCTGCACATCAAGTTTATGATTATTTTAACATTTGTCTGAACAGACATCATTATTCTCAACAAATGCAGAAAGAGCCAGAGCAGCAGTGAATTTTCTGGACTTCTTTATTGATTTTTATTAGTGAATATGTGCACAGCAAAGCAGCAGAATACATTAGCTAGCAGACAAAATGAGAGGTTAGAAAGTTCTGATGCACAACTAGCCAAATGTCCTACAAAACCAAGATTTCTTCTTTTTAGAATCAGACCTTTCATACTGTTGAATGCTGAGTTGATACCCTCAAGAATGACAGAAGATACACTATTCCTGAAAATGTACAAAAAACCACAGCATTAA
The DNA here is from genome assembly GCA_003676055.1 of Chloebia gouldiae. Taxonomy (NCBI): domain Eukaryota; kingdom Metazoa; phylum Chordata; class Aves; order Passeriformes; family Passeridae; genus Chloebia; species Chloebia gouldiae. The sequence continues at coordinate 28,003,579 of QUSF01000007.1, read as the reverse complement.
AGACCAAAGGTTTATTTACTGTCCTAAGAGGCAGATGCATAGAAAAAAAAAATGCAATCATAGAATCTCTCAAGCTGAAAAAGACCCAAAAGGATCATCAAGATCAGCACCTAGTTCTTCAAACAACTACCTAAATCTAAACTATATGACTAAAGGCATCATCCAAATGCTTCTTGAACTCTGAAAACACCTCCACCAGCAGCCTATTCCCATGACTGACCACTCAGTGATGAATTGTTTCCTGCTGTCCAGTCTGAACTTCCCCTGATGCAGCTTCACACCATTTCCACGTGTTCTGTCACTGGTCACCAGAGAAAGGTGTCAGCATCTCCCTCTCCACTGACCACCTCGGGGGAGCTGCAGACTGTGATGAAATCATCTCTCAGTCTTCTCTTCAAAGTTTAACAAACCAAGAGACCTCAGCTGCTCCTCCAAAGTCTTGCCCTTGAGGACTTTCACCATCTTGAAAATTTATCTGGACCAGATTATCTAGATTATCCAGATCTCAATTCTTACATGGAATCTATTAGAAACAAGACCTACATTATTCAGGAACACATTTCAAAGAATTAAACAAGCATACTAATCTGCATTGTGTGGTCATTTCATTGCTTACTAATTAAAATTTTGTTTGATCTTTCATCCTCCCATAGAACAGAGGTGGAATAATTTTACCACCTATTACATATAATGATAAGCAATATAAAATTACAGCCTTCAGAAAAGGCAAACTACATGTTTATTTGCCTTGAAATAGTAAAAGTACATATAATTATCATTACCTATATACAAGGCATAAAATTTTCATAGGAAAAATCAGCCACTAATGTGGCATTTGAACCTATTTTGGAATATATATGCAGTGAAGACACAGCCCTAAGGAATAAACGTGCAGCAGTGACTTCCAGTGGTTGTAGTGTGTATATATATATATATATAAACAAAGCCTGTGGAAAAAGGTAGTATCATCTTTTAGAGTTCAACAAATGCAGCTGAAGAATAATTATATTCAGGAATACTGTGTCATCTTTCAAATCTGAAGCAGTGAGTTCAAGTTAAATACAGGGAACATGATACCAGCTAGCAAGGCAAGAAACAGGAATGAGTATACTGTCATAACATAACCAGCTGATGTTACATAAGCAAAATGCAGCCTGTGTCCTACATGAGCTAATGACTTCATCTCTCCCTTAAATTCCCTCCTCTACCACATAGGCAAGACATTTCCTTCTCTCTCCAGTCATTTCTATGATTAACCCAATGCAGTTCAGGACAGGGTTTTATAATGCAAAAGCCTTTGGCAGCAATAGCAGGAATACAAGTATACTCTTGTACCACTGCACTCTTGTTTCTCCCTACCCTTGTGCCCTGCCTGTTAGATCCTCAGTCATGACAGCAAATATCCATATGGATTGTGCTGTGAACCACAACAGCATGTCAAAGAACGAGTTGAGTTTTTAAGAAAGCCAGCCAGAGCAAAAAGCACCACATTACAAAGCAAGACCAGACATTCAGATGCAAGTTATTCTAGTGTCATACAGCCACTTCTAGTCTTGTGGAGTCTGAAAGAAAGCAGCACATTCTGCCTTCCAGCATGGGAAAACTTTTGTTGTCCTTGGGGAAGCCATTGTTGAAATGGTCTAGACAGCTTGTCTTCCAGAAGATAGGCAGTTGCTGTGCACAGTCTAAAGAACCCTTCTACAATTTGTGTGCTTTATTTGGAGGACAGAAGGAATTTTTAGGTCAAGGCAGATCACTGTAGCAAAACTTGATAGTGTTGTCAAAAATTCAGTCCCAGTTCAGTCCACCATACAAGTATGAAGTCACCTGCTGCAATGCTTCTGAAATACGATTATTACTGCTTCTTCCTACCTCACAAATACCCTAGATGTCACCAGAGATCAGACATCTCTGGCTATCAGTAGTGATTTTCCCTTACCAGAAGGATCAGGTAGTTATTGTGGCCCAGGTGCACCTCAACAAGTATCTCAGAGAAGCATTTCAATCATACAAATCTAGGGCTTGGGGAAAGAGCAAAATCCTGGATTTTATCTTTGTGCTGAGATAGCAAATTTGTCTCAGGTACATTTAAGTTTTCAAATCATGTCAACGACCTTCTCTTAGATTTAAAAAAGATTTTTATAAATTGTTTAATTCCTTATAGAAAATTTGCTAGTCACTGACGTGAAAAGTGAAGCATAAAATCCTATGTTGGTCCCCAGTATCAGCAGTCCATACTTCTGTGTACCAAAGCTTAGGTGACCAAGAAGCAGGGACTGTAAAAACAACATAAAAATCTCAAATTCACACTGACATGTCACGCTACCTTTTCAGATACAAGACCTGGCAGTGTATCAAGGTGTGTTCATCCTGATCCACTTGGAGTGAGATGTCCAAAACAAAGATTCCCATCTGCCTAGGCCTTTAATATTATTTGGTGTAGATAATGTATCTTGACATAACAGCTTTGTTAGCTTTGATTTTTTTAAAAAATATATGTACATTACACACACATATATTTATGTACACGCTAAGACCTATCAGACTTTTTCCAACTCAAGATGCATGGTCAGATCTTTCAGGGACTGGGAATACACTCTCCAGGGCAATTCCAAGAAGCAGGCAGATCACAAACAATTAGCAGAAAGCATGAACATCTCTGCAGCTGAGATGATGCTAATACATCCAGGTTGAGAGCAAGACAGAGAAAACTCTTTTGTTTGCTATCAAGAGAACTGCTGATCAGAGAGATCTATAATTCAGTCCCAGAGCAAAAAGAGGTGAAAATACAGGGTTATTTATTTTGTGGAGAAGGTTTACATATTGCACTGCAGTGTCAATACCAACAAAACAAGTTCAGCAAGATTTGACCCAGTACAAGCACTCAATCCTTAATTTGCTAAGGCTTTGTTCATACCTGTGCATAGGATGGTACCTTGCTGAGTGCTTGTGTCACACTGACCTAACCAGGACAGAAACTTTTCCAAAGAAATAATAAATAGAAAAGAAGATTCTCCACAGAAGGAGAACAGAGAAAACACTACTAAAGATCAACATCTCTTAATTTAGCAGCCACTCTTTACATAAATGGAAAACACAGTGACAGTAAAAGATAATCAAGATATGCAAATTTTTCCAGCTTAAGTGAACTGTATATACATGAAACAACAGAGTAAGATTTAAATAAAGAATATGTAAGAAAGTAAAACCTGTGGCCTAATGCTCCAAGAACAAATGGCTGGTCAATTACTACCTAGCCAGATGTAATCAGCAGCACACAGAAATAGCAAAATGCTTTTGCATACCTGTAGTGGCTTCCAATTCTTCCTAAAATGATTTGTCCTTCTGATATTTTTGGTCAAATCAAGGGCTTATAGTCTTTCCAGCATGCACTGATTACTGTTTCTACAAAAGACTGTGCTAAGTGCAGTCTCTGATTAATGAAGTGGACTGACAATAATTTCTGATATATTTAGAACAAGTCTAAGATGCAATTCCTTCATTGTAAATTATCTCCCCACAGAAAAAAAAAACCCAACATTTTGTTTAGATACCAGAAAAGTATTCTAATGTCTCTCATATTCAGTTGTGTGTGTATATATATGTCTATTGTTCTACTATGATAATTTAAAGTACTTCAAAACCATGTTTCCCATATTAATTGTGAACCCTAATAAATAAAAATACTAGAGAACAACTTTAACTCAGAGTTCATGGTTTCTTAAACCTAGAGTCTATGGCTTATTCTGAAAGCAAGTTCTCGTACAAAGCAGGTTAATGAGATTTAAATAATTTGTTTTCAACTCATATGAGCTAGGAACTAGCTACATAGTGAAGGGGAATAAAAAGATTTTGAAGTGTTAAGGAATAATGACTCATACCTATTTATTAGTCATCCTAATGAATACCTGCAAGTTATTCTGCCATAAAGTTATTTTAACAAATTGGAGAACACAGACATATGTCAGTAACGAGGACAATTGAACAGTTTACTGTCAAGCAATTCTAGTAATTATTTAAATTGGTGATTAGCTGTCACATCAGCAGAGATATTTCAGAGTTTCTTGAACTTCCAGTATGGAAATTTACTGTGTACAATTATATTACTGAGAAATAACCATACAGTAAATGAATATGCAGATCTCTTTATTTAGCAACCATATTTCATCTATATTTACTAGCTCCACTGTTTACACTGTTGATGCTGTTTGCAGAAGGCCATTAGCCTTCTAATTTGTTTTCTAGTAAAAAATGAAATTACAAGAAATGAGATTGAACTACTGAAAAAATAGCAGTATTAGAAGAATTTTGTAGCATGCTTAGCATAAAGTGATTACAGTCCACGACTATGGCTCCCAGCAATGCTTCTTAAACACTGTAAATTTGATTTCTCAAATAAAGATAGCAAGAAAAATAATAAAATCCTTTTAAAATGTTATTTTTCCCCATAATTTTATTTTAAAACCATTTTTGTAATCTTGTGCTCCCTTTTTTGTTGTTGCTACAAGCTATAGACAGGGCACAGATAGTCATTTTAGGCTTATTAGCAAAATTACATAACCTCGCCCTATGACCATTTCTTCCTGTACTTAAACTGCACATATGTTTGAGCAGAGGCCATGCCTTTTTTTAGAAACTTTTGACATAATTTTTAACAAAAGCATAGTGTGTCAAAGTTCTAAAGTATTTTTAAATAAGCCTTTATTATTGCACGTGCTAATGATAGCAATAGTCTAATGCATTTCAGGCTAGGATACCCCACAGAAAAGGCTATAAAAGACACAGCCCTTCTTTTTGTTTAAGGAGAAAAAGAAATCTACCAGAGGAGTAGGCCTTCCTTCAAACAGCCAGAGGAAATGCTTAACAAACCTACAGTTTTCATCTTGCAGAAGGAAATTGAAACATACAGAATAACTCAGAAAAAGCACAGCATAATTCAGGATGAAGTATTTAATGCACCGTATTAATTATGTAGAGAGTTCCCTGTAGCAACTGCAAAGCAAACTCTAAGATATTGAGCTTAAGAAAATAAAAACATGGTTGAAGAATAAAGAAGGAAAGATAATATATTGGATGGAGTAAAGAAAAAGAAACGCAAATCTAGCAAGCGGTTACAAGAGAACAAAAATGTAAACTTTGGTTCTTCAAATGTTCCCATACATTCCTGACTCACAGTGCCCTAAACAGGTGCCTGAACAAGCACACAGAACTGCTATCAAAGTACAATAAAGAGGTAACTGCTGTGCAACCACAAAACTCTCCAGGGGCACAGGAGCAGTAGCTCTCCCTTGTTGAAATGTTCAGTTCACTGGTAGCCACTTCTGTAGAAACACTCCCAAGGCGAGAGCATTCCACAGCACCTCAAAGGAAGGAAATTTCCATCTATGGAAAACCCAGGTACAGCAATATGGCTTGTCTAAGGCAAAAAAAGATGGTGCAGTTAGGGACACTTCCCTCCTATTCCAAATTTTGCAGAAGACAAGAGAATCCAATGAAAACAGACAGATCTCATAGCTCAGACGTCCTTAAGCAAAACAAAAAAAAAACTTCCGTTTTAAACCTCGAAAAGAAGCCACACTCACAGGCAATAATATTTCTCCAACTAATACAGTGAAGACAAACACAGCATTCCAGTAATTCAGAAAGAATTCTGTTCCCCTGATATTCCCAACCAAGACATGTTTTAAAAGCATCTTTTTCTTTCCAGAAAAACAGTATCTATCCAGACAGTTTTTGACTGCCTGTCAAGAAAAAGAAAATAGAGCAATTCACATTAGAAAACACTAAGAAACAATTCTCAGATAAAAACAAAATGTTTAAAAACTTTCCAATGAAAGTTTTAAAATATACTGATAATAGAAGTATTAAAATGCCTGATTTTCCACTGATTCATCCCTAAATGGACACTGGCTCACTAAATTAAAATAATTTTCAGTTATAATTGGAGATTTGAATTTTCATCTGTGGGACTTATAAAAGACTGTTTCAGCAGAGCACTACAGTTAGATGGATGAAGGTCAAACATAAATATAAATTTCCCACTGTCCAAGTCAGACTTCTGAGAAAGGCATAGAGAACAAAACAGGTACATGCAATTCCCAGCATCCAACAGAATTATTTCTGAAAGTACTCTATCATTTTCCTAAATTTGATTTCCACTAAATCAGAGCCAAAGTGAACAAACAGTCCAACTGAACACTGAATTAATCCATTAAAAAGGTCTGGGCTTCCAACATTCACATTGTCCAAAAAATTAATTCAATAACAATCTGTGCCTCACATCTCCAACTGCAGCACAGAGGACTAAGCAGGAGCACAAAGAAAATGGGAGGAATCCTCCCCTGCAACAGAGTTCCTTAGCCATTACTCTTATGTTGAAGAATAGCACATCCTTGCCACTAAATATAAACATAAGATTTGCAAAATAACCACCCCACTGAATCCATATCCACCATTCCCCTGATAAACAGAAAAAGCTGGGCTCTTCAGGATTGTATCTCAGAAACCCAAGACTGACACTTTCCTTTTCCAGGAAGGAGAGTCATCAGTCTACCTCTCGAAAAAAAGTAGATCCTCATCAGTTCCTGAAAGGAATGTTACTTGTGATTAAAGGCAGGTTAGAAATTGTATTAAAAAATTAAAGCGATTTTACCTCTCCTATAAAGACAACCATAACACAATCCAGTTTTTCTTCAGGGGACAGCTTATCAATAAGGGAGTGGAGAGTTTCTGTAAGGTAAGACTTGACTTTTCTTTTCACTGTAGGTATTCCCATTACAATGGAAACTGAAATCAAACAAACCAGAAAGGTACTTTCAGTGATTAGACACACAAGATAAGAAACAAAAAACTTGCAATAAGGCATTGCTTAATAAATGCAAAGGTTTAAAAGGTGAAGATAGCAGTAATTAAAAATAGTTTAAAAATATGCCACTCAGCATCAGGAGCATGACTAACAGCTAACACAAATTCTCAGAACATAGAAGACCAAAAAACTCAATCCTAGACATGCCAGACTATTGTGTGGATGTGATGGGCTGATCCTGACTGGACACCAGGTACCCACCAAAGCTGCTCTATCACTCATCTCCTCAACTGGTCAGGAAGGAGAAAATATAACAAAAGGCTCATGGGTAGAAATAAGGGCAGGGAGAGACCCCTCATTACTGTCACAGTCAAAGCAGACTTGAGAAAGTTAACTTATTATTGATCAAATGAACATAGGGTAATGAGAAATAAACCCAAATCTTAAAACACCTTTCTCTCACCCTTCCCTTCTTCCTGGGCTCAGCTTCACACCTAATTTCTCTATCCTCCCTACCAGGAGCACAGGGGCACAGGGAATGGAGGCTGGAATTCAGTTCATCACACATGACCTCCACCACTTTTTTCTCCTCAGAAGGACTCCTCAGACTCCTCCCCTGATCCAGCACGGGGTCCTTGCTACGGCAGATGGTACTCCATGAGCATCTCCAATCTAAGTTCTTTCCCCAGGCTGCAGTTCTTCCTGAACTGCCTTGGGTCCCTTCCATGGGCTGCAGTCCTTCAGGAACAGGCTACTCCAGTGTGGGTCCTCCACAGGGTTACAAGTCCTGACAGTAAACCTCCTCCAGCATGGGCTCCTCTCTCCATGGGTCCACAGGTCCTGCCAAGGAGCCTGCTCCTGTGTGGGCTTTCCATGGGGTCACAGCCTCCTTTGGGCATCCAGCTTCTGTGACATGGGGTCCTCCAGAGGCAGCAGGTGGATATCTGCTCCATAGGCTGCAGGGACACAGCTGCCTTTCCACACTCTTCACCACAAGCTGCAGGGGACTCTGCCCTGACACCTACAGCACCTCCTCTCTCTCCTTCTGCACTGACCTTGCATGTTCTCACTCCTCTCTCCAGCTGCAGTTGCCCTTGAACAGTTTTCCCCCCACCTCTTCCATTTGTTATTCCAGTGGTGCAGGTCTGGCTATTGGTTCCACTGGAGACAGGGAAAGCTGCTGGCCCCTCTTAGAGAAGCACCCCTGTAGCCTCCCTACTACCAAAACATTGTCACACAAACCTCAATACAATGGGAAATAATCAGCAACCACGGTGCACCAAGAGTGATTAAACTCCCTAACTGAAGTTTAAAATAAAACGGATATAACCATTCTACAAAACTCAAGTATTTAACTTTTCAGAAGTCATCTTTTAAAATAGTATTGCTGAAAGCCTCTATTACTTTCCTTGCACCTGGTTTTGGTTCTTCTAAATAAACAAGTCCAGGACAACAGAACTGCATGGAGGTTCCTCAACAAAATTCCTTCTCTCTGATAAAAGCACCACAAATGCAAAGCAATACGTTCCCAGCTATAATGTTATAATGATCTTTCAGCAGGGCATTTGAGTCCTGTGTTGCTTAACTTTCCATAGTTTTAATTCTTCACTGTACCCAGGGCTGGCTACTTACTGGGAACAATGCAGATAACAGCAGGAATGCAATGAAAAGACTTCATGAAGTCCTAAAACCCTGAATTTCCTCCCTCTGTTTAATTAAATAAACCTGATTTCAATTCCTATTTTCTAATTCCAAATTTCTACCATATATTCCCAGAGGGACATAATACAGACTTCACTTAAAATAATAACAAATTATTAGATTTTTCCTCCCTGAACCACAACATTGAAATAAAAGGTATTTATAGTCAGGAAAATAAACCTGTGGCCTGAGCCCACACATTTGTCATACAGGCATGTCTTCTGTTAAAAAAAAGAGCAATGAAACTGAAGTAATGAAAAAATACAAGTCACGAGTAACTACAACACTGAATATGTTTTCCCCCTCCAATGACTGTACAGATTTTATTGATGCAATTTTATCTTGTTATCTTCGTTCTTGCAACTTTTAATTTATACATTGAAATATACTGTTCAGAACAAGAGAAACATCAATGCTAAAATAATTATAACCATGCATTGTTGCCCTGCAAGTCTGAAAAGCCAAAGGGATAAACCCATTTAGCAACTCAGAATCTGAAATGCTTGAGCTTTGTTTCCTTTGAGCTACAAAAAATTCATCCAAACTAAATGCTTCTTAATGTGTACCTTAACACGGCGTGTGGTGTGACTGAGATTATGCAGAAAAGAGCAAAGCTGAAACCAAGCTCTTTTCATCTCCGATTCAGTGTGAATTCAAAGGATATCAATATCACACAAGTTAAATGAGATGTCCTCCATCTACCAAGAAATGCAGTAAATTCTTTTCCTAAAACTAGAAAGTCCTCCAGATATAAAACATGAAATAACCATCATATCAGCATACCTCCTGTCCTTCCAAGGCCAACCTGAACAGAAGGTTGAAGGCTTCCTTCATTTTTCAACAAATGAGGCAAATGGTAATAGATATTTGGCACTTGAAGAGATTTTTTACTTGTTAGCTCTTTTAACAATTTCAGCGTCTCATCTGCAAACATACAGGAAATCGGTAATGAAGAAAACAAATTATATGAAGTTTTAAGCAATAATAAACAGTATAAAATTCCAAGCTTGGCCCTAACTGAAAGCCAGAATAAACTGTGCAATTTTCTGAGTCATTGTATCTTGTCTAAAAAGGAAGTCATTTCTTATTTTGATTTTTTAAATAAATTATGACAAAGACTATTTTGCACCTATAATCTTACTACAGATAGAGTTAATATGTACATGATCACATAAAATTTAGTGTGAATTTACAGAAATAAAAATGCTCCATTTATTTGCTGGGTTTTTTTCCCAATTAATCAAATGGGAGGCTTATTTCCCTAGATAATTTTTCACTTTTGCTTACAGAGGTCATCATCATCCAGTAAACACTACTGCAAATAACTTTTCAGACCTATGAACACATACTGGAATATACTGCACATAGAGATACAAAATAAAATGGCATTAAATATACAGTTGATATTTTGAGTATTCCTGAAAAAGAATGCAAATTTAATTTAGTCCATTAGAATAAAACTATCCTATTAGATTCCATTAGAATCAGTCTTGCTGTTTCTAGTACAACTGCCTTTCAGTATGTCCAGGTGGCTTTCAAAGTTGCAAATAACAGTTTTTAAAATTACCCTGCTGGGTGTGTTGATTTTCTTGCATCAAGTGTGAAAACAACTCATTTCAAATTAAAAATATGATAGCATATGGATCTTTGAAAACTTATGGGATTTATAATATCAAGTAAAAAATTGTAGTCAAGGGTTTCTTGAGATAAAATTGAGAAGCAAGAAAATTATAGCCATAAGTGTAATTCCTCTCAGATTCTTAGAACAGCTTCTACAAAGATAGGTGGGTTTTATTGTGGATTTTGGTTCTGTAGTATTTATTTTTAGGAGAAACTAAATTCCTAACATGTCAAACCTCACAAAAAACTTTGCAAATAGACGCTATAAGTAGGTATGTCCATTTTTATAGACTCCAATACAGGAACATTTTACTTTTCCTTCTTTAACTTCATCTGCAAAATCTGGACTAAATTCTGTTCAAGTATGACAGCTCTTGTCTGAATGAATAGGGATCTACACAAAACAATCTGGAATTCTTTCAGCTTCAAAGAGAGCAAAGAGTATTATGTATACTTAAGCGTATTAAGCTTAATAAAAACCTATCTAATACTATGTTCTGAGAACAAAAGCTCAGTAATTCAGCTGGATTCCCATTATGACTCTACATGGCAAAATGTGTATGTCCATCCCAGCTGGGAACCAGCTGTTAAATGAATGTTAACCAGAATGTTAAATGAATTAGTACTTTCAGCTGCATCAGAAGAGAGTAAGTCCTTATAAGCATATTGCTTAAAAGCAAGCTAAGTCAATTTTAGAAACAAATGTGGTAATAACTTAATCCTAAATCCAGAATCAAAATCATTTGACCTCCTCCACGCTTTACTTTAAAAGCAAAACCACACACAAGAAATAGGAAGACAAGATTTATAGACCATGCTAAATGTAACCTTTATCTTTGCAATTCCTGGTGATACAGGGAACTACTGAGATCAGGCCATTAGTGTCAGACTAATGAGTCTGATATGAGTGGCATCAGTACTGGAGCCTATAATTATAACCATTTCCCAACAAAAAAAAAAAAATCTATTGAAAATAGTAAATCATAGCACAAATGCAAGTAGACAACAAATTCAAAAATCTTGTTCCAGGCTCTTGAATTGCAAAACTCTTTGAGTTTCAATTCCTTATAGACCAACTCCTTAAGACAAATACAGTGAAATTTCTGTAACCTACCAAGTCAGACCACTTTACAGAAAATTTATACTTATCTGTGATTAATTTTCCATCCACAAAAATCAGAGCAATGAAACAGTAACAGTGTGATTTTAAAAGTTAACATCAATAGTCTGGTGAACCATCCGTCCCCAAATTGGGAGACATCTTACAAATCATAAGCAGTATTTATTCTATATGATTTCATACTTTCCAGTTGACTTTTAAGCTTATTTTAACTGCTTCAAGTTCATTCATTTCTTCTGTTTCCTCACTTTTCCCCTCTGAGTCAATTTAAAAAGTGATGTAAATTAATTGTCAAAATATAGTCAACATAATAGATAAATAACCAGAAGTTCCAAACTTTGGGAGCTAGGTGTGGAGTAAGTAATTCTTATGACTTTAGGGACTGAATAAGGGTGTGTGAATCATTATGGTCAACAACTGGCAAAAACAAACCAAAACACCCACATCATATACAACTTATTACACATTCTTTATTCACACTGCTGAATGTTTCATTCAGCTCTCTTGGGAGAAATTTCTTATTCTATAATAAGAAATATAGTAATAACAAGAAATATTGGCATTGCAGAGTTATAAAAAAAAGTATCTCGGAGCGTGTACCTGAAAAATTATTCATGGCATTCTTACTGCCGTTGGTTTCTGCCACGGCCCTCCGGAACTGCTCCAGGATGGCGTTGAGCTCGGAGGAGCGCTGCAGCGTGCGGTGCTCGGCGATGCGCAGGCGCTCCTTCAAAGCGTGAAACTCCCGCTGATAGGCAATCAACTTTTCTGGGGAGAAAAACCACCATCCAGGTTATTGGTGGAAACAAGCACCTCCTGACAGATCCGACCAGCGTCTAACGCTGCTCAGCTTTGCAGCACCAGGGATGCTCCCAGGAAGGCAGAGCCCAGCATGGCCCCACCTGAGGAGCTGGGTGCCAGCACCCAATGCAAGAGGTGGATGGTGGACTATTACCTGTTTCCAACAAGCGTCTCCTGTGGAAAAGCCAGTTGCATTAACATTCAGGCAGTGCAGTCACTCACACACCACACTCACCACAGCTGGCTCAGTGAGAGAGGCAAGAAGGCTCTTTTTGCAGGAGTTAATGTGAGATTTATTGCGTGGAAGCTGAAGGGAACCCAGGCAAAAAACAAGGGCTACCACGTGCTCTGGACAGCTTAAGAATGGGAAGGGATGGGGGACAGAGCTAAGGGCAGGGCAAGGGGGATTGGTCTCCAGGGGAGAGGGATACCCAACCAGTGAGTAAACAGGGAAAGGGCTGAGGTCCATGAGGGAGTCTCGTCTGTCCCACAGAAGGAATGAACTCTATGGTAAGTCTTTCCAAAGCAATGCCCTTGGGAATTGGCTGAGGGGAGGGAGTTCATGGGATGGATGCTACAATAGGCAATCAACTTTTCTAGGGAGAAAAACCACGACCTGGGTTTTTTGTGGAAACAAGCACCTACAGTGTCTAACGCTGCTCAGCTTTGCAGCACCTGGAATGCTCCCAGGAAGGCAGAGCCTGGCACGGCCACATCTGAGGAGCTGGGTGCCAGCACCCACCCAGCACAGCGAGGGTAGAGCTGCCCACACTGGGATGGGAGCAGGCATTGAGGGGGGATGCCCCTCACCACAGCCACAGACCAGGGACACCCTGAGTACCCAGCACTCAGCACAAGGCAGTTCTGAACCATTTCTTGGAAGAGATGCCCACAAACCATTTCTATTAAGAAGCCACACAGCAACGGCCCCTTACAAAAGCACAGGTTACATCTTGCAAAACACCCTTCTGAATACTTTGTAAGGATGCGTGGACCTTGACAGTATTTCAGACATATCAATTTTAAACCCAACTTTTAACTTTATGGCCAGTCCCTGAGAAATGAAGAACAAAATTTTTATCAAAATTCTACTGATGTTGATACATACACATAGTCTTGAAAGGGGACCAAAAGGGAGGTGGAAACACCAAAACCGATTTGCTGATATATTTAATCCCTTTTCCCTTGACACCCAGTAAAGTAAGTGGGCCTAGATTTTGTATCCTTCCTTCTTCCTATTGGTAATTTACCCAAATCTTCTGCTCACCATCATCACTATCACCCTCCTTCAACCAATGTACAGATACTGACTGGAGTATTTTAAGTGAATTTGTAACTCGTAATCAATATTCCAGCCACTCAGCTGACATCCACTGACATACCTCTATTGTTATTTACCTACCCATTCCTAGACTTTTTGTACTGGGAAGGGAAACAGAAGTTTAGCAAGCAATTTGAAAGCCTTCCTGTTGCTATATTACATAACACACAGGGCAAAAAAGGAATTAGAGTCAACTTCCCTTGTTAATAAGGCTGCTTTTCCTCCAAATTCTTTCAATTTACATTTATTTTCCTCTTTTTTTTTTTTTTTGGTAGTTGGGATGTACTGCTTCAATTATATTTAGAAAACTTAATTAGCTAAAATGCCCTCTATTCTGAAGATGGAAAAATAAAAACATAGTTCACTACCTCTTAAAAACATCTCCTCTGCCAGATTTATTTTGCTTCTTTCATTAAAACCAAATGGTTATTGCTTTTGTGCCAACAAACCCAGAACACAGATGCTGGCCCACAACACAGTGCTAGGCACATTATACACTGCTGACTGAATCCAGGCTGCTATCTGAAATAGGAATTGATGCTTTAGTCAGCAGCACTTAGAAGACTGGGAAAATTTTTTGGAGTTTCTGGGATAAAGGCCATTCTTATTTGCCAGTGATAACAACAAAAGTAGTTCAGTTCTGATGCTTCCAGCGAACTATACTGGTATTGCATTCATGGTACTTGAGACCTCAAAAGCATTAATTCATTTGAGAAATACTAGACAAGTAGTCAACTTCCCACAGTTCCTTCAACCAGACATATCTAGGTTAAGGAGGCCGCTCTAAAAGATACATAAACTCTGGGCACCTATCCTCCACAAATATAAGGCATTTTTTTTCCATTAGGCACAATATCATTCAGTCAAGTATAACTAAAAAAACTTAAAATTACAAATACAGTAAGATTTTTAAGTCTACCACCCTATGAGTATTTTTCTAGTTATTTATGCAAAATGAAATTTTAAAATTATTATTTGCTTATGTGACAAAACATTTGCATCTCTACCACTAGTAAAGCTAGCACTTTTCATGTTTTTGGAGATTAATGTGCAATTTGACATTTTGGTACTTGTTTTATAATATGGCTGGTTGTACTTTTAAGCTAAACAAATTAAATTTAAATGCCTGACACTCATATCTTTAGCATACTTTCAGTACTTCAAACATAATTGCTGATACTTATTACTTACAAACAAACAAAACCCACAACAAATCTTCTCATACTGAAAGGCACTTGCAAAGGGGAAAATACTTCTTAGACTCTTTCAGTACCACCATTAGCAGTGACTATGTCCCAGACTTTAGAAAAGCATCCCTTAAGCCATCAGCAGTTTAAAAATATTCTACTTCGACTTTTCAGAGTTCCTGACTAAGTACGTGAGGATGAGCCTACAAGATTTATTAAGGGTAATGGACAATAAGCCCTGGACAATACCCTTAATAACATGCTTTAGCTTTTGGTCCTGAAGTGGTCAGACAGTTGGACTAAATGATTGTTGGTAGGTCCCTTCCAACTGAGATATTCTATTCAATGACAAGCTGACTTGTAAGCATTGTATATACAAAACAGTCAAGAGTGCACCTGATATTTTCAAAATACATTTGACCATTTAGTGTTTTATTGTTCAGAGATTTCTCCAAAACCAAAATAAATTGAATTGATTTCTTGTCCAGAAGTATGAAAACACTTTTTTTTGGATTGCTATTACAGTAAAAAGGGGAATACTGAAGAGAAAACAGAGGTCAGTGATCATCATCAGCAAAAAAGGATTCTTTTTCTACAGGATTATAAATTCTGTTCTTACTCTCATACTGAAATCTAGACTTATTTAAGAAAACAGAAGAAGGAATTCAGACAGTAAGTTATTAGCCTTACAGCACTGATGGAAGAACCCCAAACATATCTGTCTGTTCTCTGACAAACAAAACATCCCTCTAAAACCAGCTGTAGCCAATATTGAAGACATCTGGTCTACAATAATTTCAGCATACAAGTACATTTTTATTCAAGAATAATGTACTATTTTACACTGAAATGAGAAGATATAGCACACTTTTCTCTGGAAGCCAGAAAGATCAAATAAAATATCAAATAAATATCAATAAAATAACTTGTTAAAAAATTACTTGAGAACTGAAAGTATTAATTCTTCACCATTTTTCTCTTAAATTCTAGTTGTCTCAGCAATACTCCAGAAGCTAAAGACTAAACATTTCAGCTGGCCAGATGCTGTGCAGTTCTCCCAACTCTATGTCAACTGAATCAGTACTTTATCAACTTTTTTCCTGTTTTGCAATACCTTCTCTTAAATATGGAGAACTTAGAATTTAGACAAGTTCACTTGAAAGCTGATGCAGTATTTTGAAAAATGAAAATGCAAATGAAACTCGGGTGGTTTGCCAGTTTTTAACCAGAGATGAAATCTCAGCTCTCAGCCTCCTCTGGGTTATTTACAATTCTTCCACCAAATAACTGTTTAAAAAATTATTCCAAAAAGACACCACTAATCCAAAAACATGGAGTTTCTAACATCTTAGCATGCATATAATTTCTTAGTTTGGGCTTTTGTACTTCTTGAAAAATCTGTTAAAGTTCTTCAACCCTGCTTTTTGTAACAGAAAAGAGCTTTCCCTTGAGATAAAAACGGACATCCAAGTAAAGGAATAAGAAAATAGGTTGTAGTTTGAATTTAGAAAAGCATTTTGCAGAGTATTTCAGCTCAACTGAAATAGCATAAATCTGAATTGCAGGTAAATTACCAACACTGTCAGAACACTTGCTGTATTCTAATTCCAAATGAAATATCTACTGAACAATAAAACAGAAAAAACACTGTGAAAACTCAATCAAAGCAATTTTAAGGCTATACAGCTTCAAAATCAATAAAAATCATCAATAGCTTAGTTTTTTCTTCATGTTACTCTTTTAGCGAAGTTAGATTTTTAATGCCCCAAGCCTGTCAGTGTTTAAGAGGCATCTGGACAATGACCTTAACAACGTGCTTTAGCATTTGGTCAGCCCTGAAATGGTCAGGCAGCTGCACTAGATGACCACTGTAGTTCCCTTCCAATTGAAACAGTCTAGTCTAGTCTAACATGAAAACTTTATGAAGAAACTATTTGAGTGCACCTCTAAACTGATTGGAGTGCACACTTGTAAAAGGAAACAGAATTGCCAGAAAACCCTTTCACAACCCAAGAATGTTTTGGCGATTCTCAGTATTGCCATTATTCCTCAAGGAAAGCTTTGACTGTCTGCTAAAAGATCTACAGTCTACAACATAAAAAGCAGTATGAAAGCTTTGCAAGCTGTTATTTCTCTTATCAATCAAGCAGGTTCCCAAACATGTTAAATCACAGGCCATTTTCACAACTGAAAATTGAACGTTAAATTAACATTGTTGAACTAAGGTGGCTGCATTCACATAGAAAAATAAATAAATAAATAAAAGACAAGCTATAATTTACTCAAGAGCTCTGTTTTAATATGTCTGGCTGTATTGAAGGCAGATGTCAGACAAGATCAGGAAAAGCTTTACAACCTTCCCATATCACAAGCAGGCAGTTGAGCTTTCCTTCAAACTCCAAACCAGCTAAACACCTAAAGTGATGGATCTGCCACACAGACTAAAAGGTAATCAGCAATAGACTTGGCACTCAAAAAAGATAGCAAGCCAAGCACAGAGGGCTTAGCTTTGCCAATTAATTGTAGGCCTGATATATATTTTTTGCCTTTGTCCTTGCCCAAATGAGCCATAGAAACCTCACCCCCTTTTTTCATTAAAGAACAATGGGACACACAGACAAAAGGCTCTGGTTGGCAACAAAACATTGTGCAAAAATACTCCATAAGTAAAACACCTAGAGAAGGAACAGATAGCTGATACAACAGGACTTTTCCTCTACCCAAGCGGGGAAACTTTAAATCATTATTCAAATCAACAATGTAGCACAGCCCTACATTTGAAAATGTAACAGTTTATGGCCCACCCTAATGACAACCCTTTCAGCTTTTACAAGTTAAAGGTTCTGCAGCAAAAGCCTCATTTTTCTGTACACCCTGTTGAAGCGTTATTAAAATGCCATTAAATAAATATTTGAATCTGTGAGAACACACTGTAGTAAGTGCTAATACAGGTATTTCTGTGCTTAGGTATTCTGCAACTCATTTACTCCCATTATAAAAACCCTACAGTAGTTACCATCATGCCATGGGTCAGAGACACTAACAAGCTTCATGTATTAATTCATTACACTCCCATCAAAGATGTTGATCAGTTTACAGGTTGATACAGACTAGAGGTCTTAACAGGCAACAAGCTTCCACACTGAGTTTCATACTGAGTTTCAGACAGTGGTGAGGCAAGAGGAGGTTATTCTTCAGTGAATTAGGGATTTGTCAACATGCCAGCCAATTCAACCTGCCACGGCTCTTACAGGAACATTTCTTTGTTTGAGCTACATAAGGTATAAAAATTAAGTTCTTCACTTCTTGTAAAATCAGTTCAGATGTTTTACGTGATCCATGAAGTTGTAGTATCAAGTAAATCAGTATCCAGTAAGTGATGATGATGCTTGCATGGACCTGCACTTCATTCCCACAGATGTAAGCAACAAGAATTTTTTTAGATCATGCTTGGTTCATAATACCTATGTACCTTACAAGCTAGCACATTTGTAGTATTACTGAGAAAATACTCATCTTCAGCTCTTAAAAGTAGATATCCTTTTTAATTAAAATCCTGCTATGCTGATATGTGGCAAACTAAATTATTTCCACTGTCACCCAAAAAAACCTGAATTTCTCTAGCACATAAAATAAAATTCTTACCATGCTAGCACTTAAGTAATTCTAAACTTCATCTTAAAACTGACACTTCTTTTGACAAAGGCTACACTTTCTCTTTAGCACAGGTTTCGTAAAATGTAACTGCAAATACAATTACCCAATACTGTGATATGAAATTCTGTTCCTACTGCACTGTAGAGTCATCCAATATCCACACAAAGATGCACAGACAAAATACACATAGTGGCATTTACTGAGATAGCATGCACATTGCTTCCACTGCCCTTTGGAAGTGACTCCAGAACTCAGAAAATATTCACAAAGGCACAGACAAGGCATTGCATTCTCAAATGTCCAGCCGAGGGCAGGCAAGCAGAGGAATTGTCAAACCAATCACACAGGCACAGACAAAAAGCTATGTCCACACAAGAGAGATATTAGATGTTCCAGAATCCTCCTGTGACATTTAGACTTACAAAAACAGCAAAACACTGCAGCAAGCTGAGCTAATTATCAAGTGTCAAAACCTGCACATAGGCACAAATCATATTTATAAATCAGCAGTGTCAAACAGTGAAGAGTAAAGAAGGTGTTAACAAAATTTGTCCCCAAAGTTTAAACCTCAATCATGCTCACAAATCAGATTCTGACTTGTCTGAGAACTGGCTAGCTGATATATGGTGCCCTTGAAATGTTACAATGTATTACCATGGATGACTACTCAACAAAAGCTAATTAGCTACCCTGCTCTTAAAGTGAAATTAAAACCTTTTATAAACAAGCTATGATGAGTTATGAAATCTAAAGCAGTAAAGCAATCAACCATGCAAATACAAATAAAGCAGTATACTGTAAAGGCTAACAACAAGACATGCTATAAATAAAAGCTCTTAAGAAAACTGCTCAAGGTCAAATTTTATCAGTCCTCTTTGAACACTTGATTGTGTAGGCCTTTTTAGTTACAGAATTTGCAGCTATGCCTATTCATAAAGCTATCTTATTATTTTCAAGGGATTAGGGAATGTGCAATTTTTTTCTAAGTATAATACTCTGTGAAATTAAAGACGGAAATATGGTAGATGATTTACAAAAAACTACATCCTACTAATCATGAAAAAACATTTTCTGCATCAAGAAACAAACAAAATGAGGCTGCAGGAAAATAAGTGGGCAAGTAATTTATCTCTAATCTGGTTATTCAAATTGATGGGTCATTTCAGCAACTCACTAGTTTAATCTACCAAAACAATCCATCAGAACTACTCTTTATTTCCCTTGTTTTCCACATAGAAATGTATTTATTAGTATTGCAAGTATTTTAAAAAGTGCTCATTCAAGTAGCTTTCATTGTGTGAAGAACAACTTGTTTTTGAGGGAAGGTTCTGCAGGTTTTCCTAACTTTGGTAAAAATAAAAAAACCTCAATAATTTCAATTACATAATTTCTCATTGCAATTTTTTCCACATTTTGCACTTCAAGGATCTCTGTAAACAAATAATGTTTTTTGTTCTCTCCAATTTTAGTGCACTAGCACAAGTCTGAAGTGCATGCTTTGAAACTTTCAGGGCCTGATCCAATCTCAATCCAAATACTTTTGTTTAAACATTCCTTTGCAGCAGGAGCTGAAGTTGTTTTCTCTAAAATTTTGAAAGCAATCTGAATACGACCCTTTGTCAAATCAACTGGTAAAACTTTTCTATTTTGAACTCCAAATTTCAGAATCAATTTTCTTGTAAGTAGTTATTTGATCTGAGAACCTGCTTTCCCCTCCATTTTTTTCATCTTTAATGTAAATACACTAAAAATTATATAGCTTACCAATCAAAATGAAAGCATTAAATGGTACATCATATTTGTTTGATTTTTTTTTTCTAAAAAGCCAGAAAATTCACCATTTTTCTAGAGGAAAAAAATTCTAAGAAATTAAAAAGCCATAGAAGCCAAACTAGAATTGCGACAACTGATGAATGATTTACTTAAGGAGTATTTTCATAGCTGGATAGAACAGCCAGGAACAGTTTGAAGTGTCTCCAAATGCAACTGCACACCTTTGCTTCTAGATGTAATTTGTTCACTAGAGAAAGGTCACAATTTAGAAGATTTCCAAATAAATTATAAAATCCAGTATGACCACATTAAAATCTCCCCTGATGAGAGCTGACAGCAAGTCTGAATGTTCCTTTGGACACAAGGAATAAAAATAATAATATATCAGAAAATCCAGACACCCACAAATAAGGAGGTCAAGTCAACAGAAGCATATGGGCCTCTGTCTGTGCACTTGCTTCAGACAATAAGGATAATTAAACACATGATTTGTTTGAGGAGAGTTATTGGCAGCATTTGAGCTGAAGGTCTTCTTTTAAAGCAGAGAACAGAAAGCTACAGTGATAGGGGAAAAGCAAACAAACAACAACAAACAAAAAAAACCACCCAATCAACCAACAACAAAAAAACAAACCCAATGTGCCCCCCCAAAGCAAACAAACAAAAAAAGAATTCCAAAAAAGAAATTGCACAATCACATATTTGCAAATTATTTGTCCTGATCTGACTGTTAACTTCACTAGGATTCACACTTTTATGACTAGTAAACAACACTGCCCAAAACACACTATGGATGAATATAAACCTCAGGGCTTTTTACGTTCCAGCTACTTGGGTCTTACTTTATTCTCAGTGACACCTCTACTGGCATTTCTTCTTTAAGGGGACAGTGATATAAAAACATTACTGAAATCATGTGCCAAATCTGTCTCACAATAAGCAATCATTATTTAACACATCTCTATCCCTGAACAAAAACACTAAGGGATAAATAAAAGCTTCATAGATTCTATTCCCAAGAAGTAAAGCAGAACAACAAAAATTATTGCAACTTCTGGTGTAGACATTCATTGCACAAAAAGTCCTGTTTAAGAAATTGATAAAAGAAAGGCTCAGCTGAGTATACAAAGCACTGAATTCATGTAACCTGGACAGTAATTCTTTACAGTGAAAAAAAATTACCTTCAAGTAACTGTCATGAAAACATCCCACTTTGACAATTCTGACATGTCTTTCACAAGATTTAAAGTGTACAACAGTGTAAAAGAAACTAGGAAACCTTCAACAACATCACAGCATTACCTCAAAAATACTTTTACAGTGACAGCTTTTACAAAGATGATCATGTCACAATTATTTTTTCAAACTAACTGCCAAATAAAAAGCAAGACTGTAACTATACTGCTCAAGCAAGCATAAAGCTCCAGTTTAAGCAAACATTACAACCATAATGCTGAAACACACTTAAGATACAGGACAGGTCAATTGCTAGCCTGCATTCTTGGCAACACTGAAGGACTGAAGCATATTAGGTGAAAAAAAGTATTTCTATTGCCTTTTAACATACTAAAATAAAACAATCCATTCTACATTTCTGCAGAAACGTGTATTAAGCATACATGTTGCATTTACTTATTATATTTGCTTCCATCATTTGATTTAGTTGTATATATACATATACATTTTATTGCTACCAATGAACAAGAGTATCTTCTAAAAACCACATAGCTGTTAATTACACTCCTTCCTAACAGGACATATCAAAGAAGCCATAACCATTGATCCGATCTGAGCAGTGTGTGGCTTTATAATCAGCATTTCTGCATGGTATCATAACTTCAACATTAAAAATAACATCAAAACCTAACCTTGATATAACACACTTCTTTCACATCTGTTAAAATAGCACAAGAAACAAGCCCTTCACCTGAAATACTTACGGATTTGCTGACCATGTAAATAAATGTAATTACCCTGTAGGTAATCTGACCTCTTAGAGTCAGTTTGACTACAAGTCATCTGTGACATCTCATGTTTCTCCTCAGATCTCAATCAGACAATAATACTTTCAGTTTCCACAAACAAGCACATATACCTATATTAAGATATTATGGTATCTAGTGGTCTCAAATTCCTGGGGAGTTATTTTGTGGTGGTTTTTTTAAGGAAAAGTATTTCTCTGCATACCTACTGAATTTCTAATTCCACTTACTAATACAGTATTCTATGCTGTAACAGAATTCATGGAAGTAGGGGTTTGATTCTCCTTGCTACTGCTTTGGTAAGTTAAAACTGGAAAAGGGATTTGAAAGAGAAGACAAGTTTCCATAAAAATAGCAATTTGCTAATCATTCAAGCTTCCTCTAATCCTCTAACTCTCACCTCTTGCTAACAGCCAGACTTGTGCAAAACATTTGACACTGTCCTGCACAACATGCCTGTTTCCAAACTGCAGAGATGTGGATTTGACAGATGAATCACTCAGTGGGTAAGGAATTAGCTGGATGGTCGCAGTCAGAGTTGTAGTCAATGTCTCAATGTCCAAGTGGAAACCAGTGATGTGTGGCACCCTCAGGGGTCGGTAAGGGGACTGGCACTTTTGAACATCTCTGCTGGTGACAAGGGCAGTGGGACTGACTGTACCTTCAGTAAGTTTGCCAACACCACTGTGCTGGCACAAGCTGTATGGTGTCTGTTGCCCTGGAAGGCAGGGATACCATCCAGAGGGACCTGGACAGCCTTGAGACATGGAACCAAGTGAACCTCATGAAGTACAAGGCCAAGTGCAAGGTCCTGCTTCTGGGTAAGGGCAATCCCAAGTTCAAGCACAGGCTGGGTGAAGAATGAGTTGAGAGCAGCTCTAAGGAGAAGGACTTGTGGGTATTGGTTGACAAGAAGCTCAACAGGACTCATCAATGAGCACTCGCAGTCTCCAAAGCCAACTGTGTCCTGGGCTGCACCTAAAGCAGCAGGGCAAGGGAGGAGAGCCTGCCCCTCTTCTCTGCTCTCCTGAGATCCCACCTGCAGTGCTGCATCCAGCTCTGGGTCCCCAGCACAGGACAGACATAGACACGTTGGAGAGAGTCCAGAGAAGGGTCATAAAGACAACCAGAGGAGCGCCTCTCCTATGAAGACAAGGCTGAGAAAGCTGGGGGTTTTTCAGCCTGGAAGAGAAACCTTACAGCACTACCAGTATGCAAAGGGGACCAAGAAGAGAGCTGGGGAGGGACCATTTCTAATGGCAAGGAGTGACAGGGAAGGGGCGATGGCCTCAAACTGAAAAATGGAAGATTTAGATTAGATGCAAGCTAGAAATGCTTTACTATGAGGATATGAAGCACTGGAACAAGTTTCCTAGAGAAGCTGTGGATGCCCCATCTCAGGAAATGTTTAAGGCCAGGCTGGATGAGGTGTTATTAGCACAATGCTTTGATCAATTGAGATGATCTCAGTTCCTCATTAACAGCAATTGTTACTTGAAACAGTAACAAAGATGTTTGCACAACAAAGATGAAGCACTACTGAGCTTCTAGCTAGGCGTGACTAAGGCCATAAGAATGTGTGAGCCACAAGGTATAAGAAGTGAAATTTTAAATGTTTTTGGTGACAAGTTGAGTCTCCAAAACACTCAGTGTAGAAAATAAGTATTTGGGTTAAAGTTTTCCAAATCACTGTGCTAATTACATATTTTAAATTATTTTTCCACTACACTACTCCTCATCAGTATTACTGAACATAGTGATGCTACAACACTGAGAAATATGGCACGATTTGTATTGCAAATGGGTTAACATTTCTGAATAGAATTATAATTTTCATATTGATCCCTTCTACAGCAAGGAAATAAGAAGTTTGTAGAAGAACTAGCACAGCGTAGTAATTACACCCACAGAAGAAATCCAAGAAGCATTGTCGTAATAAAGATTAACTGAAAAAAAGTTTTTATTTTCCTTACAGGAAAGACTTTGTATTTTGTTAAAGATTTGTACCCAAAAAACTTTGCATTGCCAAAATTGGATGGAAAATGTAGTTTTTAATTTTGAAAGATGCAAATCAATAAAGCCATAGATGTTTTATTAAGTGTCCTGTTTCTTTCATACCATTATTGCAGCATATAAGTTAATTTGCTAAAAAGCTTTTTTTTTGAGAATGAAGGGTAGAGTCAACTGCATCAGCCACCCACGCTGCAGTTCCACCTAAACAACACAAATGGCAATACTTTCCTTTGGTATAAAAACCTAACCTAACAAGAAATTCCTACATCTAACTTCCATTTGAAAAATGCATCTATAATGTCTCAATAAATAAAGCCAAGTAGCCTTTAATGCCTTTTTTTTCCATGGCATATTTAACAATAACAACAACATGGACAAAAAGTTAGATGTACCACAACACCAGGCATAGATAAAAGCAAAAAGCTGAAGCACAGATTCTTGCCAGGCTTGGAGAGCTATTCTCCACTAATCAATAAAATTACCAAGTACAAAAATACAGTTGTGAAGACTGTCACAAGCCGTTTGTCTTACACTTTGAAGGGCTGAATCAGCAGTATCATGAAAAATCCAAAACTAAGGCATACAATTTACATGTAAATGCCTGAGGTGACTGTGAGGTGGGAAGGGTACCCCTAAACCCAAACACAGGTACTGCATCCATACAAGAGTCACAGATTTGATTTCCAGCAGTTTCCACCCCTCCTCACTTACAGGGGGTTCTGTCAGAGCAGCCCCTGCTCTTTCCCAAGCCTCTGTTCCACACCCCAAGACCCTCTGTTCGTCTGCCCCAGCCCTCAAAACCAGCATTCAGGCCAAGCACACACCAGCCCTAATGTTCCTCATGTATGTCTTCCCTTACATAACAGACCTTCTACCCCTACCCATGCCTTTAACCCCAGCAGCAGCAGTGCTGCAGCAGCTCTGCACCCACGCAGTTAGGAACGTGAGCAGTGGCAGCACAGAGTATTCCTCCAAACTCAGAGGAATACAGCATTAACTTTTATTCTGCAGTAAATTTGAACCAAGCCAGACTAAAACAGTATTATGAAGGAGTGACAGAGGGAAAGAGGCTACAGTAGCATGTTTTAAATGCAATTTTTGAAAAAAAGCCATCCTACATTCCTTATCCAAGATATTAAGTTATCTTATGACTGCACTTAAAACAACTTAAAGCCCTTAACTGAACATTTTGTGAATGTCCTAACATCAGTTGTTGTCCCACATAAGAATAAATTCCCAGCTTCACACAATTCAAACCTTTGGTCACTTTAATCTACATGTAGCTAAAATACCACTAACCCCAAGTCAATTAATTGTTGGATCCCCAAAACACAAGAGAAGACTTTCATTCAGTTACAGCTCATTCCAAGTTAAACACCTTCCTCAAACTGAGTTAAACAGTTAGGTCTAAAGCAATGTACTACAAATACAGAGTAAAGCATTAGTCCCTTTTCAGGGTCCTCGTGTAAGATAAAATAGCATTCTATACAACCCAGTAAAGCAATGTGGAGGATGAGAACAAGGTAAAATGAGCCCTAACTTGATGGAGTCTACCTATGAGAAAGCAGTTATTCTACCAGCATGTGTGTACACACGTGAATTCCAGAAAGGTCTCCCCTATTTCTTCCAGAGCCTCTCATCAACAGAGAGTGCAAACAATCTTTGTGCAAAGCAAAAATGTTTAACCCTGATGCTTCCACACAAAGTCTACAACACATGCACCTCCACACATCCTCCAGAATGTGACTCACAGCACATACACCAACCAACTGCACAGTAACTGAATGGCTGACCCCTCTCAGACATCCCAAGCACATGGACTTGAGCACTATTGTGTAATTCCTCAGCAACCACTTATCACAAATATGTGTTATAAAATGTAACACCACAAATATGCACTCACATAAAACCTCCCAAAGGTGTCACTTACTGTGCACGCTCAGTCTGTGTGGACACAATTGGAGTTTCTGGTCATGCAGTAACCTCATCAGCAACAGGATGCCTGCGCAGCAGCACCCACCCATCCAGGCTGCAGGCTCTGCATCTCAAGGGATTTCTGCCCAGGCAGAATTTCCATGAAGAAATTGAAGTCTTGTCCAGGAAGACCCATGTGTATGTGTATGTGTCTCAAACATTGTCCAAGAATTACCATGTTAATATGATCACATATTCTTGAACATTCAGGGCTCAAGATTTTTGAGGGTTAAGATGCTGAATATTCTCAGTATAGTTAACTTAGAATCCAATGTGGCAAGGAAACAAAGCACACAGCAAAGCAGAACACAGAAAAAGGGACTACTTCTGACAACCTGAAAGCTTCCAAACACTTTAACATGATTTGTCTCTACTACAGAACTGTCAGTAACTCAGTGCGTTTCTGTACATATAAATTAAGACGCTCTTACTTTAAACCATTCCCTTCCCTCCTCTCAGAAACATATACATACAAGGCAGAAACTACAGCAAGAAAACCCAGCTTCCTGAACTAAAAAGAGATTGGTAATCATTGATCTACAGACAAATGTTTAATATACTCATACATTAGAAGAAAATTAATCTAGCAAAAATAACCTGTGAGAGGAACGCTACCACCTCAAAATTACCAGCACTATTTTAAGAGCTGAAACTTTTAGACATTCTTAATAGCCTGGGCACAAAACTCAAGTCATTGCAGAAGTCTGGTTATTGTTTCCACACATGCTCGCGGGTTGAGTTGCTGATGTTCCTTGTTTCTTTGTGCCTTGAAAACTGTGTTGAACAAACTGTTTCTGAGAACATATTCTTTCTAATTTGTCCTCCTTGCAAGCAACTCAGGATCAAAGCTTCATCATGCTCACACATTGCTGCAAATTAACAACAACCTTGTAAGTCAAAGGTAATCCCATCACATTTGTTTTATTCAAATCTCTCTCTAACAGTATCTCTACAGTTTGTCTCCAAGGGTTGTGCAACCAAGTATAAGGGCTGTTTATTGGCACAAGTACTACACTAGTACTTTGTAATGGAAAAAAAGATTGAGTTCAGCTCATCTCTGAACTGTCTGAGGAAACTTATACATCCATAAATTGATACGTAAGATCACAATGCATCTGCACATGACTACAGCAAAATTTATGCTTGATAGGCACTGAAAACTTCTAAATTCTTTTTGAGCATTCTATAGGAAGATTACATATTGTAACAAGAGAAAAAGAGGGGTTCTGTTTACAGTCAGACAGATGGGTGGCACATCTGTGGGCAGCATCCACAGGAATAGGCAGAAATCTGCATGAAAGCTGAGGAGACAACCAGAAAAACAGCTGGAAGCACAGCTCTAAAATACTGCAGAGTAATTGCTTTTTAGGCAGAGACTAGCTGGAATAAAGCCTTGCACTGAGAGCAAGGAAACTGCTTTCTATTCACTTTCTGCCATGTTCAGGAAAACAAAATATAGTGTATTATAAACAAAACTAAATTATAGACTTACCAGTGTATCATCTTAAAAAAAAAAAAAAACAACCTTCAGGATTCTAGTCCTAAAGATTGTATCAATAATGAAAAAAGCTTTTTTGTCATTCCAGCAGCAAATAAAGTCATAATTACACAGCAGGAAAAAGGTTACTGAGTAAGATACTACGCCAAACTGTGAGAGTAAGGGGACAAAATAAAGGAAAAAAAGATCACACTTGAAAATAAGTAATTTTTTTGATGTTTTTCTAACACAGTATGTTCACAGCTCTAGCTATAGCAGTGGCTGCTTATTGTTAATAACAGTAAGAGACTAAAAATAAACAGATAAGGGAATGTGCTAAAATACAAGCAAATATTTAATGAATTTTAAGGGATCAAATTATATTATAAGAAAGGGCAACTCTCACATATCTCATGCAAACATCAATTTTATTTAGTAATGAAACATGCTGTTGTTTTACTCTTGGCATAAGGAGAGACAAACCTGGCAAATGCCAAGAATAACTAATACAATTCAGGTTAGAAGGGGCTTCTGGGGGTCATCTAGTCCAATCCCCCACTCAGAATTAATTTCACCACAATTGTTACTTCAAAGCTGGAGCATTCCTGCCAGCTGTAGGTCTTCCCTAGCTAAGATTTATTTTGGAAGTGTCATACTGACTTTAAAAATCAATATAACTCATTCTTTTTGTGCTAGCCCAAATGTCTATTGGTACCAATTATGGTATCATTTATTTGTCATTCCTGGTTTAACTAGTCTTGAAACTGGCCACATGGAAATTCTTCACCACCAACCCCTCCCCAGTAATCTACTCTAATATGTAACTATACTTGCCATTACAAAAACTGCCCACTATCAAACCTTCCTCCCCCATTCAATTTCAGTCCCTTAGATCCTGTTATTCACTATGGCCACAAACAATAGATTTTTTCCCTTTCTTTTTTTGACAAGAAATTCTTGGCATGAACTTTTAAAGTATTTGAAAATTATTTTCCTGTCTCTCTCCTCACACCTCTCCTTTAAGGTAAGGAATGTGAAGACACTGACCCTTCCCTTACAGGGTAGACTTTCTGGGTCTTTGATCACTTGTTGCTTCTTTGAACGCCATCTAATGAATCTATTTTCTTTCCAGTGCACCATCCCAAAGCAGACACAGTACAAAGCAGAGCAAAAACACTTCCTGTGTCTTGCTGGAGCAGTAGACTTCATACGTATTTCCTTAAACCTCTTTTTTGCTCAGCTTCTATTGTTTTCTGCAATAATGTGATGAGTCATATGTAGTATGACTGTCATTCCTACCTATAATGCCAACATAAATCTTTTTCCCAATTCTTCATGTACACATTTGATTTTCTTTTCCTTTACTGCACCCCATGTTGTGACTGGGGCAGTTTCACCTATCTTCAATCCACCATTCACCCTGCTTCCTGAGTCAGTCTCCAGTTTGCTTATTCAATTTTAAATGTCAATCTTTTTGTCTACCTTTGTTGCTCCTCCCATCATGATGTTGTTTGAAACCCAGTAAGAATTATCTGCCTCTAATAATCTAGATTCACTAAGGAAAATATCAACTGCCATTAAAAAAGGACAGATCATTGCAAAGCCCCTTTTACTCACTTAAAAATGTAACAGTAAGGTATGAGCAGCTGTGTCAGATGCAACTGTCTCTCCTGGCTTGGCTAAATTACGCCCATGATAGTCTCAATAGTCTCTGGATGTGAGCAGCAACCAGCATTTTGGAGGAGTTGTTACCAAAAATTAGTAAAAGTAAAACTCCTTAACACTTATGTAGCATTAAGAAGCAGGCATTCTTTATTTGGCTAGATGCAAGAGGGGATATCTCATGGAAGCACAGAAGACTCAGGCTGAAGAACTATGAGAAGCTACACTGAGCAGAAGCATGGGCTTTCCCCAACTCTAACACTAGGCTGTAATCAAGAGCAGTACCTCAAGATGTTGGCTAAGCCAGATCCCATTAAATACTCTGGTAGCAACCAAGATTTATAATCCCATAAACATATGAGCTAACCTAGCTAGCAGGTTACAAAAAACGCAAGGAGCAAGGCAGTGCTGCAAAACCCCTCTGGTAGCAATTCTATTCACTGCAGTTCTCCAAAAATCACTGCTGCCAGAGGAGTTCTCCTGCAGCAGTCGTAAGACAGACACGAAGATGCTGCAGACCTAAACACTGTCCCACCTGAACAGCTATAAAGCTCTTCTCTATTATTCACCTGGGACAGGGTGTTCACTACCTGCACAGGACTCCTACTAACCAAATCAACATATATACATATATATATATATGTATAAACATTATATATGTTTTGTATCAGTACGCTATAGGCCCATTTCTTGTTGAAAGCAAGCTTGAAATGTATTTTAGATAAAAAACAGAACAACATTAATGTGTTAAAAAGAAAAAGGAAATTCTTATTTCCTTTAATTTCAGTTCCTGGAGGATATGCAACAGAATTTCCAAAAGAAACCAACATTTTCCTTCTATTTAACAGAAATGAAAGAGGCCCCTCTTCCTCAAACTGAAATAAATTGTTCTAAGCACTTTCCACTTTAGCATCCCAGCCCGTCCCTTCCCTTCCCCTGCCTTCACTCCTTCTAGTTTGTAGTCCATTTAACTTTTTTGGTTGGTTGGTCTTAACTCACACATCAGTGGGAAATGAGTGTCTAACTCTGAAAATCAGAACATGCAGTCAGAAGGCTGTAGCAGCATTTACCTGCATAACAGCTTCTTTTAGGATCCATGTAGAAACTAAGGTGGGTTACAGCTGCAAAATACATGAACTTCTCTGATTTCTTGCCTTTTCTTAATGAGAATATTGCATAACCACTGCCAAGGGGAAAACAGACAAATAGAGATTGATGGAGAGAGAGATGATGGAGAGAGAGATGATGGAGAGAGAGATGATGGAGAGAGAGAAAGACAGGACATATTCTGTCCTCCTTGCCTTGTTTCCTCTGTGGTTCTTTCTGTAGTACTCTTCTTCCTCTAGGGATAAATATTGCTGCTTCTTACTCAAAAATTAGCCACCACTGGCTGAGGTTTTTTGTTTTAGTCTCAGTTAGGTTTTGTTATCTTTGCTAAGTTTAGATGTTTTTGAACACTTACCACTATTGTGGCTGAGAACCAGCATTGCAATTCTAATTTTGTGAAAACAGACAGAGGAGAGAGATGACATTTTTATTATCAAGCCCAGGCCATTTTCTCTCCAAATGAGAGAAAACTTCATGCTTAAAAGACAACACATTCAACCTTCATTACTTAAGCATGAGTGACTGTTCAGTGAACCAGGAAGCTAGATAAATATCTCAAAAGTTCTCTTGGAGGTCTTCACGGGGGAATTTGTATTGGTGTACCAAAATAAGCCATCCCCATGAAGTGAGGAAATCCTGCATTTATGACAACACCCCTGGATGAATTGAAAGCCAGAAGTTCTTCAACTAATTCTTCATCATTAAAGAAGAATGATGAAACACACTAATGGTTTCAGGGTGCTGAGAAAACTATATAGTTTAGCCAATTTTTAAGGACTAAATTGCATCAGATTTTCACAATACATATTTCAATACCTGTTCTCAACACTTTACGTAGCAAAACATCTCCTAGAAGTGAAGCAAGTCACTGCCAACAGCTGTCTTTGACTGAGAATAGAAGTCACATACTTTAAATGAAAAAATACTTGAATTCCATCCTACATGCCTGCACTAAGTTCTTCACCTTCTTTCCCAATTTCCACAGCCATCGGGAAGTTTGTTGATCCAAGAAGGGAAGGTTCTTTAGCATTATGGAGCACAGGGCTCTTCTTGGAACATTATGTACTCAGACCAATAGTCAAATTAAAGAACAAAGCATCAAAACTACACATTTTACATAGCACACAACTGCTTTGATGTAAATTTTGTGACTGTTCTAATAGGTATGCAGTACTGTTCTGTACTGGTTAGATCTTCTAAGAGCAGTGTCTTTAGGGTGAAAAACCCACCCCCTTTCTAGAGCTCATAAATGAGGTGGTGAAGACCAGTGACCCTGAGCAGGTCAGTAGTACCAGAAAATGATTCAGTCAGAAGAGGTGGTATTAAGCATAAAGTTATTCCTTGCATAAGAGCTCAGTTTTAGGAGGAACTCAAAGACATCTTACACTGTACTAACTGTGAATGTGAAGTGACTGCAAATTTTTTTAAAGCATTTCTCCTGCGCACCACAGTAATCAGCATTT
This sequence comes from Chloebia gouldiae, assembly GCA_003676055.1. Lineage (NCBI taxonomy): Eukaryota > Metazoa > Chordata > Aves > Passeriformes > Passeridae > Chloebia > Chloebia gouldiae. Next base: position 27,971,916 of record QUSF01000007.1, on the reverse strand, counting down.
TTTAAGATTCCATCTCCAACATATACTTCATTCATGCTAACCATAGCACATTTTCAACCCTAGAAAGTGGTCTTTTAACTGATTTGCAAGAATCACCCAGGAGAGGTCTTTCCCAGGCGCATTCAGGACTTGTACTGCTTCCTTACAACACCAGTGCTTCTATACATTGTGTGACTTTGGACTAATTTTGAAGACTCTCTCCAATGCCAAAGATATTTCAGTCAACATTCAAATACCATTATTTTACAAGCTAAATCATATAATTGGCCATTTAATGCAAATAGCAATATACAATTTGTGATATGTTATTCACATAATCAAAGCTCTGGCCATGCTCTTTCTAGCAACATCACTTGAAACAGAGTATTTCCTTCAGCTCCTGACAACTTCTTAGTAGATCTTAAAGTTGACAAAGCATTGTTCTGTTGAGACAAACTCTCATGCTTTAAAAGTCTGTCACTTTTAAGTGTCACTTTTAAGTGTTTTATCACTTGGAAGTGTCTAAATCCTATCCTGCATAGACTAAGTCTACATATATTTACTGGAGGAAGGTATGATCTACAAAAATATATCATCCCAATCTAATTGGTATTCTACAAATTATACTGCATTTTAAGTGACAATTATCCAGGATCTTAGTTTCTAAATTAAAATTAATCACTTGAAAACTGATTAGGGTAGTTAAATAAAAGCATTATGCTTCTGTTTTAAAAAGCAGAATTTGTTTTAGTTATCATAGACCAAGTTGAGGGGGGGTGTTTTTTTAAGAAAGTGCAAAACAGCACTTTCTTTCTAACTGTAGATTTAATTTTCAGCCCAAAGACTGACAAATACCTACAGGAATCTAAATGTAATGAAAATCAAAATATGATCAAAGAATGTGATACTGCACAGCCTTTCAGTGAATGGGAACAACAAGCTATGTTTGTTTCTAACTTAGCCACTCAAAAATTTGTAATGAAAGCATTATCAATGAATTAAAATAGCATCCCACAAGGCTATAAAATTACATTGACCTGGAAAAAAATAACTTTAGCAAATATTTATCATCAGTTGCAGAAACCTTTCCATTGTGCATTGATTGAAAATGTGGTACTGAATTAACTCAAATGTTTTGATTTTGAATAACCTGTTAAAAAATGTAAAAACAATGTTCTATGTATAAACTTCTCTTGAACAATATTACTTAGACTTTAGTTTCATTACTGTGATTTATGATAAACTAACAACTGATGTCCTGTTACACTGATTTTTATTTCACAAATTATCATCTTGATGCTGAACAGCAAGATCTTGAAGAAGATAAATGCAGAACTTTTATACCAGCATTAAGAAAGTATTGATTTTAAGCATTCGGATGGAAAACAAAAGAATAAAAAAAGAGCAGGCTAATTAACAAAAGCTTAAATTGTTGCAAAGTGCCACAAATAGTACACTCTCCAAATAGCAGGCTTTTGTTGATTTAGCAGACTTTTCTTTGTGTCATGCTTTGACAAAAGAGAACAAGACTTTTAAGTCATATCAGGTAAGAAAGAAAAAAACATTTGGGAGAATTTCATAGAAACATATATTTGCTGAAGTGAGAACAAAATTCTTACAAGGTTCTTAAGCAAGAAATTAGTAAAAATATAACTACTGAATTGGTTAGTAGTCAAAATGAAGAAAGTACTACTTCCAGTGCTATTCAGACACTCTTTTCTTTTCTTGGCCACATATATGCTTTTGTTGTTGAATTTAAAATTCTATATATTACCATAACCTTGAGAACCTGACATTTTTCCTGCTGCTTGCATTCAGAAGGATAGCCTACCAACCAACTGCTACAGCAGAGATCACACCACAAAGCATCTGCTTCTTCCACAAGTGTCCAATGGAAAAAAAATTCAGCATGCCACAGAACTCATCTGCTTCTTTTATACTTCAATAATTGGCCATGCTACAACAGACAGTATTCCTGGAAAACCTCAGCTTCCTCTAATTGGACTTGAGGCACAACTAAAAATAATTTTTTCTGCAGAACAATCAGAACAAACAATCACTGAAGATGATTATTAGTTTTAAAATTACTTGATCTTTGAAAGACATAGTCTACTATTTTTCAAGAGATCAGATGTTTATAAAATAAAACAACTCAATGCTTTCTTCCTCTAGAAAACATTGCTGAACAAGTTTATTTGCTTTACTGAAGGACAAAACCAAATCACCTTACTTTCATAAACAATCCCAACCCTCAGAAAAACTGAATTTTTCAGGGTTCACAAGGAGTGCAGTAAGATCAAAGATATATGAATAGATAAAAGTCTATACTATACAAAACTGTTACTTAAGTATATTATAAAATTGCTCGTTATTTTAATAGATGCATTTCCTATTACCTAGTGGATTTCATAATTTTATTTCACTTCTCACATGGTACTTTAACAAAAAGTATTTTAAATTTTTTTCAAAGACAGTAAGAAAAGTCTTTCAACAGTGTTGATTGGCAGTTTGCCACTGCCATCAGTAAATCACCAGGGAAGAAAGAAAGCAGCACCAAAAATAACATCTAGTTGGGTCCATTGGCCATATGTTACACATGAAAAAAAATAAACTACCAACCAAAAACAAACATATGTTTCTCCAACAACCATAAAACAGGAAACAAAAAAATAATAAAATCAAACCACAACTCCTCAGTCCTGACCAACCCATTTCTCCAAGAGCAGCATTTGTTTTTGTTAAGGTATCTTCTTTTTTTCCTTTTTTAAAGAGTGTTTCTTTCTCACCTAGACAGTACCTTCTGTAGCAGAGCCAGTCAACAAGCAATTTACAGACTGCTAACATGCAGCAGCAGCAGCAGCACACAGAAATGCAGCTACGTGAAGGTGATTAGGTTTTGGAGGTTTTTCCTTACCTTTCCCATTTTGCCAAGCAGTATACCAGGACAGACTGAGGAAAGTAGTGATGAAAACTAACACGGTGGCCACAGTTCCATTTCGGAGCCTCATCTCATTTCAGCATCACACTTGCTTACGTTCTGCTAGTGGTGAGGACCTATCACTTGGGCTTGCTGCAATGAAGTCACCTGAAGTATTCCAGAAGCAGATGGACAACAGTGATACGAAATGTAGTTCTCACATATCAGACGTAGCATAAATCAATCCATTCCTGCTGTATGCTTTCTTATAATTCTCATCAATCCAACTTCCCTTTATTCTTCTAGTCCTGTGTATAGGAAACAAAATTTTAACAGATTAGGTCAAAAATATTTAGAATAGTCCCTGAGAAGCTGAAATACACTACACCTTCATTGCTGTGTCTTACGTGCACCACCCTCTCACTGCCTCAGTCTTGGCTCAGAGCACAGAACTAGTTAGATTAATGTGTGCCTTTCCTAAGACTGTTTGCATCTGGGGGAGCTGTATTTCACAGGAATTTGGTCACTGAAGGACAAACATATACACCACCAACATTACGATTTGATTCTCAACTCAAGGGAAAGTCATGTGTCACCTGGAAAGTGTTAAACTGATAAAAAAGCTGCTTTCAGGAGGCAGTAATTCAAGGCCCCGCTCCTAAGCCCTCACTTCAACAAAACCCCTCTGAAATCAGTGAGGTCTCATGTAACTGCAGGAGCAGAACCATCTCCAGTGAGTTGAGAGACCAGAGCTTTGAATACTGTGTACAAACCTACATCTCTCATCCTGGCTCAGTGCAAGAGGATTTGATCCATCCACAACCATTTTTTTCCCATCTCAGCTGTAGCTAAAGCACAGACTACAGTCCCACACACAGAGACTGCTCTGCTCCATACCAACTGGCATCAACTCAGAAGCCCCCCAAAAACCATGGTATGACAATATCGCTTCTCTATACCTCACAGGCATAAAGATAAAACCTAAGTTACCTACAGTTCAGTTTTATCCCTCAGTAAGGTTCCATACCCTGGTATTAGAAAATCATCAACTGGCCAAACATAGCCAGTTGTGCTAATCACACTGTCGTAAACTAGACAAAGAGAGTATAGGGCAATAAATAAACCGACTTTAAAAGAGAGGGGAGAGGTTTTCAAAGCATTAAATCATCTCTACAGTAGTCAAACATTAGCAGTCAACGTTCTTTCAAGGCACTGCCAAGTTTTTTCTCCCACTATAAACTATATCTGATACAAGTATGTTACTCAGCAATAAATAACTTGCTCTGCATTTTCTTTGGAAGCAGTCTCTGTCACCTTCTTGCCTTGCTGCATTCAGAATCACAGGGGGAAAAAACATTCTTTATTATTATGGTACCAAGAGATTCCAGTCAAATTTGAACTATCTTCCCAAGCTTATATCACAGCACATATTACCTTTACCAAAGGTAAAACAAGGCAAAACCAACAAGCATGGTTAACAAAAGAATAGAAATTATCAATAAAGTTGCAGAACTACACGCTCTTGTATTCAAATCTCAGTCACATCATCTAGGTTAATGGAAGTGTTTACCTTTGGACTGCAGTTACCTCACCAATAATGCCAGTAGCGTGCTCTACTTGAGGAACTTCACGCACAGATAGCTTTGTGGCTTTAAACATTAACTCAAAAACCCCACAGTACCTACAAGGAAGGGAATAAATGCAAGTACATGGGAAGCAGACACAGTGGATGGTAAAATTTTGTGACAAACAAAATAATGAACTGGAATAGAAAGCACTGCAAAACACCTTATGATATGAGAAACCCAAGCTCAACACAATGAGAGACAAAGACAACTGAGACATCTACAGAGAGCTAAGACAGAGAGCACAGAATGCCAGGAAATATCAGTACCAGCACTCTGAATGGGAGATGGACATAATAAAAGCCAGAAGTATCACCAAAGATAACTGTTTTGATTAATTTTAATAGCAAGGAGAGGCAAAGATCCCAAGTCCCAAAGTTTTATAAGGATTGTCTATGTGAATTTAGGAAGTTCACATGATACCCAAACTACCAGAATGAGCAACTAGGATACCAAGAGGAGCAGCTTAACTCAGATGAAGTGTCTCTGAAGCAAGGATGTTATTAATCTGTTTCAGTATCCTGAAACTATTACCTAGCTTCCCCATTATTTGCGCATCAGATCTCTCTGGAGCAGCTCAGGTGTCCAAAAAGGACCAGGCTGGCAAGCTAGAGGGATTATCCCTCCCAAGGAGGGCAACTGACAGCTGGTCCAATGTGCGAACAAGAGGGGGCAACCAGGGGAGTAGAAATATTATCCAATGCAAGGAAAGTGAACTGTCTGCCTCTCCAGAAAACACAGGCATAATTTTTACATTTGCTGCCACAAAATCAAGATGTTGCCATCAGGGCCTCTCATTGTGTTATGTGAATCCTCAAAAACAGTCAGAAAAAATTCAGAAAACAAAAATAGTAAAGAGAACAGTAGCAACCTTATTCAACCAGCAGTCAGTATGCACAACATTGTGTCCAATCAATTACTATCATGACTTTGAGTTTGCTGTTTCTGCTTCCGTCCTTCTCTTTGGGTGTTGTAAACACTCCTCTTAGCACAGCACCAGCAGCTCAGCTACAGCTCAGCAGTACTTAGATGATTATTTAAGCATTTCACTATAACAAACTGCATACATCAAGGCCATGCATAAACCAGACACGTTCCAGCTTTTAAAAATGTATATAGCTAAACCAGCAGAAACACATGTGTAGTTGCACATAAATTATTTAAGTCCCAGGTGGTCATTTTAGGTTTGTTCAATAATTTACAGCACAATCTAAACAAATTTAGCTGAGGTGTAATCCAGTTTGAGATGACAGTATGATAGGGTATAACCAGAGAGATGAAGCCTATGAAATTTGCCAGCGCCATTATGACCTGAACCTTTCCCACTGCAGATCAAAGGGAATGACCCGGCTGGATGCTGAAGGCCCAGGGTGCTGAAGGTGCCAGCACCTCTCGGATGCTGAGCAGAACCCTACTGAATCACGTCTTAAATAAACCAAGAAGTTTCTGCTTGTATCCAGACACTCCCAAAATAATACAAAGCATATTCCCAACGCAAACCACAAAAACTGACGCACTCCAGTGTGCCTGCAAAGGCTCTCCACATAGCTGCTGAAGGGTTGGATGGTGCGGGATCACAACACGAAGCGTGCCAGACTTCCGAGAGGATGAGCCAGAACCCATCCTGCCGGGAGGGTGCGAAATCACCTACCGCGGTAGCACTGCTGCACTGAAAAGGTTGCTCTTGAAGGCACGGAAGAACGGCCCGTGAGGAAACAGCAGCTAGAAGGCGAAGGCGGCGGGGACCTGCTAAACATGGGCTTTTCCGCTGTATTTCCCTGACACGCTCCCCCACAGCCCGCGGTGCGCAGCCGGCCGCCGCCACCCGCAGCCCTGGCAGCCCCCAAACCCGGGGAAGAGGGATCGGCTGCCTCCGTGGAAACCGGCCGAGTTAGTCAGGACCTTCCCCGGCGTCCCTCCGCCCCGGTCGCAGCTATCTTGTCGGGGAAGCGAAAACGCGGGGGGGTGACGGGCACCGGGAACCGCCGGCTCTGCCGGGCGGCAGAGGGCGAGAGCTGACGGGGACGGAGGGAGGGAGGGACGCGGGGAGGGAGAGCGCCGGTCCGGGGAGCTGCGCGGCGCTCGGGGCATCGCGGCGAGACTGCGGGGGAAGGAGCAGACACAGGAAACTGCAAACTCTGCCGAACGCCCCTGCGAGGGCAAGAGGGAGGAAGGGTGGGAAGCGGGGTATCCCCCAGGCACCCCAGCAAGAGAGGGAGAGGGCGCAGCGCCGCTCTGCCCCGGAGCCCCGCGGGCACCCCCGAGCAGCGGGCGAAGGCAGAGGGAGGCAGCAAGTCCTGCGGAGGAGCGGCCGGCGCTCCCCGCACCGCCACGCAGGTGCACGGGAGCGCAGAGGAGAGCGGGCGGGCAGATGGCGGAGCAGGACGGCCCCCAGCCTCCCTTCGGCGACACCGCAGAGACCCGCGGGGAGGGGAAGCGCCTCCGCCGCGCTGCCGCTCCGGAGGGTGAGGAGAGCCGCCCGTCCCCGGACCCCCCCCCGGAGCCGAGCCGGCGCTCCGCAGGGGCGCGGGGCGCGCAGGGGCAGCGGGACGCGCTGACCGCCGCTGCCGTCCTCACCTGTGCGCGGCGCTCCGGCACGGCAGACCCGCGGGGCGCGGGGGCTGTGCGGGCTCCGCCGGGGCTCTCACTCCCCTTCCCCGCCCGCCCCCCGCGTCAGCGGCGCACCCAGCCCCGGCGACCGCCCCCCGCCCCGAGCGCCATGGAGCGCGCGGAGCCCCGCCCCGCCCACCCGCCGGCACCGCGGGCAGCCAATGGGCGCCGCCTCAGGTGGCGCCACTCATTGGCTGAGCCACCTGTCACTCTCTTCGGCCGCGGCTATAAATGGCGCTGTCTCGCAAAGCCTCCCTCAGCGGCTGCGGCGGGAGCTGAGAGCGGGGGAGGTGTTTTGGAGTGCCGCTTTCGACAGCGTGTTCCCTTTTTTGGTGCCGCTCTTCGGGGCTTGTGGCTTCGGGAGAGCCCCAGAAACGGCTTAGCTGCGCCAGGGCTTGGGTGCTCATTTGCCCCCTGGTGAGGTGCACCCTGAACTTGGTTCGGGGCTGGGCCCCCCGCCTGCTGCGTGGGTGTTTCTCCGGCTGCCTGTCAGTGCCGCACAAGCCACACGTATCGGCGCCCCGTGTGACCCGCTGGATCACCACTTATAAAAAGACACAGTCGTGAATTTCGCCGTTGAGTTCATACCCTGCTAATAAACACCTCCCGGAGGTTGCGCCGGGAGCTGTTGAAATTAAAGAGCGGCTTGTTGCTTCTCGGCAGTAAAAGGAGCGCTCTGTGCCTTGTCCCGCTCTGGGCAGTGGCGCGGCCCCCGCGGTGCTCACACAGGTACAGCCGTGTGGGTGGGAAAATCAGCTCGGGTTTCTCCAGAGGTTCCCTCACTGTGCGATCACTGAGAGAAAAACAGCGGCAGCTTTGCTCTATGGGTTACTATTTAGGGTAATGATGCTGCTGTTCTGTAAGTAATCCCCTATCTTCAGTGGTTTGTTTCATGTGTTCCAGGAATTCCACGCGTCTTTTAGGGTCTGAAAGCTTCAATTCAGATGGCATACTTAGCTTAGGGTAAAGTCCCATCTACCTCACAGGAGCTCTGCTCTTGACATGTAGTGCTAACTGGCTGGCAATGTTCAATCCTTTTCATAGACTTGATTTTTTCCCCTTCTGTGCTTACCTTCCACCTACTTCAAAGTCCGTAGTATACTTTTTTAATCTCCATAGAAATTACAGAATCATAGAATGGATTGTATTGGGAGGGACCTTAAAGATGATCTAGGTCCAAAGTCCCTTGTCATGGGCAGGAATACTTTTCATTAGACCAGGTTGGTCAAAGTCGCATCTAACCTGGCTTTGGACACTGCCAGGGTTGGGGCATCAATAACTTCTCTAGGAAACCTGTAGGGTTTTATTCTCCATTAAGGTTCTTATGCTGATGTAGTGGGATAGCTCCCCACTAGAACTTCAGAAACTGTGGAAAAATCTTGCAAGTTATTCTGTTTGCAGAGTGACATTTAACAAGTTTCCATATGCTTTCATGTTTTCTTAACAGTGCTTCAACACATTACAGTATTTTTACACATTTGGGTACCTGCACAGTAGCCCTCAGTGATTTTTCTGTCTTTCTCAAGGATTTCAAAGAGGGTCTGGTGGCAATTCAGGCAGATCGCAATAGAGAAGCTAAGGAGAAGTTTGCAAGGTCTTGACACCCAGGCTGTTCTGTGATTTTACTCATTGAGTGCTGAGAATTTATTATGTAAATGTATGCTTCAATCCTCCCTTTTACAAAGAAGTGGAATGAAGTGGATATTTTATTAAAAAACAAATTTATCACAATAACTTTCAAACAAAAATTAGAGCATGCACATTCTCATACACACAGACATATCTATGGCAGAATTTTCTGTAGAGATCCCAACGAGCTAAAAACATTTAAAGGCACTATTGTTTGCATCTAATAGATTAGTGCTGCTTAGGGATATGAATTTCTGCATTTCTGTGCTGGGAAAAAAACTTGCAGAGACATTTTCAGATAAAAGTCCTTTTGTGAGGAGAGCTTAGTCTGCTGAAGAAAAGACTGTTACAAGATGAGTATAATGACAGTTATTTCACAAGGACTGTCTGAGCCTTCCTACTTTTTGTCCTTTCACTGATTGAACATTTACATTGGGGCAGTTTATTGACTGGAGCTCGACAGGATCCAATTAACTATTAACTTCCCCAAACAATAGAGTGTAGTTGTAGTTGTTCCTCTGGCAGTCTTCCTCTTGAGTTAGTTATGCTTCTTTCCTGAGAAAGAAGGCAAAGTTCAAAACTGGGGGGAAAAAAATCCACATTGCCCTCATCTGACCTACTACAACAATAATCAAATGCTTCTTAGCATATTCCACAGCTTGGTGCATGGACAAAGTGCACAGTGAAGGAAATGCTGGAGCTGGCAGTGGAAAGGAGTTGAGACAGGCACACTGAAACATCCCTTACTTCTGGTGAACATGGCAGCCTCCTTTTAGGCCTGAACAATATTTAATGGCAGCAAATTTCTAAATTCACTCTTCCCGCTGAGTTCTTTTATCCTGCAGCCACTGCTGTTGAACTGGAGTATGTGTCTGAAATGAGAGATGATGAAGCAATCTGAAACTCCCAAAATTGTATTTCAATGCAAGTGTAAGGTACATACACTGTAACAGCCTTAACTGGGGAGACCTGAGGGGAGAAAATAAAATTTTAAAAATACAGGAAGTTTAAATCTCTAGTATCCCAGCTTTGGTTGCTGAAAAAAAAAAAAATTACCAAGGAACTTGCTATTCTATACCAGCAGGAAACAACACAAACAAGAAATGAATAATCATATTTCAACAGAGGGAAGATTTCACCCTGGGAGATTTTTGTTAAGGTATTACCTAAATAGCAGAGTAAAGACAAATTGGTAAAAGATGCTCCAGGCCTGCCATAATTTCATATATGCTGCAGTGACTGCACACCTGGGCAGCCAGCTTCTGTATAGCTGAGGGGTTGTTGCTGTTCATGGGATCTGGAGCTTGTTTTATCCGAGCATTTTCCTGACCCCTTCAGAATCACAACTGTTCTTGCATTTCACTGTGTTCATGTTCTGGCTTTCTCAGGCCCTCAGAAAGATGCAAAAAAGGTAGTGGTGCTTTGCAGTGGCAGCAAAAATCTGAATAGTTGTTTGGCTGAAAAACGGCCATCTGAAAATTGTCTGCATTTCCCAACCAAAAATTAAGTTCTCTCTTAGAGATAGGATTTATTCCCAGCCTGCCACTTAGCCCTGTTTTTTAACAGCAAAATTCCTCTCGGTGCTTCTACCTCAATTTAACCTCAGTTTTTCTTTTTTCAACTGTAAACCTTTCATGACCATATCTTTTTTGCTTTATGTTAGCTGAGCACCTTGCTCAGAGCCTTTTCTGTACTCCCAGTGTGTATCACAGAAGGCACAACTGCACCCGGTGTGTATCACAGAAGGACTGGCCATGGTTGCCCACTGCCCCTGCAACTGTTCTGTGCTCCAGGCTATCTCCTGCTTAAGGCCATGTGCCATCCCTACAGTACATGGATGGGGGAAAGAAAAGCCAACTGCCAGTCAACCATGTTCTTAAACCCAGAGGGCTGAGGAGCTGGGCTTCAACTCATGGCAAAGCACAGGGAGGATCTGAGGCCCTCACCTGGCCCCATGGCAGGGCAGCAAGAGACCAGGCTCATGTGAAGGCAAGGACGGAAGAAGAGGAGCTTTCCCATCCCCTTCCTATGACTAGGTTAAACGGCATGAGAATAGAGAAGGTTTTCCCATCTCACAGACAGATTTCCTGCTCCTGCAAATTCAGATCTCATTCCAGTTTTGTACATGTAAGCTGAAACAAATGAATGCCTCAGTTGCTGAGCTAGTCTGCAAAATACAGGTTTTGGTTTGTAGTATTGTAAACTTATTTTGTACACAAAGCTGCTAGATGTAGAGTTCATGGCTCGTGTAGCACCTGTTTTAGCACTAATACTCAAGGGACATAGAAAATCCTATTGAAATACGATTATATATACAAATGTTTAGTAGCCACAAAATGCCACATTTAGGTAATCTTTACTCTGTCTTTTCCATGATAACATTATGAAATAATCTTCTGTGTTGGGATGCTGCATCTCCACACACAGCTGTTTTGCTCAAAAATCAGGTGTGATCCCTTCCAGTAGGTAGATTGCTGTTCCACTTTGACAAGATAAAAACTGAGGAGTGAGAGAGAACAAATAATCTGTCTGAGAAGTCTTTCAGGAAGGTAGGAACAGAGGTTGGTCTCCAAACTTACAGAATCATTTAGGTTGGGATAGACCAATAAGATCATTGAGTCTGTGTTTTTTTTCCCCACATCACTGTCATTCCCCTCTCTGTGGAGATTCTGTCTGAGCCACAAATGCCTCTGCCATACTCAATGGTGATGAACACATATTTATTCATCTCTTTCTTTATAATGCATTTGTACTGTTACATAAACATGAATCTGGAAACTGTGAAGTTCATAGTGTGCCAATATTGTTGATGATAGCTGAGGACGAGTGTCTATGTAAAAAGCAGTCAGATACCCTTATATTGAAGAGATATTCCAAGTGAAAGGAAATCACATCAAGAATTAAGAATTTTGATTGTCAACTCATTTTCCAGTTGCCTGCTTTGTTGTACTACTCTTGTACAATTAGAAAAAAAAATGTTCAGGAAATTTTTGATAAATAGACTTCAGAAACTGGACATCTTCATTGTAAGCAAAACACACTGTGAAGGTGGCTCCTGTAACTTACCTCAGGGTAACTTGGTGGATGATCCACTGATGGCCAAGAAGCTGCAGTTAAAGGGAAGTCTGAATTAGGTCCTCGGCAAGTGTGGTTTTCTGAAGGTCTTCTTCTAGAAAAGGTCTGTTTCACTCTTTCCTAGAAAAAGTGATTATAAGTCCAGACAGCATGGCAAAAGAATCCAAGGCAACTTGCACAGGCAAAAAATAAGATATTTTAGAAGAGTCTGTCAAAGTCCAGCATAGTGTCTCACTGATAGCTTTGAAAGACAGTCTGTGTCCCCTCTATAACTCTTAATTATTTTGTGCAGAATTGTTACGAACTCTAACGATTTTCTAGCTCCACTCACTGCAAATGCTCAAATACCTACTTGAATAATGCACAGTTAAGGGTCTAGTGTATTTTCTAAAGATGTGAAGATTTGTAAAGACCGATCTAAAATTTGCAAAAACAATGCCAATCTAAATAACTGACTGCCAAGGGGCACAAACTATAAAACTTTGTACTCCAGACTTCTGGCACAGGCTCCCCTGCCAAAGAGTGGGCTGGTTGCACATTAGTCTGTGCATCACTTTGTCTCATCTCTCTTCTTGCCTAACCCAGCCTGCCTCCTCTTCACCAATCCTTCTTCCCAGAGGAAGGTGGGGTGATTCAGGGCATGGTTCAATCCACTTTGTTAGAACCAGATGTTAAAGAGTCAATAGCAGGCACCAGGCTATTGGCTAAAATCTATCTCTGGGGCAAGTAGCTCCCTCCTACTCTTGCCCTGTCACTCAGGAGATGTCTGGAGAGTGAATGTCTTTTCCTTACACTGCTGGCTGAATGGCAGATCTGGACATCTCTTGCAGACCAAACTGGACTAAAGAATTTGTTGCCACATCCCTTCACTTTATATTCTATTTCTGATGGGGGTCGATAGCCTGAGAAAAGCCTCATTAAGACACAAGCTCTACAGATGGAGGAGCAAGGGAAAGCTTCCTGTGCTTCCTTATGCTGACATGACCTCTTTATTTATAGAGAGAGAGCACTAGAATGAAGATTTTTCTGTCACTAGAGACAGCACAGGGCAGGGAATGAAGATTCCTTCTCACAGCAAAAGATCAGCTGGGAGGTGGGTAGCAACAAGTTAATAATGGAATGTTTTCGAGGATGGAACAGGCTGCATGTCCATGAGTGGCTCTAGCTGTGTGCATTCACACCTAGTGACCTAATTCCCCATCCAAACTGCAGAACCTGATGCTGGAGGTGATGGCTGGGTGAAGATTTGCGCTGACAGCCGTGGCCCACCAGCACCCGAGTCAGCATCACCTCAAAGGGCAAAGCAGCGGAACCCTTCCTCTTGTGCCTTCCTCACCACACCTGCTGCTCTGATCCTGTGTCACTCTCCTGTCTTCCCCAGCTGCTCTGCTTTCATAATGCTGTGCCAGTATTGTGAAGAGCAGGCAGAAGTGGTTGATCTCATTAAAACTGGTATGAAGGCAAGAAGAAGAAACAGACTCATGAGCACCTTGACAAAGCATGACCCTGAAGCTTGCACTCTTCTAGTCATGTCCAGCACCATCCCATCAGATATGGGTAAAATGTTCAAATCCAGTTTATCCCTAATGGTTGTTAAGGGGCTTTTGGTCTCCTCATTAATCTGCCTGCTCTAAATTTCACCCTGAACAGTGTATTTACTGTGCAAGTCATTCCACACCACAGCAGGGCCATGGACCAGCGGGCTCAAATCCAGCCTGGAGAGGATGAGGTCTGTTGCTTGGACCTGAGGTTTATGCCCAGGTGATTCTGTCAGCATGCAATTTGGGATGGGGGGGTGAAGGAGTAGGAGAATTTATACCTTTAGACCTCCTTGTTCAACCTGTAGTACATATCATTAACATTAACTTCCCTTCTTTCAAGATACATCAAGTGTCAAGATAATCACTGGGAGCCTGTGAACTACAGCTCTGAAAATAATTATCAAAGCCACTCTCTATTTAAACTAGAAGAGCTGTTGCTCTGTTGTAATGAAAAGATCTCATGCTTTGCCCTATCACAGCAGGGATCCAGGCTGTATTAAGTCATTCTTACTGGCCTTAAAGGCTTTAGTGATGTTTCTTTCATTTGAGCGTTATCTTTCTGCCAATTTAGAATCCCATCTCCTCCCCATAAAGCAAACCTGTAGTTATCCAAGCAGTAGCAGAGGATGGTAGGTGGCAAGGAAAACACAGATAGCACAGGAGCCTTCTTTGTGGCATTTAGAAATAATGAGTGCAATTTCCTAGGTCTTAGGACTTTTTAGACCATAATTTCAGGAAAAGGAGAAGTGAACCTCAGTCAGACAGGAGCCCTAACCATAAAACTGTAATACCACGTAAGTAGCAGCAAGCTAGGCACTGCTGCAGATCCAACAGGCACCAAAAATTATAGTAATAACATAAGAGCTTTGGGACTATCAGGCAGCTTCCTTCCCCAGGGTGGACAGTGAGGACACACATTTTTTTAATGAAGCAGTATATTCCCTTTCTTTGCTGATTTAAAAGAAGCTTTAGATTCCTATCACCACTTGCAAAGTAGGTGCTTAGCCTCCTCTCAATTGCATGCAGATTACTCTTCTGGCATACAAAGGGAAATCAGCAGTTTAGGAGCAATGTGTTGATATAATATTTTATTCCCAAGAATACTTTTCATAATGACAGCTCCTAGTGTGATCCCATGTGCTGTGCAGCCACGTGTGCAAATGCTAATTCCACCCACCAAATGTGCAGGTAATGAGAGTGAACGGGACAGGGGTCAAGAGCAGATTCCAATCAAAGCTGTGGAGTACCACTGGCAGATGGAGCACACTGAGCAATTAAAAAACCCTTTCTTAGGCTGGTACCATGTTGGTGATGACGAGTTTGATAACTGCAACAGCTGTATCACTGCCATAATGCATGTCATGCATAATACTGCCATTATCCCTATGCTGAGAGAAACAGAGCTGTAATAAATGACAAGACATGCAGTCCTTGTCTTTTAAGGTGATTACAAGCAACAGAGTTAGGCCATATGTGTAGCAACATGTTCCAAGGATGACTCCTGTTAATGGATAATTAAACTTAAAATCACCAAGAACTAGGTGTTTTCCTGAATGCCAGAGCCTAAGTGGGGGAAAAGCAAAGAAAAAACAGAGAGCTTTACACAGGTGAAGTGGACTTGTCTGGAAAGCAGTAGCTTTCCTCCCTGTCTCTCCCATGCGGCAGGCTGTGTCTCCTTTTCCCTCTGCATTTAGGTGAGGTTGTCAAATGCAAGAGCGTGAGCCTGGGGCTGGCTTTGCTTTCCAGGGAGCCCAGTTGAGGTGGTATGTGGTCCTTGGAGAAAACACATCTGACTTTCTTCTCATAGAGCATGGCTGCAGCCTGGCTCTCAGGCTTACCATTGCACCAGTTTTTAATACTGTATCTGCTGCTAATTACAGCCCAACAATACTAACTCAGTGTGCAAACAAGACCATCATCCAAATATTGTTTTGCATAACCAAAATGCTGGGGTTGCAAACATTTGCATAATGTTTAATTATTTAGGCAGAACATAAAATTTGTCTTCCTCTCAAAAGCATTTTTGTGAAATGTCTCAATAATTAAACACCACTATGTTTATTAACAGCAGGGAAGATTCATGAAATGTATTAGTCAGAAAAAAGCAAGTAGCTGCATCTACAGTAATCAAAATATGCCATTCCAAAGTAGGTCTCCAGGCAAGGCAACCACCAGCATGAACTCCTAGGTGCAACCAAGCAGAAGACAATTAAAAGTGTAACAGTTCAGCAGCTGTAACTTGGAGGGGTCAGGGAGCCAGAATTCAATGGATTAATTCACTCTTTAATCAATACATAGCATTTTGAGAAGACTGGATCAAATATATTGAGCCAGCTGAAGTGAGCCTTTTGTCCATGGAAGGTAAAATTTGGAGTCAGCTGGAAGCCTACACGTGGTGCTGCAGCCTGGAAAAGGCGTCTGCAGGCTCCTGCTCTGCCACGCTGCCCATTGGAAGGCGCCTGGGCCCGTGCACCAGGTGACAGGCCCACATTTATCCCACCCCAGTGGCACCTGGGGTACAGGTGTTTCTTCATAGGGTTCCTTGAGGCAGTTGCCTAACAGACTGGTAAAAAGCAAAACAGGATCTAGTAAAGTAGCCAGAGGCAGATAATAAAAACATCTGCCTTGATGGCATAAGAAAGGGGTTTCTTCTGCAGCATTTTTGCACCATTGCTTGATGATAGGGAAGAGTGACAAGTTTGAATCTCAGTCATTGTGGTGTGTAAGTACAAACATTCCCCTAAAATGAATGGACAGAGTAGAGATTGAAGTTGACAAATGTGTTGGGATATCCCAGCACAAGGCAAGATCCAGAGGTTCTTTCAAGCAAGTAATATTTGTAGGCTGCAGAGGAAGAGACAGACTCTGGCTGTCACCTGCTGGACTCCAATTTTACCAAAATAGTTTCTTTTGCCCAAGTGTAAAAGCACCAAATTGTATTATGTTGTTTGAAAGGAAGGCAGAATTCAGGACCAGAGATTGTTTCTCAGTTAAAGGAAAAATTGGCCACTAAATTAGGAGGAAGTATGTCTTATGTCCTGGAAACAAGCGTTCACCTCTAAAGCCAAATATTTTAATAATTTGAAATTATGAGCTTGCATGTAAGAGAAGCATAAAATTAAAAGGTTATTTTATTTTATTTGGGTAAGATTGAGATTTTTATCCTCTCTTTTAAATTTAACTTTATATTTCAGTTGTATTTCAATAACATTATGCAAGAACTTAAGCTTTTGTCCTTCTGCCCTCTCTGAAAGTCATCTGCTACTTGCTAACAAGAACTCTACGTTACTCAAGCCAATTTCTGCAAAATGCATATAGTTAAGAGGCTCCCTTTTTGTCTATCAATTACATAAAAGCAGCCAAGGAAAACACCTCTCCTGCTGCAATAGCTTTGGTGTGACTTGCAGGGCTCAGTCTGAGTGTTACTGCTTTGTGGCACGGTGCCAGGGGTCCTGTCGCTCAGGACGTGGTGAGGGATGGCTGACTTTGGTAGGTGAATTTGGGTGTTTGTGCAAAAGGATAAAGCAATCAGGGAAACCAGCACAAGTCTATCTGCTGCAATAACCACCCCCTGCTTTTGCCACAAGAAAACCTGGGCTCACATAAACAGGCTCTGACAGCAAATGCTGCATTCTTCCTCAGCCAAAACTTCCCCTCTGCTTTCACCACATGAAAACCTGGGCTCACATAAACAGGCTCTGACAGCAAATGCTGCATTCTTCCTCAGACAAACCTTCCTTCCCGTCCTGCTTTAGGGCAGTAGGTCACAAATCAAAATCTGCATGTCCAATCTGTTTTCCACAACCCTAAGGTAAGATAAAATATATTCTCACTTTAATCAGGAAAGCTGAAAAGACAGTGAAAAGACAATTCAAAGTCTCTCTGGTGAGCAGCTGACAGCATCATCCACCATTAAAAGTGCCCTGCACTCTGCTGGTGGACAAAGCTCAGTAGCTGGATCAGAAAAACAAGACACCCTTGGGTGGCAGGCAGCTCACTCTGGGCTGATTCAGTATGCATGGAAAACAAACAGCAAATCATAGAGGAGGAAGCAGCAAGGAAATCTGACAGTCAGAATTCAGCTGAGTTGGAAAGGTTCCCTCTGCTATCTCTAGCTCCAACTTCTTTACTTTGTATTGCATTTCTTCCTTCCAAGATTGTAACAGCACCATAGCCAGGCTGTGCCCAACACACTGCCATGCTGCCCAAAAGCACAGGCAGTCTATCAGGTGTTGGAGCACATCCTGTGAGCACTGGAGCTGCATTTACTGAAGAAGCTTTGCAGTGTCACATGGTTGGGGTCCAGGGAGTGACTGGTGCCATGACTTGTCTTACTTGGGACTCTCACTGTTGTGGTTTAACATACAGGCGTAAGCTAACCTACAGGCTTCATTAAGCAAAAAGCAATCCCTTCTGTGTCCTTGAGGTGAGTGCTGCAGGAAGAGGCAAAGGAGTTAAAAGAAGGCAAGTTGTGTTATAAGGAGTGGCTAGATGGGGAAGATGATGTCTGTTTTGCCTGGACAGGCTCAGGACCTTATTCTGCTGCCTTGTCTGCAGGCAGCCTGCCCATCAAAATTATCTCTGGTGCTGAGTGCAGAGAGGATGAGCCAACAGCTTATTAAACAGGAGTCTCTGTTATTTCTGCTGAGAAAGGTGGCTTTTAGTTTCCTGAAGGGTTATTAACTGAATTCTTCTCTTGTCATACTCTGGCTGTTTTCCTGTGTTTTTTCCAGACAGTTCTCCTTGGTTCTTCAATGGAGGCAATGACTTGGAGGGATTTACTGGTAGTCTTGTTAAATTTGGGGCAGTAAGAATAAAAATAATATGGAAATAGGATTTCTTTGGAAGACACAGTCACCAGAGCCAGACTTTGGGACAAACTTGGCTCTGCAGTTCAGCAACTGCTCATTTCTGATAGAATGTTGAAATCTTCACAGCACCTTGGCCTGCCACCTGCACAAACAGTCCCATGACTGGAGTGGGACCCCAGAGATGTGTAAATGTTGGCCTCGCCTCAGTGTGTTTTGGTACCAGCTGCTGGCTGGGGAGGGCAGCACAGATCATGGTGGGCAATAGGAGGGTCTTGCTGGATTCCTCTGCCTCCTCACCATCTCTGAGGGGGTCATGGTTTTCTGCTGCTTGGCCCAAAAGCATCGTGGATGGCCTGTTTGCCTTGTCCCAGAGCTGCCAGCATGGGTCACAAGTGCTGGTAATTGTTGCAGGACCCATTGGTGCAAAGTGTCATTTTTTAGTAGACAGTGAACAGAGAATTCTTTCTATTTATTCTTTTTGATTAGAGGTTTCTTAGGAAGAACTGACTCTCAAAGGGAGGGTAATAATTTACATGTCAATTCTAAACTTGAGAAATCAAGCCATATTTGGGAAAAAGTGGAGACTACTGGTTACAATGAGCTAAGATACCACAGTACTTTGCTCAGCAGCCCTCAATCTGCTCCAGTGGAATTATGAACCTGCAAAATACACCATTTCATATTATTTGCATAGGTAAATGAGCAAAGCAAAAAGAAATCAACAGTGAAAGTATTCAGTGTGATGGTGAGTGAGATGGAAGGAAGGAAAATTGTCTTCAATCACTTTGCTTCAGTAATATTTATATGCTCTTAGCTGCATTCCTAACAATTCTTAAGTGAGAGATTCAGGATCCTGGAGAGGGAGATTGTTCAGCATTTCCCAGAATGATCTCCATTTAAGTTGCCTTAAGTGAGCTAGAGTGATTTTCTTCTGGGAATACAGCCAGCATACATAGAGACTCAGAATCTGCAAGAATACTCCAAAACAAGATCTGAATGATCTGTGAGTACATGTCCCATCAGTCCCCAGCTTCAAAGTGAAACATGATGCCAAGAATTCTCTGTGAGTAATAATCCATTAAAAATCTATATGTTGTTTTTATTTTGTGAAGTCAGACAATAAAAAATCCCATGCTACAAAAACTCAGTGGCTTTTGTCACTTGTTGGGCATCTTGGCAAACATTTGGAGTATGTGAGCCTGAGTGAGAACTGTACCCCACTGCAGCTGAAATGCCTTCTCATAAAAGAGTTAATCCCAGGCAGCTCCATTGTGCAGGATCACACAGGGTTACCTTTTCCCCTGGGGTTTTTACAGACACACAGCACTGCCCAGTGCTCACACTGAGTTTTTTGTTTGTTTTTTTTTTTTTTTTTACTCTATAACAGTACAAAAGTTATCTTCTAACAACAAACGAAATCCTATAATTAAACCTTTGTTACCCACAGCAAAGGGCTCATCATGTATACAAAGCAAACATTTTGGCAAGTTTATTGTGTTCCTTGAGACTAAGACAGAATTAATAGCATTGCAAAATTATAGCAAGCTGCTTGCTACACTGCTGCTGGATTTTTTCACTGGAAACAAGATTTTATGTTCCTCTTCATCTTGAAAAAAAATGCAACAGTTTTTATTGTCAAAGGAAGCACAGTGCAAATGCAACCGTTTTTATTGTCAAAGGCAGCACAGTGCAAAACACCATATGCAAGTAAAGACTGATGGGATATTTTGGCCTTAAAATTGCACTTCACTGTCCATTTAAAATCATTTAGGTGCATTTTTTTTTTTTTGCATAAAATTATTAAACATTGGGAGGTAGCTAATTAGGGTAATCCAACTAGTAAAGTGCATAAATCATCAAATTTAGGGCTTTTGTGCTGAAAGACACAAGACAGATAGATGATAGAAAGACAGATTATTTCATTTTCATTATGTGAGGCCTTTCACTGCTGGGAAGGCACCTTGCTCATTAAACAGAAAGCCAGAGATGTTTCATGCAGCACTTCTAGAAGAGGAAACTTCTATTGTTCAAGTCCATTTTGTTGTTGTTCTTTGACTGTTATTCCAACTCTGTTAGTTTATGTGCATGAGTCATGAACAAAAGGTGAATTTTTAAATTTAATTTCCCTGTTAGATGTTGTATTCCAACGATATATTTTGCAACTGCCTGAGAAAAATGGATCAGCCTGAGTTAGTCATACTGCTTCTCAGCTGGAAAAGTAGAATGATGTCCTCAGGAAAGCTGATCAGATCTGAAAGGCTTTTCTGGTGGCATCTCGTGTGAAACATACCTCACTGTTCATACATAGGAGAGAACTGTATTTTTATTTGCATCTTTCTATTTCCACAAATGAGCCATTTCACCAAAGAAAAACACATGCGTTCTAAAACTATTTTCTGCCTACCTGCTGCAGCACACCTATAGCAAGTCCTACTTGCATGACCCTTTGTCTTAGAAATCTGGAGACAGAACACTATGAGAAAGTACAAACTCCCCTGGCTGTCGTATCAGAGGTGCAAGTAGCCAAGTGGCTTCTCTTGCACAAAGGCCAAGGCCATTGCAGTGGTGGGAGAATATGAAGAAAACTACTGATTGCAAAGGTTCTTGCAGTTTTAATTGTTTTAAACAGGAGGGGAAATGTAAGAAGACAGAATGTACCTTTAACTACATTTCCTGAAAACCTTTTCATGGGGCAGCAATAATTAGAGGGTACAAAATTTTTTAATATATTATATATATATGTATATATATATATATATATATACACATAAAAAGGGTCTTTTTTATATATTATATTCCTGAAATAGAGAAACTGGGCAATCTTTTTTTAAAGATTGTTACAAAAGGTAATAGCATATCTTAACATTACACCTTTTGCTAATTAGTTATTTATTTCAGAAAGAGTGTTTTGAAAAGAGAGGGAGTTAAGATGGTTTTAATCTATCTCAAAAATGTGTCAATTTCCAGTGTGGGTCCTAGAATATTAATACCAAAAAAGAAAAAATATCACTTGAGATTAAGGACTGTGCATGCTTGCTCATGGGGGTGAAGTGTGAACGTTTTTTGTACAATCAACCTCTGGGCAATGGAGCCCAAGGCTGCATGTCCTGTAATTAAGTCACAATTTCTGGTGTGGATCTGTTTGACAGAGAGCTGTCTTGCCACTTATGATTTCAGCAGGTATCTCACACTGTCTTTTGCCATCTGTAAGGTGGAGGAAACCCTGGGACAGCTGGCAGTACCCTGTTTGGCTCAGGGCTACTGACAGCTCTGTGATGGGCTGCAGCAGGTCTGGGCCCATTCAGGACCCCAACAGCCCTGCAGGCTGACCCCAACAGCAATGCAGGCTCAGTGGCTCTGTCCTCAGGCTCTGACAAACACAAAACTAACTTTTCCTCCTCCTGTTTTTAACAATGGAAGACAACCTGACTGAAAACCTTTAACAGCGTCTTGGATATTCACATGCTCAACTCTCTATTTCTTTATTCATTAATAAATGCAGTTGTCAATACCGAGAGGGGCTCAGGTTTTCCTTCCTGCCTCTGTAGAGAAGACAAAATTTCAAAATTGAAAATACAGGTGCTAGAAAATCCTGTGTTTTCTAACGTCTCCCCACATTTTTCCAAAGAAAATGTAATGTGATAATAAAAACAATACCACTAACATAAACATAAATAAACCTAGGGATTGCAGTGCTAAGGTAGTCCTTCACCCATGCATACAGAAAATTAAATGTGTGTCTTAGTAGTGAGGCATCACAGGGTTTGTCCTTTGCTTCTTTAACTCATAGGGAAGTCTTAAAATATGTTCAGAGTAGTTTCAGTCAAACAGCAGTAAATTATTTATCCTGTCAATCTTGTTAAACAAGTGAAGAGCCTAGGAGACTTCATGAGTGGGAGTCACAAACTGTGGGGGAGACTCAGGCCAATGAGTACAAGGATGTTATGCAGAGGTAGTCAAGTACAGACATGCTATCTGTATGTTACTGGTTTTTAATGAGGAATTAAGATTATGTGGGGGATGATATGTGAAGCTGGCACTGTGATGAAATTCACAGTTTTCCTCAGCCTTTCAGTTTGAGCTTTAGCTCCAGGATTTTCAGTTCTTAATTTTTAATTAAATTCATATTGACCATTGTTACTAATACTATCCTCCTGACTGGGCATGAGGTTTCACAGGAAGGAAAGCTAGTTGCAGCCAGATGAATCCAGGTGGGAAAGCAACTGTGAATGCATTGATGAGCTTCCAGCTGCAGTTCCATTTTCTTACTCCTTGCCTGCTTGAAAACACTGTGCAACTTAGGTTGCTCACAGAAAGAACTGAGAATTTTTTTCATGGTCACACATAAATGTGCATATTTGTGCCTCCTGAAATGCAACCTAACCATAGAAACTGTACCACTGGCTTAGCTAGGCAAACCTGAAGTTCAAGCAACACATTTTAATGGAGTATTCACTAGCAGCTATTCAGGAATACCTCCATGGGGCTAACAGCTTTGGCAGAAAGTGTGTCATGTGATTCCAGTGAAACACATCAAGAGAATCAGGATGTAAATGCACAATTTATAACTGTAAACAGAGAAAACCATAACAAATAGAATTTTCCATCAACAACAGAAGTTCAGCAAAATTTAGCAAAGATCCTGTTTGGATACAAACATCAGTAAAAGCAGAAAATGCAGGAAATACATAAGGCAAAAGTTTTATTTTCCAAAGTGTTAAGTATGTCCTTAGCACAATTTAAGAAATCCATTGACATTGCAATTCTGATTGCTACAAAATTTAAGGTAAACTTTTTGACTGCACCTATTGCACACTTTCTCCACAGCTGTATAATAAAACCCTCTGTATCAAGACATTCTTCACTGTGGTTAGCTGGTCTGTAGGAGTTCAGTTAAGTAGTTCACTTGATTATGAAAGATGCTCCGTGTTTGCATCGTTCTATTTTATAATCTGTGGCATATCACTCCAAGCTTGAGACTTCTTTTTGGCCAGCTCCATCCATGATGGCTGACTGGGAGCAGCATTACTGGCTTTCTTCAAGTGGCTTATTTCCTCCTTATCCACCAGTGCAGGTGATGGAGCTACTGCGAATAAAGCACATGGACATTTTACACTTCCCATGCCTTGCCCTGTGGTAGAAAATCTTTACATTTCACATGGAAGTTTCTTATGCAATAAGTTCTTGAGAAAATTACCATTCTGTGCTCTAAATAATACAATGTTTTCTCATCACTAATAGATTTTGATCCCTAAATTTACGAAAACTCAACATGATGACCTGGATTCCTTGTTGTGCCCTATATTAATACCCAGGCCAAAGAAGAGTCTTTTCATTAGCTAAAGTATTCGCGTGTCAATTCCTCCTTTACTCAGCCCTCAACTCACAGGAATTTTATTACTTCAAAACGTCTGCCCTTCTTTCAAATTCTAATTTACCAAGGAGATTTACAACAAACTCATTGTGGGAGGACTGACAGTCAGACAGTTTGTGATCACACCATTCCTCAGCTGGCTAAGGAAGCCACATTTAAATTGAGTGCTATTGTAAATATTTTTGTTTACATTTTACACTGGGAGAGTGAATTTGGGCCTCTGTCCTGTGAAAGGGCCTGGAGTTCTTGATTCACATTTCTTTAACGTAAGTTTTTGGCTACCCCTTTTTACTCTTTTTTTTTTTTTTTTGTAATCAAACTGGTCAAAAGAACATAAATAAAATAATAAATAAATAAAACACCGAATAAAACTCCATACATGTGTGCTGAGAAAACTCTTTGCCCCGGCTGATGTGGGGCTGAGGAAGATATTATGATCTAGCCCCTACTCCTTTTGCAGCACACTCAAGCAGGACTTCTTCTGACAAGGTTGAGCTGTAACAGCCTATATTTTAAGAATTTTGTTTCTTACCAGGGACATAATGTGACAATGAATTGGTTCTCAACAGGGGCTTCTCTTCAGACTTTGAGTCTTTCCTCTGCTCTTCAGAAGTGCTTTTAGGTGCCAAGTGTGAAGGTTTACTCCATTGTTGTTTCACTAGCCCCTAAGCACAGAGAGGGATAAAATCCAAGTAATTCAGGGGCAATGAGTTCAGTTTGGAAGAACACAAGCAAAGCAGTGGATGGGGAGCCTGCCACAGTTCAGCAGACATTGGTCCCCATCCTCTCCCTTGAGCTGACACCTGTTCAGAAAAGTTACAGTGTTTTCATGTAAGATCCAGGATACTCAATTTTACTAATTAAAACTATCCCTCATAATGGTATACGTAGATAATTCTAGTCTTCACTGCAAAGTGTATTCCAAGTCCTTTGCACATCTCTACAAGCACACACAGGGTTTGGAAACAGCCTCATTCTCTCATGTTCTCCCTCCATCTCCCAAAGTTTTTGGGCTAGGGCACTGTATTTTTGGACAGGTGATGGTAAATGGCTTTTTCATAAAAAAAAGAAGTCAAACATATCCTCCAACAGATTTACTTGCCAGTATCAAAAACTACCCTGAAGTGATAGTGCCTGGTGCCATGTGGGAGAAAGTGGGAGTAGTACTGCGGCACCAAGCCTCACATGCTGCAGTCAGAAGCATCTTGGCATGTTCCTCTGCTAGCTGCTACAGGGAAATAAAATGCATGGCATGAATTTCAGGGATCATTGCCAGCTAAAATCTGGAGTTTCCTGTTCTGACATAGGAACTGTATTTTGGGATCATGTTGGGCATTACTGCAGTTCAGAAATTGGCCTAGACATCTTATTAGGTACTATTTCTTGTTAATCTAACCACTGCTATTTTTCATCATCTAGAAACCATCTCTTATTCCAGGATATAATACACCTGTCTGAGGTGCTAGAAGTGCCACCTGAAGCAAGAATGTAGGTCATTTGCAGTGGGAATGCCATACTGGTATAGGAACTACATGCTCCTGCATCAGAGCAGGGTTCTTCTTTGTGCAGGACACAAAACAGGCAGCAGGTGAGTGCTCTGGATCCATGCCAAGCACTTCCATGGGCACAGCTGTGTCTTCTGGGAAGATCATTAGCTATAGGAATCACCTTGTTTTGCATGGGATCTCTGAAGAGGCAGTGTCAGCCCATATTCCATGGCACCACATGGGCTCCATCCATATACAGGGAGCCAGAATTTATATATTGGCACTCTCTGCAAATGCAAAAGTTATTTTTATCCTATTTCACTTCTCAGGGCTCTAAAAATTGTTACCTAGGAGCTTCTGGGACCAAGCTGTTCATTCGGTGTTAACTCAGTCAGGAGGTATAAGAGGTTCAATGAAAGGCTGTGCTTAGAAGGGTAGTTAAAAGAACATATTTCCTCTGCATTGAGAAGGATCAAAGACTACAATTTAGCACTTCCTTTTGGATATTTCAGCATGCAATACATATGTTAGCTCTGGTAGGTATGCCAAGAAATTTTACACATTTCACACAGTTCCAGGATTTCTTGGACACAAAATTAGTTCTCTGAACAATCAGAGAACTTTGAATCTAACACATTTATGAGAGCAGTGTCTTTTTTAGTTACAGTTACACTCATTAAGTATCTATAATGACTATGGCATGACTGGTAACATAGCAGTAGATCCAAAGAATACTATAGGACTTGATACAAAATCATCACAAATTTGTACTGCAAGTACCTCTGTTTGTTCATTTCCTTTATTCTGTTTATTTGTATTTGACTTATTATCTGGAGCCACAAGCTTTTCTCTGTCGAGTTCCTTCTCCTGATGCATGCCCCTCTGCTTTTGCCTTGCAATGGAAATCCAGGCTGGCTCTGTAGGAGTGTCAGGATCTCTTTCAGAGTCGCTGGCAGCCATGGGGGAAGGCACACTTTTCTCTGTGGGCAGATTATTTATGTATATGGTTAGAGGAAACAGAGTTGTAATCAGCTTCAGCTCATAATTCCTCAATAGACTGATTGGTCCCAGGATATGTAACCAGCCTGGATAAATAGGAATTCTGTTTGGTTTGGTCTCCAGAGAGCAATTTTCCCCGTGCTCACAGGTTTAAGTTATTATTCTACTAGTGCGAAATGCTTTGCATCTTTCTTCAGCTGGAGTCACAGTGTCACTGCTCTCACATGAGGGAGATGCAGAAACATGAATCAAACTTCTCTAATCTACCCATTTCCCAAGGTCTGCCCCTTCTGCTCCCTCTTCCACAGTATCTTAGAGACACGCAGCAGATAATTCAAAGGTGGACACAGAGGGACTGCGGTGTTGCAAAGGCAAACTTTTCCCCACTGTGGCTGCCCTCAGCTCCCACTCTTCTGATGTTCATGCAGCAGCAGCCCACGCCTTAGTCTGGTTCCTGCCTTCCTTCCGCCCCTTTAGGAGCAGCTTCCCCCCATGCAGCAGCAGCCCATGCCTTAGTTGTTTCCTGCTTTTCTTACACCCCTTTAGAAGCAGCCCTGCACCTCAGCTCTGTGGAGTCTGCAGGTGCAGATTCAGTCATGGGTGCCTGTGCACAGCAGCCTGTTCTGAGCACACAGAAGTACTGCTAAAAACACAGAGTGACTTTCCGGTCTTTTGATGTGAGGTTTACGTTGACTTATCCCTGCTGATGCTGACCATGGTCTTCACTGGGGCCAGTAACTTCCATTGTGCTCTACCAGAAATGAGATGTGAGTGACAAAAAAAGAAAAAAGACAATTTCTGGAGAAGAAAGTCAAAAAGCAGCTACTACCCTGCTCATCTCACAACTTCTACCCAAGGACAAGCAGAATTCAGGGTTTTGGGAAAGAGAAATCCAGGGTTATGGGAAAGAGAAATATTCAAATATTCTGAGAAGGGAAATCCTGAACAGAACAGAACAGAACTCAGTCAAGAGAAGAGTCTCAGCAGCTCCATTTGCTCCATGCCCCTGGTTCTCCATTTTTTGACTCACACTGAACACAAAGCAACGAATGGTAGAGCTTCTGTGTAGTTTAAATGAGGTACAAGAACAGGACTAACAACCAAGAAGATTGATTACACCTTTCCCAGCCAGTTCTGGTCACTGATGTATCCAAATTTACAGAAGGCTCTTGCAGAGCAGAAGTTAAGCTTCTCATCCTCAA
Organism: Chloebia gouldiae; assembly: GCA_003676055.1. Taxonomy (NCBI): domain Eukaryota; kingdom Metazoa; phylum Chordata; class Aves; order Passeriformes; family Passeridae; genus Chloebia; species Chloebia gouldiae. The sequence goes on along the minus strand of QUSF01000007.1, from coordinate 27,944,667 downwards.
ATCACGTGTGGTCTCGCTCTTTGGAAAAGTTTATTACTTAGTCAGCATCCTGTTCAGGGGCCTGGGAGGAGGCAGACCCTGCCAGAAAGGATTACTGCCCTAGGGTCCCTTGGGGGCTCAGCTGCTCTGCTGACAGTAGAGCCAGCCATGGGACCTTGTGCAGCTGTCAGACACATTTCTGGAGCACTATGGTCTAGTTTGGCAGAATGTGGCCCTGATCAGGAAAGCAGGTAAGTGCTTCTGAAGGCACATTTGAGATGCTTCATGAAGGCATGGAAGATAAAAGGGATGATGCACTCCCAAGAGCTGGAGTCTGCCAACACAGGCATATTATGAAAGCCCACAAACTTGCTTTGCTCAGGGATTTTCTCAAGTCATTTTTATATCTCACCAGAGAGAGAGTAGTTATTTGAACAAGAAAACATTGTAAAGCCTATGTCAGCTAAAAATGAAAAAGGGAAAAAAACCTTTAACACCAAAGCAAGATGTTTTTGCCAGCTGATACCTGCATTTCCCTTCACATTCACCTCGTGCAATCTTCCAGGAAAACCTCTGGAAGAAACAACTCAGAAGTCCAGCAGCACAAATAAAACAGGGTCTCTGAACACTGAAGTAACTTCCCTCCTTCTTTTACAGCATGTTTTACACCAATTTTACACCAATTCTCTGCATCCCACCTAACCCCCATGTTTGCATGACAACAGCTGTTCATCTCATAATCTTTTTCCAATCACTGTCTTTTTTTTTATTTTTCCAATCAGCTTTCCACTGGCTCTCCTTGCTTCATTTATATCTCATTTTACAGGATGATAAAGAATAAGGCTGGGAGAGATCTCAATATGTCATGTAGTCTATCCTTCAACTGCAAGGCGAGATCAGCTGAAAGATCAGTTCCACAGAAACTGTTTCCTCACAAATATGTATCTAACTCTCCAGAAACAGGACAGGTTTCAGAGTCTCCCTAGGCAACCTATTCAATGGCACAGCTCTTTTTTTTTTTTTTTTTTTTTTTTTGCCTATTGGGTAAGTAAAATCTTCCTTATTCTAATTTAAATCCATAACTACTTCTCCTACACACTATGGACACGAGCAGATTACTCATAGTCTCTTTGCAACAGCCTGTTATGCATTTGAAGACTTAGACCACATTTTCCCTACTTTTTTAACTTTTCTGATAAATCATATTCTCTAGATCAATTTTCTTTTGTAGGAATTGTCCTACTTTAGTCAAATCTCCTTCAAATATGATGGTCAGAGCTGGCACTTGAGATGAAACAGTGTTAGCATCATGACATGGAAGGACTACACCACTTCACCTGGAATGGTTTTCTGTGTATGTTAGTCAGTGCCCTTAACTTCCACAGCTCTCCAAGACAGTCCAGTCAAAGTCACCCACACTTTTTGATGATTCTGGGAACCTGGCTTCTGCCTTGATACTGCTAGTGATGTACATCTTCGTTGCTCTGACTCCAAAACCCCTTTGTGTTTTGTTCCATTTTCCCTGTCACACCATGGGAGCTTTATGTAAACATCAAGGTTATTCCTTCTCTGCTTCAGCCACACAATCCACACTGACAGAATGAATGCTATGCCCTGGCTCTATTTACTGCACTACACGTAATGGTCTTATTGCTACCTGTGCTTCCATTTCTCTGTCATCCTCATGAACTTAGGATTCATCCTGCTGTAATTTCACTGTGCATTGCCTGGGACAACAGGGTTCCCAGTCCTGCAGTGATCTGTCTGGAGGCTGGTATTATAACAATGTTTTCCATAAGGCAGACACTCTAATAAAGGCATCAAGCACCCTTATTCTTCAGGCAGTTCTCCCTGATGAGATGCCAGACATCCTAGTCATGCCAATTAGAAGGCAGCCAAATTAGAGCCAGGTATCATTCCATAAGAGATGGTATCCAAATGGCCCTTTGATAGTAGGGAACAAAAGCTCTTCGTCATAATCTTGAAGATTTTATATGTATCTGTACAGGCCAACTTAGGACAGCAGAGTAGTATCACCTACAGAGGATCAAGAACGGATGTGCTGCTGGGAGAGGCTTTCTTGTATCTTTAAGCAATTACATTCTGCCCTTGTTCCTTTGAGTTTTTGCTGCAGAAAGCCAGACAGGCAGCAAGGCAGAGGAAGTGCCTTATCTTCAGAAAAAAAAATGCATCAGATGCAACCCACTCAGGATTTCCTACCTCATCCGTCAGCCAGAATTACTGTAAGAAGAAGAGGCATATTCACTATTTATTCTCTTTCCCATTGCTCAGAGGTCCTTTACATCCTCCTACCTCCAATTAGATAAGGTTTCTTGGCAATATATATATGCACCATTGTTCCAGCCAGAAGGATGAAAGGTAGTGAAGTAATCCAGGAGATAGTATGGTGAAGAGAGCTGGCAGTTTAAGGTGACCTGAGACTGTCCTATGAAGCTCTTGGTACCCTAAGGGATACAAAGAAGCAAAAAGCTTTCTCAGGGAGTGACTATTCTCAAGGGAAGTGATGCTCACACGTCTTTCTGGGTTCATGACTGTCTGATTACCTTGAAAAAGCTCTGTCTAATCTAGTCATGGGATAGTCCATGTGCTTTTATGGTTCACCATGTGGCAAAGCACAGCATTTAAGGAACTGGGTAGCCAGAGTGGAACCAAAAGTACTCAAAAGGAGAATTTTAATTCCTGCTTCCGTTGCATGTCACATGCACAATAACTGACACAGAAACTCCCAGCTGGTAAATACCACTCTTGGGGAGATAACAAAGAAGTACAAAATGCAAGCAGTGGTATCCTCCATCCAAAGCTGAGTCAGTTTTGGCAGATCACAGCCGCCACAAATGCCCTGTGTTCCATTTCTCCTTTGTTGAAGCAGGGCTGAGCCTATTCTTTCCATGTTGCACTTGAGAGATTTTCAGAAAAAAACCAAAATCTAAATAATATTCTTCATTTCATATTGCAACATGTTACTTTAAACAATGTGCTATTCAACTCATTCCTTAATAACTTCATAAGCTAATAAAGAATATTGCTGGCAGCAATTTGTCTCTCATTCATTCACAGCTTTAACCTCGTGATTGCATCTTTCCCTGGTTTCCTTGGAGCTGGCTTGGCCTCAGGCTTTTTTGAAAGAGAGGAGCCCCTTCCCCTTGGAAGCCACCAACAATGGAAAGATACCAGGTCAGAACCTGTCAAGCCAGTCCGTGCATAATGTCACCATGTGTTAAACCAGCAATTAATGTAAGCTCCTGAGATCTGCTGCTGCCGCTTGAAACCACACCCAGAGGCTGCTGAAGCCTTCCCTTCATGTCCTCCCCACAGCCAACAAACACACATGGGACAGTCACAAGGTCAGCTGTTCTTGCTGCATTCTTCACCACTTCCACAGCTTCCAGACCAACCACTGAGGATAGCTCTGAAGCCAAGTGAACCATAGCCACCTTCTCAGTTCCCTCTGGCAGACCAGAATCCCTTGAGCTCTCCTCCACTGAGTCTGAAAGCATCAGGGCTGGCTGCCTCAGTGGTCCTCTAGAGGGGGGACAGTCCCCTGCTGCAACACCATTTCATGTAGGTATCTGTTTCTCCTAGTATCTTACTAAAACAACTTCCTTTTTTTCCCTCAGACTAAAGCTCCGATCTTATAGATGAAATTTCTTCTGCCTAAATATTGTGGAAATAAATGTGTACACTTCTCAGTGATATTTGGATATTATCCTGTAATGTGTGTCAGACTAGTTGTATGAACAATAAGATGAAGATAATACATTAATCTTAATGTACAAAAGGAGATATGATTGACTTGTTATTGTGCATAGGTTTATACACACACAGAGGAACTGAAAGAAAAAACGTACCTACTTCTGTCTATTGACAGACAGATATACTTCATGTATTCAAATATACCTCTCTGTGTGTGCTGCTTATACAGATAAACACAGCAAAGACATATTTAACCATTACCCTGAGATTTAGGGATTAACTTTGTCTGTTTTAGAGATGGCCTCAGATTTCTTTAAATATGATACCTGTTCTCTTTACATCTAAAAGCCTCTGTGCACACAAATTGTAGCAGAAGTTCTTTATGACATGTAAGTCTTATACTTGGAAAAGAACATCTTATGCCTGCAAGGACTGCAAAGAGTGGCTATTCTTGCTGTACATGTGTGCAGGTGAAAGGTCAGAGCCAGAATTTAGAGTCTTTTGAAAGTCAAACCACTAAACTAGCTTATGGATTCCCTGAGTGTTTTAAAAGCAAACATACTCAAAACTAATCCAAACAACTTTACACAGGGAGATAACACCCTCTGTATGTAAGTGTCATTGTTTTATAACACTGCTTATGCATGCATATTTAATTCCACACTGTTGTATCTTTGCTCATTTATAAAACTCCAGTTATTTTAAGAAGGGCTTTACAAATGCATATAGCATTTAGAGTATCCTGGCTACATATTTCCCTTTGTTTATTAAAGTACTACATGCATTCATGTCAGTATGCACACCCAATTCCTTAATTTCAGACAAAACTATTCTAAAGATTTGGTTAAATATTTCTGACACCTCTTTCTTCCCTAAGCTGCTCTGAGAGGTATTTAATTTTTGACTAGATCTATACCACCAATGCCAGAAGAGTCTTTTTTACACAAGAAACTGCTGTTTGCATCAAAGTCTATTTCACTGCTGGAAAACAGCCATGTTGCAAAATAGCCTGACACAACTGAGAAAGCAACTTCTTTTTTTTGGGAAAAAAAAAACCAGACAGCTTGTTTTTCAGCTGTGGCCTGGACAGCATTAAAGAAATGTCATTTTGATGTAGAGAAAAACACTTCTCTTGTCACTCCAGAACCTGTATTTACCAGAAAATACACACCAATTTCATTCACTATAACATCCATCGTTCTTCCTTGAGCACTTTTGCTCTTTTCAGAGGATGTCTGCCCACTACAACTCCTCAGCCACTGATTTTTGTTTATCCTAATATGCAGATTCAGACAAGTATTGCTTACTTGTTTTGCTGCTGTAATAACCTGTTAACAGATGGTAATTGTTTCTGCCCTTTACAGGATTTATAGCAAAGTGTATCAACTCCAAACAATGCAACTTAACCTTTTAAATCTTGCAAGGACTTGTGCCTTTAGCTCCAGAAACTTAGAAATTACTCCTCCTGGGGTGACTAATTTCACACAGGCATTAAAGGCCTCCCTTATAGCTGGAGAGAGGTAAAGCCAACCCTCATTAGTTCCCCAGAAAGCTCTGGGGAGCAGGAGTGCTGCTTTCACCTCCCCCGTTCTTTTGGTACCAAGAGTGCTGAAAAGCTAAAATGTGAACTGAATGAACCACATTGCTCCTGCTGTCCTCAATGACACAGCAAACTGACTGTTTTGAAATGAATGTGCATGAGAATGGAACTGAATCCCCTTGTATCACCATTTCACAGCTTGTCTTGCTCAGCACACAGATTTCCTAACATGTAGTGGGAAGAAACTCCCTGACAGCATAAATAAACAGCATCTCCTGATGGTGACCACAGCTCTTTGAAAAGGCTGATGAACTCAAGGGCTAGGAGAATAAAGTAAAAAAAAAAAGGTGTCCAAGCAGATCCCTAAGCCAGAGATACCTGGTAAGACACATGTGATCCATGAGGGGCTGTGTTGATTGTGTTTGCCAGGTTTCTCCTGTTTGCAGTTGAAAAGACATGGTCCTGATTCACTGAGCTGAGGGAAACTTTTCAAAGAGCTTAAAATTATGTTTGGGCAGGTCTATTGCCCTGCCAAGTTCTCATTGCATCCCATGACTCTCCTATGCCTCACAGAGGGATGTAATTTTTGGGGTCACTGCGACTTTTTGCAATAAAGCTGGTGTGGTTCCAGGGCACTCAGAGGAGGTGGGCACACCTCATTCACCCATGACTTCAGGTGGACAGGTCAGGCTGGTGTGGCAATTAGGTACAAGGAGGTGATTGGTCAAGTGTCTAAAGGAAGAAAACTAATTGCCATCACAGACCGATCTGAACGATCATCTTAACCCCTCAGACCATACAGATCTGGTGTAATACTCTCAGGGAGAGGGGAACAGAGCAGGACTTCTTAACCCTGTTTCAAACTCCAGGCGCATGCATCTCTATCAGGGAGACCAAGGCACAACTTCTCACAGATCCTATTTTGCAGAGGGCAGTCCTGCATCTCAGGGTACAGTCTCCTTCATCTTAGGGCTGAGGAGCCACAGGAGAAGCCTGAAGGAGAAATGTTCTCCCTGGCTCCATTTCTTCCCCTTCTTCCTTCTCCAGCACTCATTGTCTTTCACTGCAGGAAGACATTGCAGTCCATCTGCAGGCACTTTGGGACTCAGCAAGAGGGATGTGATAAAGGGCTGTGTGAGGGAACACTGGTACTCCCACTGTTCTCCTCCATACCCTGCCAGAACAAGCCTGCTATGCTAGGTCTTATCCTTTCTTGTCCCAGCATGACCCTCCCCAAAATCTCAGTCCAATCTCAGTCCATGTGGGCTATTACAAATAATCAACTAAGGACAGCATAGAGGGGAAAATGACTTTAAAGGGAGTGTTGGGATTACATATATATCTATCTCCTGCCCAGGGTGTGGGGAGGCTCTGGCTGGATGCCTGTGGGGACCTCATCCAGGTGTGGATCTTAATGAATCCTCCTTTATGAGGGCTGGGAGAGCAGAAAACTGTGAATGTGGCCAAAGTCCTGCAAAAATCTATATGATGCTGCAGCAGAAGACAACTGGAATCAGATGTCACTCAGGGCATCAGTAAGTTGCCTCTGGGGCCAGGAAGAGACTTTTGTCACCCTAGAGGACAAGTGGCGTCCTCTGCTCTGAGATCTTCTGTTTGGGTGTTTCTCTACTCCAAAGCTCAGAGACAGACCCCAATCAGAGAAGAGCAACCAGGAAGCTCTGCAGTGGCACAGAAACAGCCTATTATTTACTTGGCCAGCATCTTCTCACATTCATAACATCTAACCCATGCCCATATAGGTCCAGGACAGGGAAGACTTTTCTTCCACAGATCAGAAGACCTAAAGATTTATTAAAGATTTATTTTTTCCCCTCTCAGCTGTTTTCTGAAGTGATGAGCAGAGGTCTCCTGCCAGAACTGCTTGAGTGTGCTTCACTTAACTTGTTTATTGTCATTGAAAAGACCCCAGACAGTGGTGCCACTTGCAGTCTTTTCTGTTCTCTGCCTGTAGTCCACAGTGTATAATTAGTCTCCAGAGGTCTGATTTTTTTTTTATCTCTAACCCAGTTATATAATACAGACAACAGGGTAAAATAGAACAATCTGCAATAGACATAATCTTATGGTCTTTTCTGGCTTTGAACTCCACGAAGCTGCAGGGTTGTTAATTTTTGTTTTAAACAAGGAATGAGTAATGATAAAGACAGATAAATTAATAAGAAAACTTCACAGGAGGCAGTAACTAAGTGGTGTGTTTACCATGGCAAGCAGTGACAGGGCCTCATTGCATTTCTGCCTCCCATGCTATGGTGAAAAAGAGGGTCTAGAGGTCTGAGTCACTTGTCACACACAGGGCACTACACTTAATATGTGCTCTTGGATTTTGAATTGCCATGAAGCAGCTCTAAATGGGGACACTTAGTGGCTTGCTATTTCTGTTTTCCAATACGTGCTAGTGTACTTTATTTTTTGAGTGTCACTTTGAACATCCTTTAAACAATACTCTGAAATTCAAAAATCAGAGGCAAAAATGTTATTATTCTTATTCTTATTCTGTCTGCTGTTTCTTCCCTGATGTCTTTTTGATAATCTTTTCAGCAAGGGAAAATAAGGGAGCAACCTCACTGAAGGCAGAGCCATCAGCTCATGCTCACCCAGCAGACATAACAGTGCTGCCTCATGCTCTCTCACAGGTATAGTCACTGTTTGCAAGTGAAGGTAACTTCATAAACTTGGGAGTCTTACCAGGCACTTTACAAGCAGTTGGCTGTTTCTCCAAGTCTCTGTCTTCATTTCTGGATTCAGGAGAGTCAATAGCTTTGTCCTGCTTCTCCTTGCTCACAATAGTGTTTGGAATGGTTATGCTTTGCAACACTGGCTTTTTAGGCAATGGAGGTTTGCAACTAAGCAATTCAGATGACTTCGCTTTGGGTTTGATCTTCTCATAAGAATCACCAGTATTTGTATTGGCTGTTTTTCTGATCTCTGCCTTATCACCTCTTAAAAAGGAAGGCAATCCCCCATTTTCTAAATTAAATTCTGCACTGTATCTTTTAATCCCTTTTGATTCTGGTGGTGAGTTGTCTTCATATTTCAAGGACAGTGAGGTGGATCTAAGTTTCACTTGAAAAGGACTTCTATCTTTACAACTTGGTTGATTCTGAGATACCACGGAAGAACTGCTTGGCATTGGTACTGGATCAACAGCTGGGGAAACATAACTGGCCAAACTTTCTGTAGGTTGGCCTGTGTTCTCAGAGTGGGACTCTGGCAGCAAAGTCTCCTTTTTGCTGCTACTTTTTTTTTCGTCCAGATCTGATCCCTTCTGGAAGTCGTCTTGCCACTTCTCATTTCTTGAGGAGACCTTTGCTTTGGACAGGAAGAATCCAGTATTTAATGGGCTTTCCGACTCTGATCTTTCTGGGAAATACAGGCTTCTGGTACTTGGTCTCTCCCGTGCAGAGGAAACAGAAAACTTTTTGAAGGCATTGAGCTCATTGACTGCTTTTACAGCTTTCTTCCCCAACTGTTCCTCCCTGTGGACCAGTGACCGACTGTTCTCCTTATTAGAAGCAGTTGCCTCCTGTGCAGTCTTTATTTTCTCTGGAGAGCAGAAAGGAGATGATCCCATCTGCATTGAGGAAGCAGGATGTGAAACATGGAATGAGTCTGTAGGCTGGGAAGGACCCATGAAAAACTCCTTGCTGGACTCTGACAATAGGGTAAACTCTTTGTCTTCCCCTTTATTGCAGAGCATTTCCACAGGTACGTGATCATCCTTCTGATTATTTTCTTCTGACCTTCCCAAGCAAACAATATTATTCTTACTAATTGAAATATTTTCTTCAGAAGGTAATTTATTTAATGGAAACACAGTAGGAAGCTCCTTATTTTCTTGATTTATGGTATTGATTGACCCATCTCCAGACAACAGAACCAGCATTTCTGAGGAATCTTCTTGCTTTTGTACTTCTCTGTTTGAACTGGAATAGGAAGAAGTTACAGAGTCTTTGCCTTCTGAGGGCAGTGAGGACTCAGACTCCTCACATGTAATTTCCAGGGCTGGTTGGTAGTCCTCTGGCTTATTCTCTGGTAGCAGGGCTTCCTGTCCAACAGCAGACTCGGAAACAGGCTGAGTCATCACTGGTCTCAAAGCAGGGGGGAGGTCCTCAGGCATTCTGGGCTTTGGCCAGGAAGCCACATCCTGCATTGAAGCTGTGCTGCATGGCAGTTCTTGATTGTTAGGTTTGAAAACAGCATCATCATCTTCTTCTTCCTCTGGGGTACAGCTCAAATCAGTCAGAGATTCAGACTGGGTCCTCTGTAAAAAAGAAATCCAGAAAGCCCCATCACCATTTACAGCTTCACTTCTTTTCTTATTCACCATTACATTTACAGCTGAGATCTTTGAGAGGAAGGCAATACTTGCCTTCAGTACTGAGCTTGCAGTTTCCTTGACCTACAGACTGGATGCTTTTTTAATTAAGCAGATCCTGGAATAATGCATTTAACCAATATAAAAGCAATGTGTGACATTTCCTTCTGCACAAGTAGTGCTTTCATGCCCTTGTAGATGGGAAATCCATCAGAACAATGGCCATTGGACTGTCCTTGGCAATTGATTCTCCAGAGCATACTGCCTATGTTGTGCTGCTCTTGGGCAAAAAGCAACACTTGAAAGAGAAAAATATGTCTCTTTGTATTTTGCTACTCCATACTAGCATTAAAAATAAAACATCTTATTCTTCCTTAAGCATAACTCTGAAGAGGAAAGAGTACATAGAAGCAAGAGCAAAAGCCTAACAAATCCATCCTGTTATGACACCCCATTCCAGCTGAGTATCTGTCCCATATGGCAGTCTTGTTTTTAATTCCACTGTCATACAGCATTACAGCCTTGCTTCCTTTGTGTAAAAGTTTTATTTTTCTTTAAAGAGTTAAACTATTCTATAAAAGTTTATAAATTAATATAATTTAAAATAATATAAAAGTTTATATAATTCATATATAGTTTATAAAAGTTCATAAATTCATATGTAGTTATCTATGAGGTCTTGTGATTAAACTTGATGTGAGGACTGGCTAAGTACACAGGATTATTTGAAAGCACAATACTGAGCTGCTGAATGTGCCTTTTCATATGGTGCCTGTATTAGCTCACTGTTTCCCCATAGTTGGTTGGGTAAATATATACTTTGGATCTAGGCCCTAATTCTAAGAACACCTGCACTTTAAAGATATTTTAAGGTGCTTACAATTTCTTGTTTTGCAAATGCAATTGCAAAAAAAAAAAAAACTCAGCTGCAATGCCACCTGCATTCACAATCCATATACACAAGAACATAAAAGCAGAAAAAATCAGTTAACCAGAAGCAAGGAGCGCAGGCAGAGTGGGGCAAGAAAATATTAAAAATTGTTTTATCAAAACATGTGAACACTCTCTGTGGGAATCCAGAAGGGCTCAGTCAGCTGGCAGTTATAGGCAGTCTGGACAAAGCAGTCATATTTTAGTAACAATGTTAGAATGGAAAAGAAGGATTGATCACTGAATTATTGCTTTATGTGTTTTTCTAAATAACTGGCCTTATCACTGTGCTGCTCACAGCGGTGCTCTACCAAGCTGAAAGGTCACTCACAGATTTGGAGAAATACGGAATATCAGCTAGTAATATTTTGAGACAGAGGGAATAATATTTCTGGTAGTAAGCAAGCCAAATTAATGGTTTTACTGTATTTAAAACACTGGGAAAACCCACGAACAATAAAGTATAAATTCTGTAGTAAAAGTTGAAAGATTTAGTGCTAAAAGAGAGAAAGAAAAGAAAGAAGAAAAACTAAGCTGTGCCCTTAACAAAATATGACAAGGGATCAGATAAATTGTGTTTAGGATGGTTTAGAAAAAATATGGTTTTTTTTAATATTATACACTTTTTAATAGCCTTTTAAAAATAGTATGCACTTTCATTTATCATATCTGAGTTTGAAGTAAAAAGTCCAGTAAGAGCTTTCTGGGTTTGTGTCAAAAGTGACACTGTTTTTTTCACATGTACCTGAGAAAATTTTCTTATTCTATTGGATCTCTGGTTCCGGGGTTTTATTAAAAGCTTATGTTTAGCAGCAGAATTATCCAAGAAAGCAGAAAGCTCAGGTGGAGTGTCAAAATTTGCTGTAGGGGAGATGGTACTGTCAGATGTCCGGGGAGACCCAGTTTTGGTACTTCCATGCCTAGTGAATAGCTGACCGTCTGTAGAACGAGATCTAGAAGAACTCAACGTAACCTGAAAAAAAACATATCCCCAAATGGAGAATCAAACAAAGAAACAAAGACACAAAAATAGCAATTCTACAAATAAGTAGGCATATTTATTACCATTTTAAGCTTTTCTCTTTTTCTTTTTGACATTTCTTTAAAATACACTGCATTTCCTAATGTTGCATGTGATGTACTGGTGTTGGCAATTCTGCATTTTTAGCTACTTGACTATTATGATATACTGTCCAGTGGGAAGGAGCAAATCCCATCTAAAGAACACAAATACATGGCCATCATGTTTTAGAAGACAGATCCATGAAGAGTACTCAGTTACAGAACATAAAGGGCCATTTTCCCTTCTGGGTCTGTCTTCCAGCATCTTTGTCTAGGCTCCTATCCACAGTTGTCTTGTGCTGAGCATCTTTAGCTTCCTATATGTCAACAGGTCCTTCCAACTCTACAACACCCTCCCCCAAAGACAAAAAAAATTAAGAATTAGTGGCATTGACACTTAAGTCAGCTTGTGTTTTATCTCATGTATTTATATCTTCATTTACTGGAAATGTAGTTTTGATAGCAGACTATTCTGGGGAAGGAAGTGATGGACAATTCCTACTAGAGACCAATAACCCATCGAGAAACAGCTCCTGAGTGCTGCAAGGGGTGTCACACTTTCAGCTTGCCTGTGAGCTTCAACAAAAACTACCCTAGTTCCAGGGATGATGCAGAACACTGGAAAATTTATTAAAAATAAATAAACTCTAAAAAGGGTTCCTCCTTCCTTTCAGATTCAGTTTTGTAAATAGGCAAAATGGTATTTCCAAACTCTCTGTCACAGCATTAACATGACCTCTGACAACTCATGACAGCACTCCCTTTGTAAGCTTGAAATTCTGGTTCATTTCTTGGGAGGAAATTTCCTCCTTTGTCATGCTTTCTTCTGTGGGCATTCTTCTTTCTTCTTCTTTCTCTATTTCTGGAAGAGGTATTTTACTAAGGAAGTTGGATGGGAGAAAGGCAGGGCAGGTTGGTGTTCATTTTATTTTGGAAGGGAAAAAGCATCAGCAATTTCTGCAAGTAGAATCCTGCAATATGCACTGCAGCCCAAAGATACTCTGTAGTGTAGTGAGGGCCTGCTACAGCTTGCTCAATGGTCAGGGGAAAACTCCCATTGATTTTAGCAGAGGCTGGATCCACACCTTCTAATAATAGTTTCTACCTAAGAAAAAGAAGGTGGCTCAGACATGCTGAATAATGGATGCTCTCATTAATTTTAACTCTACAATATCTGCAGTCTAGTAGTCAAACATGACTAATGTACAACAACCAATAGGTGGCTGCATTATACATTAGTACCTAACAGTGAATACATTGACATTTCAGCTCCATGATAAAAACACAGCACATGTTCTCTTTCAAAGCACGTCATTATTGCCTGCCTTTCTTCTGGCTCCTGCTTTTCCTCGACAACTTTGCATGTCTTCTCCTTGGCAGTGCTCAGTGTTGGCCATTACACCGGAAAATCCAAAATCTGATTTCTTACTTAAATTTCAGCAGCCTTAGTGAATGCCAGCTCTGAGCCAGCCAAAGAAGTTGTTTGTCCCATGAAGTTTGGCTTTGACAAAGCTTGCTGGAGAAGGAAAGAGCTGGCAGACCCCTTTCTCCAAATCTCATGTGCACATGGCTCAGTCATCCTTCAGCTGGTCGTGCTGGGTGGCACAAGGTGGGGAGCCAGGAGGAAACCCCATCCCCAAGCCCAGACAAGAGAGTTATGATTCCTTTCTTCAATCCAGAAAAGCTGCCAAGACACAGCAAGGTGTCACTGTTGCCCAAAACCTCAGGACTGGGCTGTGCAAAATTCCTCAGCCCTGTGAACCGGTCTCCTCTGACTACTAGAAGCAGGGCTAACTTCTCCGAAATGCCAGGTAGTAGAGCCTGTGGCTTGGGAGGAAAGCCTGTAGATGGAACTGTATTCTGGCTGCACTCTCAAACTGGCATGGGTTGAAGAGAACTCTGAGCTAAATGATAGGGCATGTGGAAAAAGCTAAACAGCTGTGTAGTCACCACCACGACTCAGGAGTCAGCAAGTGAGTCAGAAAGTAATGTTAATGCAACAACAGGGAGACATAAATCCTCTTTTAGCAAACATGTGTCTGGGCTGGGCACAATTACAGTGAGCCCATAACAGCTTTCAAGAAATACTTCCTTCATGAATTCTGTTGTTTTTATTTTAAGAATAATAATATTGCACTGCATATAAGCAGTATTTTCAAACAGCTTCATGTGGAATCTAGGAAGTAAGGCCAGAAATCTTTGCTGAGCCCTGCTGCAGCTGGTCCTGAAATACATTTTGCATAATTACCAAGAAATGGTCCACTCAGGACTAGTTTCTCTATTTCATTTCTGCAATTTCCCTCCACCCCTCCTCCTATTCCTAGAAAATGCTCTTTCCTCTAACCCCTGTGTTGTTTCCACCATAACTCCAGTTGCAGACAGCTAAAAGGGACTCTCCAGAGCTTTCCAAAACAGCCCTTTAATCAGCCAGAATGGCTGGCTTCTGATTGAAGAAAGCCATCCATGTGCCTATACTTGAGCCCTGAAAAACATCACTTCAGCAAATCTGACAGCCAGAATCCCACTGAAAGCTGAACTCAGACTCCTAAGCAGCAATGTCAGCCACTATCATCAGGCAAACACTTTCTGTGTCAGTGTGAGGTAACTTTGTACTTAAAGCAGGGTCTGGGCATGTTTCAGAGGATCTAGAGCTGTCCCCATCTCTTCAATAAGTTTTCTCCCTTATCCTGCATGTAACTCAAGCACCATTTACTGCAATTTCCCATCCTTGAAAAAATGGACATTACTTCAGTGTCTAAATCTGGTTGGTTGTGCTTGGAGATTAAATCATGTCTATAAAGTTTGCTAAAGGATATGAGCTTTTCTAGAGACATTAATTATTATCAATGGGATAATAATGGGATGACTTTTCATCAAAATTATGTTGATAAATAATCATAATCATATGTTGATAAATTATCATAAATGATAAATTATGTTAGACAGACATTTAAACAGCAAACAGACAGGCAATTACATGCACACAAAGTTGGTTTTTTGCAGCAGATAGGCAACAAAATAAATTTTTTAATATTTCTTTTAAAAACTACTATGGGTAATTACTTGTCCTTTAATACATTTGGCAGAAGTTACCTGTTCTTCTTCTTCACTCCCTGTTCCAGCTAAACTCAAAGAGCTAAGATGCTTGTGAGAGTCAGAGAACTGTGGGATGGAATGAGGAAGAGATTCAGTAAAAGATGACAAACAAGGTGGATATAATTGCAGAAACCATCTACACAAAGTGCACAAAGGTACTGACAATGTAAGTTGTTTTTCTCTACAGTCTTAAGGATTAGCAAGGACACTGCAAACATAAAGTGTAAGTCGTGCAGATAAAGAATGAAATAATGTCTAACAAAACTATCATTTAAGAAAAATCAGATTATTTTACGTTTCTTTTTCCAATGGCAACCTAGAAGAACATTAGAGAGTTCCCTTATCAACACACTCAAGGGGGAATACAGATTTTTCAGCCTTATTTTTTTATGCCTGGCAGCTCTTTGTAGTCTCTATAAAAAACACAGCATTCCCATTCATGCACACAATTACATACTCTTCTTTCTGGTTCTGTATTTTCTGGTGTGATATTTATGTTTTAACAGGAACACAGATTTCCCAATTTAAGTAAAGTATTTCTGAATTGCTCAGAGGTAAAATAGGGATACATAAAACCAAATACTTTATTCTGCCATCCACATATAGGTAAAACTAGTTATTAAACATTCATTTTTGTCAACATTGGAACTACTTACTCTTGTTCTCATGCCTGAGCTTAGGCTTTCATGAAGCAAAAACATTTCTGGAGGGCTCCTGGGTAATCCATCATCTTCAGAACTGGTCCCAGTATCCTCTGTTCGCTTTGCATGAAGTCCAAATGGAGGTGGAGGTCCAAATTTCATGGTAGGCTGGAGTTTCAGCTTCAGCATGCCATAAAATACATTAGCTTGTGATAGTGATGGAGGTTTCCCCAGAACATTTTGTTAGCTGAGGTCAATGAGTTACCATTATTTTAACTTCACAATTGAATGATCCAGGCCACAAAACATCTGCCTTTACACAGTCTCTTAGGGAACCAAACAAACTACCCATTTTTCAGCTATCATTTATGTAGAACCAAAATGGGATACTGCTATCTAATTAACAAATGCAACATTTGATGTAAACTGAAGACAGATATTACTTACTAATCAAACATTCAACCACAAATACTATTAAAAAAATAAAGCCTGGAAAGACATTCCATCTCGTGCATTTGAAAAACAAAATTATATTGTCTAAATTACCTGTAAAGCTCTAATCCGATCAGAAATGTTTTCTTGAGAAAACACTCTTACTGGCCTTGCAGGCTCTTGCCCAGTCTCAAGGATGAAAATGCTATCATGTGACAAAGCTCTGCTTCCCATAATGCCTTTATGTGTCCTAGAACAATATAACAAATGAGTGAAAACATGCAAACTTTTTGCCATTTCTCTTAACTCAAGGGGTCTACTGAATGTGGAATGGGAGACAGGGATGCACAGCATCACAAACAAGATTCCAGACTTCCCCATGAATACAGCCATTCAGGATAACCTAAGTAATACCTTTAAAAACAACAACAAAAAAAAGTAAATGCTGTTATCTGTTAGGTTAACAAACGGAATCAAGGTTAAAGACAGTTTAACCCCAGAAGATGAGTTATGTCTTCTGGAAAAAGCTACTGCCCCTTAGGTGGAAGCCAGCAGGGTGGTGTCACAGTACCACAGGCAAGCCCAGGTGCAAAATGGAATTCACATAAATGAGTCTGTACTGAGACTTATTGCTAATGTAAGACCATGTCTTGCAAATAAGTGGCCATTGCCACAGGAGGAATAAGGACCTACTATCTAAATGTGGTACATCATTTAATATATTTCTGCCATATAGATCATTAGCAAAAAACATTTCAGGCAATGTAGTCCTTGCATGGACTTCTTTGCATAAATCTTTAAAAGGTGCTGTGCTCTATATCAAGGTCCCTTGAATTTTCTCTTATGAGCCTTTGGGACACCTTTTTTTCATTGACAATCTTTGTGGCCTAGCTGGGGAAACAGGAGATGCTTTGTGGCCAGTTTCTTTCATATTCTCTTTCCTACTTCTGATGTATATGTTATGCAACTTCTTTTTCAAGTGGTGCATGTGGGGTATGAGCACCTTGCTTTCTCATGGGAATGGTAGAGGAGGCCCACAGACAGAGAGCTACCTGCTAGGAGGTTTCCTGTGCTCATTTTCCTCAGCTTAGCTCATACCCTTACTGAGAAGGGACAAGAAATGTGTGCACACAGTATTGTTTAAGAGTACCTTTTTCAAATTTTTTAAATCAGGGAGCTATGAAATGCTAAATGAATGCAGAATAGATAATTGTTTGGGTTTATGTAACTATCACGTGAATTGAGCAGAAAAAAAAAAAAAAAGAACTGTATTTCTGGATCCTAGATACTGTCATAGGGACATTGAAGAAACAAAAACAACCATGACAGACAGTAACATTTTCCCCACAGTGGCTGGTATAAATATATTTGATAAAACAATAGCAGGAAAGAGTTGATCTAACATTCTTATTGCAGAAGGAAGGAAAGCCTGCTACTTCTGCTTAATGCATTAGAGACATTAGAAGAACAATTCGTCTGAGTGCAAATGTGATCTCTGCAATGCATCCAAGGTCAGAGAGATCTCTAGCAATTTGCAGAATAGGTGCCAGTCAGGGCTGCAGTGGTGCCCCATGCACCAGCACTCAACAAGGGCGGCAGCAACACAGGCAGTGTGGCTGCATGGGCACATTTATCCCAGCATTCCATCCTCATTTCCTCTTTCTAGCAGATGCATCCCTCCCAGACACATAATGGAGGTACCCTGCATGTCTCCTCAGATTAAGAGTGTTCAAATTAATTTTCCTTCCTTTCAAATAATTTCCTGTCTAAATAAATATTAAAAAACAACAATGTAACAACGTTTCAGGTTACAGCACAGGAATATAGCCACAACAGCCAGAGATGGCACCCACTCAGACATGACCTTGTTAAGCCACACACGGGGGAAAGAAAAATGTCACCATCCATGTCTTACAAGATGTAATAAATTGTCAGACAACAGCACTTCACACCACCTGGTGCTGCCAGCCCAGAACTCCAAGGGCTTCGACTAACTAACATTACTATTGCCAATGCCATGAAAGCAAAAAGAGAAAAATACAAAACCATCAAAGAAAAAAAAAATGTTAGTAATTTCTTTCGGTTGTTTGGCGCTGCCTGGTGGCCACATCGAATAATGTCGTTTTTTAAAACGACAGGATGATTTCCTTTCCCATTCCTGGGCACAGCAGCAGCCCTTGCTTGAGAACCAGGAGGCTTGTTCTGGGAGGCACAGCATCCACCAATGCAAAGATTTGCTTTTTAGTTATCAAAGGGGCTCCTCAGTCCACCTCTCTGTCCAGAGACACATCTCAATGTTTGGATCGGCTTTCTCATGGTTACTTTTCATAGTGGGTAACATGAAGACAGGGTTTTCAGAGGCAAAGAGGGACACAGGATGGGACTTGTCTGGTCTAACTTCAGACGTCAAATTGCAGCCATTTACATTGGAGGTGGTTATCCCAGGCTCCTGTTTACATTCAGTGGGGAGATATAGGCACCTCCAGACCCTATTTCATGCATAAGGGTGATACAATCTTCGTTAGTAATGCTGACTTCTCTCTGATTATAAAAGGCAGCTGGTAAGTAACAGTCCTGTTGGTGGTGGAGAGGCTGGAACTGGATGATCTCTAAAGACCCTTCCAACTCAAACCATTCTATGAGTCTGTGGTTCTATGAGAACTCAAATGCAGACATTTTTCCTTTGGTCAGATTAATCACATGGATACAGAGGAAAAAAAGGCTTCAGAGCCTCTGGTTCCTGCTGATTTCAGTTACAATCATCCCATTACTCCTTCCTTGCTTTCAAAACCTGGCATAAATGGTTAGTCATCTGACTTTCTCTAACAGTCCTTATTAGTTACATTTTAGGGGCATAAGACAATCCTGCTAGGCTATAAACCAGTTATCTAATTCATTTTTGAAGATGGGAATTACATTCTGTTGAAATTATAACCCAAGGCTTATTTATGATTAAATGAAGGCTTTTTAAATTAATATTTCTTGCTACACCCCACCCAATTCCCTTCTGATTAGCCTTGCATCAACCACTTTAATTTGTACTTTCTTGGGAAAAGCATTTGAAAATACAGCATTATGAACAAGGTGAGGAGGCAGTTTTGGGATGTCTTTAATCTATAGACATTGTAGCAATTTTGTATTTGTTTACCAGACAGAGTCTAAAGACTTACTCAAGTTCATCTTCAGAATCATAACTGGTGTGCACGTCACGAGAGGCTGCAACATCATTTGTTGACTGGCACAACTTCAGACTGCTGCTCACAGAAGATGTCTCTTTCCTTTTCTTTTTACCAAAAAACTTTTTGAAAGACTTGAACTTCGATTTTTTCTTTCCTAAGTGAAGAAACATAAAGAAATATAATGAAGAAACATAAACCAGCAGCATGTGCAAATTTTTGAAAAATAACATTTCTCTATTTTTTTTTTGCATAAGTGGATTTTTTCCTGGAAAATGTAACACGGTCCACTGTTGCATTAATGTCTTTCAAGACTGTATGGATAGCATGAAATTACTGTTATCTTGGAGAATGGATTACAATGTTTATGAGACACAAGAAATAACCAATGGTGTAGGATCATTCGTAATAGAGTTTCTACTTGCCTCTTGAGGTAATTAAACTGTGAAGGAAAAATTTTTTCTTAACTGCTTGGGATATGAAAAAGAAATTATTACTTGGAAACCCACTGCCTTTGTTCAGCAAGCTAATAAGTGATGATAAGAGCAATGCTACCAAAACCTATTTAAATGTAGAAAAGGCATACATAGGTGAATGCACAGTGTTGGGAGGCTAATGATTTTAAAATGTTTATAATACATCAAGAATATTTTTAATGCTGATTACAAGATTCAATGAATCACAAAGTATTCATCTAGGGATCAAGCAATAACCTTGAAAAGACATTCTAGTCTGCTCAGTGAGGAAAGACCTAAATTAGGATCAGTTGCAGCTCTGTGAAGGAAACTATTTCAAATTAAATCAGTGTTTTCCACAAGAATTCCAACAATTTGTGCCTGGCTTGTTTAAGTTGACATGACAGTACCATAAGGCATCCCTATCAGCATTTCATTCACTCTTGGATCTTGTTGGGTAAAAAAGTTAGCCTGGTCACCAGATGCTATAAAAATCTTATTTCAAGCCTCTGAAAATGCTGAAAACATGTAACAGCTCTTGGAAAAAGGTGAAGAGAAAGGCGGAATTCATTCTCTAAACAAACAAATTGACTTCTATGATAGAGCTAAGGCATAGAAGCTCAAGAAGTCACAGCACTTTTCATTCACCAGGGAAGGGAGAAATTATACCTGAATTGTCCTCTCCATCTCCTTCAGCCTCTCTCATCTTAGGGTCCATTGTCCTTGAGGAACTCATGTGGTAATCACTAAAGGCGGTACAAAAAGTGTTAGCTGTATCAGCAAAATAACACTACTTTAGTATATATGTGCACACATACATACAGCAAGTTGCTAAAATATAAAGATATAGAGTATAACATGTATGCTTATATAAGTCTCCATACATGTTTAAACATGTATGTGTACATTATATATAAATACGCATAAAATGTACATAATATATAAAAATATCCCATATAGTACCAATTAGGCTCTAGAGAGGTATAATAGATTACACAGATTATTTTTGCTTTCAGAAGACAATAGTACATGACAGTTTAGCCAATCAGCCTCCTCTATCTGAAGACTAACTTTGGTGAATTTTTGAATGCTTCTAAAAATATATATCAGGGGAGATGGGCATCTTTGATTCTCCGTTTCTCAGCCCATTTAGGACCAGAGACAAAATTACAAAATTGCAGCATTTGAGCAAGTGTACAAGTAACAACAGTAGAGAATCCCATATATTTTCCCCTTACTTATATTGAATTCGAGGTATTCTACAGATTGTGGTTTTTCCTCTTTCTAAAGAAACTTGGGGAAAGGTAGTGATTCTTTCCATTCCTTTTTTTTTTTTTTTTGATAGATAACAGAGTTAGG
Source organism: Chloebia gouldiae (assembly GCA_003676055.1). Taxonomy (NCBI): domain Eukaryota; kingdom Metazoa; phylum Chordata; class Aves; order Passeriformes; family Passeridae; genus Chloebia; species Chloebia gouldiae. Next base: position 27,923,947 of record QUSF01000007.1, on the reverse strand, counting down.
GAGAATTAGTAACAGAGAAATACAAGTAAAAATAAAACAATGGATTTTCTTATTTTCTTCTCTCTTCTTTACTTTTTGGAAGCAAAATATTCTTTGCTTATTAAGATTCCTAAACTAAAAAATAATTGCAAAACTGTACCTGTCCAAAGCCTGAAGACACTAGATCTGTAATTTAAATTAGATTTTTTGTGCAGTAGTCTGCTTGTGCTCTCTTTTTTTCATCTGGAGAGCCATAATTTCATGGTCAAGTCAGAATAAAGTCATGGATGCCATTGACTGGATAGTGAGTTAAATGCTATAGAGTCACTCTTTGGGCTGTAATGGTGGCAGATGCTCATGCCACAACCTGGAGTGAGTAGACTGTGGCTATTTTGATCCACTGAAGTACTGGGAGACTTAAGAAATAAGGCTTGTAAATCCAACGAGCTGGTGAAATGGAAATGAAACCTTTATTACTCAAATCTAAAACACAACACATCACCTGAGCCATCTGCAGCCACTTGGGCTGGGCCACAGTGCAGGGCTGCAGGACTATAGCAAAGGCACCTCTACTGCCTGGCAGCTCCAGGGCTGCTGCACCAGTCAGACCCACAGTTTGGGTGTGAAACACCCCTGCCACCACCCCCCGGGTGCTAAATCAAAATTAACACAAACATGAGGATGAGCAACTTTTGGTCAAGGGCATCTGCCTGAAGTATGGAGAATTAATAAGGAACTTACCCTAGGAAAAAAAGAAAGGATGAGGGTGGTGAGGCACTGGGAACAGGCTGCCCAGAGAAGCTGTGGATACCTTACCCCTGGAAGTGTTCAAGATCAGGCTGGATGGGGCTTTGAGCAAACTAGTCGAGTGGAAGGTGTTCCTGCCTATGGAAGGGAGGTTGAAACTAGGTGTTCTTTAAGGTCCATTTCAACACAAACAATTCTATGATTCTAGGATACCTTTATTTTTAAAGCAAATGTCCACTGGGAGGTGACAGATAAATATGTGTACTGGGCTGTGGCACACCTAGTCAATTGTTAAAGAGGGTGTTTCAGATTCCTGCTGTCACGTTGAAGTAGCAATGACAGGAATATAAATCAACACTTTTAAAGCTTCAGCTGCTTTATGCATGCCCTGTAGCATCCATAAGCTACACACATCCAGAAGTGGGAGTCTACAGTCTCTGTATATATTGTGGATGACATAGCTTACATCCCCATCTGTGGTTCATTGGCATCAGCCTGCTGCATTAAGCTGCAGTCAGGTGAGGTATATTATTTTTTATCCAAATGTTTGTATGCCATACTTCCCTTGTTCTCAATAGCAAAGCCACTGGGGGATAAACCCCACACAGTGACAATGTTTGTTGGAAACATGAAGGCAAGTATAAACATGTTCCCTCTAGCAAAATTCAATCAGATAGTATCTTATATTCCTGACAAACCAGAATTATGTTCCTGTCCCAAACCCTAGCAGCCAAATTTCTAGAGAACAAAACCAATAAAAAAAAAAAAGTTAGCTACACCATAATGAATGCAAAGATTAGCGTGATTTATTTATTTTGTGACATCTGAGGTCACAGAGTGTTTCCACTGGATGCTCCAAACTTTGAGGGACATTAATATGTGACCAGGGGTGCAGTATAGATCTCCTTACTTAGAGTAAACAGAAGGATGCTGAACCTTGAATGGGCTCTCTTCTTGCTAGTCATGCATTTTAAAGCAAGATCCTCACCCCCTTTCTTTCCTCATGCAGCAATTCTTGAGGCCCACCACGTTTTTGCAGTTTCCTAACATTATTTAAGAATGTATGTCTTAACTAGAGGAAAGCAGCCCTCCACTACTGTGTCTCTTGCAAGAGTACAGGGCTGGAGCCCTGGCTTATGAGAAGGAAGGAGGTGCTTGGCCACTGCATGTGTTTGTGGTCCTCATATTCCATCACCCCTGGAATCCTGGGGATTTGGTTATGTGGGGAAATCAAATTCCTATATTAAGAGAAGATGCAGGTCAATGTGCATCATTATTTGATATTATTTGTTCTGGATGTGACCCATCCTGGGCCAATGCTGGCCTGTTACTGAAGGAATTGTTTCATCCACAAGAGCAAGATAAAACAATTGAAAAAAACATGTGCAGTTGACCTACTGGCAAGGGGAAGTTGGGCTGCCTGGCCTCAGATTGATCCTGGTTGGGATTGTTATAATCAGAGAGAGATAACTCCCTAAGTGTGATTAGAGCTTGTGAGGAGATGAGTAAATGGAACTGAAGTTCAGGAATGGAGACAGAGACCAGGGTAATATACAATGACTACTAGAAAATATTGTAACGGGTACCATTGAGCTACTGGGCTCAACAGAATGACTCTCCAGAATCCTAATAATATTTTATTATTATTTATTATATTAAAATATAGTAGCAAGTGTATTTGTGGATCCAGCTGCCTCTGACACCTCCAACTATTTTAAGGATCACTTGTCAGAGTGACAAAGAGAAAATCAGAAAGATATTATATTACCTGGGGGTTCTAAATTTGTCCAGTACGTAAACAATTTGTTACTTGCCAGCAAAACACACAAAGATTGCTTGAAAGATACTGTTTTTCCATGTACTACTTTATTCAGGGATTTCTTTGTTTAAGGAAATATGCTCAACTCAAGCTGTAATGTTATTAATAAAAAGTACTTTTTAAATACTTTTACAGAGGAATCTGTCTTTCAGCTTATTGATTGAGCAGAAACATAATAGAACCTAGTTATTGTGGCTGGCATGTGTAATTTCCATAACAGCAGGTCCCAGCACTGCTGCCAGAGTCATCCCTAGACAGTTCAGTGTCACCTGGGGAAAAACCTGGCTGCTTTGCTGTGGGAGAGCTGCCCAAGAGACCGGGGCTGTGTGTAGGGAGGAAGGCTGCCCAGGTAAGATAACTTTGGAGTGAGGCAGAAAGCAACCCCAGGTGTGGGTCAGGGACACCTGGGTGCAAGAGACACTGGGCACAAATACCAGTGACCTCAACCTCCTGTGCAGGAGCCCAGAGACTCTTTTACCCTCAGCAAGGAAATTGTTATTTTGAATTATGGTAAAGAAATGCTGTAAGTTTGAGTCAGGTAAGCAATACTGCGTTTGCAGCAGGGTGACTGTAACGTTTTTAATAAAAACTGCCTCTCAACTCATCATGCCATTATAAGGATTTTGTTTTCAGTTCAAAAGACAAGTTTCCAGCCTGAACCCAGGGTTTGGTGTGACTGTCCCAGGCCAGTGGTGGCTGACACAGAGGAGGAGGTGACAGCAGCCTTTGCAGCAGTCACTATGTTGTGCAAACATACACAATGACAAGGGCAGCGAGCTGCAGCCACCCGCCCCATACCAAGGATGCAGGAAGAGTTTTGGGCCTTCTATTACCAAAGGGAGATTTGTTTGCATCAAGGGATGAATGGACACATGCTACCTTAACCCAAGAAGGGGTGGGGGGGAATCAGCAGGCAGCAAAGAGGACTGGAAGAACTTGCAAAATGCTTCTGGGCAGTGTGCTGGTGTCCAGGTTTTCAGAAAAACACTCAAAAGTGAGGCTGACACTAGCTACTTGCTTGAGCACTTTGACAAGTGATGGTTTGCATTGGAGTGATATCCCAAGACAGTGTGAAGAAATACTCATCCTGTTGAGCATCCAGCAGCTTCCAGGGATCCCTCTGTGATGCTCTGCAAGCCCAGCACTGCCTGCCTTAGTGTCTCACCAAACCTAGCTGTGTACAATCACATCAATTTCTACCTTAAAATTTACTGTTGTTTTTATTAACATGGGGGAAGCTGGGTTTCCTTCTAAATGCTTCCTGTGGAGATAATTCTATTTTTTTCCCAAAGGTATAAACTCAGAGAACCATACTATCTATATATTCCCTTTTTCTTTCAGTATAATGTATTTTAACAGTATTTTTAGGCAGATTTTCAATCTTTCAAGCCTTTTCCTCATCATCTGCAACAAGCCCTCCAGTATTAATACATTCATCATAGGAAAGATTTGATTAAAACATGATACTTAAGAGGAGAAACAAAAAAATCCAGAGTTTACCCTTGATATGACTGTAACTGCTTGTCATTTCCCTGATGTAAACAGAGATTGCAGTTTTTGCTCTGGAACCAAGTTTTTTTCACCCTCAAAGCTTTGTTTAAAATATATAATGGTCTACAAGCTTAAGAGCTGTGCAACAAAATACTGACAAAATCCAGCAGCTTTGTATTTGGCACCCACTGGGAGGGGTGGCATTCATTGTGCACTTATGCTTGGATCTAGAGGCTTGGCTGCTGAGCTTTCTCATTTCCAGTTTCCCCAAGGATTTACTGAAGTCCATCACTTAATTAAATCATTCTGTATCTGAAAACTCAGCAAGATTTTCATCCTAAAGAAGCAACCTGCATTGCTTCTCCCTTGTTAGCAAGGGCAAGATTTACCACACTACTGGCAGTCACACCTTCTTCCTTTTTTTCCCACATTGTATGTGTGGTTCTTTTCACAGTGGAATACCAGAGGTACTTGGTTTATCAATTTATTATGAGCTTTTATAACCCAAATATAATGTCTAATGACAAATTTATAAATATTACCTGTTTATAACAGTATTTTTGCTATATTGGACTTTTCCCAGCTGAGACTTTTATCACTTTCCTTCTTCCTTCCTAAATCCTTTCTTGATAAGCTGTGATACAAGAAATACATCTGAGACTATGCCACTGCAAAGAATAGAGATGGAATATAGCAGCACAACAGGTTTTTATTTCCCTTTTTATCCCTTCCAAATGCCAGTACATTCAAAAGTGTGTATCCAAAAACCAACAGCAATTTACACCTTTCATTTCTCTTTTGTATAATAATATCCATTTTCTAGTAGAAACATGAGGAATTAAAAAATCTGAATTTAGGGAAATTATTTCACATGAGACAAAGAGCTGCTCTTCTCTCAGAACATCACAATGTTCACTAACATCCCTACTGGTATTATACAGCCTTGAAGATCTGAGCAGGGGGATGGGGGCAAGAAGAAAATAAAGCAGGGATTCTGGGGATATAAAGAAAACCCAAATACTCAGAGATACTCCTCTAGCTGTGGGAGTAACCAGCACAAAACCATCCTAAGTGCCAGGAGCAAAGACTGAGGCAGCCTTTCCTCATCCTCCCACTCTCTGAGGACTCAGACCTGAAATGAAGGCATCATCCAGAGGCCACACAGCCTGTCACTTGGACTGCAGAAATGGGACAGGTCACAGTTTCCAGAGGGAGCAAGCCCAGAGTGCCTGCCATGGTCCTCTGCCATCCCAGGCACAGCAGTGCTTTCACATCCCTGGAGGCAGTCCAGCTCTCTGGCATGTGCATCAGCAAGAGCACCACCTGGACACTGCCCCAGGGTGCCCTGCCTTGGCATAGCACAGGTTCAAAAGTGTGTTGTGATCACTTGCCTCCCAAGCAAAGCTTTGTCTCTGCAGCCAGGGGAGACATTGTGCTGAAAACATTGTGCAGGGTGTGGCAGAAAGGAGTGTAGGGCAGCAGGCAGGGAGTCACACAGCTCAAGAAACCCTGCTGCTCAACACCTCTCTGCTCAGACCTCCTCCGGCTTACAGAGATCACTGTCCCCTCCTTTCAAACTCTCAAACAACTTTCAGTGCTCCCAAGTGATAATGCTTGAGCCTAGCCCAAACTAAATCTCTCACAGTATATCCAATTATAAAATCATTTCCAAAGGGCAGCCATCACCTTGAGCTTTTCTTTGTAAGATAAATAACCTGCAAGAGGAGGTATAAAAAGCATAGTAAAGTGCTCCCCCTGAGCTAGCACAGCACATATGAGCCTAGGTATTAGGAGTGTCCACATGAGTGAGGTGCAGATGTCTGGGAATCTCATTAGTCTGTATAAACACATCCAAAAAGCTCATAAAAAGGACAGGAGAAATTCATAACAACTGCAACACCATTTCCAAAGCCATACATTTTCTTGCTTCAGACCTCTCATTAGGTCAAATTTTTCATTTTTTATTTCGCCTCCAATTTTTAAATGAAGGGAATAAATGCACCTGAATGCATGCTTATATATACACAGCCATCCTAGAAGCTTTATCCAGAGTGCCAGCACTGGGACTGAATGGTCATTCTGCCTTTCTACCATTTGTCAGAATCTCCACAGTATCTGTTCATATTCTAGCTGCGTCCTCATCATTTGTAAATATTAAAAATAATTTAGCTCAGAGAAGACATTTTCTGAGAAAATAAGACATTTTCTGAGACATTTTCTGCACTGGTTTGTACTACTAAGCCTAAATAAAATATCAAAAATAAACTTCATGCCAAACCAGAAAGAAAAACACTCTTTCAACTTTTTTGTTTGCAACTTTGCCTTTTGTTTTCAAAACTGGGCAATCATCTCCTTCCATTTTTGTTCAAATAGTGCGTATCAGTAAACAAAAATTATTACTTTGCAAAATCTATGACTTCATGTGTTCTTTGCTGTTAGCACTTGACACTGACTGATGTCCAAGAGAACATCAACAAAACATGGTATTTTAACAAATTACTGGCTGTATAAATGAGAGTTTGATATCCATTTTCGTCTGTCTCGCACTGAAGCTGGTACACTTTACCCATCTTTTCTTATCTGCATTATTGGCTAATAAAAGGTTTTGTTTCCTTGCTTGTGGCTAACATTTATCTCCAGCTAATGCAATGTTTGTAGCATGCTCTTATGTTAAAAGATACTTTGCATATTGCACAACCACATTGGTGTGGTGAGAGCCTATGAACCTCTCCTTGTGTTCAGAGCAAGTCTGGCTCAAGTGTCTTTGCTGACAGCATCCTCTCCATGGCTGCACGAGTCCTAGGCCAGCATCCAGGTGAGAACACACATCCTGAACATAAGGTCAATCTCCTTCTCTTTTAAAACTCTGCCAGTTCAGGATCCTCTAATCCTCTTCCCACTCACTGTCATAATGAATAGAGCTAGCTGTGAGTGATTTGCCCTTTCTCTCAGAAATAACTAATAAAAGTCAGTTGCACCAGCACATATCTCTTCCAATGCTGTTGTTTGCTATTCTTCCACCTCCAACATGGGTGGAGGTAGAAGAATACCAAGCTGTGCCACAAGGACCAGCAATGTGTAAGTATTGACACACTGCTGCCCCTTTGCATCAGCCCTTGCCTTTGCAGTACTCGCATCTGTCACTCAAATTCCTGTTGCATACAATGTAAACATAAGGTGGTGCGGGATGTCTCTGTGATCATTGCAAAGAGACATCAGGGGATGACATGTAAAAAAAATAACCTGCTAAAAGGAAGACTGGACACGAGAGATAGGATAGAGCTTGCTGCATGGGTTTCAAGCCCAAGTCTGTGCAAACAGCGCAAGGCCTGCCATGAATAGCAGGTGAGGCTTTAGGAGCCAAAACAGAGAACTCTTCTTGAATCCTTGAAGAGTTTTCTGGGCATTCAGTTGTTTTCAGTCTTCCACTGCTGTTGGGCAGTGTGTATTTTCCTTTGTCTAACCAGCCCAAATTACCCTCTGATGCATCTGCCCCTGCTATTCCAAACACTGTGCAGATTCTCATCAGCCCTTCTGCCATGCCCCTGCCAAGAGCACATTCCTTTCTCTATTACAAGCACAGTGCATTTCCAAGAGATGGGAGGGAGAGGTAAAAACCTTCTTTTTCTACCTCTTACCCCCCTCCCCCCAAGAAATTAATAGTCTTTCCTTCCCTCACCATTTCTGAGAGAGGATTAGAAACACTCTATAAGATAAACTTTCCTCCCAAGCAGCTTGTGAGGAGTAAGATTTTTATTTTTTAAAACACTGCATTGCTACAGAACACACAAACAAAAGAGGTCAGAAGGTAATACTAGATCAGCCCAGCCTGGTGTCCTGGATAGTGCAGGGAATTAGCTGTTCCAGAAGGGTGAAGAGAACTTTCTTCCCTGATAAAGCCTGGTAACTTGAGGGTATACACCTTCAAAAAGGTCATACTTTTTCATTGGAAAAGCCTTAGCTTGACTTGTGTGCTTTCTTTAAACAAAAAACAAAAAACCCCAACAAACCAAAACAAAAGGAAACAAACAACCATATAAAATAATTACAGGAAGAGGGGTGGGGGAGGAGCCGGCATGGGCAAAAGAATAAAGCAAACTCATGTGAAATGTTGTATTTCTATGCACTAATCCTTCTTTCTTGCTTTTGGTCTTTTACTTTTTGTGATTTAATAGAGGGTCCAGGAGATTTATTCCACCAACATGGAAAGCATGATTATAAAGAGAACTGTTAAAGTAAAAAAGTCACATTGGCTCTCCTTCTTCCTCAGCATTTAGGGATAATAAAGGCATAGCTGTTTTATACCTAAACACAAGGTCTCCCCTAGCTAGCTGCCTACCAGAGATCCTCTGCTATATTTATGAGCACAAACAGCTCAGTACACTACCAGACTTTTAGGTTTGTACCAGCCATTTCTACTCATAGAAGCACAATCTGTATTTTTAACTTAAATAATATTGAGTGTTTACATAGAGTATATTGCTAATAATGTTCTGAAGAAGGTCATGGTTTTTTAGAATAGTAGGCTAACATCACTCAGAGTCAAGTGTGTGTCAAGTGAAGTATTAAAAATGCACTGTGCCTCTTTGAAAAAGCAAAAGAGAAAATAAAGTAAAAGGCCTTTCTTTAGTTAGACAAAATTACATTTGATTCTACATATTGCAATTGAAATTACTGTTGAATTCAGCACTGGGAACATTCCAGAAGCTATTTCACAAAAATAATTATACCAGGTCTTTGTTATTCAGAATGAGTAGAAGTATCAACAGTGTTATAAGGTCTCAGTGCCTTTAAATTCATGGAAATATAACAGGGCTTTCATTGATCCTTCCTTGTTTTTTTTTGGAACCATTAATGCAATAAATTGTCTATTCACCAGCATACACACACTTCCCTTGTGGTGAAGAGTAAGTCTCCCCCGTAAGCACAGCAAGCCCTGAGCAATGGCTCACTGACACCTGCTGCCCCATCAATTAGCCTGATGGAAGGGTGCTCTTGTAGAGTGCAGAGGTTAATGGGAGTTAAAGATGAAGAAAGTGTTTAGCAGCGCCTGGAATGAGATCCTTCTTCAGCTTTATCTGCTATTCTGAAGGAGATTCAGTGGGCCAAGTTAACCAGATATGGAGATCAACTGCTAACATCTAGAGCTGAATTTGGCTCAAATTTCACAGGTCTATAATGTGTGGTATAGTCAACAGTGTAATTTCAATAGTTTTATGAAATTTCTTTAAAAGTTAATGACAAATCTTTAAAAATGTTGGGTTCAGCTGAATACAGAATATAGTTATATCCTAGGCCTACTTCCCAATATTTTGCCATTAGTGTGATGAAAATTAGGCAAACTTTAGTAAAAAGGAAAGTGAAAGAAATAAAGAGATTAAGCTGGGCTTTAGCAGCTTCCTTGAGAATTCCTGTGCTGAAGGATGAAGTAATTATTGAAATCATCTATGAATCATGTGCAGAATAGTCTTAATATTGGACATTTAAAATAGAGACAATATAAAAGAAAGTTGGAAATACAAAGAGAATGAAATAGATATTTCTAGGAGAAGCCCGAGTCCTTCCAGGCAGAGATACACCAGCCTACCAGATGAGTCTAGCCAGACCATAAGCAGGCTGATTTCCAGGACCTGCTCATGAAAGGTGCCATCAGGGGCTCTCAGCCCTCAGCTCTACCTTGTTCCAACCCAGACCACTCTGCTGAACCGGCTGCAGCCGTGTGCTAACCTGGAGTGCCCTCGGACGCAGGGATAACAAGAAGCCATGTCTCCAGCAAAAGGACCAGGTCACACTCCCAGGTCATCCTGGCACGAAGGAGCAGCAGGAATGGAGTGAGATCCAGCTGAAGGCACAGGATGGCAGTGGGACATGGTGAGGAAGGGGAGCATCACGCCCTCCATTCCCTCTGTAGATTGCAGACTCTGAGGCCAGTTTTCTCCCCAGTATCCACACAGTCCATCCAAGAGGTACAGCCACTGTCAGCACAGTCACAATCCTCTGAAATTTCCCCAGGCAACAGCATTCACATATTTCAGCAACAACTGCTACCTTGTAAACACATTCCACATTCCTGTTGCATTAAACCCCACAGGTCAAATGCAAAGCTGAACAGCCTCTTGTTTAACTGCTGTACAAGGCTTGCTCTAAGATAGTACATGTGGCATGTTTTTATTTGGAAAGGACCTTATTTAGCCTCTTTTGACCCTTCCTAATTTAGGCCCTCTCAGCCTTCAAATTATAATTATTTTCTTGAGCCCTGATGGGAGACGGGTAAGCCACGGACTCCATTACCTTTCCTTCATAACAGTAACATTCAGATCACTTCTAGAAAAAAGAGCATGGGATTTTTAACACAAAGTCACTGTAATATATGACTTCCTCAGAGGTTTCAGGTAGGAGTTCAGTTAAGTTGGACATCATAATCCAAATAATTTCCTACACAAAAAGACTGGAAGGTTGCTTTCTGTCCATGCTACAATAAACATCATGGCTGAGCCTCTTCCTCTTTGTTTGGAACATTTCTCCACCGTCTATAAGGAAAACAGGACTTCACCAATGTAAGAGCCATAATTATTTGTCATTTACTCCCTTCATGATATGAACTTGCAAATTTTCATTCTTACTATCTATTCAGGACATAATTGTTCTTTATATTTGAAAGAGAGAAAATATTTTTCTGTAGCTCTTGTTTCATTTACTTGCAGGTCTGTGCTCCAAACCACACTGTGCTCCAAAGCAAGGATATGAGCAAATGGAAATAACTGCCACTAGCTCAGATTTTTGTTTTCTTACTCACTCCTTCCCTGCAGCAATAATCTCAGCAAATATAACCTCTGGTGAGCCATTCTGTATGTATCACCTCCAACTACTGCTGCAGACTTTTGAAAGTCAAAACCCTGAATGCAGCCTAATAGTTTTTACTTGCGCCTTGTCAGAAATCCAGAGGCAAGTCTCTAGTGTGCCACCTGCACAAGCCCACTCATTCCCTTGGACTGGGAAGTAGAAAGCATATCAGCATATCATAGAATCACAGAATTGTTAGGGTTGCAAGGGAACCCTGGAGATCATCTGGCCAAAGCCTCCTGCCAAGGTAGGGTCACCTGGAGCAGGTGACATAGGAACATGTCCAGGTGGGTTTTTGAATGTCTCCAGAGAGAGAAATTCCACAACCTCCCTGGGCAACCCATTCTACTGCACTGTCATCCTCAAACATAAAGAAGTTCTTCATGTTGAGGTAAAACTTCTTGTGTTTTTGTTTATAGCCTTTGCTCTCATCCTGTCACTGGGCACCACTTGAAAGAGTCTGGCACCAGCCTCCTGACACCTGCCTTTAAGACATTTATATCCATTAATAAGATCCCCTCTCAGTCTTCTCTTCTCTAGACTAAATAGGCCCAGCTCCTGCAGCCCCTCCTCACAAGAGAGGTTACATGCTTCTCCTGATGTTCTTCAAGTTGTAACTCCCAGAGCAGGGACCAGAGCAAGTCTGTCATGCAGAAGCTCCAGGCCTGTCCCTTGGTCCAGCTCAGCTGGAGTCAATGGCATAGACTGAGGTGCCCTCTCTGGCCTAGGGCCCAGCTCCCCCTGGGGAGTGGAATTCACTCCCCCCTTGTGGGGTAGTGAAATTCAGGAGGCAAAGGGAAGTTGATCATGCTCCCCAGGTCTCCACTGGAATGGGTGCCATGGACCATGGATGGGCAATACACTGTGAGCAATGTCTCCCTTTTCCTGCATCACCACTTGCCCCCAGTCTCTTCTCCTTTCTGCCACTGAGACAGAAGCTCTTCCCATCCCCCTCTGACATGATAAGCACCTTCCTTGTTAAACTCCTCACTGCTTAAGATCTCTGTCAAAAATCTCTTGTGTACACATTTGCCTCTGGCAGCGTCTCCTGCTCAGCAATGGAGAGGAAGACATTTCAGGAGTGAATAAGTCTAAATCACTTCACCTGAGACACTGCTCTGCAGAGGAGATCTCTTCCTTTCTGCCCCTTCTAAACCTAATTTTTAGGTTCTTGTACAGCCTTTGGGGCTTACTTGGCAAGGGGGATAGAATGATGGGGACAGGAATGTAAAGCCATTTGGAGACATTCCATTTATCCCCAGGCTCCCTTCTTTGAATATACCACAAATGTTTTACTTCAATTCTCAAAAGCCCAGAGATGCAGGTTATTAATTCATGACTATGACAAGATTATTATGGTTAATTTAACATGTGCAGGCACTTAAGTAACTACTGTTAGGAAATATTTGTCATTAATTCAAAAATTTCCTGCCTGTAATTTGGCAAATATAAATGCAAGTGTGCAGCAGAAATCCAGCATGACATAAAGAGCACTCATTTGCTATCACCTTTACATGTGACTGTATAATACTTAATCTCTGCCTTCTTTAAATAAGCACAACAAAATGTACTGCAGCATTCAGAATTAAATTCCATTGACATTCATATGCTAGAAAGAGCCCAGATATAGAAAGAGAAATGGAGAAGCAGACAATATCCCCATGGGCAGCAAAAGGGACACCACCGGGAGAGAGGGCGGCAGAGCACTATTCCTAATCGAAGTTCAAAAAGCAAAGCTGTGCAAAAAAACCCTACTTGTGTGGGCTTTTCTCCCACCTCCTCTGGGTCTGCAATAATTCCTAGTAAGGCAGGTGGTGCAGAGTGAAACCACCACAGTGGTTTCAGTCAGGAACAACTTGTCTCTCAGGCATGGCACAGACCTCCAGGGTCACCCCATCACTCCTAGGGAGGGAACTCCCTGCCTCAAACTTCTGTGTTTTGGTTGCTTTCCAAGGGAGGTAGGTGAAAATTCCATGTGTATGGAGCTATTACAGCAACAAATCAGAAACACAAGTCCAAAATAATCAGTCTCACAGTATCTTAGAAGGGTCCCAGCACTTCTTGGCCTTTGCTGGTCCCTTGGGCAGGTCCAAAGCCAGATGAGTCTCACAAAGACTCATTAGCTCTGTGGTTTTGAAAGACCTGTTACTATCAGATGCATCCCACCTATCAGGCCCTCCCCATTGCAGGAGCTCCATGCATTGCCTGGACTTTTTCAGTTCCCTCATGTGGTGAAAACTCCTCAGGGAAATCCTGAGGAACATCTTGGTACACTTATATCTTCAAGCTTCATACAGGTGTTTCAGAATAAAACTAGGGAACATACTATCAGAGGGAATTTCCTGAGCATTCAGAGCAAGCAAGCACTCAATATAATCCCTTCACAGGCTGATTAAAGTCTTATTTTGAAAACTATTCAAATTCAAATGCTATTCCAGAACTCGGTAACTCTGATGATTAGAAAATCCTAGACTAAATGACTGGTGTATACCTGTTTGGTTTTGTGCTAATGTAATACTTTCCTTGAAGGAGCCTTTTTATTTTGCCACAGGTATTTAGAGAAGATGTCTATCTTTCAGCCATCATCTGCAAAGCCAAATAAGTCACGGCATCTTAATTTCCTCACAGATAGAAACTCTCTGTTATCCTCACATTTTACTAACTCTTCTCTGCACCTGCCCTACTCCAAGCCCCCCTCTTCTGGCAGCCAGATGCCCAGAACCAGACACTGGGTCCCAGGCAGCCTCTATAGCTAAATGACACAAAGATAACTCTTGGATTTAAGCTTCCCAGCTCCTAGTTAGGCTTGTACATGTTGATAGACAAACAGAGAGAAAGCATTCACCTGCCTCCTCTTGACTACTCTAGTGAAGAGTCCAAGTACATGTTTGAGCTATTTACTATCAAGCAACACTGTTCATGCAAGGCCAGTGTTGCAATAACCTTTCCAGACTTGGCTCTTTCCTAAGTCCAATCACCCAGATGCTGCTGCTGACTGCCAATACCAGACTACAGGACCCATTCCAGCTTCTTTTCAAGCCCCAAAGTGCCAGCATATGCTCCCTTGGCTGGATTTGCAAGGGCCCAGCCATCTGTGTATCTACAGTGTGTCTCTGGTTTAGGTACAATGGGAAAATATTTAGCCTTTTACATGCAGTTGGCAAATATACTAGCTCAAGCTTGAAGAAATTCTGATCCTCTTTGCTTAGAGGCCTCCTTTTTTTAAACATTTCAAAACTATTTGTGAGTCACAGCAATGGGTAGGGAATAAAATATCTAGCAGAGCTCCTAGCTCTGCCAGAAGAGCCTTACTAAGAGGACACTACCAGGCTTTGTGAACAGAGAAAAGGTCAGGAGGTGCTGGGTGACTAAATCTCTCAGGTCCCATGCTATGCTCTGAGGGTGCTATTTTACTGAAAGAGCTAGATCAAAGCTACTGAAGAGGTTTCTGCTGTTAACTGCCTCCTGAAAGTTGTTGACCTAGAGACCAGAACAATTAAATGAAATGTGAAGCACCTCCTCAAACAGATATTTTTCCTACTCTGTCCTACATCACCTAATCAGACAGTAGTATGAAGTTACACACTTGGAAGAGCTTTTTGTAATAAAGGACATAATGAACTGCATGAAGATACTAACCTGGTATATATTTTTTCACTCTTCTTATGTGGACACACACCCTGCGAGGCCTAGAAATGAATGTATGAGCTCTCCCATAAGTATGATAGAGACATAAAGTCTGGGATACCAAATTGGACATGCACACTTAAAAAGCAGCTGCTGTATCAGGTATGCAATGTGAGACTCTGGGAATTGTTTTTCTGAATACTAAATGTGGAAAATATCAATTGAAGTTGCACTTAGTCTCTCTGAAGAAATCAGCTGCTGAATGCCTTAGAGTCAGCACTCAAATTAAACAGCTCCATATTAGAAATAATTAAAATATATTGCTTAAAAATAATCTGATCTTTTATGTCCCTATTCAGGATCCACCACTACAACCTTCTGTGCAAAAACCATATAAACATGCTTACAGTGTACCTGTCCCAAAGATGTGCAGCCAGATCTTTGGCTGATGTCACTTGGCATGCCTTTGCTCAAGTTAATTGGAGTTGTATTAATTCATATTTCTGAAGAGATGGAATGTGCTGCTTATAGACTTCTGAAAAAGGCAAGTTAAACAGTTTGTATGCACCTAGAAACATTAATTTACGTGTTTTTCAAAAGATGAAAATTGTATTTTTTATGAAGAGTGGTCCTTCAGAAAATTATCATGCCAGCCTTGTACCAGTACTAGATATGAACATACTCTGGTTTGATTCCCCCTATTTGTCAGTAGAGAAGCTACATACAACGCAAGGAAGAAAACAAATTTTGTAAGTATTTTTCTTAGAATGGCACATTGCTCTAATTTTTACATTTGACAAAGGGCTTCTACTTGTAATCTATCACAGGGAAACAAAATCCCACTGTATTACTAACCAGAGGCAATGATTGCTGGCCTCTACATACAATACACAGCCAGAGGGACTTGCTGCTTTCCATTTTGCAAACATGCTACCAACAGTGAGTTGCAGTGAGAGCATGGCAACCAATAACTCTTGATCACTTAAAGATTTTTCATTAGCCAGTTCTACAATAAATTAACTAGATAAGTTTAAAGGTTGCTTTTAACAATTTATATATAAACACACACCACAAAGAACAAGGGAAAACAGTTCAAACTTCCTACTTAACTTTTTTACTTACCATCCAATGAAACTTTAATAAGAACAAAGGCAGGTCAATAGTCCCAGAACTGAATGTTGTGCACCTGTGTAACCAAGAAACACATTTCACCTGTAGGAAAACAACCCTTAAAGTACCTCAGAAATAAACTTTCTTCAGCTGCTTACCTGCGTAGGTTTCTGTTTGTCAGATTCAACACACCACAAAAGGCTACTGGTGTTTCAGAAGGGATCTGTCACCTTGCCAGACATTTAAGTGGTAGCAAAACAGCAGAGGCACTTTCAAGTTTGTGCAGAGAATCCTGAAAGTCTCAATTCGGTTCGACTTGGACAGTGCATCCTACATCTCATCAGATACCCAGCATGGGGCTACTCTGCCTTCCCAAAGCACGAGTTACGAGCACTGCCCTGATCCTTTCCCAAGTGATCCCTGGATCTAACGCGGAAGGAGTCGGTCAGAGGAAAAAGCACCAGTATCCCCCAGTTGCTAGGTAACAAGCAGGGAGATCCTGACCTGAATTCTTAGTGGAGGCTGATGTTACTCAGGAAGCTTAGCTGGGTCCTTCCTGGAAAGGGAAAGCCAAAAGTTACTCCTGGCTTTGTAAAGGCCACTGCGTAGCACCCAGGACAAAGGGACAGCTGCTGAGCTATTTTTATGATAAAAAGGCACCTGTTGTGAAAATAGGAAGCACACATACAAAGATGGAGGGTGAAAGTTTCTGCTCTTCATGCCAATGAAACCAGAAAGTTTTTAACCTTAAAATAAGATCGATTTCAAATCTGGTCATAAATAAAGCAGAAGAAACCACCCATCCTGTGCAAAGCCTCAACATTAATATATGCAATGAGAATATTAAGTATGTGAAAACAAAAAAAAAATGTTATCCCATACACCATACTATGAAGTATAATCTAAAGCCAAATTCAACATATAAAACTGAAAGGAAGCAAATCAGGGAAATTTATGATGACACAAGAACACTGCATTTTCTGGCCATGTAAATATTTTAAGTTATTGCCATGCCATTGTATTAATTACGCTATTTAGTTCACAGATTCCTCAGGATGTGTGTTCTAACAGATGAAAAGTAAATGCTGAGCCAGACCTGAAGAGCTTAAGTGCCTCTGAGTCCCTTGGATGGGGTATACCGGCCCTATCATCGTGTATAACAAAAGGAAATAATGCCTCCTCATATGCAGAATAACACAAATGTCAAAGACCCAATTATCTGGAAAAGATGCCTGTTTGCTTTCTACTGGCTCTAAGGAACATCTTGGCAAAAATGGCATGAAAGCAGTGCTGAACACACCACGTGTGGCAGGGCTCCCATAGGCTGGAGGGGCTCATGAGGCTGGGAGGGCTGAGGGGTATCGGTGCAGAAAAAAGCCCTTTCATTCCAGGCAGCTGCTTCCCTGTCACATCTGAGCACATTGGCACACGTGAGCAGCTCTCTCATTGCTCAAGTAGATTCTGCCAGTCCCAGACAGGAGTATCTGTGAGGTCTCCAGCTCAGCCAGGGCAGCAGTTTCCGTATCTCTGCATGAGTTTGCAGTGGGTCTACCTACCACCCAACCACCACACAGGCAACTGCTCTCCTAAAGAAGGGTCTCAGGGACAGGAGAACTGGCCTGTCATGCCTAGAGAAGTCCAGCCATGACCTTAAAAGGAATCACTCCACAATAGCCTTCTAGCTGGTAGAAACAAAGCAATGCTTTAATGGCAGGAAAGGCACACAAATGTCTTTGCAGCCCCGCTCAGCTGTGCAATGGCACACTAATGCTTACTCCTAATGTATGCAGTGTATCCCCAAAAAGGCTCTCCTTTCACCATAGCCAGATTCAGTGAATTCAGTGGCCTGATAAATCTGTGTTCAGCACAGGCTCGAGGTCAGGAAGCAGTCTTCTAGCTATGCTTCAGACCTTTCCCTCCCCATAAACGTCTGTTTATCCAGGGAATCAGTCTATCCCTGCAGCAATTATAACTGCCCAAAACCAGATGAGTACTATAGTGCTTCAAGTACCTTTCTGAACAGGAACCAAAGCTCCTATTGATAGGTAAATTACAGTTCTTTCATTCATTTCCCTTTCTCATTTTATTGCAGAAAAAGAGCTCAGAGTTAAGTCCTAACCCATAAGCACTTAAATTTCCAGACAAAATAGTTACTGATATCACAGTCTGAATTCAGCAGGGTTAAATTAATCCAGCTTTTAAATAGATTCAAAATATAAAAATCCCTATAGATAACCAGTAGGCATTTGGAGGAAATATACTGAAAATTTAAGATATTAAATATATACTCACCTGCTGCTAAAGAAAAACTGACCATGTAACAACACAGCACAAATCAGAAAACACATCTCTGTGCAGTGCAACTGATTTTAAGCAATGCAGATACTCTGAAACAATTTTCTGATGAAAGGCCATCTTACAGATACCATCACCAGGAGGCAAAACAGTACAGAAAATCTACTCATAGAAATATTTGTGTTTTAGATAGCTCTAGACTATTTTTTAACATAGATTCAGCTTTTGCAAACCAAGTGAAGTGGATGGCACTTCAGTGCATCTTTTCCTATGGATTCTTCCAAATGGTCTTAATGTTCAGCCATGCAACAAGCTGCATTAAATAGCAGAGAAACCAGAGGAAGCTTGGCAAGATGAAAGGTGTGGCAAATATAAGTGTTTACTAGTGAGGCCCTTAATAGAGGAAAAGAGAAAAGACATAAGTATGGTAGATTTGAGAAGAAATGGAGAACTGCTGAGCCCAAAAGAGAGAGGAAGAAAAAAATAATTTCAGGATTCATGTAAAAGCTAGAAAAAAGATGTCAATGAAAACAATGCTGTTGGAAATGCTGATTCCATGGAAAGCACAAACTGGACACCTCTTCTCTCTTTTAACATTTCCTCCAGTCATGTCTTGAATAGCAAGAATATGTAAGTAGCAAAATGGATTTAAGAGGAGTGGAGAAAATTCACTCCATAGTGTTAAAAATAACCTGTCGCATCTTCCTATCGTCTAAACTGGCATAACTCCACCTACTTCATTTTATGCCAGCTTAAGACTTGGTCAAATGCTGTAAGAGGAAGGTAGCAGTTCTCTTACATGTTTCACTTTGCCTGCAGGGAGGCTTCTGCAAATGGTGTGTCTATTCCAGGGGAACACACTTAATGAAGGATTTAATCTCCCTGATGAATACAGATAGATGCCAAAGTGCCAAACTTGTCAACACAACTTGCAACAAAACACTGTGTTAAAATTTGCTTTACTTGGCTATATACTTGCAAAGCCATGTAAAACAGACACCTCCAAATTGCCTGACTTCAACCACCGAAAGTCAAATATTGCTGTTCAGATCCCTCTGCAAAGGTGTAATATTACAGTAATTGAGATGGTCCCTAATCTGCTCACATCTCCACTCACATCAGTGACACAGTGCCGAGAAGTCTCTGCGTTGTTCAGCCGCGGAAGGAGCTTCCAAGCACTGATTCACGCTGATGAATTGTAACCAAGCAACACTGCCAGCATCTCTCCAGCCCATTGTTCAACTGAGCTGGGGAGAATAGCAGCAGAACAGCCCTGAAAAAACCTGCCAAACTCCAACTTCAATTAAAGGATACCATCCCTCTAACAGCACAGTAAATTCTTTAGCCAAAATTTAACAGAAATAAACTGGTAGTTCCTTCTCAGTAAAGATAATGATGTGCCTGAAGGCAGCAAATTAACTTCTGTGTGTCTAGGACCTCTCAGAAACCACCTTTACAAAAGCAAGAGTTGAAATTAACTTGACACAAGAAAATGCAGGGCAATGAATTATTCATCTGAGCAGAGGGACAGAAATACTGCCTTTTTGTTAGTCTGGCTATTAGACACTCAGGGAAACTAAAGAAAACTTTCTCAGTTACAGCCAAGACAGTAACAACACAGATGAAATGGAAAGAAAATAGATATTTGAAAATTTTGTTCAGTGAGAGTTGGCAACTTTTTCCCATATAAATGTCTGGGAAAACAGTTAATGCTGCTACTACATCATCACTCATGTGAACCTTATTATCAACAGAGGCATTAAAAACTTATGTTACAATACTGAAATATTTTCCTTTTATTGCAGTTAAGTGGTGGGATTATTTGTTCTGTTTAATGCCACAGGTCTGGATGTCCAGAACAAAATTCACTGCAAAATTATCCACTGTTGCCCTTCATGGAAATAAGATGACACTGCTAACAAAACTATTGGTTACTAGATGTTTTCCCAATGTTCAACAGTATTCTCATTTTACCAGAAAAAGAAAAAATCATGTATAACTTAAGAATATGATACAGAATTGACTTGTTTTTATAACATAAAAGACAGGCTAGCAGCTGTAGGCATTTCTCAGAGCATAAAAACCAAAAGCACTGACCTGTAAAACAGAAATAGTAATAACATCTGCTAGACTTCTGGGCTCTGAAATCACATTCCCTGAGAGCAAGTTTCCAAAAGAAAGGCTGGGCGCTTATGTAAGATACCAATTCTCTTTTCAATGGACAATGTTTCTCTTTCAAAATTTTACATAAAAGCCTAAGTGCAAATCCACACACATCTTTATTCTCCAGGAATTAATGTAGTTGGGCAAAGTAACAAAATGCCATGCCACTGGCATAAAAATATATTTATCAATGTCTTTCAGAATTTGTGATATCGTAGAATCATAGAATGGTTTGGGTTGGAAGGAACTCTAAAGATCATCTAGTTCCAAACCCTCTGCACTGGGCAGGGGCACCTTCCACTAGATCAGGCTGCTCAAAGTCCCATCCAGCCTGGCCTTGAACACTGCCAGGGATAGGACATCCACAAGTAATATTAGATCATCCTCTTTGCTTACTTCCACGCTTGTCTTTCTAGTCCCTTTCTAAAAACAAGGTTCCTAGGTGTGATCTTTTCAATCCCATCATGGGACATCAGCAGTTCTGTATTCACTGTTCTGTGTGGAGTATCACCAGGATCTCACACAGGCAGGAATGCTGCTGCTTAGGCTCTGCCTGCTTGATAGTTTAGGGTCCTTATAAGTCCTCAAATCTGCCCAGGCTTCGGCACTACACAGGACTCCTTACAGGCTCAAAGCCTGCTCTCCTGTTGTATGAGTTCCCACCAACTTCCTCTCAATGTGAGCAGATATTTAAAGCAGAACTTGGTCTCATCATCTTCTTTCCCTTCATATGTTTGCCAGATGGCTTTATTTAATGTCTGTTCTCTGAATTGGCTCTTAGATTGATTTTTTTCCTTTACATTTGCCATCTGCTGGTCCAAACAGCTGAATGATACATTTCCTTTTCAAACTTATAGCATAAATTCATTCTTGCTGTCAACTTGGCATCCAAAATAGTATGGCAGGCAGACTGGCAGGTCTGGGTGATGCCTTGCTCCACCAACAGAAATTCTGTCCTCGTCCCTTTGAGAGCCATTAGCATAGGAGCAAAGTTTTTAAGTTAAGATGGAACAATGTACAAAGCCAGAGTGAAAGACAGGTACCAAGAAGAACTGTGAACCGTGTTCTATGATGGAAAGTGGTCTGTGTTGCAGCTGTTTCTTGGAAACAGTATTTGCAGCCCCAGCAGCTGGCAGGGCATGTTCTAGTACAAAGAAAAGATATCAAGCTATGCAGCAGCTAAGTGCAGAGAATTGCATATGGACTTCAAAAGAAACAAATGCTGTGTGGGAAAAAACTTGACTTGAAACCTTCAAATCATTTTCCAGAGTCTTCAACAACTGTCTTGCTTTTTTCGGTGAAAATGTATGAGGACTCTTGTGGAATAACTGATGTGGATATGGGACTGTGCCTTCACCCTGCAGGGTGCCCAGCCCGGGCTGCACTACAGGGGCAGTGCCAGAACAAGGGCTTGCAAAACTGAAATAGCAGCTGGCTGGGAAGGGTCTCAGGAGGAGGACAGAAGCAGCACAAGAGGAGGAGCAAGGGAAAGGTGACAAAAACTCTTGTTATGACCCCGCCTAAATGCCTAAGAGCAAGGTATTATGGAGTTGCTTGAATGCACATGTTTTACCTGTCTCGTTACATTAAACTCAGAATTTTTTAGAGAATATTCTATCTCGAGTGTTTGCACAGTTCCAAGCACAATTAGCTTCTTATGCTGGCTGACTCCTTTGAATACTGTAAGAATACAATTAAATAATAAGAGCAGTAAAAAGCCTGATGCTATTCATACATGAGAATATCTCACATGGCTCTGTAAAAATCACAGCCACAGCAACACTCTCAACAAACACATTTGCTAATCCTCTCATTACTATTGTGGTTTTCTTTTACGGATGAAGACAGAAAAAAATGTCATGAAAAAATATTAACTGTATTTCATACCTGAATTGCACAAAAGACCAATAGTTTATCCAAACAATGTAAGTGAACAAAAGCTTGAGAACTCCTACTTTAATGCTTCTCGGTATATTTAAATTTGCAAATACACTTGTCTTTTTCTGTTTCCCCTGTGGTTTTGGTGCCTCAGCTGACATCCCGTAGCCTGTCTACTCTCCACTTTCTGCACGCATTACATGGTCAAGTAAGTGGAAACAGTGTGAGGTTTGCAATGTCTTGATATTTTAATGTTTAGATAAATGCTGATACTACAGAGCTGGTCCTAGTTTTCCAGAGTTTCCTACCTCAGTTATGAAGGTAATAAACCTAACCTGGTGGTTCAATGTCCTTGGTCTCAGCAGCTCTGATCCAATGTCCATTGAAGCCTAAAGAAAAACTCCTTAATTAGCCAGTTAGTGTCAAATAAAGCATAATTAGGCTCAAGTGCCACTAAAGAATAAGATGTATAAATTCTTTTGCAATGCAAATTCTTTTGCAATGCAAATTCCTTTGCTGCTGAACTGTATGGAATTGACCTACCTGCTCCAGGTCTCCATGTTACCTGATACTTCGTACACCACCCAATGTTCAAGGGAGGGGTGCTGAGAAACAAATTTCTTTAAATTCCCAAGCTGCTTTATATGCTTCATGTTGCTGATTCGCAATCAGATTCTGGTTGTCACCATCATGAATGGGAGGATAAAAATTCAGTGACAAGTTATGAAATATTACATCTGCTCTAAAAGGTAGAACGACCAGCCAAAACCAATGTGTCAAGGAAATGTGTAAAACAGCTCCAGATTTATCCAGATCCAGCACAAGCCAGGTCTATATTTGAAAGCTGCACTGGTACAGATGTTAGTAGGTGTATGAATAAAGGGTGGGAAGACTGTACCACCAGTTTACATATCCATGGTAACTAAGAGAGGATCTCCTGAGAAAAGGAGCTGTGAGATGGGGAACAAAGAATTCTTTTCCCCTTTGAGGGCTAAATAGCTCACACCATCTAGTGAGATTATTTAGGCTGGGGCCATGTGCACCTCCGTATCATAAGAGCATCAAGGAAAAGAGAACAACATGACGTCTTCAGTCCTCAGAGGGCTTGTCTAGCCTGTACTGTAGTCCTTGTCTCTGCATGTTCACAGCTCTTGTTCCACCTAGGCTGCAGTTGATGCAAACACACCCAGTGGTCATTCGAACAACCCACTATAATATACAAAATACAGTACAGTACCCAAGACATACACTGGCTGGTTGGGACGTGAAGACTTTAGAAAGAAATAAAGGCCTTCTATGCAGCTCTCAGGATACAGTATTTAGGCACCAATCACAGAACCATTTAGGCTGGAAAACATCCTAGAGGTCACCCAGTCCAACCTTTAATCTAGCATTGCCAAATACCAGTGTAACTCATTTCCCTCTGTATGTAGGAGTATGCTCTGAATACATTTCTGATGACACAACTGCATCAGCTCTAGTCTGGGTTTTACAATTTTTTACTGATTCATGACTAGTCATAAAAGTTCTATTACTATTGAAGGACAATGTCCAGAGGAAGGATAAGCAATTTTAGAAGAACTAAAAAACCAAAAGACTCCATGCAACACAGAGTGATACCAGTGTCCTCACACATGTACTATGATTCAAATGATTCAAAGGGCAACCATTTGAGTTCCCAACTGCTCTGTGTTCCCCAAAATACACTCACAGACAGAACTGCCATCTATCTCCATTTTCTTACAGTGACTTTTAGGTCCTTTGAGTGAAGGAACAAAAGGATAAATAACTTGTGATGGTGTAACTGGAGTCCACCCCACATACAAGAGGCAGGTTACAGCTCCACAGTGAACTTTGGTTCTGACACACTCAGCCTTGTGCTTTGACTCAGCAGAGTAAACAATGCTCTTTGCAAGCAGTCTGCACAAAATTGCCAGGTCATTCTGGTTTAACAAACAGCATGTTATCAGGCATTACACATGCAATGTAATTAATTAAGACATTTAAAAACTTAAGTGGTCTCACCCAGTATTTGGCAATTTCCTATTCCTAAGCAAAGTGGCTGAGTAATAAGAAATATCACAAAGACTAGCTAAAAGTTGATCATTTTGATAATGAACCTTCTCATGTAAGTAGACCATTTGCATGTTCCTATCACAGTAGCACTCCTGACTTCACTAGCAAATAGCTTTTGCTTCCTTACCCTAACCTTTTAAAGCAGATATTGTCTCCAGATCACTACAAACTGTACAGACTGTTGTGGAGTAAAAAGTTTTAATAACATCACAGCAGACTGTGGCTTGGGCTTGGGCTGAGTTAATTCAGCTTCAGTCTAATTCTAACAGTCAAATAAACAGAGTTAGGATGATGCTCAGTGCTATTGTAAATTTCAACCACATTCCATACTGCAGAGTGGACGGAAAAAACAAAATAGTGTAATCACTTATAAATACTATGAAGAAAACTAGATTGGTCACTTTTATTTTGCCCTATGCTTCAGAAATAGATGCTATTAAAATAACAACTAGTCAGATACAAAAAGCTAGGAGGAAATGAGACTTTATATTATGGAAATACAGCTGACAAATACAGTGCTGTGTAGGAGCAGATGTGGTTGAAAAACAATGAAATACTTTTCAGCAGAATTTGCAAGTTTGTTTTGTGGAGGTGGAACCAAGATGCCCTTGCTGGAGATCCTCACACTATTATCCACAGACCCAAAGTACCTAGGAGTTTGACAGGAAGTTGAGATGTACCTGTCTGCACACATGGTCCTCTTACCTTGTGACTGAGCTACAGCTTGTGACTTTCATTCAGAATAAGATGGCAAAGCAGCTGAGCTGGTTGTTAAACTGGACCATTGAAGTAATGTAAGTAAAAACTACAGAATCTGATTTAAAGTCTAATTGTCAGTATTTCACTTTGACTAAGAAATTCGCTACACCAGGCTCATTGCAAGAGTTGCAGAGAATGTTTCAAGAAAACTGACCAAAAATCCTTTGTGGACACATGACAATTTACAGTGCTCTTTGCTCACAGAATCATTTCATATCAGATTCACAGGATTAGCTATTGCTAAAAACATCCTCTCACTGTGAGAAAGGTCATGGAAACAACCTCTTTACTCTCGAGCAGACAGCAGTTCCTTAAAGCAGTCCATCAGAGTCCAAATAAAAACACTCATATGTTTGTGCTAACAGTGTTGAGTTACACAAGCATTGGTAACCAGTTTAAAGAGCATAATTTTGTCAAAACAGCAGGCCAGCTACTATTATCCTTCTGTATAGGGCAGACTCAATGCAAATATCAGAGTAACCAGACTGTTTACTCAGTTCAGGTATTTCTGAAATGGACTACCCTTCAGTGTCATAAAACTTTGCCTGTTCAAGGGTTGAAGCCCACCTGGGCACCCTGGGTTATCAGCTATGCAGTGCTATATTATTACAAACCCATCATTTCAACTTGCTTCTAGGAAAGATATACATCTTTTCCTCCCATCATCTTCCGCTGTTAAATTCCAAGTTAATAACCCATTGTTGTGACAGGTTTAAACATTACTGAAGCCACTCAAAACAAGAGTAAAACGCAACAGAGCTTCCTTATCCAAGGACATAATGAAAGCAGCAGAACCATCATCTATAAATGCATGGCAAGTCCAAAGGAGCAACGGATGTTCTAGGGCAGAGAGTTGTCCCTTAAGATTGCTATCACAAATGCAGGTATTTGTATGGCAGAGATGTTTCTGTGCAAAAGAAGAAAGCAAGGAAGGAGAAACTCTGCAGGGAAAACAGTAGTAAAGGCTGCAGAAAGTCTGAGGGAAAGCAAGACTTGCTATTCCTAAATACGGCTAAGGATAGGGCACCACTTCACTGGTGGCAGAACAGAATAGGGAGTGATGCTCAGAGAAGCCTCCCTCCTCTTCAATGAATTCTACTTCATCCATGGAATCAAGGTTTGTTTGGGGTTTTGTTTTTAATTATCAGGGTTAGATCTGGCTTCATCATCAGATTAACATTAGCTAAAAGCCTGGTTTTGACCTAAGTTTTGACAGCCTCAGATCTCAAGTAAATCCAGGGACACAACCCAATTCTGACCTTGCAGCAGATCCTTGCTCTGTCTTGCCCACATACGGCTTTTCATACACACTACACTGTGATCTCAAATGCCCATGTGAAAGTGGAAGCAGCAGCAGATTGATTTTCGGGTGGCTTTTGTTGATTTCCTTCACAGCTGTAGGAGGAATTAACACTGGCACACCTGTCAAAAGAAGCAAGAGAGCCTGTTCCACAGCCAAGAAGCCAGAGATAGGACAATAGCTCTGCAGCCCACCAAACCATGGGATCCTGCTCTCACAGGCTCCCTTCTCCTGTGCTGAACTCCATCCACCTGTCCCAGGAGCCATAATGCTCCTCACTGTATTCTGCACCCCAGCTTACCAGAAACGTTCTCTTCGCACCATCACAGCACCCAACACAACACTCCTCCAGACACATTTGCAGGTACCTCAGAAATCTTGTCCAGCACATAGAAGGAGATGATTTCCTGAAGTCCTTTCAGCTTCTCTGCTGACTGCACTATGTGCCACAGTTTCTCAAAACTAATCTGCTGTTTCAGAGAAACACGAGACTTATGAGGAGAACATGCCCATTCATTCATGATATACACTCCTCTACAAATATGTAACACAGATTGGAACTGACATTCAAGATGACCCACACCCTATATAATCCTCATGAAAAGTGCCTACTTATTCACTTTTCCAGCTTGGCAAACTAAGCCTCCATACTCAGTGTCAAGCTAAAACATTTGTTAAAATAATTCTTGGCTTACTTCCACTCCAAACAAATTCATCAGACAGATATTTCAAGTCATATTCTATTCAAGCAAGGAGAAGCAGAAAGGTAAAAAAATAGAAATGTAGGAGCCTTCAATAATTAGACTATAACTTTTTTTTTGGTACACCTTTCTTTTCCACATAAGGATAATGGAAGGTTTCAGCTATTTTTGAGGTCACTGTCTCCAATTAAGAGATATGCATGAGCTTTAAACAAATCAGACAACCGTGGAACAATTTTAATCCCTGAATGAATAAATCCCTTGGGGGACGTGGCTGCAGAGAAATCAATGGGCAATTTTATTAAGCCTTAACAGCAAATAAGGCACAATCTGGCTTCTACAATGAACCTCAAAGCCACAGATCCTGTCATAAGAATTTATCAGATTTGTGTGATCAGTCATCAGTGTACAGAGTCTGATTATACCCAGAGTATCTTCTGCTTACAGCAGCTGTTGGAACAGTGTTGTACTGGGCCATCGTTGAGTTAGGGGCTATAATCTTACGGCAAAAGAAAAGACAGAAATAAGTGTTAGCCGGGTGAATACTCATTTGTTCCAGTGAACTCCTACTCTTGTCGGCACTCTGCTGCCCACTGACCTTGCCTCCAGCCCTGAAGTGTAAAGAGAAGTGTGAGCTGTGACTGTGAGAAAATTGGCATTTGCTCCCACAGCCTTTCACAGCAACACATAAATGACCTCCTTTGCCCTACAGACTGGAAGTGCTCTCTCTAGCTGTGGGATCAAACACAAATCATTCATACCATGCTATAAAAAGTCCACAGACTAGCACAGAAAATAGAACTGTGGTTTAAAAAAAAATCATCAAAACAGAAGATGCAATTTCCCCTCCCCTTCAATATATCTAAAAGCTCCCCTACTGACCCCTGCCAGGGTAAGACAAAATCACTTTGCTTGATGTGGGTGATACAGCCTAGCCCATCTCTAGGAGCCTCTGCCTCAGGCTGTATCTGCTCTTGTAAGTGAAACACTCTCAGGACTGTTCTGTGGCACCAGAGGCAATGCTTGAAACCAACTGCTAAACTCTCATGAACTTCAAAAGAGGCTGACTTGATCCACTCCACTTGCTGCAAACCATCACCAGCCTGTCCAACCATGATTGCATCCAAGGCTGTTCCAACAACCCAAGAGCAATGACAGCCTGACCCAGGAACATTTCCTGCACTAGTACTTTAGATGCATCTTCCCTGTCCACCTACCTGAATTGTTCAGATCTGTAGCATGACCAAGGTATATGGCAGCTGCCTTCTTTGCTCACAGAATTTCCTTTCCTTGAAATCAAGGTATGTGAACAAGGAAAGAGGGTGAAAATAACACACATACAACTACTCCCCAGACATGTCTGTATACTACAGACATGGCACACCCAGTGCTCACAAGTTCAGAAGTACTCCCTACGAGCACCCACTCATTAGATAAATAGTTATTGAGGGCTAAGTTTTCACAGCTATTAAATACCTAAAGATAGAGATAGGAGCCATCACTTGCAGTGAATAGGAATCATTATCCAATAAGATGCACAGCAGGATTTTGAGGTTAGGTGTCTCCTTCCTATTGCAGTTGACTGGGATTTATCCCTGAAGATGTTGAAAGCCTCTGTGTTGAGTGTCATGCCTTTGTTATCTCTTTACATGAAAGTACAATGTCTCCAATCCATTACATTGGCTTATGAAAGAAAGAAATACAGAAGTAAATGTACAGGCAAGTGTTTTCCTCCCTCTGCTGGGTAAAAAAAAAAAACCACCTGCATATTTCAGCTTTGCAGTCTTGCTTCATCTCTATCTCTGAGCAAACAAATTGAAGTCCTGTGGAAGCTGCTTTGGTGAATTTCAACACTACGTAGTAGTGCGAGACACAAGACAGGCAGAAATCATTAAATAGCTTAATTCACACTTGTTTGTCATTTGGTCAAAGAGATTTTGTAGACATAATCAAAAAAAAAGGGAACCTTAAGTCATTAGAAAGAGCAAATAATTTTCACAGTGACATTTGACTTTTTTCCCCCAGCATCCTTTCACTGATGCAAGTCACCCAGAACTCTGTAATCTGCACAATCAGTTTAAAACACTGACATACATCTAGCACCTCACTTTAAAAAAATAAACCAATAAAGAAGCACAGCACTCTTCATCAGTTGGTTCAGTAGCAATTAGACAAACTGAGTTTACAGTCTGCACTATACTTCATCTCACAATAAGATTTGAAAAAGAGCTGGCTACAAGATTAAATAAAAAAAATCTATACTTGTTCTCCCATGATTTTGTATCAAATAACTTTTGAGAGAAGAACATATTTAATTGAATATTTGAGAGCAGTAACCTCTACAGTATCTTATAAAGCAGGCTGCTGAGGAACAAGAAACCCATGGACCAGATACAGCCTGTGACTTCACTTTGATAATTTTGGACTGAATGATTTGAGGGGAATGCATTAGGACAAGAAAAAAGTGTATCTGGGCCCTGTCAAATGAGTCTGACAGTTCTCCCTGGGCTGCAGTGAAAAAAATTCTAATTTCTCCTATAAACCAATACTAGGAGAAAATTATAGTGCACATTGACACAAGAAACTGCTCCTCATTAACAGTTCCTATAAACCTTAATGGCAAGTAAGAGGGACAAAAGTAAAAAATCTTGTCCTCCTTATTTTAAAAACAGATTTCTTTTTCAGAGTTAACTTAGAAGTATTCATGTTTGGAAGCTACATCCAAAATACCAGAAATGGGCTCCATTTTCATAAACTGTTGAGTACTCCTCTCCATTAAAAAATCAACCTTTAGTCCATCCACCTTCAATGTCTCAAAGACATTAGCCACCTAGGACAGGGCACCTCACTGAAATATACTAACTTGTCTTTCTTCAAATACTCCTTTTTAAAATCCTGACACAACAGTCCTAGTGAGAATAGCATTTTCCTTTTCTTGCTTGGATTATGTGCCAGTGTGGCAAAATTCAGCTACCACTAATAGCTTGAATGCACCAAGCAAGATAAGGAGAAGGATCTCTGCAAGTCTGCATGTTCATTCATGTTTGCAAAAACTGACATCACACAGATTAAGAGACTGATTGGCATATTTTAACTGTTTGCTTAAATGATGATCAACTCCAGGTTTCTCATCTCCTCTTTTTGTTTCACACTGTCTTATATGTTTTTTTCATGACATGCTGTTGAAGAAACTAAGGGCTGATTTCTCTTTAACTAATGACATTAAATAAATTCTATTTTATTATGATGCTGCCACCTATAGTTTTTCTGAACACCACACCACCTCTGCACAGTTTTGATTTGCATTTAAATGTCTAAAAATTGCATTATTTATCTTTTGCTAAAACTTTCAACATCACCCCACCCAGCAAAGAAAACATCACATAAAATGTTTGAGGGGACACGCTTTTGTCATCTTTCCTCTGTGATTTCCAGCCCCACCAAGTAATCTCCCCAGTTTTGGATACTCTGATGTTCTCTGATGAAGAGACTGCTCTCAGAAGGTCTGAGAAGAATGGGTGACTCTGAGGTGAATATCTATTAAACCAACATGAACAGTTCCTTTCAAACACCAGAGAACATGCCTGAACACACTACACAACCAGCCTACAGTGCAGAAGACAGGATGAAAAACAGATCTGAAGTTTCTGTGAGGCCTAAAGGAGAATTGTCACCAGATACTCCCATATATACTTCATTCATGCACTACTTCTGTACTCTGATTAGGACCACTAAGCAGAGAGATTAATTCTCTTCCTCTCCTGATGCTTTTCTGTACTATAGTTGTCTGAAGCTAATTTATCATTTAGTAAAAATCAGACCTCAAATAGACCAGACATACATTCCTTCCACTGCAGAGCAACACACAAAGTGATGCGGATCTGGAATCTCTCCGTCCTGTAGTCCTACCAGTCGAGACCTAAGCCATAGGGATGTTTTGGACAGTTCTCCTACCTATGAAACTGTCAACTCTATGATGGTGCATTAAACACCACTACACCAACTCAAAAGGCCTGTAGCTGCAGAAATTAGCAATTTGTTCTTCTTCTAGGAATGGAATTAGAAGGACAGATAGACACATCTTATGTTTGTCCCTCCTTAAGCTCCAATTTGCCTGAGTACCTATGGAAACCCTTGCATGTTTCCATGGTCAGCTGATGCAGTGCAACTCCTGCATCTGCCCAACCCCCTAATACCTTTGAAAAACCTTAGTGATACTGATTCCAGTATTAAAGAAGTTATGCCAAAACTGTAAGATTAAAAGAGCTACTAATTTTGATGGCATACAGTGCCCTGAGTCCTTTATGTTCCTTATTATATTGTATTTATATCTTCTTTGTTCAGTTCTAGAATATCTTCCATTTTAGGAAGGAAAGAAATCTACTCAAGAATCAAACAAACCCCATAATTCTAAAATACAGGCAGCTGATTGCATTGTATTAGACAATGAGTTAGAAGATGAAGCAGTTCCTTTGTTATATTCTGTCTCTTTAAATAGTAGAATTGCCAAAGTTGGTGTAATAAAAGAAGAAAGACATGGAGAATGAGAACTGTGTAATCTTCCCATCTCAGTCACCACTTAAGGATACAAAGGAGTAAAAATGCTACCTGTCTCCATTGCCCAGAACTTCTATGTGCTGCAGATAAAAAACAAACAAACCAAAACACATTGAGTTTTTAGCTTTTCAGGGATGCAATATTAAACAATTTCATTAAAAATGAATTGATTTTTAAAAAAAATAAACTAATTTCCTGTTTAAAAAAAGGGAAAAAACAGAGCTATTGTGTATTTTTATCCACTGAACAAACAGTTTATGCGGACTGTATCTCAGTGCAAGCTGAAGCACTTTTTATAACTCTGTACTCTCAGGTGCGTCTCACCTGTAAACTCAGATATTATCCCTAAAATCATTTAGTGTTTCCATAAAAGAAAAAGTTGTGCTGTCAAGTACTGTCAAGACATTTTCCTTGAAGGACTCTTTTCAAAGTTACTTCTGTCTTAACTTAGCAACAAACTTCAGCAGAGAACCAGCTGGCAGAGGACACCACTGAATGTATGTGCCAGCTTATACACGTGTAGGTTTTCCACACTCCTGGAGCTGACTGATGAAGTCTGCTCTAAAGCAGCTGGGAGCATGGAGAACCATGAGCCTGAGAATTCTGAGAAACTAAATGCACTGGAAGAAATACCAAAGAAATCAGTGCCCTGTTTTATCTCATTCTCTTTGAACATCAACAGGCTGGCTAAAAAAAAAAACATTTTCCCTAAGTAAATACTCTAGTAATTACACTTCACTAGACTCATTCAAGGTTATGAAGAGTCAATGGTGATCAACTGCTAAAAAGTCCCACTTCATCTCTTATACTTGTTTTGATGCATATTTCTCTGAGTCATTGATTTAATCTTCCTCTTGATTATTTCAAAATTTGTCAGAATTTAAGGCATCACCAATTTCTACAGCGAAATTTACTCCCAAAGTGCATTTCAAAAGTGCTGCACAAGAGCAGATACACCATCTGCTGTCTAAAGAGTTCCAAGACAATTTTCTGTTACATTCCTACAACAACTGGATAAGCCACTATTGCCAAGAGGAATTCTGTTGACTCCCTTTGAGGCTATATAGAGTACAGGCATCAGGAGTAACAGGACTTGCAAGAGGTATGAAAATGGTAAAATGGTACCCTTGAAATTAAGGCAATGAATATTTAAGTCTGAGCTTTACTAGAAGCATCACTGCTGATAGTTTTCACAGAAACATCTACTTATACATTTACACTCTGCTCCCAGACTGCTGTCTGTATTTTCCCAGGGGGCAAGAGACCCAGTTGTTTGGCTTTGAGCTGCCAAGACTTTTAGTTTCATCCTGTTATAACTGATCAAACAGATGTAGGCATTTTACACTCAGAATCCTACAACGCACTATGTGCAGTCTTTACAGATACCAAAAAACAGAATACTCCAGAATTCCTGTACTGATTGCACTGCTTACTTTTATGCTTAATTTCAAAACTTTTCATTTTAAATGTATTTCAGAGCAGTCAGACTCTTATATTGAATTGTTATATTGCACTGTTTTACCCACATCTACCTCCAAAAAGTTAGTCAAATACTGTATCAGGAAGATCTTTCCATTAATGACTTTATGAGATGACACAGATTTAATGAGCCTGTCTTAGTTTAACCCTCTTCATGTGTAGTGTGGAAGGAGAGAGACTGCAGTGCCACACTGAGAAGGCACTGGGGAGGGATTTATGCAAGTATTGACCAGTTCAAAAACCAACTGAGATGAGGTTATTAAATCCAAATAATTCTGAGGGAGTTCTGCTGTCTTGAGGATGAGCAGCAACACACAGAAATGCTTTGGTACAGATAAAGCCGTCTTCCTTACGTGACAGCATCCATGAATGCATGTTTCACTGCAATAAAAAGGGTAGGTAAATCGTCTCCTTTCCTGACCTTTTTGCACA
This sequence comes from Chloebia gouldiae, assembly GCA_003676055.1. Classification (NCBI taxonomy): domain Eukaryota; kingdom Metazoa; phylum Chordata; class Aves; order Passeriformes; family Passeridae; genus Chloebia; species Chloebia gouldiae. The sequence continues at coordinate 27,890,691 of QUSF01000007.1, read as the reverse complement.
GACTCTCCCTTTAATAATACAGAAACATAAATCTTGCAGCAAGAGAAGACTGTATATTTAATATCTTGGATAAATTACATTTTATGAGTGAACTTCCATCTCTCTTGTGATTAACTCTCTTCCAGTATATGCACAGCTGGAAATGAAGCAGCTTTTCCTAAGAGCATCTTACAATCCTGGCATGTACAGCCTTCATTCCATTGCCTTCCAACAAAGATTCCCACATTCAAGTGGACATCCTTTAGTATTTTGGACTTCAGCAAACTAGCCATATTCAGTACATCAGCACCTACAATTGCAGAAAGGCACTTCTAGGCTTCTGTAACGAAAAAGATAAATGAACTGTGCATTGCTGGGTATATACTACGTTTAATGGGCCAAAGCCTGAGCCTGCTGTTATGAAGCAGGAGGGCAGAGAACAAGAGAACTGATGGATTCCAACTGTGCAGGGCTCTGGAGAAGAGACCTGTGATATAGTAACAACAGACTTCAGAGTCACCTTCACTTCCTGCACAGTGAGTGCTCGCAGGCCCCTATCTACAATGTGTGTTGATTATACTCTCCAGTCAAAGACCAGTTGTGCTCAAAACACACATCTGAAATCAAGAGTGGGACAGATGGGCTGTGAGGCAATGAGCATTTATTAAATCTTCACATAAAACAGGGAGAACTTGTCTATGTATTGTTAGACATTGACGATTTCACTTTTGTGCTGGTGAATCTGAAATGCAGCTTTGCTACTGCAATAAATATTTGCCTGAGACATTTCCAAAATTCAATCCTATTTTCAGCTCCTCAGGAATATTTCAGTGCTAGTCCTTGTTATTTAGGAGTTTCTTTTTATCCTCTTTGCTACTCTTTTGTCATGACTGTAAATACTGAGGCTACCAGCCAAGTACAGCTGTTAATGTCCTGCACGACAGAGAGGACAGCACAGGACAGAGAGGACAGCAAGGGCTGTCAGCACCCCCACAGGCTGAGTGGGAGCAGAACCCTTTCTTCTGTAGAGCTAAATGGCAGGCAGCACACACTCGTATTCTCATCCACTGCCTTAGAAGCAACACTGCCAGGTTAGCTGTTTTTTTCTGTTTTTTTTTTTCAAGAGAAAAATTAGACCCTATACACCCAGAAGCACATGCTAAATAAAACATTTTTTAATTAAAAACACAGCAGAATTTAAGTTCACAAGGTCTCTGTGAAAGCAAAGAAACATGACCTTCTACTTTCTCTAAACTCTGACGTCTATACATAGACAAACTAATTACCCATCACTATAAACAACCACAGATAGTTCCTCCCTCGTCACTGGATAAGCCTAAATGCACCTGCTCCCTTTCCTTTAATGATAAGCCAACTCCTACCCTGAAAATGCCTTCTTTTAATGATTAAAGAGCTACAAGGCAAGTGCCAGTAATAAAGTTACATTTTTTTCTTTCTGTAATCTAATCTTTGCCCTGTAGAAACTGCTGATGAGAGCTCAGTTCCACTTAAAATTTACATAAAAACAAACCATATAATGTTGCATGGAAAAGGACTGATACCCCAGTGTTTATTGGCATGGTGATACAAAGACTGAGAAATTTCTCTGATGCAAAAAATTATGTACAGCCTTGTATCAGCATCAAACAGGCTTTGATGTATGGTTGCTATTTTTGGAAGCTAATGATCTGTGAGTGATAAAGCAAATGAACTTGTTAATGATGACAAATACAGGAGAATGTACAGTACTGAGTAGAGAACATGAAGTCCAACCAAAGAAAGATTTATGGGAGATAGTTATGGTACCTAAGATTTATAATGGCACAATAAGAGAACAGGAAAAGCTTCTGGAAGATCTTGTGTGTCTACCTGGAATAGCAATTCACAAAGGATGCAATGTACAGTCCACTGCATGATTCTAACATTGCTTTTGGTATTTATATGCATATAAAGCATAAGACATGCAGTACTTTATCCAATTTAAATACAATTATAGTAGCTATAGGAAAAAAAATGTGTTTTTAACTAGTGTGAAAATATGCAAATAATTAGTGTTTATATTGTTGGGGTGTTCCTATAAACTTCTCTTTATATATGGGTGGTTTTCAGCTAATTGTGTGGCAAAACTGGCAAGCTGATGTTTTCACAACCAAAATTTCATTGTGCTCTTAAAAGGTTTTGAAGAGATTCCTCTACAGTAAACTAAGATCCATGAGTGGCAATTAAAATTCAATACACTAAATATACTATGGATAGTAAAGTTTGCCAACAGAATATACCATAATAATGAAAACAATGCATTTGTGCTATTTCAGGTCTCATGTCTGAAAATATATTAAAGAAAGGGGAAAAGTCACAGAATTTATGGCTAATTTCAGGGTAGAAGATCAGTCAGCATTTTGAGAGATATTTAAGGAATGGAAGAGAAAAACCCACAGCCTTTCAGGGCGGCAAGAATATACTGCCTGCTGAGCTCGGCCTTGCCGCAGGGAGCCGGGCTGGTGGGAGCACAAGCCTCTTCACCGCCATCCAATTCACACCTTGCAGAAACGCGGACCCGCCGGTCGCGAAGGAGCGTTTGTGTACATGGAAACCGGAGTCCCGCTGGGTACCTGTGGCCTCCAAATCCAACGCCTCTTTTGCCGCGGGTTCAGCGTCTCCCCTGGCTGTGCTCGCGGACAAAGCCTCCTGACGGGACGTTGGGAAGGAAGCGGAGCCCGGCCCGCCGCCCAGCCCGCCCCGAGGGCAGCGCCCGCGGCTCGGCCCGAGGGAGCCGCGCCCGGCGGTGCCGCTCCGCCCTCACTCACCTGCAGCCCGCGCGGGCGGCGGAGCCGGG
>QUSF01000007.1:27858730-27887476 GCA_003676055.1 Chloebia gouldiae | reverse complement strand
CGGCACGGCGGGGCCGGCGGGGAGCGGCCGAGCCGGGCGGCGCGGACCCATCCGAGCCGCGGAGCCGCCGCCACCTGCCCGGGCCCGCCGCCACCTGCGGGCCGAAGGCGAGGCCAGCCCGCGGCCCTGCCCCGGGCGGGCGGGGCTGCGCTCAGGTGTTTTCCACCTCGGCGAGACACTGACCGCGGCCGGGTCACAGAGCCACGCGGGGTTGAGGAGTGGGCCGGGCACTGAGATAGGGCGATTTCAACACTACAACGTTCCACCTCGGCTTTTCTTTCCCCCTTCGCCTACACTAAGTGGCTTAAGATAGTGATGAGCCATTTCCAGGTTATTTTCTCGAGCGAGTGTCGGAGGTGGCGGGGCACTTGCGGCACGTAGCCTCAGTCAGCATCCTTGCGGTGGTATCTGGTGAAAGGCTTTGGCTGAAGCTGCTTGCATCTGTACAACAGATGCAGCAGTTGCAGAACAGTAGTGCCCTTGGATCTTCAAATGGGGTGTTTCAAGTTTAGCTTCTATGCAAGAACTGAGAAAGGAAGGCTGGACGAACTGACTGGGAGAATTGACCAAAATAACATCAGGTAGTTGGTTCCCCACTTCGGCATTTTATCTGTTTTAATAAACTTCTCTCAAACTTGTGAGTTCTGGTTTCAACATGAGCACTTTTTTTTTTTTTTCCTCCTAAAGAGTGTCTCCCGTGTAGTCAGTGAGTCTGAGGACAGCACTTTTGGATAGAAAATACAGATGTTACCTGATAAATGAATGATCACCACACTACACTGACTTGCAGTCCAAGGTAAAAGCATTAGAGTGAAAAATGCTGTGGAGGTTGCTTGTTTCTTAGGGTACTGATAAGGAAGGCAGAAATGAAAATGGAAAGTTGGTGCACACTGACTCAGTCTTAAAATGAAAAATCATTTCAACACTACTTTCAGAGCAGTCACTGTGGTCAAAAAAGAAATTCAATTATAGGTTTTATTTCTGCCAAGTAGCATTCTTTTAAAAATATTCATGCTATACTGGCAAAAGTGATTTTATAAAGTATTTCTATGTGCAGGAAAGATGTACCCTCACGTAAAGCAAATCTGAGAAGTACATTGTTCACTTGCTCGGTTGCACTGCAACTCTGACAACAAAGACATTTTCTGCTTTGTGTACTCTATATAATTGCTTGGGTGTAGCCTGCATTCAAGATAAAAAATGTTTGTTCTTCTCCCACCTCAGGAAATAAAAGCACCAAAAATACAACTTAGATGAGAAGCATAAGATAGGAAACTTAAAACTAAGCTTAGAATTTTGCATGTACTGAAATAAATTATTAAACTGCTTCATGGATTTTAATAAAAATCAAATGTGGGACAGCCTAGAGAAAAATCAAATTACAGTATATTAGAGAGTCGGGTAAAAAAGAAATCCATTGGAAGGGAACATCATTTCAGGCCATATCTTTATACATAATGTTTTAGTTACAAACCAGTATTGTTTTTTCAAAGTTTATTAATAAAAAAATCTGATCCTTGTAATGAAATAAGGTTGCATTTTTGATATATTCAATCCAAGTGGAATCACATTAAAATTTTATCCATCTTATCAATTCTTTTTCTTCTGTTTGGAAAGTGTCCAAAATGGAAAACTAACTGAAATACCTTTCCACGTGTTCAGATAACAGCGTATGTTAATACCACAAAGCTATATATGATTCATTCATCTTCATTTCACTTACTCCCTCTGCTGGGAATTAGCATGAAAGTTCAGTGGATCAGAGTAAAGATCATTAAGAATGCAACATACATTAAAAAGCCTCTTTTGCTTCTTTTAGTAAAAGATCACACTTCTTTACAGACCCTCCATTCTGTACCAGTAAATCAATTTGCAGTTCTTGTTGCAGGGCTATTCATCCCAAAATGATGAGGAAGGAGAAGCTAATGAAAATTAACTAGTTAAATATGGAATATATGCTATGTTCTTATGCATTCTACTGTATCATTGTAACTGCCAATATCGAAGATTAAATAAATACAGAAAAGCAACTGAGTAACAGAACTCCTAAACTATACCTGATGCTGATAGCCATGTTGCTAATGCCCCACTGCTTACACTGACACCAACAGGATTACTTGGTCCAAGAAGAAAGGGGGTAGAAGGGATAGAACAAAAAATTCTGTTGTAGTACTACCAAACACTACCCCACACCATGAACAGTTTTTCTGCTCAAAGACTAAAACCACTTGCTTTAACACTGACAGCAGAATCTTAATTCTGATTACATGTTGCTAAAATTCAAGCTTTATTAGTGACTGAAAAGAAAAAGAAAAGATGGAACATGGCAGTGGTCACCAAGAGATGTCATATTGTAATGGAGATACCACTCTGTATCCCTACATCCTGCTTCTTCTAGTATGCAGAAACGACAATAAGGAAGATGACACCAGAGACACTGAATTCTTTCTTCTACAAACCCTGTAAACCAGTTATGCTCAAGTGAAATATCTTCTACTGAGTAGTGGGGACAGTTTCCATTACCACAGGTAAGCAAACTTAGTGAGAAATAACTCTATTACCAGTGGCTAAAATAATCATGAATACTTTTACAAATACTATATGTTTCTTTGTTATGCAAACCACATGATTTTAGGTCATAACAGCATAGCTGAATTTAAAATACTCTTTTTTTTTTATAAAACCACAAATTGTATTTTCAAGTTTGCCTATGTAAAAATATTGTGGTAAGAGGCAATTTAAATATATGTATAAAAATCAAGTATAGCATTGTTCATATTTGCAAATAAGTGTCACAAATGCAAACAAAGGATAAATAGATATTTTAGGTCTCTTTCCAATCAAAATATTGTAACTAAGCAATGACAAGAAAATCACAAGTAACCCACATCATGAGGAAATAGATACTATCACAAAGTATGTAACACATTTCAGGCTGGGGTATACAACAGTAATTCCTGGGTATTGAAAAAATTAGGATGTATTACAGATTAGAGTGTCTGCAACCAAAAGTAAAGAACTGTAAAAACTCTGAGCTTATTGGCCTTTAATATTCAGTCACGGTCTGAAGGTTTCTAGAATATACTGTTGGGACAGTACATACAATTCCCAACCAACAAACCCTGTTCCAGTCCTCCTGGGCTATTACTGCAGACATTGCCCACAAGCAAATTTAAACATATTGTTTGAAAACTTCAGCAAATTCAATTTTTTTTTTAATTTCAGTTTCTGATGTAGATCAGACATAGGGGTATTGCCACTGCATTGATCCTGCTTTCTGAATATACTCATGTGAATGTTTTTTTTTCCTTAACCATCAAAAATTATACAGCAATTAATTGCTGTCAGAAGTCACTTGGAGTCTGTATGTCATCACCAATAACAAAAGTTCCTTTGGCTCTATCCATGATATTGTAATCCCCTTGCGATTTTCCTGCCAAAAAAAAAATTAAAGTTTTCATTTCCAAAACATTTTTTTAAAGAAAGGCTAACCCTAATAAAAAGGTTATTACTATACCAGAGTACTAAAAAAAAAAAAACAGATTTATTATATATTGATACTTATATCTCATATTCCTTTATTCCTCTCTGCATAAGAGAATTTTTAAGTTAGACTTTTAAAGTCCAAATTGCTTAAGAATCTTTTTATTTTACTTTTTAGGTGAGTACCTAGCCCCTCTTTACTGGCTTTTTTTATTATGTTACATGGAAAAGCATCATTATTGCAACTAAATAATTACTTCTTAGGACATGGGCCTCTGCACAGCATATCCCCTCCCAAAAAGAACTCCCTTTATCTGTACTAAGTTTATGTAATATCTCCTTCTCATTTTCTAGATGATAGGGTATTAGTTTTATAGACCAAGATCACATATCTCAAACTGATTTGTGATCATCTTCTAGGGAAAAAAAAATCAATATAATAGTATGATTGCAAAACAACAAATCTCTTTCTCATCTTCCAGGATAATGAAATTATCATCTTCTCTCATCTGGGAAAGATGTACAATATGCCTCTTAATAACTGCATAATGTAGCAATGACTAATATCATTGTGTCTGCTCCTACAGTCTCTATTTATTACTTGCAAGCAGTCCCATTAACACTGGTGATTGCTGATATGACTTCTGTGGCTGTCTGTCAAATAAGGAATGAAGAACCAGGACCTCCAAATTAAAATCAGTTCACCTGTACTGAAAAATAATGTCACTCTTGTGGAAAATAATCCTAAAATCTATGTTGCACATATATATCTATACTTTAACTTTTTAAAAACATTATTCATTAAACTATTTTAGAGGTTTTTTTTAAGCCACCTGTTCCTAAAAAGCAATACAGTTGCTTTATTTCAGTATTAGGAGCATTCGTATGGATTATGGTGTCTTTAATTATTCCCCAGACATGTACATTAATTTTGAGCAGTCAGCTTATCACAAAAAAAAAAAAAAAATTCCCATAAAGGAATACATGTGCAAGTTTATGCTTAGCCCATTATTGTGACCAACATGCCTTTGCTTGCAAAAATAAACCAGAGACCTAATTAATTTTTTTATGAAGATAGCAAAAAAGGTGAATCTAGGTGTGGATTCTGAAAACACTTTGAGGAAACTTCCTAGACTCTTTAACAGTCAATTCAGATAATTTGACAGATTTGATTTTACTGTATAAAAATGTCATAGCACATTTGATGTGTAAGACAAGATTTGGACTCCTATCACTTAAGAAAACCAGACAGAAAAGGTCTTTCCCCCACCAGGTCTGCAACACAAAGGATATGCAGGGCACATCCTTTTCACTTTACTGGAGCAAGGACTCTGGTACAATAAATACACAGAGAAAGATGGAATAATAAGAAAAAGTCACTGTCCAATTTACTTCTGATATCACATCCTCCACAGAATGAAAAGGTGACTGCCTCATCTCCCATCACAGACTGTCTGCTGAAATAGCAGCTGGAGAGAAGGAAGGGCATTAATTGTGATTCCAACACTACTATCTCATTGTACTTCATGTATACTGCAGAGTCAAAAATTAGCTGTGGAAGAAGCCTCTTCAGTTTCTAGGAGTTGTTTCTAGAGAACCTTTTTCAATCCCTGGTGACTTCTCTTACAGTGTCTGAAAAATGAGATTTCCTCTCCAGGAGGACCCTCCTGGAATACTAGTACACTACTTAACAGGAATTTACACCTAGATCATATTTCATCAATTCCCCAAATAGCTATTTTTAAAGTCTTAATTCTGTTATGCTGACTATTATTACACCCAAATGTTTGCATTAATATTCTTGCTTTTACTCTCAGGCAATATTCTACATTTGTTTTTATTTTTTTCTGGTCTCAATGAATTTTCTAAGTCTTTCTAGAGTCAGTTGAGAGGGAAATCATCATTCGTAGATACTCCATATATTTCTACTATTCCATCTCATTCTTGATTGACACTCTAAGTTCTTGACATAAAATTTATCAAGAACTTTAGTACTGTGGACATTAAAGCAAATATGCAAATCAAATGTAAATCACTTATACAATGCAGACATTTCCAGGTTCAGATCTCTGCTCTATTTTAAGACAGCCTTTTCTAACAGGCTATTTCATTCATCCCTACATCACTACAGTACACAAACCTGATAAATTCTTTCAATTTAAGCTGTTAAAATGTAGCACAGACTGCTGTTGTTTCAGTAGTTATTGTTTGTTTTGTTTTTTTTTTTTAATGAAAACAATCCCAAACCATTTAGCATAAACAAGTAACTAAGTAGTGCTCAAGGGAATTGAGCAACCTGGTCTAGTGGAAGGTTAGAACTAGATGGTCTTTAATGTCCCTTCCAACCCAAACCATTCTAGGATTCCAGGATCCTGTAAGTATGAAACAACTTAGTTCTTCCCATGTAGCAAAAATAAAAATATAACAAGGAAAATAAGTTATTAATTATATTAGTTATTACATATAAATTAGATATCTTGAATTCTCAAAAATGGAAAATAACCAAACAGAAAAATGGAGTTCATTGCCATGCAAAAGCTACATAGATTTAATTAAGAAAAACTTAGCTTAAAAGAGTCTGAAAATTTTAAACAAACCTGGCTCACTTACTTCAGTTTTAGTCTTTAAACTCATGGTACCCTAGGCACGTGCAAAAGTCACATAAGGCCAACCAGGATGAAAAAACTCAAATCAAATCAAAACAAGAGAATGCCAAGCAAAAATCCCCCACAAAACTGGGTGGGGGAAGGAACATCAAGCAAGATAGGAACTGAATTTCTAATCTAGTTTGTACCAGATTAGTCTTCATTTGTTATTAAGCAAGAAGTTTACTTCTTAGAATGGAATTTTATCACCCTGTAAAGGGAGTAATGCAAATAGAAAAAGCACCATAATTGTTAGTATCAGTGTGGTGACTACCGGATTGTTTCCTCTTCTCTTTGTAAGTATCAAAAATACAAGTGTTGTGGTAATTAAAAGTAAATGAAACTGTTCCAAATGACACAATGTTTCTTTCAACAAATTTAAGAGCTACAGTGTACCCAGATGAAGGAGGAGTAGACACAATTCTATCAGAGGAATGAAGACTCCCTGTACTTGCAATCAAGGATTAGCAGTAGCTAAAAAATAACTGTCATGCACAACTGTGTTTTCTTCCTAAGGGCACCAGAACCAGCTCAGTGACCCGAGGAAACTTGTCTCATTTTATTGGGACCCATTTTTAATACTTAGAGAAGCCTTTGATAGCAAAGATTAGTCAAGTGCCAAAGGAAATAATTTCAGTGAACAAATTAAACTTGGAAGTACATAATCATTTCAAAAGCAAGTCATGAACTGAGACTTCTTCCTCCCTCCACTGGCAATATTTCTTTATGCATGCTGTCAGCATCTAAATTTTATTTTAAAAGGAGATGTAGTTTTCATCATATACTTCTCTGAAAGACACATTTGTCTCTTTGTACTATTTCCTTACTGAGATTTATTTCTACGTATCCATTGTCTCAATTTCCCCTGAAAGAGAGAAGATATCCATGGTAACTGCAGGTTTAAAACTAAAAACTATAAACATCTCCACGGAGGAAGAGCCTAATTTTAAAGGTATTCAAAAGTAAGAACAGTGCTGATTGTGATATTCCTGTGCTGTTTGAGTTGGCAAGGCAAGTGTACTAGAGTCTATTGAAGTGCCCTGAAACTGGTGGGTATTTAAGGGATGCTGGGATCCCCAGTGGGAAAGTTACAAAATGGAAGTCCAGTTATTTTGAGTGCAAGAGATGGGGCCTGGATATTAGATCAATCCATAGCTCCTGAATCTGGCTGTATGGGAAGGAAGTATGTGGGATTGTCTAGCCCATTGGAAAGTTTTGAAGGTACATACTTCTCTGGGATCGTGCTTTCAGTCTGTCAGTTTTTTACATTAAGGAGAATCTAGTCTGTGTTGGATTGGGAAGCTACTAGCTAGAGTGGCTACAACAACCCCTGGGTTTCTGTGTGGCTCAGCCATTACCACAGACTTACCTGTGGAGTGGACCACTGAAGGAGGTAACTAAAGCCTACTGGGGAATGATCACATTCAGCACTGGCTCAGGGAGCTGGATCTAGGGACAACAAAAGGACTTGCTCGAGCAACAGCAGCCCAGCAAGCCCAACAGTCCCTGTGCTTGGTCATCACAGCCAGGGGAGGACAATAATTAAAACCTGTTGTTTCCACAAGAGTCCAAACTGCTTCTGCAGTCAGAGAGATGGGAGGGATGGAGAGGTAAAGAAAGAAAAAGAAAGCCAGACTGATGGATGAAGCCTTCTGGTATCACTGTTTTGGTGCCTATTCAAGGTCTGACAATGTTGGCACTTCCACCTCCTAATTTCAGGCATTATTTCATCCCGCACTAAGGCAGTAAATAAGTATGACTAGTCCATCCACTGGTATAAAAAGGATAGCATATACTTCTTCAAATTAACAACAAAACCAAACCAGTCACTACTCACAACTGATGTTTCCATTATGTACTAACATGATATTAACTTTAATGATAGTATTTTTCTTATATGGCAAATTTTCTGTTTTTCACTTGCCAGTGGCAGAAAACTACTTTGGCTCTGAGAAGCTGCTTAATTTCTTCCCATGAAGAAGATGATCTTCTCAAAGATGTCCTCTTCAGACCCTTGATCCTGACTTATGAGAGAACATAATATCAACAATTTACTGGATAAATGACACACCTCATTCTCAGACTTGTGCTATAATAATATCACTCTGCTTCTTTTAGATTGCTGTTTTACATATTCAAAACAATACCCAAAATTGTAATATTTTATCCTCAATACATTCATGAAAGAGAAGTATTGTTTTTTTCAAAGATAAGAAAACTCTGTAAGACACCAAGACTACATAGATAAATTAATGCACAAAGCAGGACAGGGACCATTCTCTGGTGCTGTGGTCAAATCATGCGAAATAGTTCCTACAAGTTGTTAAACTCTCTTCTTGCAAAATTAAAAAATATATGTATTTGTCATACTGCCATTTGGGAACCACCCACAGCATTTCAAGTAGCACCTGGAAAAATGGGGGTTGGTACAGGTGAAAATCATTCCAGGGGGTGCAGAGAATTAGTAGGCTCTAAAGTACTTGTGTAAACAGCTAGTCACCTGGATTTTCACTATAGATCACTTCAGGCATCAGTACAAATGAGTGAAGAGAGATTAATATCTTCAGGAAAGTGACCCACCTCATCCTAAACCAGGCCATTCCAGAGGATAGTTAATCTCACTGTCTCATTCTGTTGGCTATACAGGCAACCTACACAACTAATTTAGACAGCATATAACAGCTGAATAGACTAAATTTAGTTACATGAATAGTCTCTGAACACATAGGACATGTACAGCAGTGTAAGCCCAAATTTTGTTTTTTATCTGACTAATTAGCCTAAATCTCAGTACTATACTGCATTTCACCCCAATTAGCTGCAGGAAGCACAGTACAAAAACATATACTTGCCTATCAAAGTGCTCAGTCCCCAGCTGTGTTTTGGTGATATCCAGTTCTGACTCTGAGTTGCTCTGTTTCGGAGGTGAGTAAATTCTTGATTCTGCAGAGCACTGTGAAGTCCATACACATTAATTAGAGAGTAACTGTAATTCTCTAAGCATGTAGCCACATGCAATTATTCAAAATTAAATGGACAGCTATACCATGCAAATGAGATTAAGAACATTTTTTGGAGCAAAATACAACACTATAAAGAAGAGTCTATTAGGATTTAACTGAGAAATCCAAAGAGGTTTTTGGTATCTTCTTCTATTAATGTAGTCAAGGCACATTGGCCATTTGATAATGCAGCTAGATATAAAAACACATCTGTTTAAATACTTTGGAAATAATGAGAAAAACTGCAATATTCTCCTTGTCATTTACTCACAGATTGTTTTCTACTAAAGGAAGCTGTTCCTTGTGAAACTGAATTTCAGAGACTTTCTCTTGGTTTGCTCTCTGTGACTGAAATTCATTCTCACAACTGGACACAAGCTAAGATTCCAGGTTTTTCATAGATGCTTTTTCATTTCCCAGTTGTTTTCTCAGCATCTCTGTTTCAGAATGGTTTGACTCACACTTGCTCTGCAGATAAACAAAGATTTCAAAGTTTCAGGTGTATGTTCATCAAGCTTACTATTGGGTAATCTTAAAAAAAATTTAAAAAAAAAAATCAATGGGATCAATGACAAAATTCATTTCCACTGCAAATGAGTGGTTAGTTTTTTATTTTCCCAGTCAAAATCCTTTGTAAGATTTATAAAATCATCCAATGCATATATCTTAATATAAATATACTTGATACAAATGAGAAAATGCTACAAAATATATGGATCAATGGATTCTGTAGACAGAATCATTAATGAAGAGGAAGGAAGTTTCACATTTTGTTGAGGCAAGAAACTATTGATTAACTGTTTGCACACAGGAAATAACATGTGGTACTACAAAACAGTACCAGCATCACCAGCAGAGTGAGATTACACTTATTTTACTTACAGGAGCATCAAGAATAAACTGGGGAGAAAGGGAAAATGAATAAAATCCAATCAAAGAGGTTAAATATCTATATATCTTTGAGGAACGTAAAAAAGAATACCCAAAAAATCTAGTATATTTCACTGCAGAGGGAACAATGGACATACCTGAGACATAGTTAAACACACACGTTAAAAAATAATTCCAGAGACTGAGAAACAGAACAATCAGTTGTGTCAGCTACAGAGACAAAGAAAACTGCCTGTTTTAATCTTAGCACAAGTAAACTGGATGCTATTTTCCCTTCATCTTTTCATGTATGCATTATAGTCTGACTAACTGAGTCTGTTTGGGGTGCTGCAACACTTTTATCTGTATTTTACTCAAGCCTAGTTTACATTAAGCACAACAATGCTCAGCCAAAGGTCATGGGAAATCTATGAACTGAGACATCTTAACAAATTCTCCACCTCTCCAGCACATTTCCTAGAAATTTCAGAAGAAAACCATTTGTGTGTTCAAAGGAGGAAGATACTGGAAGAACTCAGATCATAGGCCAACAGAAGGGGAAAAAAAGAAAAAAGCATTTGTAATTTATCAAAACAAAAGTATTTTTTTTCCTTTACCAAAGTAAACTGAAAGTCAACTTTCATTCTGAAAGATCCAATTTTCTATGAACTGTCACTCAAAAATCTAGTTCCTTTGCAGAAAAACAGTTTTGATGTTCTACATTTGTTTTTCAGAAAAAAAGAATACTGAAAACTGTAGATAGAAGAAGATATAGGAAAATAAACTGTATTAGAAACAGTGAAAGAACAATATTATTCAGAATCAGGTTTAGTTTCCACTTCTGAATATAAATATGCTGCAATCTAATAAGGCAGATTCTGCACTGGAATACTGTGTAAAGTAAGAGCCTTATCTGAAGGTTATAAATGGCTAATGAAAGACCACTGGTTGAAAGATACAGAAAAATTAGTGAAAATTTCCCAACTTCTGACTTTTCTCCAACTCTCCAATTCGCATTTCTGCAGTTTTCTTTTCCGAAACTGTTGCTGTTCTCCACAGTGCCAGCAATCCCCTTCGCAGAAGGATCCAGGGAGGCTTAACCATATTAGATCTCATAAAAGTTTCAGATAAATGTCATATGCTGAAACTCTTCCATATCAAAATAATCATAGAGCATTTCACAAGGATACAAAAGACATCACACACATTTGGCTGGAATGCGAAACCAAGTGACAAACAGCAGCTTTACCCACTGTGCTTCCAAAATGCATAAAAGTTTACAGAGACTGCTGGAAGCCTATAAAGAACAAGAAATTATCTCAGCTGGAGAGGAGGATGGATAGGTCAGTAATAGAATCACACTGAAAATACCTGAATAATCTGCGTGTGTGTGAACAACTTTTCAAAGTTTATCCAAACTGAACTTTAAAAAATTTATGTATCACACATTAATTTTGTAGTTTTTGTAAAAATCAAGGTCAACACAAACTGATTTCTAAGAGGAATTAATAAAATATTAAAGATATTGATACTTCCTAAAATAGTCAATCATTTTAAAGTTCCCACCAAGTTTCATTGCTAATAATCTTCTCCAGCTATACTGCTTATCTAGTGACTAGATGTAGAAGGTATCTTTCTTGAAAACAACAGTAATTTTTAGCCCTCATTTTTGAGTGTTCATAGTAAAACCCTGCAAAGCAGTGAGGCAGTGTCCCTTTCAAAAATTGTTCAATTCATACCCTTTGGGGAGTAAGCTCCTGAGAAATGCCAAATTTAACATTTAAAAAAATTTAAAAGTGATTGTTCATGGTTCTAAAGTATATTTGGATCCCTTAAGTGTAACATTAACATAAACTTATTTTTCTAATTATTTCACATACCCTTTCTACCTTCTCTGCTGTGGAAATTAAATGCTAATTTTATAATTCTTTGATTGCATCTGGTTTAATGTAAAGTTCTGGTGTAGATGTGACTTTTTCAAGTAGAGACTCTCTCCAAATGGATATTTCAAGGCTCTCTACCCATTTTTACAAGAGAGTTGCTTAAGGCAGAAATAGGAGACTTGTATGCTGCTTCTGTTGTTAAATGATACAGACATGCAATACAAAACTCTGCTAAAAAAATAAAATAACTTCCAAAATCCTACAAAATGTCTCTATATAACTGTGACAAATTTTAAGAGGCTGCAATAATTTATTCTACAGTAAACTTTAAAATTATTTATTTAAATTACTCCTGTATATAAAAATTAGAAGAGTTCTTGCTTTTGACAGCAATCTTATCTTCTTGCATTTTAAACTCCATTCCTAGAATTCTACTCCTTTTGCAGAGTTAATAAGGTTGAAAATTCTGCCATGGACCACATTTTATTTTCAGATGAGATCCTCTTATTTTAGCAATAAAATTTGGTTTTGTACATAGATGATCTGTGAATGCTGAGATTCTGTCAATCATATTTATACCACTGTCACCTGTAAATTCAGTCATGACTAATGAGAGTCACGTTAAAGTGGAGTCCACAAGGCAGCAGAAGCAGGTATTACTAAAAGCATTAAGAATTTTGTACATTTCAAATTAACATAACCTAGGTTTTTCCTTTTTGAAAAATGCCTGTACTTTGCCCAGGGATATTCCTGGTCAGCCACTTTCAACTCATTAAGTTTCAATGGGTGGCAGAATGAGTGTGGGAGGTTAACAGAGAAAAGTGAGAGGTAAGGCACTGTGATTTGCTTGAAGGAAATGACATCCAAAGAGATTATTTTATGGAAGCACATCACATTAATTCAAGCTCTGTCTCACCAAAAAAAAAAAAAAAGCACAAGGAACACAGAGATCTGCTGAGCACATTAAGATTTTTTAATATGAACTTCAAACTTCTGTGTTTTAGATATGTGCCTTGCATATAACTTTATGAACTGGAATATGACATTTGGAATTCTGACCCAATTTGGAATTCTGACCCAATATGTTGACATAGTGTTCATGAAGAGGCCTGCTCATTCCTATACTTAATAGCAGGAATGTGAGAAGGAATTAGAAGGATGAATTGCCTGCTAGTTTCAGGCTTATTGGACAAATTAGAACCATGTACCTGTTTTATTGTATCTTCAAGGAATGCCAAAATCTGCCACACCACCCTTCTGTGCTGTTTTGTTATTGCTGTGTTCTCATCCACTTTCTAAACAGCAAGTTTGACTCCTCTGGAATAGCTAATGTTCTTGAGTAGCCCTCAGCAGCTTATGTGAAGTTCAAGAAGCAGAGATGAACTGCAACAAATATTAGAGATCCCCCAAACCATGTTTATATGCTCACAACATATTTCCAAAACCACACTATTAATTTTTCTTTAAGTTCTTCAGATTTTCAAGTGGGAAGAAGCTCTATGGGACATCTAAAATAGTGGAAAGAAGACTAAGAAGCTCAAAGCAAGAAGAGGGGGGACAGGAATATGACAGGATATGATTCAGGTATGCTGTGGAGTTATGTATGACTTAATGCCTTCAGTGATTCCAAATCATGAGAGCATTTAATTTTTTTGTTTTCCTTGAATTTTTTTAAAATTTTTTTTTCCCAAGTGTGACTAGTGGAATTTTGATAATATTATTATATAAAGTAAAATGCATACAGTTCATGGTAAAAAATCTCCCTGAAATAGAAGTGGCATTATACATAATTTTAAAATATTACCAGACCATTTCAAGGGTGAACTGTGGAAATAATGATTTCAACTCACTTGCTCCATCTGTGTTTCAAAGGACTCTATTCTTCCTTTCCAACTGTGGCTCTCAGACTGCACTGATCAGTGCCAGTCTAACAGGAAAAGCCTGTTTCTGCTTCATGGCATTTTGTTTCCCAACTTCCTTGTTCACAGGCTTTGTGATAATTCTCCAAGAGCTCACAGTTCTCCCACCTAACACATAAAGCTTATTTATTTAATAATTTACAGTAAGCTCCAAGAAATTGGGATATTTATAGATGTACAGATATGGTATTGGATATACTTTTTCCACTGAAAATTCTGCCATTTAGTGAAAACATTGAGAGACTTCTCAAGAATCAGAGTTTTGTCCAAGATGAGTACATTTTAATGATCAATAGACATCTGTTAAGAATGGCTAGGTTAACATTAAACAAAGTATAGCAATATAGTGCAGTAATATTTCTTTTTATTTTAATCACATAAAATAATAAAGAGAAAAGAGTTCCAGGTCTCTGTATTATTCCGTCTGATTTTTGAAGTTGAATAAACATACACATATGTGTGTGTGTATATATACATACATATATTTATTTATTTATTTATTTATATGTAAAACCACAATGAAATATTATACATTAATTTTGTACTGCAAAAACAGCCATGAAAATGTATCCAAACTACTAAAACCAAATTAAGGGAATGCAAATGAGTTTTGGTTAGGAAGCAAATTCTTCTATGGAGATACCTAAAATCTTAATTTTTAGTTAAAAACCAACAGTTTTAATCTGTATACTCACTTTAGACTTCAGCACATGCTTCAGCCTGAAAATATCTCAGTTTTAATCCTGCACTTTCAACTTCATATCATCAAACTCAGTTTGGTACTTTGCTAGTGCTTTATATAGTACCTATAAAGAAAGGTTTTTTCCCATAAGGTTTAAGTATACTGTTTGTACCTTAAAAAAAAAAAAATTATACTGCTTGTACCTTAAAAAAAAGAATCTAAGGTCTACAGATTTATTAACTAGTTTTTAAAGGCTATGTAAAATGTAAATTATGTGTATTTTTATAAAGCAATTTTTTCATTTCTGAGAAATATTTTTTTTTACTTATAAATAATGCTAAATATTCTTAGAAAGAAGAAAAATATCTGTAAAGGAATGTAGCAGCTAAAAAGAAAAAAACAGATGGTTTATTTATGACAATTTAGATTGTCATAAAAACCAGCTTTTCCCATTTAACAAGCAGAGCTCAATCTCCATCTCTATTACATTACAGTTTTTTAAAAGCCTATATTCTTAAAAGTAGAAGACAGATTAAAAAAATAAGTAATTTAAATATTACAGAATTGCTTACATTCTATTTAATCAAATTATTATCTCCCAATCAGGAGAAATAAAGCCATAAGTATTAGGAGAACAGACACAGAACTTCTGAGAATTATTGTTTGAGAAAGTGAACAGAAGAAGGAAAAAGAACTGCAGAAAGATTGTCTTGAACTGCACAGTTCAGAAACTTCTTCTGTGCAAAATTTACTAGGAGAACTCAGCTGCAAAAACTGGGGGAAGGTATGGTAGTGTGGGGAAGGCTCTATGGAGAAATCCCCATTCCTGTTGCAAAAAGGCTGTGAGTTACTGAGAAAGGTGTTCAGGAAATTTTCCAGTAAACCCAAGCAAAGAAATTATAATACTTTAAATACTTGGAGTATTACTTCAATTAATGGAAGAGCCTGGAGGAACTAATACATATTCTAGAGGCAGTCCTACAAAAAGTACTTAATCCTGTGAGACATTTTGTTTTCAACTGCTTCTACAAGCATCCAGGTATTACAAAGAAAACTGTGAAGCTTTCAAAAGTAGATGGGAGCAACAGGAAGCTGCATTTTGTACGACCTTATATCATCCTTATAAAGTGTGATTCCAAAAAGAGGTGAAGAAGTGATTCCCTGGTGAACCTTTGGGAGTCAAAGCCACTACCAACCTCACCTTTTCTAGGAGGGCACTTAAGAGAAAAAAATAGTATATTTGGGAGAAAAGTTATTCAGAATGGAAGTGGTCTCAATGAAGAATTAAACACCTGATCTAAAGCCATTAGCTATACTACCTCTATGATGGGGAAAGATAAAACTAATCACTTTAAAAACTTGGGTGGAATGAATCTCCTGCAGGACTTCACTTAAAAGGGACCCTTAATGATTTAAAGTTCTCTATACCTGATATCAGGTGCAGTTAAGTTACTCCTTTAAAACTGAGTAGCACTTCTAGAGGAAGAGAAAATCAAGTGAGCAGTAGAGTAAGTGCACAGATAAAGCACCAGAAAACCTAAATGAAGGCAAGAAGCTGAAGAAAAAGAAGAAAAACTACATCACCACAGAAGTGATGAACTCCTACAGGTATTAAGCTAAATTTCTAGCTGCCTGGAAAACATATTGGGGCAGGAGTATTGTGCGTGCATGACATGGCACTTGAAATATTTTAACTAATTTAATCAGGAACTGCACAGAGATAAAACCACAATAGATAATGTAAGGCTGTATTATAACACACTATTTCAAGTATCTTCTATCCAAAAACAGCTCTTGAAGAAAGATAAATATAATATGTGTTGTCACTGAAACTTACCAGACCTCTGTCACATAATTTTAAAATGCAAAAACCTTTCAATAATGAAAGAAAACAAGAGTTTTGCATTTAGAATATTAAAACTTTCAGAAGTACATTTATTTATTTATTTGCATTCAATGCCTTTTCTTTCAACCCATTAAAAAAATATGACTGCAGAATATGAAAATCAGCCTATTGAATTTTATTATAAGAATTGGATCTGTCAGTCACCAGTTTTTTAATCTAAATTCATAATTTTCTTATAACTAAGTTGCATTTCAAGTTTTTTCCTCACAAGGACTGAACCTCTGAAAGACTCAGTTCTGTCTTTTCATTCAATAAACTGGAAAAGCAGAAGCATTAAACAGGAGAATTCAGACACTGACATACTATTTTTTTGTTTTATAAAGGTCACTAAAATTGAAAAAGATAGGAAAAAATGAGATTTTTTTCTATCTATTTTAGACAGGTTGGGATATTTTATTAATGTAATCTTGAATCTCAGTGTATTAAATTCTGAATAATTGTGTAAAGGATTACAGAAAAGTAAGAAGAATTCTTTGCAACAGGTGATTATAAGGAAGTCACAAAAATCATTAAAATAAAAATCAACACCTGGGACATCCATTGGAATGCCTGACCTGCTTCAAGTTATAACCAAGTTATCTGTTCAAATGTAGTAATATTAATGATTCTCACATTGTTCAGGAAACGGAAAAGAATCATCAGTTTGGTTTGGGGGTGTAAAGAAAAAGATCTTTTAGTAACGGCGCCTAGTTTTCAACAATTCAACAGTGTTCATAAATCTGACAATTTATTATAAAGCAGCACTCACTGACATATGTTTTATTCCCTAAAGGCTTTGATCGAGTCTAGTCCCCCTGTACTTCTGAACATGACTGGGAACTCCAATTGAGCAGCAGACCATAAGCCCTACACAAAGATTCAGTTTTACTTCCTCTCACGAAAAGGCTCCAAGAGTAAGAAATGGATCTTTAAAACTAACAACATGATCTTCACTAGTTTACACGTTTGCCTGTTTTTATTAAAAAAAAATATTCATATACTAGTTACCAAAACCCATCAATCCCTGTAGTTTCTAACAGAAAGCTCCTAACTCTAAATTAAGTGAATTTTATTTTTTCACTGAAGATGGTTTCCACCATATCATCATATCAATAAGACAAGAACATTTACATATAAATAGGCAATGAAGAAAACAATTTCATTTCAAAATGAAGGATGGCTCATAAGCAACTTTCATTAATTCCTTTCCCTTTGAGCTATATAAGTTACAAAAACCAGTGAACATAGGTGTGGCAGCAGCTCTCTGGCTACAGAGAGAGGCACACAACTTTCCCAGGCCTTTCTGGGAAAGGCTGTGAGAAGATCAGAGAAAAGAATGAGAAAAAATTCTTATCTTCACTTGCTGCACCTGTTGTTGTGAACATGTGGAATGTGTTATAGAGATTTGTTTACCAAAGGGTGGTTTCTTAACAGGCCAATGGTGATGGTGTTTAGATTGGAGGACCAGTTAGGTCCAGGTGGATCATAACTGTCTATAAAAGAATGGGTTTCTAATTAAGAATAGACTAATAAAGAAATTGATCAGCCTTCTGAGAATCATGGAGTCAATGCTAATCATTACCCGGCCAGGGGCCTGCTGTGGCAACACACAGGCTGATGTTACCAGTCAAATTAATGCAATTACATACTTTTACTTACTTACGAGAAGCATATTCAGCTTCCTGTCAACTCACTCAGTTTCAGAATCCAGTACTTTTCTTGTCAATCTTTTCATCTCAGTTTCTAAAGACTCAATGGTGTCTTTCATCAGTGCCACTTTAGACATCTGTTCTAACTGTTCACTATATAACTATAAATATAATCAAACATAAACAGCTGAGGGGAAAAAAAAAGAGCTGATTTATAGAATTTATTTCAATTTTTACTCTGTTTCTAGCACAAATCTTTTGCTGAAGAAGAAATGTCCAAATATCTCATTTACTCAAGGCCTGACTCAGTTTACTGAAGATAGTTGGCAAAGACCTCAAATGTGACTTTCACTTATTTTGAAGGTAAATCAATTTCCCATCTTTTAGATCTCTGGGAATATTTTAACTTATTCATATAACTTTTTGGTTGGTAATTATGCCCAAGGACAAAAATGTTTGTCATTGATCAACGTTAAAACTTTTCAGCACAAAATAACATAGAAGAAAACATTATTATGAGTGTATGAAGGGAGAAATCATGGTTTGGGACACAACATGACCAATAATGGCTTTAGGCCTCTATTAAGTTACATGCCTATGCCAATAACCAGGTAGAGAAATCACTGTAAAATGCTTGCATAAAGCACTATGTAACCAAGTTACCACCATGAGGCCTTCAGGTCTGTAGCTGAAACAAATAACAGATCCAAAGCCTCTTGCACAGACTCCAGCAAAGCTGGTTTGAAATCTTCAGTCGAAAGAAACCTCTATCTTTTTATTAAAATACTTACACTTAACATTCAAAGGACTGTCCTTTCTAAATTATTTGAAACACATCTTTTAAAGTACAAAAATTCTCACCCCATCCCTCTCCTCCTTTACCAAATTTTTCAGTACTAATTTCTATGTTACTATAATCAAAGTTCAGGCTTCTAAAGATCAAGTCCGTAAGCTTCTGGTATACAGTAGCTTCTTCAATACTAGTGCCATAAATTTCATGTTGATGTATCACCCTCAAAGGGTACCAAAAGAACTGAAGAAATAAGATGATGTACGTAAAACAGGGCTCTCAATACTCACTACATGTCAAATGTAGGTGTGTGATTAAAGTTAATTTTCTACTTGGAGCTATTTCAGCCTTCAGTGTATTCTTCATATCAGATGCACTCCACTTAATATTATAAACTGTGGTATTATATTTATAAGCTTAGCAGGATTTTAGAAGGCTGAGGCAGAAAAAGAAGATAAACCAGAATTTATGGCCATAAGATCTAGAAGAAAGATATAAGGCAGAAATCAATGTTTATTTATTTAAAAATCAACTTCTACCAAGACTGTAAGTAAATTTACGACTTATATTCATTATATTAACGTTTCCATTTTCTATTTTTGTGCCATTGATTAGCAAACAATTGCACACACAAGTAACTTAAACCATATGAAATACGACTTGCCAGAACAGTGCAATTACATTTAGCTTTGAGGCATCAGGTCTTAGTAATACACAGTCATAAGATAATTAACATTTGAATAGACTCGGGGTCTCTAGTCCAAGCCCCTGCTCAAAGCAGAGCCAGCTCTGAGGTGAGGCCACTCAGGGCTTTGTCCAGTCCAGTCCTGAAAATCTCCAAGGCTGAGGACTACTCAACTGCCCTCATGAGAAGCAAGTATTTCCTTGTATTCAGCCTGAACTCTTCTAGTTTCAATGGCTGCCCATTGTTGCTCATCTTTCCACCAAGCACTGCAGTAAAAAGCCTGTTACTGACTTCTTGATGTCAAACCTACTGGCAGGTAGGACGTATGTCCCTCTTAAGCCACTTCTACTGCAGGTGAAACAAGACTATTCTCACCTGGATATAGGATCACTGGGGGTAACACTGTTGAAGCTTGGTACAGTCTTAAAATCACACAATCACAGAATGGTTTTAGTTGGAAGAGACTTTAAAGACCATCTTGTTCCACACCCCCTGCAATGGGCAGGGACACCTTCCATCACATCAGGTTGCTGAGTGCTCCATCCAGACTGGTCTTGAACACTTCCAGGGATGGGGCATCCACAACTTCTCTGGGCAACCTGTTCCAGGGCTTCGCCACCCTCACAGTCACAAATTTCTAACTTGTATCTAATCTAAACCTGTTGTCTTCCAGTTTAAAACCATCCCCCCTCTCCCTGTCACTCCATGTTCTTGTGAAAACTCCCTCCCCAGCTCTCTTGCTGGTCCCCTTTAGGTACAGGAAGGTGCCAAAACATGCCCCCAAAGTCTTCCCTTCTCCAGGCTGATCAACCCCAACTCTCTCAGCCTGTCTTTGTATGAGAGGTGCTCCAGCCCACTCTGATCATTTTCGTGGCCTCCAACAGGTTCATGTAACTATTATGTTGGAGCCCCCAGAGCT
The DNA here is from genome assembly GCA_003676055.1 of Chloebia gouldiae. Lineage (NCBI taxonomy): Eukaryota > Metazoa > Chordata > Aves > Passeriformes > Passeridae > Chloebia > Chloebia gouldiae. Next base: position 27,867,064 of record QUSF01000007.1, on the reverse strand, counting down.
GGACACAGTTCTCCAGGTGGTGCCTTACCAGAGCAGAGTAGAGGGGAAAGAGTCTTGGTAAATAACATCCATGGCTCTCAGCCTGTTGTTTCCTGACAGCGGTCTGGCTGGTGCTGCAGGATTAACCAGGAACATCACCTGTACTATATTTACAATTCCATAAATAATTCTTTTTCCCTTACATCGTGAGTAGTACTTTAAAGCTCTTCAATTCTCTGCTCCAAATGAGCCTTTTCATTAAACATACTTTCTTGGGAAATCCGTATCAACAACAAAAGCACATATAAAACAAGTCTCAACTCACCACAGACTTGTAAAGCAATTAATTCTCAGGACCACAAGAGAAGTCCTTAGCAACTTTAATTACACTGCTAAGTAGTTTTCATATTTAAATAACGTGTGGGGTGGGGCTGAGGTGGGATGGGACAGAATCAAACCTGTAACTGCTCCCTGAGGCTATCATGTTCTGTAGGCATCCTTTGGAAATACAACAGTGCTGTATCCCTTTCTCCATGTGTCTTAACACAGCTTGAGCTGTCACGTGAGTGATAACTTTTAGGAGTCCTGGGGCATTTTATAACTTCCTGGCAAAGCTGAGAAATCTCCTTCCATGCCTGTTTTTAAAATGGTAGAATAACAAAAACATAGAATAGATAATCAATATATTACTGGGTCCTGTGGCTGGTAATGTAGAGCATCTCAGAAACTGTGTAATATCGAAGATGAAGTAATCATTTGTGCACATATTCTTTGATTCAGGAAAGCATTTTTAACTCAAGACAGCACTTAAAAACTTGTATTGAACTGACAGATTCAAATAACAGAATTTCCATAACTTTTTAAAAAATATTTTTTAAACAAATACTTTGCATTCTTTCTTTTTTCTTTCATGCAAAGCCAAAAGTATGTCTTTTTCTTGCACATTACCTTGTTATTTCAATTAATCACAAATATAAATAAAATTACCCATTCATAAAGACTGAGAATTTTGTCTCTTCCAGCTGTTAAAACTTTGAAGTTACCCTGAATTTCTGCCATGACATTCATTTATTTTCCATGTTGACTCAGGTTCTTCATATCCAATATTTTCAAGACTTCTGGATCAGAAACCACTTCCTTAAGCGGAGAAACAAAACTTGAAATACTTTCTTATTATATCTGGTTTGAAAACATCTATTATTGGCTCATTCCTATTTTATGCATCCTTCTGTTTACAATCAACTAGATTTTCTTCCTGGTAGTTATAGATTTAGTAGTTTAACATGAGATATATTCTAAAAAATATATCCCTCCTCTTCCAAAGCTTGGGACTTCCCAAGCTCACCTGGATGGATGATTTTTTTTTTTATGCTGCCACAAATAGAGATTTACTTAGGAATTGAGAATGCGTTTCTTAATACCTTTAACAAATCCTCAGTCTCACATTTATGGCAGTCTCTGTCCTTTTTCAGTGACTAAATAAAGACATCAAGCCTTGAAGGTGATTCCCTTGCTTTATTTCATATTCTCTTTGTAACATAGGCTACATTAGCATAAATGAGAGAATGCATGCACTGAAATAAAACTTCTGTAATTATTGATACTTCAGTGTAAAATGGATAAATATACCCTTCAAAATGAAGATGAAGCAGATATCTAATCAAAATAAATATCCATATAATACTTTAAAATAACTTCTGAATGTCTGCATTTTCTCTTTTTTGTTATATTGCAAATATGCCTGAACGTCCTTCTAATATGTATCTAACAAGAAAGAAAGGAACATAAAAGCTAAATGTTAATTAACTTGAAATATATCTGTTCAGAACAAAGGGTAGATTTGTACTGGAATAGCTAATGAATTTTTAAATATGATAGAAAGTAGGCCACCATGTTTGTTTAAGGTCCATGAAAGGTGAATTTTTGCAATGGAAATAAAGTAATGCACAAGTAAGTATTGTTGAAATCTAGAAAGTCATTTAGAGCCTAAAACAGATTCTGGAGATAAACCACAATTCTTAAATTCAAAATTGCACATCAAATCCCATTCATTTAATAGTAAACTAACGTAATTTTGAGCCACTATAAAGAATAATTTCTAGAAATTGATTCCTACAATCGATTTTGGCATTCATACTAAAATTAATCATGTCCTAGGAGTACCTCTGATGATAAAGACAGCCTCATATCTATTACAGTCATCATCACTATTGACATATGTAGATTAGGTGAATCCCATCCAAATACACTGTTCTCACTGAAAGAGGCATTCTCAAGTTCTGCAGTTATATGCATTTCCCTAGTCCTAGGGAAGGGAACAGATCAGAGCAATCAAATAACAGGCACCTTCAGTACCTCACTGAGCATTGAAGACTCAAATTTACACACAGAATTTACACACACTTGTGAGTATTTGCTCACTCACAACTAGTAAAAGAGCACTTTTTGGAAAACATGATAATATTTATATATCCTGAAATATATACTTATACTACACTTGCTGTACAGTGGTAAGAATTTACTGTTGTCACACATCTCAGCACTGATTTGGAAAGAAATATGGAAGACCTAGGGAAATACAAGCCAATAACTCTTACCTTGGTACCTGTCAACAACATGGAGCAGACCCTCCTGGAAACTATCCTATGGCACATGGGAAATAAGGAGGTAATTAGTTGCAGTCAACACAATTTCACCATGGCAAATCATGCCTGACAATTTTGGTGGCCTTCTACAAGGGGGTTACAGGAGTGGGGTAAAGTAAGTGATGAGGAAAAAGCAACTGCAATCATCTACCTGCGCTTCTGCAAGGCATTTGACACTGTCCTGCACAATGTCCTTGTCTCTAATCAGGAGAGACATGGACTTCACAGATGGATAAAGAACTAGATGGATGGTTGCACTCAAACTGGCCAATGACCCAATGTGCAGGTGGAGACCAGTGGTGCTCCTCAGGCTGATATTGGGCTGGTGCTGTTGAACATCTGTCAGTGGACACTAGCTGGGAGCAGAATGGATGGCGAACAGCCCTTGGGAGGACTTGGGGGTGCTGGTGGACAAGAGGCTCAACATGAGCTGGCAATGTGGCCTTGCAGACCAGGCGGCCAACCACATCCCGGGCTGCAGCTATGAGGCATCCCAGCAGGGTGAAACAGGTGACCCTCCCTCTCTACTCTGCCCTCGTGAGACCCCACCTGGAGTGCTGCATCCAGCTCATAGGTGTTCAAGAAGACACTGATCTGTTCAAGAAAGACACTGTTCTGTGGGACACTAAGTTGATCAGAGGGCTGGAGCACCTCTCCTATGAAGACAGGCTGAGAGAACTGGGGTTGTTCAGCCTGGAGAAGAGAAGGCTCCAGGGGACTCCAGTACCTAAGCGGAGCTTACAAGAAGGCTGGAGAGGGACTTTTCACATGGGAATGTAATGATAGGACAAGGAGGAATGACCTTAAGCTGAAGGAGGGAAGGTTTAAATTAGATTATAGGGAGGAGTTGTATATTTTCAAGAAGAATTCACTTCTTTGGAGGGTGATGAGGCACTAGAAGAGATTGGCAAAAAAGGCTGTGGAGTCCCCAAATCTGGAGGTGCTCAACATTAGGCTGGATGGGGCTCTGAACAACCTGGTCTAGTGGAAGATGTCCCTGTCCATGAAAAGGGAGTTGGAACTAGGTGGTCTTTAAGGTCCCTTCCAACACAAACTATTCTATGGCTCTGATTTCCTTGAGGCAGGAGTTCTGTAGGACAGAAGCCAAGCAGCTGTGATGGACATGGACATACTGACTTCTGGCTCAGTACCAGCACAACAGCTTACCTAAATATCTTTCTAGCAAGCACGCCATCTCTGCACTTTTATTTTCTTTACTCTTGCTTTCCAAGATGATCATAACATCTGTTGTCCCTACAGGTGTATATGACTGAAATTCTATAGGCAAAACAAAATGAGAGGTTAGAAATATTCCTAAAAATAATTTTTTAAAAATGGATTGTAAAATCTTGTAAAAAATTACCAGTAAACACCTTTTCCCATTAATGCTTATATAAATATTTATGACCACTGCTTTCATAGAAATTTTAATTATTTCTCTACTTGGTTTTATCTTGTGAGGTTTTTTAATAACTCTTATCTATGAAAATTCAACTTTCTCTATCAGGTTTATGATGTGGAGTACAGTTTCTCAACAAACATTACTAAAGTCAAGGAATGGTGCTCATATTTATTTCTGATATTAAGTACAAATAAATACTGAGTGACCACTTGCTGCTACATCTTTTTGAAGAGCTTTTCTGTTGGGGGAGGGAGTTAAGCCATGCTTCTTCTCAAGTGACACAACACTCTCCACACCTTGACAGATAAAAAAATTACTTCCTCAAATAAGAGTTAAATTCTTCATAGTTATTTGGGGATGAAAACAGGAGGACGGATCATAAATTGGCACAGTCAGACACATGCAATACCACCATCCACTGTTGTTTTGAGTGAAATTATTTTAAAGAATTCCTTTAAAGTACCTTTAACCCAAACCTCCCTGGCCCACAAATAGAGCATAGGCCTTGCCTGTGGTTAATGCAAAAGTCTCAGCAAAAGGCAGGGAAAGGCAGCATGAGCAATGCTTACAGGTCACAGGATTTCAGAGACAAAGCCAAGCAGCCAGGTCTTGTCAGTCCAGCCCCAGGAGAGAGATGGGGATTCTGAAACTGCCACAGCTGATCAGGCAGGACTGACAGTGAACTCCGGGAGCTCAGCTGAACACCTCTACTCTAATTAGGTTCATCTCTTCCAGAAACTAATATCCAAGGAGACACTTTCCCAGATGAAAACTCCAGCAATTGCTGCAGTGTCTCAGGCCTGACAAGAACAAAGAAAGTGTTAGATAAGACTGACTTAATCTTGTGAAAATAGCTTCCTTTAATTAAACCTTATCGTCTATCCAAACCCATCTAATTTATGTATCTATTTGTAAGCCTGTGTGCCAGTTGTATCATCCAGAATAAATATTATTCTTTGCACTATACTTGTTTCTTGACAGTGTCAAACATTAGCTTCACTCATATGATAAACTCCAGTCTGAACTCACTCCTGATTTTTAATGCCAGGACTAACATATTATTGGTTTACAGACATCATGAAGTTAAAACATCAGAGTATTACAAGGCTAATTAAGCTTTTCTTCATTCCATCAACAAAGTACTTTCAGAGAAATTGCTTCTTATGTTTCCTTATATCCCAAGATAGGAGTTCTTATTTACAGTAGGAGTTCTTATTTACAGTACCTCTGGCTGCACATATCTTCTTCTTGGAATAGCACAGACAGGGCGAAGCAGACTGGTGCCTTTGACGAGAGTGATGCAAAAAGGGTAAGGAGGCCATGTGAACCCTGTGACTCCTATTGCCTGCTCATGGCAAGGACACAAACAGCCTTTGTAAGAGGCTGCCTTAGGTAGTCCCAGAGTCAAACAGAGACACCAGACAAAATGTCCTCTCTTCCCTGCTAGCCACTAGCACAGGTTTTATATTCTGGAGACAGTGCAGGGTGAGTAACAGGGTTTTTGGCAAGCAGCCATTATTAAGCACTCATGGATACAGCTTGCCTTTTCAGACATTAGGAGTGAATAATACCTCTGAAATACAATCCCCACCTAAAGCCAGAAAATAAATTGGAAGATTTTAATTTCCACAAACAGAGCTAGAGAAACAAGTCTTTCTCTTTTCCCTTTCCCCATCCTGGATTTCTTGTAAATCTTACTTTCAGATTTTGGCATGGTGGAAGCAGAGACTCTGTATTATCATGTTTATCTCCAAAAAAGATGTGAAAAGGGCATCTCATGTTTTTGCAACTTTAACAAAATTATTTTAAATGAAAATTCATTTTAGGAATGAAATGATTTAATTGGTTTTGTTCTAGTATGTCTAAGGTATCGTCTAAGGGACATATGGTGAATTCTTCTTTATATCTTAATGCTGGTTAATGTTTTGCAGATAAGTTGCATTGCTTTTTGAATATCAAACAATGCTCTGTTGATCAAAAAAGAAATTAGATCCATATACAGGATTGTTTTCAAAAGTGAAAATAATATTTGGTGTATTTTACAGATATGTAATTTATACAATAGTAGTTGGGACATAAAAAATTTTAAATGTGCAGTCCAGAAGAGATAAATAAATAATTTACAAATTCATACTTTTTGCTTGTTGTCAGAATATTTCTAATTATCTTGCTGGATTTGTCTTCAACAATAGGAAGGCGTTTATTGTTGTATGTGTAGTTCATCCTTCAGCTTATCAGAAACAAACCCATGACATTTTTATCTGTCCACCTAGTATTCTGAACGCTCTAAATTTTTTAGCAAATGATGGTTCTAACTATAAAAATGTTTTTTGACTAGAAAAACACAGACTGTAACATCTCACAGTAGGTTTTTAGGGACACCCCGTGGCAAAATGACACACTGCAAACGTTCAAGAATCAAGTGCCAAAAAGGAGACAAGTGGTCCCACATTTTTTTGGGGATTTTAGTAACATCAGTTACCTCACAAGATGCATTTCCATACTCCTGACCAGTGTTAGAATGCACAGATTTGTGTTTGCATTTTGTCAACTGCCGTCAACATTGATTTCCAGCACATTTTTATGGACAAAGTCCATATGCTTTTTACCTTGTGCATTACAGAATAGTTCACTCCAATGAAAAAGTATTACCAGTCTAATTCAGCAAAAAGCTCTGTCAATTTCAAATTGCTTTTTAAAATTCCCTTTTTTTTTTTTAATGTGACAGTACAGCATTAAAGGTACTGGCGCACACATCACATCAAGCTCCTTTTAGAGTCTGTTTCTCTCACTTATCACCACCAGCACACATGTTGTGATGGGTTCTTACTTTTACCTGCCCTACTACACCCACACAGCTCTTTTAAGGCAGAATGGAAGACAAAGGCATGTAATGTATCTTTTAGAAATACACATCAATGAACAAGAGAAATATAGCACATATTTGCCCATAGGGATACTACTGTGGACAAAAAACTTCAGCTAGCACTGAACATTGTCCCACAGTGTAAGCTTAAGCACAGACAATAGCTTTTGATGAAGAATTATAGCTAAGGTCAGGCAGACTTTAAGAATGGTTTAAATGCAAATCTGAAGACAATGTGCTGCCAGCAATACATCTAGTTTTTGATCACTTTCCAGCTTGTTAATGAATTATGCTATCAACATTTAGCTTCTATATCTTCATAGCATCATAGAGAGTGTATTTCACAAGTCTCTGCATTTCCATTATCTCTGTCTCCTGGTGAACTCATAAAAGCTTCTAGCACCCAGAATATCCTGCAGAGAAGAATTGCACATCTGGGTCTTGCAAGAAAAATCATGCATTTTATTCATTGTGCACTGGCCTCTTGTTGACCCGTAAATATTGTGGGAAATGCCCAAAAGTATCTGAAGCGAAGTTGTGAAGAGGATGAAGTCAGGCTCTTCTTGGGGGTGCCAAACAATAGGATGAGAAGCAACAGACAAAAATTGATGTACAGGAAATTCTACCTGAACGTGAGGAAGACCTTTACTGTGGAGGGGACTGAGCACTGGAACAGGTTGCCCAGAGAGGGTGTGGGGTTTCCCTGACTGGGGATATTCAAAAACCGCCTGGACACAACCCTGTGCCACGTGCTCTGGGATGACCCTGAGTGTGAAAAACGCCAATCACTTGGTTTTTAAAATTTTAAAAGTTTAATAATAATAAAATGGTTATAAAAATAGTAATACAATTAGAGTAATAAAGTTTAGAGTTAGGACAATTCCAAGACAATAAAAAGCAAAGAGTTACAGACGTCTGGATGCTCTCAGACACTAAGTCACCAAAAGTATACCTTGTGAAAAAAGGAATAACCTTAAAAACAATAGCCTGTTGCATATTCATATATCCTTCATGGTTATGCATACATTCTATTTAAAACAAGAACTCTGTCTGTTGTATGTCAGCTGTTTCCTTTAATCCCCACGGCATATTCGAGTCTGAGCAAGGCCTGAAGAAATTAGTTTCTTCTGATAAGAAGCCATAAATTCCTCTCCTTTGGAAGATTTAGGTGTTCCTCGAAGAGAGTATCTCATTCCTAAAAAAAATAACAAAACTCCCCCCACATACATAGTCTCGTTGGAACCTAAAATTATATTTAACACACTTAAGAGAATTAATACAGCATAACTTTCTAACATTACACATATTCATTGTAATATTTGCGAAAAGCCAATCATAAAACATGTATTTTTCACACTGAGGTTGGACCAGATGTCCCACTGTGGTCCCTTCCAACCCGACCAGCTCTGTGATTCTGTGCCCGGGCCACTCTCGCTCCCGCC
>QUSF01000007.1:27812140-27858720 GCA_003676055.1 Chloebia gouldiae | reverse complement strand
GCTGGCACCGCTCGGCTCCTCACCGTGAGTAGCGCGGCGGGGCTGTGCGGGCGGAGGCGCGGCGTCCCTCAGCCCCCGTGGAAAAGAAGGCAAAAAACCCTAACAAAGCTGGACTACGCAAAGTGAAACCGAATTGGGAAGGCTGCCTTGAGTCAGGGGAAAATACACATTCCGTTTCTTCCTTCGATCTTTCAGGCACCGGGGACCGCGAGGAGCAGCTGCCGTGGCACCCCGGATGTCCGGCGAGGCTCCCGCCGGGGTGTGAGCGGCAGCGCCGTGCCTGGAGCTCGCTGCCGCCCTGGGAACGGCCTGACTGTCTCATGCCGCCACCGGCATTTCGGTTCTGTCACGGGAGCCGGCTGTCTCCTGCCGCATTCAGCATTAGCAGAGCAGGCATTCCTTCCATCCGCTGTGCAGTTATTAAAAACATGGTGCTCCAGTCATTAAAAAACTGCCTTCGGCTGTCCTGCGTCCTCAGGACTCCAAAAGCTTGCTTCTGGAGCACAGCTGGTGGAGCCCTCATTATCCAGTCTGTTTCTAATGATGTTTACCAAAATCTAGCTGTGGAAGATTGGATCCATGACCACATGGATTTAGAGAAGCAACAGGTCCTTTTCCTTTGGAGAAATTCCCCTGCTGTGGTAATAGGGAGACATCAGAATCCCTGGCAGGAATGCAACCTCAGGCTGTTGAGGCAAAAAAATATAAAACTAGCCAGGAGAAGAAGTGGAGGAGGGACAGTTTACCATGACCTAGGTAATATCAATTTGACTTTCTTCACAACCAGAAAAAAATACGAACGAATGGAAAACCTGAAGCTCGTTGTGAAGGCACTGAAAGCCTTACGACCCCAGTTAGATGTACATGTCACTGACAGATACGACATCTTGCTAGATAGGCAATACAAAATTTCAGGCACTGCTGCAAAGCTGGGAAGGACATGTGCTTATCACCACTGTACCTTACTCTGTAATGCAGATAAGTTTGTTTTATCTTCTGTGCTAAAAAGTCCTTTTAAAGGGCTAAAGAGCAATGCTACTCCTAGTGTGCCTGCCTTGGTGAAAAATCTCTTTGAAGAGGATCCTAGTTTAACTTCTGAGATGCTCCTGGATGCCATTGCTAAAGAATATGCTGTGCAACACCAGATAGATCACCATATCACCTTAATAAATCCAACTGATGAGACTCTGCTTCCTGGAATTAGTAACAAAACTAAAGAACTACAAACCTGGGAATGGGTGTATGGAAAGACACCAAAGTTCAGCATTAGCACATGTCTTAACATGACCTATAAAGATTCTGTTCTTGATGTTAAAGTAAATATGGATGTAAAGCATGGAAGAATTGAAGTTTGTAACATTGATCTGCCAGAGCAGTGGCTGCCACCAGGACTGTACAGTGAACTGGTCAAGAGTCTTACTGGCAGTAAGTTTTGCCCAAATGAAACCACTACACTTGTTAAAACATTGCTAAGAGTGTGTCCACAAGATGATGAGTTGCACAGCAGGTGGAGTCTACTATGTGAGAATATGATAAGGTTAATGTGACTTGCATTTTGAAAGTGTAAGTTAAACTTCTGCTGCTTTTTTATTTAATGTGTTAAAACTAAAATTAAAACAATCACTACTAAGAGAAAAAATCAGCTTGTAGAAAACAAACTGCTCAATCTTGTGCTTTTATTTAATATTACAATTAAATTCCACCCTACCTGCACCTTATGTTCCCGAACTGTAGGATTGAAACCACTGCTGACAAGACATTGCTGCTTGAACCAGGGAAAATGGTGGGGACATCCCAAATTGGCCCTGTAGCAGAGAAGGTACAAATGGCTGACACAGATGGAATGGGGTAGGTGTAAAACTGGCATTGTGCTGCTTCACTGGATCCCCCAGCCTACATCCTGCTCCTTGTGGACTGAGCCCAAACTGAGCTGTGTGGAGAGGGATGTTCCTTGGTTTGTGATTCAAAGTCCTTGCAGAGTGCTGGTGCCCCTGTGCTTCTGCTGTACAAGCACCGTGGTGGGCCCAGCTCACCACTGGGTAGTGAATCACTCAAGGTCCACCCTGGGTTTGGGCTTTTGTCCATGCATGTGCCAGAGCAGGGGAAGATTAGGAAGTTCAGTGTGGGGGTTTACTGGGACAGAAGCCACATGTGTCTCCTTCTTGTGCCTGGCACAATGCTGGGAGTCCCTGCTGCCGTGGGTACTGGTATCAAAGCTAAAGTCGGAAATGCAAATACAGAGCGAGAAGAAAGAGGTTCTTTATGTTCCCACCTAGCAGTTTTTCCCATAGAAGGCAGCAATGAACTGAAAGTGATAGATTTATTGTTAAATAATAGCTATATATATAGTAAAATTATTAAAGAAAGGCTCAAGATGTATTTCACTGTTGTTGAAGAAAAAGGGTAATGCAATTTTGATTAGGTCAGAACAGCACCTGAAAGGAGGCTGTGGCCAGGTGAGGTTCAGATTCTTCTCCCAGGTAACCAGTGACAGGGCAAGAGGACATAGCCTCAAGCTGCACCTGGAGGTTTAGGCTGGGTATTAGGAAATAATTGTTCATAGAAAGAGTGATTGGGCATTGGAATGGCTGCCCAGGGATGTGGTGGAGTCACCATCTCTGGAGGTGTTTAAGAAGACTGGATGTGGCACTCAGTGCCATGCTCTAGTTGACAGGGTGATCTCAAAGGTCTTCTCCAGCCTAGTTAATTCTGTGATTCTCTATGTTTGAAATTGCTGGACTAGGTTAAAAGACACAAAGCTTCACATTTGGGAAATTATTATATTTACAGTGAGCCTTCTCCAGAGCGTGGCTGGATCTATGAGGCATTACACAGCTTCCTTGAATTTCCTGATGTTGTGAAGAAATCAAACAGATGACCTAAGCTACAAATAATAAAAAATAACCTTTATTCCCATTAAAAATAAGCATATATTATACACAATTGAATAAAATTCACAAGTGACTGGAAACTTCCTATCACAGCAGCAAACCAGGGTGCTCCTATGGAATGTTTAGGGGAATGACTAATAGCACACAGCTCTGTGGCACATATATTATTCATTCTGCTGATGCACCACTGCAAAGCTGAAACAGTATTATGAGAAAGGATAAAGAAGGCAGACCACTGGCTAATTGTGACCCAGCTCCATTGCTGTGGAATAGATTTGTTGTTAGAAGCAAGAAGAAAAGAATAGCAGCATTAGATAACAGAAAATGAAATAATAAAGTACATTAAGGGGAAAAAAGATAACAGAATACACCAACCATCAGGAAAAATAAATATAGGAAACAAAAAAAATTCTAGCAATAAACAAGCTAATAGACTATACAGGCCTAGTGTATTACAATAGGCAGAAAGTGTAAGGCACCTGTCAGTCCTGAGGATGAAAAGTTTTTGATGGGACTTGAAAAAGAGGAACCGGCCTGTTTTTTATATCAGACTGTATGACTTAGCCAGATTCTTGCTAACAAAGAACTCTTGATTAAGGAGAAAAAAAAAAAAAAGCAGCACTTCTGGTAATGCCTTCTAGTTTCCAAAGGCTGAAGGAATGACAAGGGAAGACTATCTTTATTCTAAATAGCATATTGCTTAGAATAGCAGAATATTTTAAGTTAAAGGACTTTTTATATTTTGAGGAACCCACAAGGATCAAGTTCAGTTCTTAACTGAATGGCCCTTACAGGCATAAAACACATGACCTTGGCATTATTCACACCATGCTCTGACCAACTGAGATACTCAGGGTACCCAACTTCTGAAAAAACTTCAATTTATTCTTTTTAGGGAACTACCTTAGTAGTAGCAAAATAGCTTACTGCAGTTGAGAGTGGCATGAAAAGCCAGTCATTGGACTTTAAAGTCAGACAGTAAGACGGGGAGAGGATCACACATCCTTGCCACACTTAATGCAAAGGATGGGTATGAGTTATCTGGTCATGTATCATGGAATAAAAGAATACACAGGAGTGTCAGGGAAGAGATTACAGCTGTTTGCAGCCTTCCCAGTCCAAAATCCATTATGCAAAGACACATAAGACAACCCTAAAATGATTATGTACTGAACACTATCACATTCATAGGCAAAGAGCTTGGTAAATGGAATGTGAAAGTTGGGATTACTACTAAAGTCTGGGAAATAAAGTATTACAGGATTGACAAAATCCCAGCAAAACAGTAGTCATGACTAGAATACAGGAATTAAAGAAAATAAATAAGACTGCTTATAAAAGAGGACTTATGGCAGCCCAGCTTCCAATGATTGTGAGGTGGTCAGTTAAAGATATAAAATCCAAAACAGGCTCAAGACAAAATCAACAGTAAAAATAGAAATGGCAGTAAAGAGGCTTTTGAAAGACATTACTGAGGGTCTGTTATCAAATCAAGATAAAATTTAGACATGGATTGTATTAAGATTACAGAAGAAGTGCAATGAAGGAATCATGCAGTTTTGTTTTCTCAGACTGGAAAGTCTCAAATATTCTAAAACATATAGATTATAAAAGCTGTGTTGCACTAAATACTTAGAAGAGTTGCTTCTGTAGGCAACCAGCTGGACTCAAGCAGGATCTTTCTGTCTAACATTTTTATGCTTATGAAAACACTTATTAAAAGCAGTAATTTCTGATCACATTTGCTTTGTGTGTTTAGTATGAAAGATATCCACTGTTGTTTCATGACAAGGTCTCAAGTCCAAGTCACAGTATCCAATGCTGAAATGACCCTGCAAAGATGAACAGAATTGATATGGTGATATACTGTAGAAGAGCTCATATTAAGTTAATTAAAGAAGTCAAAGCATCCTTACCTGTGGTTTCTTAAAATAATCAAGACCCCTTCCAATCTTAATCATCCATCCATTGTTGAATCTGTTTTAAAAATGCACAATAAAAAGGTTACATCCACATGAAGCACAAGCTCCTTGTTTCAATCACAATTATTTCAATCACAATTAGTTCCTAGCATCACCAATCCCTGTGTGGACCACAGAAAGCACCATTCTGTAGAGAGATATTATATATGTAATACTAATATTATATTCACAATTAGAAAATATAGAACTACAGAGGGCTGATTTCATCCAGTGAGGGCCACTGCCTGTTATTTTGTTAGCCACAGCAAGTTAGGGTTAAATAGTCTGACTTCAAATAACTGCCATTTGGTCATTTTTTTATATCACCTACCTAATTTCTCGATCATGTATGGAAGACGAAAACTCAATACTCAGTGTTACTCCATAATTACTCAATGACTGTTTTATTCCTTCCAAGGCAACCCTCTGTTCACTCCTACTACCCTATAAAAAGTAAAAATAACATGATGGGGTTTTGTTTTCTTTTTTAAACTATATATTCTACTTCTGGTCATCAATTCTTAAACTCACACATAAAACCTTTTCAATATCAAAGCAAACCAAAAGAAAGAAAGAAACTTGGATGAAGGCAGTTTTACAGTTTCAAAGACAGGATAAAAAGCAGACAGACTACAGGTATATTTGCTGAGGGATGTGGAGGATGAGCTCACTCTCAGCCCTTTGAAACTAGACAGGTACTATTTAAGTGCAGTAATAAGTGCAGTAATAGTTTAAATAAGTGCAGTGGTAGTTTTGACAGATTTCAGCTCATGAAAGCCTCTGAAAGGACAAATACGGCTGCTGGAAGAACAAAAAAACCCTTGTCTCAACAGATGCTTTAGTTTTTATGACATTTTCTACAACAAAACTTATACAGAATTTCAATTTAAGATCCTTCTTACTCAGAATTTGTTAACCAGAAAACTTGGAACTTACAAAATTACTTATGTTCAACTATCTAGGAATGAGTCTGTATTTTTATATTTTGTTTTGCATGTGGCATCACTGGTACAGGGAAACAGAACCCAAAATCTAGACACTTACCTGATCACAGGAAGTGAGGAGATGGATTTTTTTCACCTTGCATGGCCCCTTAACTAGCATTTCACAGAACCGTAGAAAGTTATACAGCTGAAAAAAGTTGTATTTAATTTAGTAGCTTGGAATTTCTCTAGTGGCTACATCTGTATCAGTTACACCAAACATCAACTTGCCTGATGAACCTGCCGAATGTATGGATCTTCCACCCAAACTTCAGAAACAATCTCAGTGAGGTACTTGTGGAAAAGCTTTTCATAGCCAAAACCTGTTGCATTTTCTTCTATCCTGATTTGCTTATGGTATTTACCATCTGAAAAGAAAGTACATCACTTTTGAAGTAATTTTCAGGTTAAACCACCTTGCCCATCAAACATTCATGTAACAACAGACATTTAAAAGCAAACGGGTACATCCCAGCTCATGGAATCATGGAATGGGTCAGGCTGGAAGGGACCACAGTGGGACAACTGGTCCAACTCCTGCTCAAGCAGGGTCATCCCAGAGCATGTGGACAGGATTGTGTCCAGACAGTTCTTGAGTATCTCCAGAGAAAGAGATTCCACAATCTTTTTGGAAAATCCATTCCAGTGTTCGGTCTCCCGCACAGTGAAGAAGTCCTTCCCCATGTTCACGGAGAACTTTGTGTGCATCAGTTTCTGCCCTTGTCTCATGTCCTGGTGACTGGCACCACCGGGAAGGGCCCGACTCCCTCCTCTGGGTACCCCCCATTTTAGATATTTATACCTTGTTTCTCTTTCTCAATGTGTTTTTTAATGTCCTCTGCTCTGGTCATGTACTCGGATATCTTCTGCCGGTAGCGCTGCTTTTTCGCCTCATCTGTCGTGGCTGTGAATCACAAAAAGTCACGGGCCAGCTGAACACAGGGGCCGCCCTCCCGAGCCCGGCCCGGCCCTCCCGGGAGCCCTGCCCGGCTCCCCTTCCCTCGCTCCCCGCGGGACGCCGGGCTCCAGCCCTGCTGGCGTGTCCCCAGGGCCAGTCCGAGCCCCGAGGAGCGCCCGGCCCGCACCTTTCACCACCTGCAGCAGAAGGTCGATGCCCTCCTGGTAACACACCAGCGACTCCTGGAACCGGCACGCCACGTCCAGCTGCACCGCCCGCTTCACCGTCTCCGCCCCGGCCCGCTCCAGCGCGGCAGTGCCACTGCTCCCCGCCCCCGACATGGACACGGACGGGGACGAGGACGCGGAGCGGGATGGCGGCGGGAGCGGGGACGGGGCGGGGAAGGGAGCGGAGGTGTCGCACCCTTGTCCTTCCGCCCGCCCGGAACTGAAGTGCCGCGGCACCGTGTCCGGCCGGAAGGGAGCGCGCGGAGATGATGGCGGCGGCGGGCCGGGCGGGCCTGGGGCTGGCGGGTACCGGGAAGGTGGGCACTGGGCTGTGGGGAATCCAGGGCGGCTCCGGGGAGAGATCTGGGCTGGGGATGAGGCTTGCAGCCTCCGGAAAAGTGAGGATCCAAGCGAGGTCTCGTAGGGGTGGATCCAGCTGGGGATCCTGCTCGGGGCTCCGCGGCCGCTGCGGAGGTGGGGAGCGAAGTGGGGCTGGGACTCAGCTGTGTCATCTGCTCGCAAGTGTTCGTAGCTCTGAGGAACGTGCAGACGAGTTATGCCATCCTCTCTTTGCAGGTGCTGGGGAAGAGGACGGAGGGGATGGCGTCCCCGGTGTGGGTTCGTTGTCTCTTTACCAGGTCGAATATTCCAGACTCGGTATGTACTTGACTTGCACTTTACATTTTTACATTTATAGTTTTAATTTCTTTTCGCAAGATACCACCTAGTGTCAGTTGACTCTTTTCCCTAAAAGCATTCATAAAGCCTGTGGAAAAACTTGCCATGCAGAGGCTGAGCACAGTCTCCCCGATAAAATGCACGTGAATTAGGTGTTGTGCTGGTACAGGGCGTTGTCCATGTATTTCTGTGTCTTTGCGTGGCTAAACTCAAGAGTTACTATGCTTATTAGCAAACCGTTACAGAAATATGTTTGATTTCATGTTATAACAGCTAAATTTGAGGTCACTTTGTTGGTGCTTTGCCTGAAAAGAAAAAGATGTAAGAATTTTTACCAAGGTTGAAGTATGTTTTGGACAGCACTGATGACCAGATATTTAGGGAAAAAAAAAACCCTCTGTTTTGTGAACTTTATATTCTAGGTATTTCAGCCACGGCCTGGAGATCATGAAAAATATGGAGGTGACCCTGAGGAGCCCCACAAAATCCACGTTATTACTAGAATAAAAAGTGTCATTGGTCGCCCATATTGGGAAAAGAAGATAATACGTGATCTGGGGCTGCATAAAGTATGATTATTGTTTTTTATACTTGTGTATGTCAGAAATGTAGCACTAAGGTGGTTGCTTTTATAAGGACCTCCATTTTGCAGTACAAACCAGAATTACATTTACAGAGGTCATAAAGCAATCTGAGAAGGTGATGACGTGTTTAAGAGCTGAGGGGAATGTTTGTGGTAAATGTGCTTTTAGTGGGAATTCAGAATACCTCTGTATGGTATTGTACTGCATTGCCCAAGGAGAACTTTACCCTCAGAATTCTTCTAAAAATAATAGAAATAGGTTTGTAAATACTTTGAATTCAGGTCTCTCTGGGTCATATTATTCACAAATTGTAGCAAGGCAAATGAAACTCATTTATCAGTGAAAAGGCTTCCAAAGTCAGGACTCTAAAAGACTGTGTCAAAGATGTGTTTATCCAAGTTTTTCAGGCCAACTGCACAATATGCAAAGGTTTGCCTAGTCAGTGTTATATTACAGAGAAAAAAATGTGTGCTTGATCAATTTAAGATATAACTGAAGAAAATAGTTTTGCCCCTAAGCTCTTGTATTTACATTTTCAGTACTTCTAACAGTTGGAAGAAAAAAGCATTTATAGTGAAGCAGGAATAAAGCTGAAATTGTTTTTTTACTGGAATCAAGTTCTGATTGCATATTTTTATGTATCTTGATGCATGGCACTTCTGTCAATCGTGTGTTTGCAAATGTGGTTTATTTTTGTACTGGTAGTTTGCAAAGTTCAGTGAACAAAGATTTGGGATTTGGCAACACATCTGTAAAACTTGTTTTATCCCTTATGTAGGCACATCAGCCAAGACTGCACAAAAATATCCCTTCTGTGAATTCCAGACTGAAAGTTGTTAAACATCTGATAAGGTTTGTTAACTATTTATTTATTTGTTTGTTTGGAATATCTAATATAAGACCTTTCTAGTCACAGGACTTCACTAAGCAAACTCTTTTGCCTGTAGAATACAGCCACTGAAACTACCCCACGGGCTGCCAACAGAAGAGGAACTGTCCAGCACCTTTCTGACAACCAGGGGAGAGCTTATCATTAAGAAGCGCCTGAAACCTGTGGAGCAGAAAGAAATTAAGTCATAAGGTGTGCTGGTTGGATGTAGATTTTATAAAATAAATACTTTAAATCCCCAGTTAAGAGTTTGTGTATGAAAAGTAAAAATTCTTACTCTGGTATGAATGGCAAAGGCGATACTGATGCTTAAAGAAGGCTTGCAGGTGTACAGATATGAAATTCAATGTTGTTAATAGTTACCTGAAATATTAAATGAATTACGGGCTCTCTGTCTTCGTGTTTTAATTTTGTGGCTAGATTGCTGCAGTTTTTGGCTAACTGTAAGTTCTCTTATCGTTTGACTTTATTGGTAAAGTCAAATAAGCAAAGAAGTGGTTCTAGCTAATGATGGTGAGGACATTTCACAGGTAGCAGTAAAGATTTACAGCAGTACTGCAGGACTTTCACTGCACAGAGGAGGGAATTGGAATTGGAATTTAAAAGCCCTCTGTTTAGTTGTCATGTAAGAATTGACTGGCTGTCCACAGAGAGTGATTTACCATGATTATCCAGATCTCACACTTGTTCCCTAGCAAACAGTCTGTCATCTGGCTTCTTCTGTAGCTTACAAAGCATGTGAACTCTCCATTTGGGAGTAACAGGAGTTACTCACCTCTTGGTTGGTTGTCTAATTTGTCTTTCAGAAAACCTGCTGTCTTCATATGTATCCCCTGATCCTAAGTGTTCAGCAAGAACAGCCTAAGAGCTGCAGTCTGTGTGAAACTTAATGCTTTTCCTTTTCTAGAATGGCAAATGTTAGAAATGTAGAGACCCTGAAGCAAACCTCTGATGGGAGTTAGAATTATAGGCTGCAAGCTTATAAAATACTAACATGTGTGTAGTTTTATTTACAGTTTTAATAACTGTGGCTAAAGTTAGCAAGCTGCTGCTGTATCAAATGATAAAGTAGTTTGCATTCCAGTCAGGATAAATTCTGCAATTTAACATGCTGTGAGCCTCTCCCACATTAGACACGCTGAAGAGAAGTTTATCTTAATGACTGCATGTTGTGAGAACATTAGAGGGATTCAGTCATTGAGAATTAGTGTTTATCCTTTCTGGCTGATTGCAGAGAAGAGTAAACACCTGTAGGAGTTCAAAGGAATAGATAAATCAGTACAGGGACGTAAGAGCTGGAGGCACCATGCAGAGAGAAAAGGATAGGCTGTGGTAGTGGCATTGAGGAGTGTAATGGCCCCAGTGGCCAGGCTGAAGGCAGAAATGAGAATTTGAGCTGAAATAAAGGGCATGGAAAGAGTGATAAATTAATCACTTTTTAGATTAATTAATAATTTTCAGATAAATTAATGTTGCTTTTCTCACCTCCCTCCTTTCTTCCAGCATCTGCACAGCATCTTGTGCTGCAGTGTGTTATAACTGCAGTCTCTGTGAGGTGTTGACCATATTCCCACAGGGAGGTACAAGCTGGAATTTGAGCCCTTTTGAAGGACATGCGTAGTGCATCCAAGGCATAGGACATTCTTTAAAGAGATGGTGTAAGTACCAGGACACAAAAAATTAGGCAAATGGATCTTGCTGCTGGATAGGAAATAATAAGTCTTTGTGGCTGGGTCGGTGTCCCAGAGCACCAGGGCCAGGCTGGCTCAGCCTTGCCAGGCACGGTCGGGATTCACGTCCGTGGAGCTGCAGCCTGGGGAGCTTCCAGCAGAGGGCTCTGCCAGCTCCGTCCCACATGCTCTGCGGATGGATTTGCGGATGGAGCTACAAAAGTGCTGCAGGGTATCCCGGAGGGACTGTGTTGATTAAAGGTTTGGTACCGTTCAAACCTAAAGAAGTGTCTGATAAACTGTCGAAGCTAAAGCTGAGCTAATAGCAGGCTCCCACATAGAGAGAAGGGAAAATACATGGTACCTGTTATTTCTGAATAAGATGCAGCTGCAAGAGATCTTTACAGAGATGTTTAACTGACAAGCTAACAGTTCCAATGAAAAAGAAAATATGTGTACGTTTGGGTGTTTCTGAAATGGTATTTCCCCCAAGGACCCCCACTCTCCCACAGTTAATCTGCTATCCCAAACCTTCTCTCTATGAGCATACATTCTCTCAGGATTTGCTCTCAAACCCTAAAATCCGAACTAGCAGTGTGCACAAATACAGTGTGTGTCCACACCCTTTCAGTAATGGAGCTTTGTAATGCCCCATGTGAAGCACACGTAAGAGACATTGCCTTTTTGTGGAGGGAACAAACATGACTTAAGATGATTGCAAAATTCAGATTGGAACGTACCTTTTTGGTCTCTAGTCTAGCCTCCTGCTCAACACAGGGCCAGTACTGAGGCCAGATGAGGTTGCTCAATGCTTTGTGCAGTTGGGTCTTGAAAGCCTCTGACAGGGACACCTCAGCCTCTCTCGACAGCTGGTGCTGCCGTTTTGTACAGCTGTTAGACGTGTATCAACAGATAAACATAAGGCAGGTAAAATCTTGTTAAGTAGTGTTTCAACTTCCTTGCAGCATTAATCTGCTGCTTGAGAAACTGCAAGCACAGATGAAAACCCTGAATATTTTCATGAAGTAAGATGAAAATTAAATATAAGTTTCATTTTGGACTATTAGCCATGTTATCTTTTAAATTATTTTTTTAGCCTTAGCTGGAAAAAAACCCCATTGCAAGTTTGTTCTTGTTCCTGGCTTCGTTGTCCTGTCCCATTCTTATTGTTTCCGGAAGAGAAATTCTGAATGTTTTTAATTAGAAGCAAAGTATGCAATCAGGGCCTCAGATCTAATCATTACTCAGATTTCAATATCCATTTTTCTTATAAAACCTGGCTCTTGCATCCACATCATTGGCATAGTTGTATGCCATAGTTGTTTTGTCAATATCCATTTTGTCATCAGTCTGGACAGTGTTAACTCCTGCATTATAGGCTGAGATCCCACCTGGAAAGAGGGTGAAAGAAACACATAAACAGAAATGCTACTTCATCAGTAAATAATACTTCAGAGTTGCTAGGCTAGGCAACCAGGAAAGGTTACTTTTTGTAGGTGGGCATACAACCACAAAACAAGTGGAATGGAGAGAGGAGGGGAGAGCCCACCCTTAACTCCTTGCAACTGAAAAATGTCATGGTATTTGCCAGGTTTCAAAAAAAGCCTGCTGGAAGGCTAATCTTACTCCTCTTTTCGTTTTAGTGCATAGTAAGGAATATTATTCTACATGAACATAGGGACTGGGATATGTTTAGCTTTCTGCAATGCTTACAGCATTATCATGCTTGACTTTACATACGTGAAGAATTTCAAAGCTAACAAAACTCAACTGTTCCTTTGTCCAAGATGGAGATTTTTTTTCTAGATTTATCATCCTGTATAAAATCTCTGTGTCTTGTGCTAAGTGCTCTACAGTGTCCCATGGCTTGCCAGTCTTATGGTACTGTTTGCCAGCCTGAAAGTGAGACAGCAACATCAGCACACCAGATAGCCCACTATTTATCCAGAGCTCTTTGTTGCCTATAGGCTTGTGTTCATTTTGGTCCTCAGTCTCAGGATTTACCTCTTTTGTGACTCTATGGAGAGGACACAAGTACTTCTCACGGCACAGGCAAAGCCAGCATGTGTGTGAAGGGAAGACATTTGGGCACTGAAGAGGAATGCTGGCTCTACTTCCTTGTCTGTCAGAGCCTTAAAAAAAGAGCACAGCTGCTGTTTTAAAGGGTATGTTGTATGCAGAAGGCAGGATTACTGCTGCTTCACAGTGTTTCCAGATGCAAGGTGACTGCTCCTCTCTTCCCCAGCTGAATCAAGGGTGGGAAAATCCATTCTCTATAGGGATTTCCCCTTAATCCATGAGGTAGTAAAGCTCATGTCTGAGGGGGCTGGAGATGTTACAAAAGCAGATCCCATACATGCAGCAAATGTTTAGGGATTTTACAGATAGGGCAACAACTTGGCAAACAAGTTAGGCACAAATGTAGGCATGAATAATGAAGCGAGATCCCTCAAGACCCAGGCCCCTGTGGTGCATAAAGTGTAATTAACTTGATGGTAGTAACTGCAGCTACAGCATACTCAGTTTTAAAAGGTGCTTTTTGAAACAAGACTTATTATCTAAATATGAAATGCATTCCCATGGTTGCCCAGGCTGTCCTTCATTGCTGTCCCAGCCCTTGAAAGATAATACCAGCAATCAATCATAGCTGGAGCAAGACCCTCACCATTGCCAGCTTTTGCCATCTTGGCCTGGTATTTCTCCATGTTTTTCTGCTGTCTTCTCTGAGGCAGGAACTTGTCTACAACATGACATGCATGACTTTGCCTTTCATTTTAGAATCCAAACCCAGTTTTTCTAAAGGTTATTATGGCTGAGCTGACATTTTGAATCCTGAATCTGTTTAGAGCAAAACAAAGATAGAATTGGCTAATTTTACTGAAGGGTACCTTAGAAATCAATACACAGATGATACACGTTTTTCTGCAGATTCGGAGGGCAGTTCTCTAGCATGCAGATTGAGAGAGAGGTGAGTCTTGTTTTAAATCTAAGCCTTTGTGTAGGTTCATCCCAGATTTAGTCCCCTTTAATTTAGGACTATAGTGGAGAAATGTTCAGAAGTTCAGGTTTTCAGGGAAACTCCCAGTGGAGAGAGAAAAGTAGGTTCAGAGGTTGGATGCACCCAGGAAACTTTCATTCTTTCTGTGATGGTCTTAAATGTCATCTCAAAGACAATTCTATTCCAAACATAAACTTACGTGCTCAAGTAGGATCTTTGTTAACTGTGAAAAAAATCTGCTTGTCTGGCAATGACTGACGGTCAGAGACCAGGATCCATAATAGGCATGAGCTTGTGCATGGGTGTAAGGGGGGAATGAACAACTGAATTAGTGCCTACCTGCACAGCTCAGACCGTCTGTTTCACAGTTACCCCCAAAGCTCCAGTTGTATCAACATTCAGTATATTCCCCTAATGCTCTGAACAGCCTAAGAACACATGCTGGATTCAGCTGAAACCAGCACAGAGCAGTATTTACAGCCAGATGTCAGGCCAATGCAATGTGTGACTCATGCTGTTAAAATGCTTTCAGATCCCCGACTGAAACCCATGACATCCTTTTGATACTAGCGCAGGTGTTTGTGCTAGCAGATGCATATCATGGTGTGTATGGCATGCTCTGGAGGGGATTACCTCTTGGTCATGCTAGCTTATGCACCTTCTGAACTGGTGCTTTGTGCCCAATTCATCTCCCCTAATTACCTAAAACTTAGCTGTCTTAGTCTAAGCTTGTGGCTTGGGCTGCCTGCATGGCCAGTGGAGGAAGTAATCTCAAAAAGGCAGGTTTTCTATTCCAAATTTTTTTTTAAAGTAAAAAAATATGAGAGTCAGTTGAAATCCTATACCCGTTACCTGCTCCAGCTTGCTTTTCCATAGCTGCAAGAAAATCAAACAGAAACATCCTTCAATTACAATTTATCTGACTTGTAGATCGTTTGATTTGCAATTTTTCTGCATTTATCTGTTGTCTTAACACACTATTACAGGAGGGAAAACACACAAACATCAACTGAGAGGAACAATTCGCCTAGTGGAATACAGACGTTGGTACAGTGAATCATTTACAAGAATATTAGACAAAGATCACAGACCTGACATGTTTGCTACAGGATGTCTCCCCACATTCTCAAAGCACTTCCTGGAGACGAATGGGCTTTTTATCTGCTGGCAGTGTTCTGGAACAGCTGGCTCAGTGCACTTCCCACCCCTGCTGGTCTTACAAGAAACAGAAACACCTAACAACTTGTGCATCCTCCCAGACACAACAGGGATTCTGTTCTACAGCAAAAACACAATTAGAATTTTTAAAAAATGAAATAGCTTTTAATTTAATTTTAAGTCCCATTGCTAGGAGCCATGGAGGAACTGGAGGAACCTTGTCTGAAAACGGCTGCTCCCCTTCAGTTCTTGGAAGCAATAACATGCTGACAATGGGAAAATGCGCTTCTGGATTTAATGACATTTTTGCAGGCAAAGATCCAGGAACAATAACATGACCAGAGCTGCAACTGCTGAGAATTCAGATATGCAGAGACTACGCCAGGCCCCTGTCGTTATCCTCTCTTGCGCAGAAACAGCAAAGGTCAACAACCCCAAATTAGCAGGCGGTGTGGATTTCTACGCTACTGTAGCTGTTCAGCAGTAAGGAAAACAGCCGCTGGATGGCAGAACTCCCGCAGCAGAATCTGTCCAGACCCGCTTCTCCCCCGCGGTACATTTTGATGGTGTAAAATGCCGTTTTGCTTTTTCAGCAGCTCTTTCACATTTTTAGCGGGGGAATTCGTCCCGTGTCATTGCACTGAGCGATTCTGTAAGTTTTTGCTGTACTGTTGATACTTTCCATAGAGAACCAGCTGCAAAAAGTCACAGCAGCTCATGTATGGGGCTCTTCATGTTCACAATTATGACTGGGTGTAAAGAAGGTTGAAACAGGAAAGTGCATCTGACAGGAAGGGGAATAGAACAGATGTGGCTCAAAACAAGTGACATTAAAAAAATTCAAAATACCACCAAAGGTGATTCACAAACCAGTAATCTCCAAGTGGTCTGTGCTACTATTCCCTTATTTCTGGGGCAGAAACATAAAGGATGTACTAGTTTGCTTCTGCTACATCACAGTAATTGAGGCACTCCCACCATGAACAACTTTATTCCCTGCCCATATTCTCTGTACAAACCTCCTTTGCCACACCTGGACAGTTTCACCTGAATTCCCTGAGACTTTATTTATACTCAGCTAGCTCTTCAGCCTCCATATATAGTAACCTGACAGCTCTACTACTGAAATATTTTCTGCATGTGGTAAATGTAGGCTATCCATGTACAGTACATATAACAAGGGCCACAGCGATCCATTCAATATCAGTATCCATGATCAATTAGCAAGCTACTCTTTATTGATCACAAGAGTCACAGGGGAGGGCCAATTTTGTTTACCCAGAAGCCAGGCTGCAGGGCACTGGACCAGATCCAGTACCAGCTACTCTTCACTCTTCTCTCATGTGTCTGGCAGGAAGGAAGAATTGCCTCTGGCAATTAAATGGTTCAGGGCAAACATCTGTTGGATAATCTGGTCCTGCATTTATGTATCAGGCATGCAGCTGTGCCTTTTTAGAGCTTGTCTTCATTTCTAGAGGAAAGGTACAAAAATATGCTGCCAGGATTTTTGTTATTATGACAGGAATCTATAAACCTGGTTTCTGTAACTGTGCACACACCCAAACCCCTTTAAAAACTTTGTTAGTTTCTTGATCTGAATCAGCTAAGGGGTGGCTGAATAATGAGGGAATTAATGAAATAAAACCTGATTTAAAGGAAAAAAATGCCTCAAATTTCTCCTTGCCTGCTTTGGGACAAGAAACCTTTCCAGTTCTTGGATACTGAGTGCTTGTGGAAGACTGAGGGCTGCAGCAGTAGAGTCTCAGGTCAGCCACATCCCCACTGTGTGGGTTTTTTCATGTTCTTGAACATTTCTTCTAATTGCTAATTAGCTAAATGAGAGGTGGGTAAGAAATGAGTGATGCTAGTTATGCTTTCAGGGGAGATACTAGGCTGACAAGCCTCCCAAGGCAATCAAGCCCATTTAAGCTGTGGGAGGTTGCCCAGTTTGTGTTAGGAAGGCACGATGCTCTGGATGCTGGGAGAAGGTCTGTGTCCCAAGGCTGCAAGATGGCCTCATGAGGAAATGCAGGGATCTGTATGTAGGTGAGACATGTGAGAAACTGGCAAAACATGGATGAGAGGTGCAGCATAGAAGGGGCAGGCTGTGCCTGAGCTGTAGCATAGACAACCACTGTCACTGGAAATTGAAGAGCTTTTAGAGGAACATTTCCACTAGAAGGAGAGGAAAGCTGACAAATACAGAGGAGTATCCAGTTTGAATTTGTGATCTGCAAGGTGGACAAGGCTGACCTTCAGTTTACCTCTGATAAAACCATGAAGGAAATAAACATCACGATCACAATGCATGAGAAAGACAAAACAGAATACACTGGCAACTATTTGGCACATGCAATATTAAGCAACAAAGCAAAGACAAACTTGCAAGTGTTTTTGTACAGTTGCTAGAGACTTCAAAATCAAGTCAAAACCCAAATGCCTGGATCAAATGACAACCTTGACACAGAAGGTGGCTCAGAGACTTGGTGGAGGCTAGAAAACCAATGAGATACAGCACTGCCAGCCTCACAGGAACCACTGAGTAGGGCGTGGAGGTGTAATGCTGTATGTAGAGTAATCTGTATGTGAAGGATAAAAATGTTACAGCATAAAAATATTACAGAAAAAGAGAAGCACCCTAAAAACCTGTGGGTGGAAATCCCAGTTGCTACTGATAAAAATGATGTAGTAGGACTGTATTAACTTTTTGATTTCTGTGAGAGTGGTCAGTGAGGCCAGAGGAGTAGTAAATGTGGGATGGTGACATGAGTGGGAGCCTGCATGCTGGGTGGATCAGTGCCTCATCAGGATGAGGTGCAGAAGCAGAATTTTTGGTTGCTATAAATCCCTGCTTCTAGGACAAGCTGGTTGAGGAACCCAAGGAAAAAAATGCTAGAGAGGCACAAGGATTTTGTGTTTGAGGGATGTTGGTGGGAAACTGCTCTGAGGTTGCAATCCTACAACGTGATCTCTTTTAACACTGAAAAGGGAAAAGGTAGGCCATGTGCATCCAATATGGGAGTATTCAGTTTCAAGGAATGCAATTAAACTGAGGCAAGAATTAGAAACAGTTACCCCCAGCTACAGCACTGGCTCCATAGGGGTCCCTGGGACCACAGGCTGGTGCCTGTCCTGGGCAATGTAAGAGGTGCTGTCCTGGAGAGAAGTTGCTGGCTAGGAAATCCCAGTTTGGTTTTGCAATGAGTAACAAAGCAGAACAAACACAGTTATTCAGCACTATCTTGTGCTGGTGTTCCCTTTGTTTTCTGCGTATCTCAGGGAGATAGACTTGGACATGTGGCTCAAACAGATCCAGCTGCAGCAGCATTCGGAATCAGCCATCAGAACAATCTGTTCTCCCACGTAGCTTGGGGCTCTGACCCAATAGGGATTTGATTTTGATGGTGTTTTCCTGCTGCTTCAGGTACTGCTGAAACAGATTGTTCAATTGGTCCCTCTGCCTGGTTTCTGTGAAAGCCAGTCATTGCAGCTCCAGACTCCAGGCAGATCCCTGCCTGAGCCACGGAGGGATCAGCCCATGGCACCTGCAGCTTAACAAGTTGTTGAGAGAGAAAGACTCCACCTCACACTTGCTCTTTATTGTAGGAAGCACATTTAAATAGATTTCCCAGTAGTAACATCAGTTGTAAAACCAAATCACAGGACTCCATCAAAGAAGGTTTTTCTTCCCTGTCTGCAATTTGTTTTCCATTTGCTGACTGCTGGTTCTGATTTAGCAGTGTTAGCTTGGAAAGGTCCTTAAACAACACCTATTGCATTTCCCCTCTCTACAAAATATGACTGCAAAGAGAGCAGGTTTAGATTAGATATTAGGAAGAAATTCTTGACTGCGAGTGTGGTGAGACCCTGGAATAAGTTGTCCAGAGAAGCTGTGGATGCCCCATCCTTGGGAATGTTCAAGGCCAGGTTGGATGGAGCTCTGAGCAACCTGGTCTAATGGAAAGTATTCCTACCTATGGAAGGGGAGTTGGAACTTGGTGATCTTTAAGGTCCTTTCAAACTCAAACCATTTTATGATTATAATGGTGTACAACTACTTTTACACATTGGTCTTGAATGTTGTTTAAAACACCAGGAAATGTTGCATTACTTCATTATCCTGAAAGTTTTTTAAGTGTCCAACAAATTTGCTGCTAAACTCACTGCTATGTGTCTTACTCTCAAGGGGAATGGAAGCATGTAGGTCCTTGCCCTTCATTTCTTTTGCATAATAGAAAATCATAACTGCTTTCTCTCTTTTTTTTTGAAAAAAAAAAATCTAATTCTTTATTTCCACACTGTACTTTCCATCAGTGTTGTTGTCCTGAGCATATTTTTGTTGGGGCAGCAGGCTCAAACAGTGTTGCCAAGCCTCACTGACTGACAGCTGAATAGCTAAGAGAAGAGTTATCCCAGGTGCTTTACACACAGGTGTGTGTAACAAAGAGATAATCAAATGAGATATTCCTTCTTTTTTATTTCTTCTGTCTCTGGCATCAACTTTGCTTCCCACTAGGATCTCCAGCTCTTTCCGTGGGATGGTTGCCCACCTGCTACACTGCTGCTTGACCTCATTGAATGTTTTGCACCTGTGTTTAACTGATTCCTGTGCTTTGGTTCCTAACAGGTTTTCAGTTTCTAATCACCATGGAAGTGCTCATGTTCCCTTTCATTGTAGCCCATGGTTTGATAGCTCACATCCTCCATTCACTTTCTGACCACAAATTTCAGAGAAGCTGCTGTAGAACAGACTTGTATATCTCCACTTGAAAATTTCACCAGTTTGGCTAGCAGTTTAGAAGCTGCTGCTAACCAGTGCTTTTTCCACTTATTTTAAAGCCCTTCACATATGAGGGCACTTCATATTTCTGCTGAAAGCATTATTGACCTCATGATATGCCCCAACCGTGGCTTCTCTCTTGGCCACTTACCCGGTTAGATAAAGATTTTAATTGATCTGAGATGGTTTTCCCCTACCAAGCCAGGCTGCCAGCACCCTCCTGGCAGATTCTTGTTGCTTTGTTGTCCCATAGAATCTCTTGAAGAAACCATTCAATCCTTTATTCTAGCACCTTCCTCAATGTTTCAGGAAGGTGCCTTGGTCTTTGATTCCCTGGACCTTTCTATCCCCTCTGATTTGGTTTTTCTCTTTTCTTGCCTGTGGTTTTGCTTTTTCTGATATGTTACTTGGTATTAGATAATTTTCTTTGCAAGTTGTCTTTTGTTTTTGTTTTGGTTTTTTTTTTTTTCAATAGGCCATGGTCAAAAGGGTGACCAAGCTTGCATCTGCAGCTGCTCTGTCTACATCAGGCAGCAAAGGAACTTCCAGTAACATGGGCAGAGGTGACCAGAAAAAGATCAGAGAGGAACAACAATCTGAACTCCTTATTTGTCAGGAAACTTTTTGCTCAAGTTTTAAGGCAGCATGCTACTGGTAAACTTTCCTTATTTATTTGGAAATACCCTTCCTTGCTACCAATTTATCAAGCTTCAGCTCATTTTCTGCAGAGATTTTCTGTATTTGCTGCAAAGTGTTGATAATCTAAAACAAAATTTGGAACAAAATATGGAATTTCCACAACTTGGAATTTTAAATAGACTTTAAAATATAAATAATCCTTTGTGGTATTGCTCCACAACTCAGCAGGCAGTCTGCAGGCCCTTGGGTGTTGCTACCACAACATGAAGCAGCAGCCTCATAACTTCAAATTGGACTCCTGAGGAGCTCAGAGATCTGCAGGGTTGGCAGCACCAATAGTGGTGACAAGGAGCTTGCTGGCAGTAACTGAGGAGGACATGAAGGCAACCAAAGAAAGCTCCACTCTTGTTCACCCTTGGAACTCAACTCCCAGCTTTGTAGACATAGGCAGCAATGAGATTCCCTGCCCCATGTGAAGTTTATACTGATCTACCAAAAATTCATTCATAGGCTTTATATAAGAGGTTTATGTAACATAGGTTTACATAACATAATGCACCAAAGGCTTCATCCTATGAATTTTACATAGCTAATATTGAGTAGACAACCATGTGATACATTTCATAGGTTTGTACTGCAAAGTTATTATTTTAGTAAAACTATATTAATATAGTGCAGAATTCATTAAATACTAATATCAATATCTGTGGTTGCTCAACACTGAACTGTTTATGGTAGTCTTAAAAAACAGTGACATTTGAGACAACCTAGGGTTCCCTCTGAGTCTCCAGAGATGATAAAATTAGTTTGCTTGTAATGTATGTTAATCATGCAGAGTCCTTGCCATGATGGTAAGCAGATGAGTGACTGGCAAGACAAGGGGCAGTGTTAAAATTGCTCTGCTGGCAAAAGCTGTCTCAAACCCAGCTCTCATGCTGCCTGTGTTGATCCTGCCTGGCAGCTCAGGCATGTGCACAGCACTGCCCCTTGCTGCCAGGCAAGGACTGCTAGGAGCATCACTTCTGCATCAGCAATGGTGGAAGCCGGAAGAAAAGTGCCCTGACACCTCTGAAATGGTTATTTGAAAGGCTAAATGTGAACATTCCTATTGCCATGTTCACAAGCTTGGGTCAGCAGCCAGGCTCAGGCCCAGGTCTTCTGACCTATCCAGCCTGCAGCACCATATTTCTCTCTCTCTTCTCAAACTAAATTTTAGACCCCTTCCAAGAGTACTCAAGCTGTAGATTGTTACCCATTCAGCCCCATGAAACTGAAAAAAATAAACATTGGGATTTAAATTTTATCTTTATTTCTATCTTATTCTCGTTATTGTTCTCTAATTAATAAATTGGCATCGAGAGAGCCATCCACTTTCAAACAGACCAGAGCTCATTCACTTGTATTAGAAACTGGGATTCCTGGAAGAGAGACAGATGCTGAAATGCTTTTAAATTTGGAGGAAACTCAGCATAAATGTGCCAAAGCTGAAGCAGGAAAGGTTGTGCGGTTTTTACCAAAACTCTTGTTGTGATACAGCTCCCAGCATGGGTACGTATGGGGCTGACTCCTGCTCCAAAGGGTTGCTCTCTGATGGAAAGGCGTTTTGCCTGCTGTGGCACTTGCAGTATTTTCCATATAGATGCCCCGATGAGGTCCCCAGTTGCATCGTGGCTGTGGACTCAGGAGACCAACCAAAGCATGTTTATGATTGTCGCCCTCAAGGCTGGCTACAGGAACACTCAGCTACTGCAGAGACCAAGGGCTCACTGTGAAGTCTCTTCATTGCTCCTTATCCAGGAGCACTAAGGGAATAAAGCAGGGCATGCATCCCCTGCATTGGCCATGGAGAGGAAAGAAGGTGGATGCAGATGGGAAGAGCACAGCTGGTGCCCAGGGAGAGCTGTTTGTGCCCATGTCTGGGAGATGCACAAACAGCCCCAGGGTGCAGCTTTGAACAGGAAGAGTCACCTTCCTCACTCAAAATTAAACATTGCTGGTCTGTCCCCATCTGCCTCCCAAAGGCCTCAAGCTTGTGGGATCTCATCCCTGGGGGTCTCCTGGAAGGCAGTGCTGAGCTCGCCCATCAGCGAGCAGGGGCTGGGATTTGCAGGAGCGAGCAAGGTGACATTGGCAATGCCACCAGCATCGGTCCTGCCAGGAGACCTGAGGAACTGCTTTGGGTACTACAATCACTGCTGGGCCAGTCTGCAGAAGGGAGGCTCCATGGAGGGCTGGGTTTAAGACCTAGAACCCATTTCTCTTAAAGTACTGGGCTCTCCTAATCACGCTGTTGACGTAGTTGTAGTCTCTGCTGCATGGGTCCTCCTCATAGACCTGGAGGTTGCCCATTTTTGCATGGTAGGTGCAGATTCCCCCTGGAAAAAGTTAAGAAGGCGTTATTATGGCCTTGTAAGTAAGAGACAGAGATTTAAGAGAAAACATTGGTAGCAAAAAATGCCATGCATCTCACCAAACAGGAACTGCTTGACAAAGTGCCAATTGTGCATTATTGTTGAAAAGTGACTGATTTTGTAAAATCTTTATTGCTTTAGTGAATGAGCCCATGACTCTCTCCAAATGCAGGTGGAAATGGAACACTGTTACCAAAAAAGGGTGGAGGCAGAGCAAAAGAAGGGCAGTAGCCGAGCAAGGAAAGGAGAGTAAGAAACAGCATAGGGTGAACAAACTAGCACACCAATAGCATGGACTACAAGGAAACCTGGATTGCAATCTTCCTGGACACAACAGGTTGCCACAATAATTCTGTTGGGTTGTGATGCCTCACATTCTGCATTCTCCAGTGAATTTGTTTAGTTGATTTCTGTCTTATTCATTCACCTAACAGCCATTTCTTATTGCCAGTCTGCTGGTCTGGTACTGCTTCTGTTAAACTAGAAAACTCTGGTTCTGGTTGTTATTTTGGGACTTTGGGGATTTCTTTGTCTGTTTGGGTTTTTTTTGTGGGTTTTTTTTTGTTTGTTTGTTTGTAAGAGATGCTGTAAAATCTGCCAGACTGATGCTCTTTTTCCCTTAAAAGTGACATCAACAAGCACAAAGCTCTCCCATCAGTCAGTCTGTCCCTCCCTAGTACAAAGCCCATTCCGTACCTCTCAGCTGCCGGTCCCAGGTCCAGGTAGGATGTCTTGCCCGTACTTCATTAATGGAAAGAACCAGGATATTTGAGCATTGATTTATGTGTTCTTCACTATCCCACGCCACATAAGGTTGCAGTTGCTGCCTGCTGATCTAGGAAAGACAAGCAAGAAAATGGGTTTCCTTCTGAATGCCACTCCCTCTTCATTGCACTCCCAGGGTTTGACTCATTGAAGTGACCTTATTCAGGACAATACCTAAGCACAGCCTTTGATTGCAATAAAGTGCTCTTTCAAACACAGAACAGTCATTTGCTAAGATAAACCTTGGGGAATGCACTGCATTTCCGTGCTGTGGCTCACGCTGATCACCCTGGAGTACCTGCATCAGGCCGTACTTCTGCCGTCCCTGGTCCCAGCCATTGTCCAGGAGCAGGCCGACACGGCTCTCCTGGGACATGATGCCTCCGATGAGCGCCGGGTCCAAGCAGAGGTTTCTGGCTACTCTCTTAATTGGGATCTCGTATCTCCTCAGGCGTGTGAGGTCTGCCTCAGCAGTCCTCCGTATGATGGCATATCCTGCTGCATAGGAAAAGGCAGACTTACACACCCCTGTCCAAACCCCTTGCTTCCCCCTTGAGCAGGTGTGTCAAAGGAGTAACTCAAGTTTTTAAGAAATCGCAACTTCATTAAGTTGGGCAGTGGGGTTTGAGGAATAAGAACAGCTCTATTGGCTCTGACAATGGCCAGGAAGCTGCTATTCCACTGCCCAAGGATGACCAGGGGAACGGGGAGACTTCTTAGGAGGTGGAATGCACGGTCCACTTCTTCTGCTGCACCTCTGGAGTCAGAAAAGTGAAGTTTCAAAATGGATTTGAAAAAATTGAGGGGTATGTTACTACAGATTGTCCACACTGCAGTAACAGCTGTGTTCCATTTCTAGAGAGTGCAAGCTTTTTTAAAGCAAATTTGAAACAGTTTGGAAACAACCAAGCAGGTTCACATCTATATTTGAACATCTGCAGTCAGGTGTCTGCCCTGGAAGAGCCTACATCTGAGGAACATGGCAAAATCCCTGGAGATATCAGCAGTATGAATGTGACATAGTCAGCTGTGTGGTCACACCAGGCAGTAACACCAGGCAAGAAAGAGAAATGTTCAGCACTGGCCAGCTCAGCCAACATGCCAGCACTCAGGACCTGGCTCTGTGTATCTTACCCTGGGAGCAGACAAACCCTGGGACTTTGTGAGAAGGCTGATGCTAAAATCCTGGCTGACAAAGAGGCTGTTTTGACTGAAAAGAGATGGTGCTATTTCCTTTTGCTTTGAGGCCAAAGATCCTGACTATGGGACATGAAGTTTGTTCTTCCATTTCCCATCAGGTCTGGAGGCTTCACCTGCTATTTTGGGAGAGGAAGTGTCACTTTCTCCCTTTTGGCTTATTGAATAGCTGCACCACATTTAATTTGGCAATGACAGGAGGTAAGGCATCTCTCTGTCAGGTACAAACAAGTTGACAAATCAAGCAATGAATGATACATACCACAGTCAGCGGCTCTTACAGGTGTACAGGAGATCGTGGGGGCTTGAAGAGCACTTATATCACCATAGCAACTGTAGCTCATGGATGGAGCTGCAATATTAAATGGAGCTGTTTGAGCACATAATATCTCAGAGGAGTATTGTTCAAATCCTGCAAGTGCATACAAGTCAAGCATGAGAGAGCCCAGATCTGCAATCCACATCCCCTTGTGTTGGCCCTGCTTGTGCAGTTGCCACAGGCCTCCATCAGTAATGTTATCAAAGAAAGGTAAAGAACAAAAATTGGTTCTTTTCTAATTGAATATTGAAGCAAATGAATCTAATGACTGTTTAGAGGAATATGCACCTGCCCTGTTAGGCCTAAAGGCTGGTGTGAGAGATGAGAACCAGAGTCTCTGCATTTATTTCAGAGGCCAGTTCCCATTCAATGCCCCCCAGCATTTGGAACCACTCAGATGATGGCTGGAGGTCACTGAGCACCCTGGCTGGGATTGCCTGCTGTGTCCCTCAATAACTTGGTGAGGAATTAATTCAGGAAAATGCTTGCCTCAGTCTAGGAAAATTACTGTTTCCTCAGTAACCAAGGAACAAATAGCCTCCATCAAATAGATTACCACTTTTGTGAGAACGTTTCTGAGAAGACCGGGAGATTGAATAAGGTTAGCTAGGAAAACCAAGAGGAGACATGGCTGTGACTCCTTTGGTTTCAGTCCTGTCCTCCAGATGAGATGGTTTAAAAGACACACGTGGGCAGCAAGCAGCCTCATACAGCAGCTGAGGACCTTCAGCCACACAGCATCTCACAGAGCCATGCAGGAAAAGAGCCTCAGGCCTACTGCACACTTCCTCTCCAGGGTCCTTCTGCAAACAGTGTGCTTTTGACAGCAACCCAAACCTGTCTTACCAACAAGGGCTGAAAGACCCAGCAACAGCAGTGCGGGGATCATGGTGATGGCTCTCCTCAGCTGTCCCGGGAGACCTGGAAACACAGTGGTTTGCAAAACATGGAGAAATTACTGCTGATTTTCAACAGCACTCTAGCAAAGTTGGCATGCCAAAAGCTTCCACCCTGAGGCGCCAGACAGGGATGGCGTTAGCTGAACAGGGTTGGGCAACAGAGGAACTTTCTCCCCTTAGGGAGGTTGGGATCCCTGTTGGCAGCCTGGACCAGCAGGGACCTTTTTACCCCTGTCAGTTGTCATTGCTTGCTCACACTGCCCCTTCTGAAGGCCCATCGTGTGTCTTTACGATGAGCAGGTCCACTAGCTTTGCTTTAATTTTAGGTGTTTGAAGTCTAATGTGCTATAAAGTTCACATTTTTATAGGTGTTTGAAGTCTAATGTGCTATAAAGTGCACACAACCCCTACCTCTCTGTTCAAAAAGGATTTTTCCTTGGCTTTTGGAAAAATTTGTTTTCAAAAATCAAGAACTATGACCCTTAATACTCTGCTAAGAGCATGCAAGGCAGCTCCAATATTTATTTGGTGAAATAATACTTATCTGTGTGATGCTGGCAGATAACCACTTTACTAATAAATGTGTGTGTTGTGCCTATTAATAAGATTCCAAAATATCACCAGATGATTGCTATCAAATGCAAAAACTTGAATGTATTTGCCTTGCTGATGAACACATTTAAACTGAGCAGCTTTTATGGCTTATATTTTTTTTTCTCAAGAAGATTTCAAACACAAAATACACCATGAGTTTTGTATGCAATTAACACTAATCTTGTTAACACTTGAAAAAACATTATCAGTTTTAATAGCATGTAACCATTTCTCTAGCCTGCATTTCTACTGCAAACCAGATTATATGTATATAGAAACACAAATAATCCACCAGAATCATTGGAAAAACTCCCTTGTCCCAACTGAGTTTATTCAGGCCAACAATGCCCACAGCCAGATCAGAATACACTTGGTAGCTCTGTCTGAGCTCTAACACTAAGGCTAATTATTCATAAACCCAGATCAATACAGCTTGAACCAACACCTGAATGAATTCAATGGTAAATCCATCTGATCCCTATTGAAAGCTATTGGATGTAGCTGTTTCCACATGCAGGAATTTTTTTCATTTTACTCCCATCACAAAAACCTCACAGGCTTTATATAGAAACATCATAGCAATCACAATATTGGCAAAATTCTAAATCAAAACAAATCAAGGCTTCTGGTTCTAAATAGAAATTCTGTGAGTGAATTCAGACTCACCTGTATTCAGTTGTCCTTCCTCTGAGGCAGGTCACTTGACGACTTTATATATATATACATGGGAAAAGGTATCCACCCTATGGGCTTTGGAATGTTAATTCCTACCTAGTGTGATGACTCTTTTATATTACACTAAGTAATATATATTATGAGCTTAAAACTCCAGTGATTTCTTTCATGCAAAGATTTGCACAAAGGTGGTTAGTCAGACTTGGGACAGCTCTGTGAAAGGAAATAAACACTGTTTTTTCTCCATCAATAAGCACATTGATGCACAGAAAATGACTTGAAGAAATTATTTAAGTGAATCAGTGGCAGAAGCCATGCAAAAAACAGATCCCTGTGTAGTCCTCTCCTTGCTTTGCATCTGGACATATTTCTGGAAGGATTGGTTTTGTCTTGTTTCTTCAATGGTTTCAGATAGGAAAGCTTTTAATTAAGTATCATACTTAATTAAGTATCATACTTTAATTACGTACCATATGAATTTTAACAAGGACAATTAACTAAAATCATCCCAGTGCTTCATTGTTTACAACAAACTCAATTCAGGATGGGCACTTGACTATTTTGAGAGCAGAGGCAGGGTCTGAGTTTAAGATGTGGGGAGGTAGGAGTTTGCACCAGAAATTAGGAGGAGGAAACTGGTCTCTCAGCAACTGAAGTTAGTGGGGACACACAGAGGGGCTCTGAAAGACTTACACTTTGCAGCCAAGACACTTTTCACATATCTACAACATCTGAGTCACTTGGAAAAGGAAAGACAGTCTGAGAGGCCAGTGCCCTTCAATCCTGTTTCCTTTCCCACATTTTTCTCTTCCCTAGACTCTGCCCAGCATGTATGGAGGTTAGGAAGGCCAAGATTTTCTTCTGGTGGCTTTCTCTTTATTATTTAATGCATCATGAATCCATCTTTTCCCATTGCTCTTTTGGGACTGGGGTGGCAGGTAGGAAATGCTGTTTTGGCCAGATACTAATGAATATGTTCAAAAAAAGGCATTGTTACAGGAGGTTTAGTATAAGGGTTAAGGTGAGTCTTAAATACAGAACTCCTACTGAAACCTTCCCAGAGATTACAACAAAGCTAGGCAATCATTCTTTGTGCACAAACCTGTTATCTTCTGTGGTATCTCAGACTAGACTATCACGTAATCCTTTTACTGCGATTGTAACTTTTTACTGGGATTTTACTGGGGTCTAACATTTTGAACAGCAGAAGGTAACATTTGACATAATGTAAGGTGCACATCTTTGTGGTGTTGTCATGGTCTAACTGTTAGAAAATAGAAACATCGCATGTACAGTGTGCTTTAGTCCCTTCAAAGGTTATAGCTACTGATTAAATGCTGAAGGGAAATACAATAAGAAGAAATTATCTGGGAAAAGCTCATAGGGCACAGCTTGATGGCAGCAAACCCAGTAGATATATACATTTATCCTGTACAGAATGAGACAATAATTTTGCATTAGAAAGCAATGTATTGTCTTAAATAGATTATAACAATTTAGTATTAACATCTGGATATCCTTTGTAAAAACAGCATGATGTTAGTGACAAAAAACTAAAGTTCCTCTGTCACTGAGCCTGTGTTCATCCTGATGAGAAGTAGCCTATAATCTTCTTTGAGAAGTAGCCTATAATCTTAGATAAGATTTATTTCCTAATATGTTGTCCACTTGCTTATGGTCCTTAAGATAAAGTTTTGAATTTAAGTACTGCTTGTTTTTGCTACATATTTTTCACTTCCATTTGTTGCCATGTAATCACATTTTTCTACATTTCACAGTAGTCCCATGAATTCTTAATGCCTATTCTATATTGCATTGCTCCTTATATACTCATTGAGTAGTGGATGTTATGTTTTAAATATAAGTTTTTATCTGTGCTGCTATAGTCTCTTAGGTCCCTGGGACAGATTCCTTGTATTCATACAAGTTCCACTGTACACCCAAATAAGAGGATACTTTTTCAGCAGTGTTATGGACCTTTTCTCGCTCAAAACCTCTTTATCCACACAAATTTTTCCAACTGCCTTTTAGACTAAAAGCCAAAACCAAGCACCCTCTATGCTCATATACACTGAATGGAGCAGGGCTCTCAGCTAGTGAATTTGCCCAAGGCACCACCACCTAATAAGAGCTGTACCATGTTAGAAAATACCATCTGCTAAAAGATCTTTGTGGAGCTGTGTAAACACAGAGCATTGAGTGTAGATGAGCCACTTAATGAGAGTGAGCTGCATCTGTCACTAGTACAGCATATTTTGTCATTTTTATGGTAGATTTAATTTGGAAATCTTCACCAGGAGTAGCGTCAATACCTATTCTCCTTGTGTTTGGTTTGGTCAGCACAGCATGTGACTGGGAGGGAGGGGAAGGAAGTCAAGGAAAGAGGAGTTCACTTATGAAATAATATCTGCATTGTCTTAAATTTAAGAAGCAGGAAAGGTTCCTGGTATTCATGGGCATCCTGGCATTAAGCTGCAGTCAGTGACCACAAACACGCTTTCTCTGCGATCTGTCAATGACACTGTTGGTTACATTCAAGTAAAGGGAGAGCAGAGTGAACAAAAAATGTTACCTGACACAATAGCATTTTCCACTTGTCTTACATAAACTAGAAGGGATCACTCCTGAGATCTGAAGCACACCAAGGTTCAGTTCTTTCCTACTCACAGATTTTCACTTTATATTTTTCCCCCTCATGCCAAGGGAAGTTTTTACATTCTGCTTGATGGAGAGGTGATAAAAATGGAGCATCATTTTGAAAGGATTACATGCTGCACATGTTATTCTCCTTTAGGTTGCAGGTTTTAGTATCACATGTCACTGGGTGGTGAGAATACCATCTAAATTACTTGGAATGATACCCACATTAATTATTGTCTCCATTGTGAATTTCAACTTGTTCATAACATCAACAGCTAGGTGAATTTCCCACTTTGTTCCTTTTGTCTCGGACGTAATTACAGGGAACACCAGATAGTCTCAGACTTTGTAACTGCTTTATAGGGAAGCTGCCCATCACTGCTGACGTAGGTTGGATACCTACCACTAACTGACCAGTTAAAGATGCATCTGTAGCATCATCTCAGACAAATCCACCCAAAGGGACACACCCAATTTAATAATTAAATTTCCATAGTTTTTTCTTTCTAACATCTAGTATACCTGGAAGTAATCATAGAATAATTTAGGTTGGAAAACACTTCTAAGATCATCGAGTCCAGCCATTAACACAGCACTGCCAATTCCACCACTAAACCATGGCCCTAAGGACCACATCTACACATCTTCAAAAGTCTTCAAACTTGTAACACATGAGGCTGTCAATTTTCATTCTATTCAGAAGCAAAGAAGTGCTGAGGGTCACAATCTTTTCCTTTACCTTGCCTTTCTGAAGAATGCAGATGAGCATTGAAGTAACATCCCACTTTGCAACTGTCTGGTCTTCACATGAAGTATCTAAGGCCAGAAGTGTTTAGGAGGGAGGGAAACAAGTATTCTTCTTTTGCTCTAAAATGAAGTTTTTAATTTTACTGTAGGAAAGGTGTCCTAGCAAAAAGGTCACTGGACTGGATTCTGTGAGAGCTTGTTCACATCCCATCTTAAACAGAGATCTATCACTGAAAGCAAGTAATTCAAAGTTTGAGCTAAGTTAGGGTCCTGCACATGGGTCGGGGCAATCCCAAGCACAAATATAGGCAGGGGGATGAATGGATTGAGAGCAGCCCTGAGAAGGACTTGGGGGCATTGGTTGATAAGAAGTTCAACATGACCCAGCCATGTGCACTCACACACCAGCAAGACAGCTGGGTCTGGGCTGCAGCAAAGTCAGCTGTGGCCAGCAGGCTGCGGGAGGGGATTCTGCCCCTCCACTACAGTTGCATGAGATCTGGGCTCCCAAAGTAAGAAGAATGTGCAACTGCTGGAGCAAGTCCAGATGAGGGTCATCAAAGTGATCAGAGGGCTGGAGCACCTCTCCTATGAAGACAAGCTAGGATTTGGATTATTCAGCTAGGAAAAGGAAATACTCTTGGGAGACCTTATAGCACATTCCACTGCCTAGAGAGGCCAAACAAGAGAGTTGTGGAGGCACTTTGTACAAGGGCATATGACAAAGGGGAATGACTTCAAAATGACAGAGGGTAGGTTTGGACTTGATGCAAAGAAGAAAGTCTTTGTGTGAGACACTGAAACAGGCTGCTCAGAGAAGTTGTGGGTGCCCCATCCCTGGAAGTGTTGAAGGCCACACTGTACAGGGCTTTGAGCAACCTGGGCTCATGGAAGATGTCCCTGCCCATTGGGCTTGGAACTAAATGATGTTTAAGGTCCCTTTCAACCCAAACCATTCTGTGTTTTGACGATAACTATTAAGGACATTTCTGTGTGCCTGGAATTAATGATGCAAAGCATTGAGGACTGTTCACATTCTACAAAACAAACAGGAAACCATTTCAGGCTTTTTTCTAGGGTGGTGCACTAACAAAACAAATAATTAGCAAGGAGGAAGTAGATCAGGAAGGTAATTAATGTTGTTCTGTGTATTACAATCACCTGATTTTCATATAATGTCATCTTGGGAAAAGCCAGTGTTACTGAAGGTTGCATGGTTTGCAAAGAAGGTAAGTTCATTTTTAACCCTTTCTTATACGAGTCACATGTTGAAGTCATACCACCAGGTATGACTGGTGGGTGATGCTTGAATAGGCTGTGTTCCAAAACATAAATTGTATTAACACAGATTCAACACCGAGCTGACACAGCTGCATGGCTACTAGACCAGTGTTGGCTTAGTTTAGGCAGCTCAAGCCATGGCTGTAACAATTAAGCAAACCCCAAAAAATAGCTTTAGAATATGCACCTTATGGGCTCTCTAAAAGTAAGCTTTCTTAACTAGTTCCTTTCCATCAACAAGCACCCAGTATTTCTCAGTGTACATGCACCTAATATTAGCCAAATTTGAACAAGGTATTTTTGGGTGATGCTCTGGGGTGTTATGTACTGCTTTAGCCAGTTTGATGTGTTACCTTAAATTGATGAAGAAGGTATGAGCATAAGATCCCTTCTTTATTATATGATCCAAGAATGGGGCTCTGCAGAGGGACAGGGAACAAGGAGCATCTGGCAGACTGCAGTGTCTTGGATCACCACATTCATATTGGACTGGCTGAATGCTGAAGGCTCCCAAGCATGATGCAAGAACAAAAGATCAGAGTAGACCTTTTTTGTGTCAAATGTGGTGGAACTTATTTCCATTTATCCTTTAAACGTGACTCAGGAGCAACATACGCCTCAGAAGAGTTCTCAAGCAGTCTACTGTAATATCAAGTACCCTCACCTTCTGATTCTTAGATGCTTTTCTTCAGCTCCAGAGCATAACTCATGCTCAAACTGTCACATACGGCTGTTCTCAAGAGACAGATCAGCCACTACTGACAGAATTTTCCTTTCAAAAAGTTGGTTACGCAGTTATTGTATATGCAATGAGTACAAAAGCCATGTTATTTCTGCATCAGCTAGTGCTTGTTTTTGTGTATGTGAGAAATGAAGTGACAGCATCCCTCACACTAGATTGAAAACACCAGCTTTACTCTTGTGGGAAAGACAAAGGGCTTCTTTTAGAAACTGTACTGGTCAAAGCCCAAATTTCTATAGAAATTTCTGTAGAAAAGCCTTCATTTTAGTATTTCTAGGTGGGGGATAGAAAAAAGGGGTTTACTTGTAACATAGGACTTGACAGCATCAATTCACCTTTTGAGTTGTCCTCCCTCCACCCCTGTGACACTTGCAGGTAATCTGGCCTACTAATGGGATCTGAGAGCAGCTAGTCAGTTGATGCCTCTTTCTTGGACCAGACTTCTTCACACTCTCAAATCCCAAACCTCAACTCAGCACTTCACTTTGGGGTAGATTTCTAGAAACAAAACCCAGGATCAGTCAGTGATCAAGGAATGTCCAGTCGTGTCCATATAATTCAGCATCAAGAGCTGAACAACTGAGATCTTGTTTGGTTATTGCCTTCATCTTTTTTTTTTTTATTATTTCATACCAAGCATCAGGCACAGACTTAAGCACTGATCACTATATTAAAGTTATATGCTGAGTTCAGGCATAAGCCCCATCACTTCCAAAGCAATAACTGAACTTTTCTCATCTCTTTGTTGTCTAACAATCTTTCATGGCTGACACATGCCAGACTAAGTACCATTTTGTGATTGGTCAAGGCTCAGGAACCTTAGTCAGTCATGTCCTCACATACCTCATCCATCTGCAGTAAGCAATTAATCACATAAGACCTGCGTTCCTTCTGCATCTTGCAAATCATCATCATCTCATCTATCAGCCATATGGCCACTAGATTGTTGTTGACAAAGCTAATCTTTCTGCAAGTCTGTACAGTTGACACTTATTTGAGCTGGTGCTCTCTGTATTGTGAAACTTCTAGCTTGCTGTCCCAGGTCTTATGATCATAAACAATTCATTAATTTAACCTGCATGGCAAAATCATTAAACTCTACCACAAAAGAGTAATTTGTTCCTCACTACTCAAACTAGATGAATTGCCCATTTCTTAAAAAACTTCTAGATTTCAGCAAAAATAAAATGTTTATGTTTGAATTGCTCAATTCAAAGTAATATGTAGGCTGGAGGTGCAACCAAGAGGACTGTTCAGTAACAGTTTTAATGTTTATTCAAGACAGAATGCGCAGAAACCAGAAAAGTTTTCATGAAAGTAAAGAGTTGAAGGAGCCAATCTTTGAGATCGCTACTTTCAAAATAAATCTAAACTTACAGTATGAACAGTCTCAACTTCCCTTGTTACCCATGTCCACGGCAGGGGGTTGGAACTAGAAGATCTCTAGGGTCCCTTGCAACCCAGCCCATTCCCTACCCAAGCCACACATTCCTGCAAACTCCTTGTATCAGCACTAGACTATGTGTGGTCATGTTACAAGCTTGAGGAAGGAAGAGGTCCCAGGAACAGGGAAGATTAACCTAGAAAAAAAATCATCAGCTTAAAGTGACATGAAACCACAGACTCCAAGTAGGATTTGCACTGAGTTTGTAATGAGGCTATTCATGTGTGGAACTGAGTAACCTCCAACAACACACTGTTCTGGAATCCTGACAAGCCCACGCATTTCCACACAGCATGCAACTACATTAGAGGTGATTTTATATTTAAACAGCTTATTCAACACAATTAGGGCTCAGTAATGAGTCCTGCTAAGACACTTGTAAAAATATTGTTGGAACATTGGTTTCCTGGATTTCATACAACTGGATGCAGGGGAAAAAGTGATCCTGCATGTTAGGACAGAACTGTATATCACCTATTAGAAATCCAGAAGGGGCTCAAACAAACTTTCTGATGGACTTTATTAATAGAGAAATTATTCCACAGCACCTAGATCTTCTTTGAAAGGATACAGTAGACAACATTAGAATTAAAATAATTTTATTTCAATGTACATGAACAGAAATAAAATATAATTTTTAAACTTAAAGAGATATATTGCTGGGCTGGCCCAATCACAAGTGTTCTCTACTACAAGGCAGCAAGACTGGCTAGACCCACTTCACTGCTATTTGGACCAACTGGGTTCAAAGTACCACTTCAAAAGGGTCCTTCAGCAGAAAGCAAACAATTTTTCTGAAAATTAAAAAGAAAACTCATCAATGGTTCACTGTGTCCAAGGAAGATCCCTCTTAAAAATTCTGTCCATGACTGAAGAACAGCACACAGTATGCAGCACTATATCTAAACGATCAAGGTTTCTCCCAAATACTTTTCTCTATTCTACTCTCTTGTACAAAGCATCTGCTATAAAATCCACACGTTCACAACCACAGAATGATACAAACCTGTGAACAAGGCTGTTTTCAAAATGCTTGTTGCTATGTGCTATTGCCTGC
Organism: Chloebia gouldiae; assembly: GCA_003676055.1. Taxonomy (NCBI): domain Eukaryota; kingdom Metazoa; phylum Chordata; class Aves; order Passeriformes; family Passeridae; genus Chloebia; species Chloebia gouldiae. Next base: position 27,823,593 of record QUSF01000007.1, on the reverse strand, counting down.
TGTATCAGCTCTGACATGCAGCATTCATACATGGTAAAAGAGCATTTCTCTTGGCCATCTATTTCAGAATTCACAGAAGTTATGACTGTTTTTATAACTTATAGTGCAATGCAGTTAATTAATTCAATGGCATGATACGGCACCATAAGAAAGCAATTACTTGTTAAAATGCACAATTTCTTTACTAATAATTTTGTGGTGCTTTACTGATAATATAAGTAATAACAAATATAAAAAGACAATTGGAAGATGAACTTATAAAGAACAATCTTTTTTAGAAGTGTATGTTACCTCCTTTAATAATGAAAAACAGAAAAAAAAAAACCTTGTCAGATTCAATGAAAACAACAGGAAGTAGTTCCTCACACAACACAGTTAAACTTTAACCTCCTTGCCACATGATGTGGATGCCTGGATACTATGAGGATTTAAAGAGATTCTTCTTCCATTATTTTAAGCAGTGAATGCTCTCAGATACAGTGTTTCCCAAGCCACAGATTGCTTAAAGTAGAGTGTGGGGAAGCATTGCTATCTGGTAACCCTGTTTTCATTCTTCCTTGCGCATCTCCTTTTAGCCACTGAGACCAGATCCTGGGCCAGAGGGACCTTTGGTCTGACTTCATACAGCTGTTTCTAAGTTACTTCAAAACATTTCATAAACTTATACTTAAGACAAAGGGCTTAAGTTCATCATTTGCCATGTCATTTAGTTAGAAGGACTAAGATTTTCAAATTACAAATGACTTCCAAAAGAGGAAAAAAAATACTTAAGCTTTCTCCTGCTGTGACTCAGTTGTATAAAACTGTATAGAAAAATGAGAATTATGTGCAGATGTAATGAAAAGCAGTAAGCTTTATAAAAAACATTCTTAGAAATGTACCACGCATAAACAAAAGATGATTTACAAATATATTTAGCGGCTCTTCTAGTCATCATCAGAATCTGAATCATATATCTTTCCTCTGATGGTCTTCTTGTCCAGCTTCGTAAAGCTTGTTCCATATTTCTTTTGACTTTGAAAAGGTGGCTCCATCAAGTTTCCACTACAGAAAAAGCATAAGACAATTTAATTAAAGCCATATTCTTACAGACTGTAAGCATCATGTCTAAGGACCTGTTTCTCCAGAAAAACACATTCTAAGAGAACACAATGCCTATATGCCACAGACACCCTAAGCAGCACTGTGGTGTTGCTAGCATAGCACACCCTGGTCAAAATGGCCTGGATAACTGCAGTTAAGACAGGAGCGTGAAAGTAAACAGCACCTGTAAGTGGAGCTGTAAACTGAAAAGGCTTTTCCTGCGAACTGATCATGCTGAAGACAGCAATATGTCAGATTAAACTGCAACTAGGGAATTACAGAGAGACTTTTTCAAAACAGGTGAGGAGCCACCAGCACAAAAGCTAAAATGTTGCTAACAGGGTCTTTGGTGTCAAAACTGGGATTTGCCAGAGGCCACCCTGTGCTATCTCTTCCCTGCAGGACTGCAGGTCTTCTACAGGACTGTGGGGGAACTCACACCTCAGAGTGCCCCTGTGATCCTGCAGGGGCTCTCTCACCACCATGGGCCTCCATGGGAATGGGCCTGTGTTCCCTGCTGGGAGCAGCAGGTTTTCACATAAAGCTGGAGCACCTGCTTCTCTTCCAGCAGGGTTGGGCAAGGAGGGAAATCCCCGCTGGCTGCTCAGAAAAGGGTGTGCCCTGCTTTTGCTCACATGACCTGTGAAGGGTTTGCATCCAAGCGTCAATGACTGTGTGAGCAATTACACCAGTTGCAACCTTCTGGAATTAGCTACAAAGGAGTGCTTAGAAATTTGTAGTTCCTTTACAAAATGTGAATACTCTTTTGCTGAAATTAATCCTAAATACGCAGTTCACCGATTGTGATTTAATCACATACATTAACATACCACTTGAATCCCGATTTTGGGCAAATAATCTGACCTAAACAGTTTTTCCCCCTAAATAAAGTATACTCTTTTACAATCTGCTATCCCACAGGGTGAAGGAAAAGAAGTATTTCTAAGCTCTGAGGAGGCCTATGCCCTTTTCAGGAAGTCTAGAGAGTGGGACATTACTTTCAGAGTAGTGAGGAATTGTGGCTCGCATTGCAAAGCCAGAGTCTGCCAAAAGGAATGAAAAACAAAATTCTCACACTCCACAAGGAGCTATGAACAAATACACAGTACTAGTAGAGTGAAGTAGAAGTAAAATTATGCCATAAGCCAATGTATCAATGTTTAGCAAATTCAGTGGTGCTTGATACAACTCCAGTGAAGGATTTTACCCATAAAAGGCTGGTGCTGTCTAAAATATGCATCCAAGCTGTCTCTGCATATTTGCGTTTTACTGAACTGGGAAATACCAGTTGTTTTAACTGGTATTGTTTTAACTGTTATTGTTGTCATTTCACTCAAAGTTCAACAGTTACTAAGCCAAATTGAGAAGCAGTTCCTTTGGCTTTAAGATACAATACTTCTTGCCAAAATTTTACCTCATTAGACATTTAAATAAATGCAGGTAATGAAATTTGTAATTTGAAGTGCACTAAATACATTCAAAACAATAGAGCAAAATTTAACCTAAAAAGAGAGATGACATTTGAACCACATTGGAAAGGAACGCAGAATTTTGGTAAATAATTCTCCTGTAAAGTTAGGCTATTGTGGTGACAGGTATGTTCTACTGCCTTTTGTTCTGTAGTGTTTAACAAGGTATTTATGATGATTCTATTGTACTGTTACAAAGTTTATTTACACTTATTCTAATTGTTTTCCATTTACAGTACAGTCTGTTGAAGGAAAAGGTATATTCATGTATGTAATAATGTATGTAATACTGACTTAGATGCAGTTTAAGAATGACTCACTGAATTTGGATGAACAATGCTCAGACTTCACTGTATTGCAACTGTGACATGAAGCATCTATAGATGTTATAGAATTACATTAGATGCACAACACTGAAACCATATCAGAGCATCACTCTCATACTCCATACACCTCATGACAAGAACTGTATTTATTTTTATTACTCTATAAAGGACAACTCAACACTCAATACAATGTCTCAATACTTTGCCAAAGAGATTATCATCTTTCCCTTGATGAAGCACACAAATTAAGTAACCAGATTAAACTCTTACATGTCTTTTAGCATACAACATATTAAAGTTTCAACTTTTCAGATTCTCCAGTCTGCAAGCTCATTCTCTTTGTACTTAACCTGAAAATAAAAGAATCACAAAACACTTAATTACCTGTAATTAATTACATCTGCGCAGCCTAATCTCCATTCTAAGGTTTCTGTAGTGAAGTCATCAGTGTTACCGAGGTCAGTAAAGCCCACAACGTAGTCTTGTGTTTTTCCATCTCTTATTAGTGCTAGAGTGGGAATTACTTTGATGCGCAGTCTCTCGCACAAGAAAGGAGATTTTTCAGCATTTAATTTCAAGAATTTTGTCTCAATGTGCTTTTTGGCTAATACAGTCAAATGTTTGTCCATTATTTGGCACCTGTGGAAAGATTAACCCAAAATATATAAAGTGTTAGAATGAATTAGCTGATGAATATGCATTTGAGAGGAAGTTTAAAAGGAGCACTAAAGAGCTAGTTCTATAATGTTAATACTTAGACATTACTTCTGTAATAGAGAATTTAGTTTGAAGAGAAACTTTCAGAGGTAGCTGGATTTAATGACTAATAGTGGAACAGCTTGGAGCACCTCTACTGTATAATTATACCATCCCTTTCTCTAATTTCTTCCTAATTACCTTCCATACACCTGGAAGCCTCACTCTCATTTCTGGAGGCCTGCACTTACTGATTACATTTCCTTCTATTGTTCCAGCTCTAACTTCACTGCTTGTCAACTAGAAAAAATTCTCTACACATGATTTCTTCAGAGAAGTACTCTCTCAGCATGTTAGAGAATTCTGGATTTTTGCAGTCACTACCTTCACAGCTGAGATGCAGTAACTCAGAGTAAGTGGGGAAAAAAGTGATTTGCACAGACTCTTTTACACAGTAGTGCTAAAGGCATAAATATTTTGTTTCTCTGTTGCCATGGAATAGGAGTGAGCATACAACTATTGTTTCTCAGCCATGGGACAGTGATGTGAAATGCTCAAAACACTTGTCAGATCACAGAGATTTGTGGACTTGTCACCTGCAATCTCAGCTTTCTGGATTGTCTTCTCTAGGTGGTTTGTCTTAGCTGCATTAACTCTGTGATGCAACTGTCCTTGAACTCGAGAGGAGAGCTGAACAGATCAAAAAGCTGGACTGGGCTAAGATGAAAGCAACTTGATACGTGGTTAGTTAACCCAACACACAAGCTTCAACCTGTCAGCATGACACACTTTACAAAGCACTTTCTCAGAAGTTCCTTCTCCTGTCTGAGCCTACAGACTTTGCTGATTCAAGAAACAAGAACCCAAACCTGTCCAAAGCTACTTTATTTGCAGTGACAGCCTTTCACTCTCTTGAGTCAAAGCTAGCCACACACAACTGCTTTAAACACTGAGGAAATGTAGGACATGGATACCTCACTGCAAAATCCAGCCTAGACCTCTTTCAATTTCTCACATGGAGGCTGTTTCAGTTTATATTCTGTAAGCTAGAGAGAATGTAACACCTTTGGGGAAAAAAAACCCCAAAGAACCAAAACCAGGACAACTGGCTCCTCCATCAATAAACTACTCTACTTTGCAACAGCATTTTAACAGAACACATTGAGAGAGACCCAGTGAGGAACAGCCTGTAACCCAGAACTCCCAAAATGCTTCCAAGGAAGTGGGACATCTTAGTTTGGGTTCCTATTCTGAGTCACCACATATTCTCAGATCCAGGTGTCTCACACACTAAAAAAAGTGACAGAATCACAAAGGCACAGGCACAAAGGGAAAGCAGCTGCAACTGATCCTTTCAAAGTAAAACGTTAAATTCTCAAGATGCCTAGACAAGATTTTTGGGTATTTTTTTTTCTGTTTGCCAGAACCACCCAGATTATCTCTATCCGGACTAACCACAGCCATCTTTTTGAAATGCTGCACTTGTATGGTCTACATTTACAGACCTAGCTGCCTCAAACTAGATCAATAATGAAACACAGCAGTCTCTCACATATTGTCAAAGAGGTTATACATCTATGTTCTAATCAACTATGTAGCAGAATATTAACTGTTGTCCAGTCATGCTCAGAATAACTGTAGTGGAAAAAATACATTTAAAAAAATCAAATATCTTGAAAATTGACTGAGATTTATAATGAAGCAATGTGAATACTTCTAAGAATGCCTGTTCATGAGTGGGATTTGAAAGAACAAAAAATACATCTGTTTTTGTAGACATCTTTAAACAAAAGTTTCTTTAGCACAGCTTATTTGCATACCTGAATGTTGTATCTCTATAGAAATGGCAAACCACATTTTTACTTTCTTTGACTTCTTGGAAAAAGTCTCTCTCGCTTGGGATTTCTCTATATTCTCCATGTCCTTTTGAAAGCCACTCCTTAAAAAACATAGAAGCAAATAATGTTAGTCTATCTGTTGTGCAAACTCTACAGCTTTTAGAAAATGAAGAGGGGCCTGCAGTGAAAACCCATTTCATACAGTAGTGGAGAAACAAATTACTTCTCCCCTTTCAGTTTTACTTTAAAAATACACAGATAAGGCCACATTACTTATTTGGAAATACAAATCTTGTACAGAGTTACATAAAATTCTGCAATGCATCCTCACAGTAAGACAAGAATATTTGAAATAATACAACAAGAACTCCTGGCATTTGAAAATTTTTGTGTACACTCGAACTCATATAAACTTAGTCAAGTAATTACATGAATTAAATAAATTTCTTTTAATTTTTTACTCTATGAAAAAAATCAGTGAGAGAAAAAGTGTACTAACTCAACTGGAATAGATGATGCTTTACCTATCAAATATACATTGAAGGGATCTTAACATGAACCAGGCTCACAGAAAATCACTCAGAAAACATGTATGCACCATCAGTCATACAAATTGCTGTTCTTAATCTTGCAGTTTTGTCTTAGAAAGGTGAAAGAAAAAAAAGGTTTCCAAGCAAACCAAAGATATCCTGTAAGCTAAATTAGGACAGAATAAAGAATCTCCTGAATACTGCATACATTAAAAATTCATGGAAGTACGAGCATATGAAGAAGTCATCATGATGAAAATCAAGAACCCACTTATTCCTCAACTGTGATTATGCATTAATTCCCCTCTCCACAGATTTATTCCGGAATAGTGTCACAGCACAGTCCTTCTACTGAGCAGTATCCTACTTCACATTTGCACTTGAAAGTGTGTGAGGACAGTGACTGAAGCCCAAACGACATGAAAATGTTTTGGCATGAGATCTATCACGTGTTCACATCCAAGGACATCTAAGTGTTATGACTTCTGAAAAAGGAAAACACTTGAATCAAACATAAACTGAACTTCTGAAGACAAGTGAATAGTGTGCCACTTTCTCTATTTCTGTGTTTACAGAACCAAAGCTACTGGTGCTGCCTATCCTCCAGCATCCCAGCCATGCCATTTCACTGCATTCCCATTTCAAAGTCTGGCATCAGCTTTTAAGGTCTCCATCACAGCCAGGCATCTCCTTCCAGCCAACTCACTTCTCCCCCACCACAACCAATTTCTTGTTTAGGTTAGCTCAGATGGAATAAGCTGAGAAACCTACAGCTTCCTTACTTATAATTCAGGTCTCACACCATATGTCACCAAAATTATAGTGTAAGCTATTGTTCAAAAAGAGCTCTGAGGGAGCATAAAGACCTCATTTGACATGAGGTGTCAGGTCCCAAGGGAGTATTTCCTCCCTGTAAGAGGAAATGAGCAGTCATACAAAGAGACCACTTCATTGGCTTAGAAGGAGTGTGACAAATGATTGCAGCCTACGAACAAGGAAAAATCCCATTTCACCCTTCTATAAAATACCTTAACAAAAGGGCGCCTATCACCTGCTGTGAGTAAAAATCCAGGAGCTACAGAAGGAAAACGCTTCAGAAGGAGCCTAAAGCCTTATGGTTAGGTTACCTATAGGACTTATGCTTTCAGATTGCAATGTTCAGTACACACAGACACACTCAAATCTCTGTATGAGACTCCTTATCCTAGCCTTATTGTAACAATCACAGAGGTGCTTCTCACCTCCTGTTAAAAAACACAAAGCATGCACACGTGGACAGACACTTACTCTCCTGGATAATTTAAAAAGCATAGAAGGGAGAGAAAGAGGGGAAAATCCACAAAACCAACCAAACAACCCCAAAACACTTAGTTCACATATACAGTTCCCAAAAAGTCTGCTACCCTCTACACATCAGGAGTCTGCACTACAGAAATTACTTGTTTCTGCTGCTGGCTCTTTTTTAGGGCCTCAAGCCTCCTCTGTTTAAGGCGTTCCAATTCATCTTCATCCATTTGGTCCAGCTTCTGTATTTCAGCATCCAGATGTTCTTCCACAACCTTGGTTGACTGAAGTATTTCATTCTCCAGAACTTTTTGAAGAATATCAACAGAGGTATCAGCAGCCATCTTTAGCTGGAAAGTGGTCTCTGCAGAGCTGTGGAAACAGTGATACAAGGAATTAGGATTTATATAAACACTTAATTAAAACTCTGATCTCTCTTTGCTTGCAGTTCACGCCATATAAAAACAAAGTTCTCTGCTATTTCAAGACAAGAGTAGTTAGCAGATAGTTCTTTTCTTTACTGTAACCCACTTTGAGGAATATTTTCATGATGAACACTGATGGATGGTAAAGATACAAATCAAGTCCTATTATTTCAGCCCCAAAGGCAGCTACTGAAGATATAAAGGAACTTAAAATTGCTTGTTAAAATAAAGAAGAAAAAATAATCACTTCCAAAAGGATACTCATCCTGAGCCAGATGTACCTACTTTAACAAATACTCTGAAACAAGATTCATTTGGAGAGCTCCAAGCTGCTGGGAGGAAGTATAAGATGCCTCAGAACAAGTCTAAGCAACGTTCAGTATGTAAGTTTGTGCCAGTAGTTTAAATGCAATTACTTTAAGCTACTCAAGCACAATAACATATATAAATCTGAATTAACTCTCCTCAGCTACAAGAAAGACAAGGTGCTCAACAGCAAATGCTCTAGGCCAATACACAGCTTTAATTGGTTCCAGAAAATTGCTATTGCAAACAGCACCCTATGGCAGCCAGCAAGAGGATTTAAAAGCTACTACTTAATTGCTGTGTGAAGAAACGCAGCCAAAATAATTTTCTGTAAAGTTCTCCCTGCCCAAACACATCAAAAGACTCAAAACTCTAAGCAGCGCAAGAAGAGTTGTGACAACACAATCGACTGTTCTTCCCAATAAACTTACACTGCAGGAAACGATCAGTGTAGTGACTGACAGTTCTGAAACAGTGACAGTGCACAGTCACCCTACTCAAGACTCTCAACCTGCTGACCACAGATCTGAGGCGCTGAATTTGGGTTCCAGGGTACTCTTGGCTGTATTTCAAAGCAGGCGAACTGCCTCTGTGAACACCTTGCATACACAGGCAAGAGAACATTTAAGTAACGACGGGAAAAGTTCGCTGCCGTCCAGCACCGCAGCGCCAGCAGTGCCCGGCCGCTGCCGCACGTGTCACTGCCGCACTCGCTCGGCCCCGTCTTCCCAAAGATGCTAATCACAAACTCTGTTTGCCCCCCACCCTTTCTTATGTTTCCAGAGGGAATATGAACCTTGCCGACGAAGATCAGAGACCAGCAGGTCTCCAGGCGAGACGGAGAGACCCTGCTCAGCTGGGGCAAAGGGAGGCTCGTCCTCCAAGCACTGAGGAAGGAAAACAGCACCAACCCCCGCCAGTCCCCACTGCAATCCGAGGGGCCCGGCGATATCCCGGCTCTCGGAAACCCGCGTGCCAAAAGGCTTTTCCAACAGCCAGGAGCCTCGGCACCACCGCGGGGATGCGGTTCCGCCGCTCGGCCGGGAAGGGGCGCCGGGGTCCCGGTCGAGCGGGGCGGCACACGGCGGGGGCATTGCGCAGGCGCCGCGCGCCTCCCTCCGCGGGGTCGCTACACAGAACGCCGCAGGCAATCCACGCACCCGGCTGAGGACGTTCTCTCCAGGGGCGCCGCGCCGCCCGGCCTGCCCCGGGCTCGGTGCTGGTGGTGTCGCCGCCCGCGGCCGCACCCGCGACGCCGACCCGGTCCCGGCACCGCCGCTCACCCTCCGCTCCCCCGCGCGCCGGCCGCGCCCCTCCGCCGCTATCGCGAGAGTCGGCGCGGGGCGCACCGCGCGCGCGTGGAACTCCCCCCGAGGCGGTGGTTGGCCGGGAAATCGGGAGCGCGCCCCTGCGGGAGGCCGCGCGCGCACCCGCGGAACTACCCCGGACGCGCTGACTGGCCGCGGGCCCGCGCCCCGCTGGCGCGCGTGCGCTCCGTGCCGGGTGCGTGGGTGCGTGCGCAGGCCGCACCTGCCGCGGGAGCTGCGGACTTGCAGCCCGCCCGCCCCGCGGGAGCAGCGCGGCTCGCCCGAGGCGGCCCCCCCGTTCCGCAGCGCCCCGCCCCCGCCAGCTCCGGCCTGCTGGGACGCTGCCGCTCCCTCGCCTGCCGTGCTTGCGAGGGGCGGGGCTTGGCCGCGGGGGGCGGGGCAGGGCACGCCCGGTGCTTCCAGGGCGCTCTCCGGTCCCGTAGGCGGCTCCGGCGGCTGCAGAGGAGCCGTGGCAGCGCCCGCGGCTGCCGCTGCTTTTGGGGGATTCCTGCTCGGGGCTGGGCGTGAGGCCGAGGCCGGCCCCGGCGGGGATGTGGCGGTCGGGAGCGGCGGGGCCGGGCCCGGAGCGATGGCGTGAGGTAAGTCACGCTGCGGGAGCCGCGCCGCTCCGGCGGGCTCGCCGAGAACCGGGCTGTGCAGCAGCAGCTGCGGCTTGCCGTCTCTGCTTCTTCCTATAAGTGCGGTGCAAGATCCGCTTTTATAAGTAATGGGATATTAAAGCGTGGTTCTCTTTAGAAAAGCAAACAGCAACCAAAAAAAAAAAAAACTAAACCAAAAAAAATCCAGAACACCAACCCCCCCAAAAAACCAAAACCCAACACACGTGTTTTGCTTTCTTCTTTCTTGGAAATCTCGCTCCCTGGTACCGAAATGCGCTGACGGGAAAGGCGCGGTGGGAAGATAAACTCGGCCTTATCTGCAGTCGGCTGGGAGCCTGGGTGGGAGAAACTGATAAGCAGCTACAGCTGTATAAAGGCAGAGGGAAGTAAAATGTCAGGGTGCTAGGCAATGAAGCAATATGGAGGTGGCGATCCTGAGGGTGAAAGGTGTAGAGAATAGTGAGCCTTGCTTTGTCGACCAAAGGAGTCACGGTGGCAGGGTGATGACAACAACAGAACACGTGCAGCTCTCAAAGCGTATTAAATAAATACATTAAATGATGTCTGTGCTGCCTGTGGGCGTTGTTATTTCTGCTGCATCTTGCTTTGCTCCGGAGGAAAGTGGCCACAAGGAGGTGAGGTCCCATCGGAGAGCCGCTCCGCCCCAATACATGGTGCTTGCTGGCTCCCTTCCTCGCCTCGTTTCTCTCCGAACGTCGGGCACCTCCCCCTGCCCCGCAGCAGCAGGACCCGGGCGCTCCTGTGAGAGGGCGCAGCACCTGCTCCCTGGACTCCTTGGAGGGGAGTGGGAAGGAAAGCTTTGTACACTGAGAAAATGTGGCAGTGGGGAAGGAATTGTCGTACTTTAAATGCCTCCCATTCCTGGAGCTCCATTAGGTCACTGCCATAAACTCAGTGCTGCCTCCCAGCACCCCCCGTTAGGAAGAAGGCCAGTCACCTCAGGGTAGATGGTACACCGCTTCCACTTCGCCTGCAGGGTAGGCGGGGAGGTGCTGGGAGTGACGGACCAGCAGAGCCCCGTGAAGGGCTGGGGAGGTGTCCTGGGCATGTCCCGTACCGAAATGACTTCCTGGTCACTACTGCTGCCCTGCTCCATGAAAGCTTACCCCTTAGCCTCTTCATTCCCCCACTTTGGTTTAGCTATCCCATTTGCCTCCAGGTAAACATTGTCAAACACTTTTATTTCGACTATCAGTCAGGTTTCATGGCTAAACGGGCCACAATCCTGCCAGGAAGTCCTGGAGCCCCTGGGAAGGTAGGAGGGCTGGAGGGCAACTACAAGCGGGGGGCATCGTTTAGACATTTTCTGGGGCTGCCTGAGGACCAGGAGGGAAGCTACAAGGTTCGGGGCGTCACTTAGATGTTTTTCCGGGGCTGCCCGACGTCCGAAGTGAGGCGAACAAAGCCGGTTTCACGGGGCCGCTCTCTCTCCGGAGGAGCCGGCGCCGGGCCCGTTCTCCCTCCGGCCGGCAGGAGGCGCTGGCGCGCGGGGGCCCGCGGGGCGGGGCCGGGGGCGGGGCGGGCGCGTGCGCGGCGCGCGGCGGTCCC
>QUSF01000007.1:27493471-27802140 GCA_003676055.1 Chloebia gouldiae | reverse complement strand
TGAATTTTGTCCCTGTGTACTTACATCCTGTTTGTATAGTAAGACCCTGAGTGAGATGATAGCTGTTATGAGCAGGAAAAGAATGAAAATGCAAGACTGTTATGAAAACACTACAAATCTATACCTACAAATCTATACTATACCATCACCTCTGTTATACCCTTCTGGAACTCTGTTAGTGACTCCTGCTGCTGTGCATCTGCCAACGAAGAACATATTTATCTAAAATGGTCAAATACATGGTCACTTTGTGGCGTGTTAGGTGCTTCGTAAAGGTGGAAAGTGTCTTGGGTAAAAATAGCTCCTAAGCCTGAATAGGGAAGTTGCTTTAATTGTTTCCTCATTGGAATTTTTGTGTTTGTGGTAATCACTCATTTTCAAATGAAATTTCACAGCAAATATTCCAATAAAAATTGGAGAGATCTGGGTTTTCAAGCTTTCCTAATTGAAGAGCAGGTGCTCTGATGTGTAGTCTAGTTCCCTTTGTGATGAGTGTTATGCTTTGGTTCTTTGATATGGTTGTAATAGTAGAAGGTTTGTCAAGGTTCTATCTTACTGTCTTTTGAATTTAGTTTGGATTTTTTTTAATGTTTGTGAAGAAAAGCTGTTATAAACTACAGAACTCTGCTTTTAATCTGAGCCTCAAATTGCTGCTGTAGACTTCCTAGTGAGTGTGCTATGTACTCTATGTTACAGGTTATTGCTTGCCTAGAATATGGCTTTCCCTTTGAAGGTGTTAGCTTTTCATGTGCTTTTCCTCTTCTCCCAGCTTTAAGTCACCTTCTTTTTCTCTTAATAAATTTTCTTAGCTTCCAATAGGTAGTATTTAGCTGTGTTTATTCTTCTGCCCTTTAATAATGTGACCTGTTGCCTAGGCATTCCACTCTGATCATTCATGCTTATTGGTTTGGAAATTACAGGTGCTGGTTGTGATTCTGCAGCCAAGAGTGAACACAGCTGCTAAAATAGGACTTAGAGTGCTCTTACTGATGCTGTGTATTGCTTTTTATCTGGTATTGTGTACTACTCAGTATGTTTGGGTTCTTTTCTATTAGTGTGTTTAGTAAAGTCTTCTCCATGTTGTGTAGGAAAGTTCTGTGAAGGCTAGAATGGAGTTTGGAAACATTCTGTACACCAGAGTGTTATTGTGAGTTATCTGCTTCTCAAAAATATTTCCACAAGCAAAGGTTTCTTTAGGTCCATCAAGGACAATAGCTGATAAACCCTTGAAATCCCTGCTTTTCCAGTCTCACCTGGAAGATGGAAGATTTTGTACTGAAAGATGGAGTAAAATAATGCAAAATAAATTTGCCATTACAGAAATTTGTTTTCCTGTTCAATGCAAATGTGTATTTCTGTTCCCCCCAAACCTATAGGTTTTAACACAGGCATTTCATATTTACAAAAAAACTATATGTAATTGTTGAATTTTATTTTAAAGCAAAGCATCATTGTAAAAAGTCTATAAGGATCATGAAATATTTGTGGTGAGGGCAGCATAAACAAAAAACATTGCATTACACTAGGAGGATTGAAAGAAGCTACTTTTCTTGTGGAAATCTTTGTTCTTTTTATTGTCTTCATGGTGGCATCTAAATCTCATGTGTAACTACTGTTCATGGAAAATATGAAAATAGTACAGTGCAAGCCATCGGGAATTGCAGATTGTTTCAGTTCTCTGAAGACTTCTGAAAGCCTGAAATATGTTTCTTTAAATAGATGCTGTAAGATGAAGTATTGGTTTTAATTACAGTTCATGTAGGTGGGCATTGTTTGTTCTTCAGGATTACAGGCAATGTAAAGTGTAGTTCTGAAGTTGTTTTAAATGGTGTTTTTGTGGTGTATTTTGATTTTATACAGTGAGATGGGATATGGAAGTTGCGAAACACTGAACTTGGTGGTAGTTTCTGTTGTCTTTTCACTTTTCTTAAACAAAAAAAACCCCAAGAGAACTTGCTCACGGAAGACTGAATGCTATGAAACTTAGTGTTTCATATTCCATGCTTTTAGTCATCTTATTCTCTTGAGATGATGAAGAAAAGCTTTTTGTCTTGAAGTTTTGCTCTATCTTTCTTTAAATGGGAATTTAAGTTATGGGGTTGTGATTTGTGCTTTTTTTTTCCTTTGGTGATTTTTTTCTTGCTCTTTTGTTGATTGCTTGTTTGGTTTGGTGTTTCTTTCTTTTTCTTTCTTTTTTTTTTTTTTAAATTTGGGTTATATAAAGGAAACTTCCTATTTTTCTAGAATCTGTTTGAATTAGAAGTGTAGTTCTCTATCTTTTTCTTCAGAAGGTTTTGCTTAGCTGATAGTTATGCCACTCTTTTTCCCCAGCCAAACTTGAAAGAGAAGGCATGGCTCTTTAATATTAATAATGGAATCATTGTCTTGGGAGCTTGAATGAAAAGCAATTACCCTTTTAGTCAGATTTTACTTCCTTGCTCTCTCATGTAATTAGGTAGCTTCACCAGCTTCCTTCATCTCTGAAAAATCACAAAGGTGTAGTTCCAAGTAAAACTCAGTACAGCTGAGCTGCTGGACATTTCAAACCCTGTGGTGTTGCTCTTGCTGTCCCCAGCTGCCAGCTGTACCTGCTTCCATTGCAGTGCTTATGGGCCCACAGTACAAATCAGATGTGTGTTTTCATCTGCTGCCCAAAAAGGGTTTTCTGCATGGACTTACGGCCACAGGTTTGCCTGAGCTGCTAAGAGGGGAAAAATGTGGCTGGGAATGGGCAAGGAAGTCAATTTTTCCCTCACCTACACCTTAGTTTGAGGAAAAGGCAAGAGGAGGGTGCCCTATTTCTAGGGCTGAGATTTTATTTTTATTCTTTAAGCAGCAGTGGTGGGTTACATAGCTGGTACTCATGTGGACACTCTTTCATTTTCTGGGCTGAGAAAGGAGCACAGTTCATTCTTTCCTGAATTTCAAACTGTCTCAGTCATATGTAAGTTAAATGTTTTCAGTGGAGGAAAACCACAAAAAAGAAGCTTGTGGTGTTGATGTACTTTGATAGGCCAAAATGAGAAAAAGGCCAGGGCTTTGTTTTCCTGTTTTGAATAGCCTTGCTGAGCCAGCAGAAGCCTGCAGTTTTCATTTCATAACCCACTTAAAGAACAAGTTGGCAATGCAGAGTTTTGAACAATTAAATGATTACTTCCAAAGTAGCTTATGTTTTGGCACTGTTTAAACCAGTTGCTCCAGAAGAACTTGAATTAGCATTCTGTCTTTCAGACAATCTTAATACTACAGGTGAAAACAACAAGTATGTCATTCAGCATTAGTAACTTGCTGGTTATGGATAATCTCATATTTAGAAATGCATCTTTTTATGGGGCTTACAGGTCACAATACGTGGAGGATGGATAAGGTGCTCTAGGGAAACAATGATAAAGATCTGTCTAGAGGTATTAGTTTTACTTAGCCTAAAATTACTGCAAAACCAAACACATGGAAAGAGATGGTTCAGCTTCTCTTCAGTCTTTTTGAAGGTCAAGGACTTTTTTTCTTAAGCAAAGAAAATTACTTAATGACAGTGGTGTTCTTTTGAAGGTGGTTAGAAGAGCTGGTTTAATGTATCTGATGAAATATCTCCAAGGTTGCCTCAGCAAAAATGAGTCTTCTGATTATGCAGGAATGTGGGCAGTGAGTTCACAGCAGTGATGCAACTTTCTTGCTGTGTCAACTTGCTGACTTCTGCCCCTTGCACATGAAAGTTTAGTTTCTTTGTTTCAGTTTTTTTTAAAATTTTTTAAATTGTCCAGTGTTTTCTGATGTTTCAACTTCACCTTGACAGAGACAGCTGAAAAACAATCCTAAGTAAAAGATTTTAGCATTATTTGAGTTAGCATGTTCACTGTAAGATGAAGGGAAGCATAAGTAATCATATTTGTGTTGCTCAGTGCAATGGATCAAAAAGTGCTTGTAATTTTTTAGCCTGTGTGTAACACTTTAGTTTTGGTTTCAGCAGGACAGCAATATCCTGTCAACTTTGTTTGCAAAGCTGGAAGTTGAATTTCCAGTAGTTTAGGGCTTGTCTCATTTTAAGCTGAATTCTTCCATTTATATTCTGCAGTTTCATTTACCTAATTTCAATAGAGTCAAATTGATATGAATGAGGGCCATGCCGGTCCTTTGTATAATCTGTTGCTCCACTCTTTCCATTCGTGAAGGGTTTTATAGTTTTTCTTTACCCTTGATCTCTCTGCTGCCTAGTCAGGATGCCATCTCTGTAGCTGCACGGTGCCTGTTTATAATGAAGTTTTTCCTCTGTTTGGGGATATGTATTGTAGGTACTGTAATAAGTGCACTGGAAGTCCAAATTGTGTGTGGTTTTATGAAAGCATAGGAGGAAAACATACATGTTTGCTGGTGGTCTTACTAATGTAATGAGCTTGTCTATTATTAGAGAATCTATGAAATGCTCTTGGTCAGGCTTTCCTTCACTAGAACCATCAGGGAAAGCTGGAGGAGCTTGTTTGGCAAGGAGAGGCAATTACGCATTTTAGCTGCAGAAGTTCACTGAGCAAAGAAAAATTATAAAAGCTTATTAAATCTTATTTCAGTAGCTGTAATACTGTCTTTCTGGATTTGGGTCTATTTTCCTGGCCAATGCTGAGGAAGTATTTCAGATTTCCATGCCTACATTTGTCTGTTACAGAGATTATACTGGGACAGTATCTGTCCTTATTATGGCAGGTTCACACTATGAAAATCCCTTAATGATGAATATATTAACTACATCAGTACTTGAAGTAAGTTTTTAAACTTCCATGGAAGAGAGAAGTGATAAATAGCTGAAATGTAACTGTTCTGAACTACTTTGTTAGGGAGCATTGATTTTTTTGTTATTTGAGAATTGTAGGTTTAAATCTTGATTTGGAGCATGACAGCGTCTGTTCTGATGAGTGGTACACTGCTGAACACCTGTAATACTGTTGACTGAAAGAAATAGTGGAACTTTAGAACTTAAAAATAAATCTTGCTAATTGTGAACAAGTATTAGAAACTGTGAACTTCAGTGTGTGAGAATTTTTTTTTTTTAAGCAAAATGGGAAAGCATTCCTGTAAAAGACTAGAGTAAACCCTAGAATGTGAAAACTAGGATTAACGTTAATAGTATCTGTAAATCAGAGTTTGTGTTAAGGTCAACTCTGGTATCCAGATGGCTTCCCCAGGGAATTTCTAGGTTCTGGTTGTTGCAGGCTATTGCATCAGAAAAAGAACTTCATGCAAAACTGTGCTTGTTTCTCATATTTAACAAAAACCAAACACCCCCTCAAATAAAATAAACCCAACACCTTAAGGTGTTTTTAGTATTTTTTGGCAGATGTGATGTATTAGCTGAGGGGTTGGTTGGTTTGTTTTTAAAGCTCATTTCTAGTCTTTAATAGTGTTTCCTTGCTGTAAAAGCAAGAGAAACACAGCAGAGGTTTTTTTTTTGTTTTTTTTTTTGTTTTTTTTTTTTTCCTACAGACTATGCCTCTATCAGTCACAAGAATTTTTTTTCCTTTTCTGACTCAATAGCTTGCAACTGTGTGGGATCTTATAAATAGCAGAGCTACTGGATGTCTTTGTACATCTGACTGAGCAGTGGTAGGTGACAGCTCTTTTATTTCCTAGCTGTTTTAATCTTCACACTGAAAGAAAATTAATGCTTTCTTTTATAGGCTGGATTTGGAATTGTAGCTTTTTTTGTTGTTGAACATTTTTGTTTAACATGTAACATGAGCGACTTAGGTTGTGTTTTGGGTATCAATTTCTGTAACTGGCCTGATTTGATTGTTTGTTCGTGTGAGAGGTTACTGAACTTCTTCTGTTGCCTGTGTCCATCTTAAAAATCTCCAAACACTTACTTGGGATAGTCTGGGAATATTTGATCCTGGCCTGGTACAGAATGCTGTGTTAGCACAGCATCTAACTTGAGACCCAGTGAATATTCAGGAATCTATCCTTAAGTGGCTTCTCCCATGTAATACAAGTGTTCCTTAGTCTGTGCAGAGAACTTGTACTGAAACCCTTTGGGGAAACAGAGTTCTTGTCGCCCTGATTCTTTGTCCTATAGCACCAAGTTCTTAATGTAACTCCTAGAGCATTAAGGTAAATATTTTTTCAGTATAAAGTATGTAAATGCTTCTGTGTGCTATTTTAAAGATTTACATTACTGTAATCTTGTTTAAATGGCAAAAGGCGGTGAAATTCTATAGGGAAAACGTTGAGCACTTTTTCTTTTTGATTAGTGATTCTAAAGAAAAAATATTTTGTTTGATGCATGAAATATAGTGATCTCTGTGTACATGTTATTGATTACTGCAGTCTGCTTTAATTAACATGACTTGTCTTTTCCCACTGCAGAGTTTTGCCCTATCTTAGGCACAGATCTCTGTGGAAAAATGTCTGCAGCCATTTTTCTGAATACTGCTTGTTTAGGTTTGAGTGAAGTACACACACCTAATTCCTGCTGTAATTTAATTCACTGAAATACTGCTTTAGCCATATCAATACTCTTGTTATATCTGGCAGCAAAAACAGAGGCTGGAATCAAAGTATGTTAATAACAGAGGTGGCTTAGGCTTCACCTGTGAAACAGAGAGAAAAGAAAATCAGGGAATTAACTCTATCTCTGCAGTGCAGCAGCACTTTGTTTTCCAGATCTCCTTGAGCTTCTTGTGTTGGGGAAATGTAAGGGTTTTTTTAGTGCCAAAGCATTATGAGCTTGAATGGTCTAAAGTAGTGAGGCTGTGAAATCTGTTTATAAAGGCTCCATGCAAAAGCAGTTTGAGGTCAAAATTGAAAACCACATGAGCATTCCAGTCCTTTCAGGTTCCTGTATCAAGCCCTCTTAGGGTTGGACCCTAGTAAAGGCTGAATGAAGACCTTTTGGAGATCTTGGAGAAGGAGGTTACTAAAGGAATGTTTGGGTTTCTGAAATGTTTGTTGGAGGACTGGTTACAAACCTTTACAAGAAGAAGTTCCACGGTGTATCTAACACTGCCCATAGGAAATGTGAAACATGTTATGTGTCTTAAGTGTAGTGGGTTCCTTATAAAAAGGAGTAAGAATCTCCCAGGAGTGGGGGGAGCACCTTCTTAGTTTTCTTTTCAGCTTTCTTATAAATTCCTAGTGGAATATTAATAGAGTTTTAAAAGCTAAGGAAATTCAAGATCAGTATGGGAATAAACTTACAGTAATGGAAGACAATGTTTGAATTCCTTGGCTTTCCAATTATATTCTTGCTTGTTAGCTCTTGTGAGTTGTAGTTGTATATATAATTGCATGCAGCGTTAATTTTACCTTACTTCACTGAGGCTCAAATACTTGAAGCTTGCTCTATCACTTCATAGTAAATGGAAGTGTAGTGGAAAGCATAGAGGATTTTTTGGTTGGTTTGTTTGGGTGTTTTTTTGTATTTTTTTTTTTTGGTCAGAAACCATTGACCATTTTTTCAGAAACTAAACAGTGAAAGCCAAGTTTGAAAAGGCTTTTGTATTGATGCTGCTGTCGCAAGGGTGATCTTTATTATTATTATTATTGTTGTTATAATTCCTAAACTGTTCTTGTTGGTGGGTGTTAAAATTTAATGTCTGTCAAATAGCCTTTTCAGGGTTTGAGATTTTTTTTTCCCTAAAGAAGTTTTCTTCGAAGTTCAATTGAAGTGAGTTAACACCAAATAAAACCTTGCCCTCTTAAAGCCTGTACCCTGGAAAACATGAGATACCACTGACATCTTTGCTTGTAGCAAAAAACCCATGTGTTTCATGTTTGGACATAACTTTCTGCTAAACTGCATTGTGAAAAGTCAGCCTTGGTGATAGCCATGTAAACATGAGCTGTTTAAAGGCCTGGTGCTTTGGTATCTGAACAGCCACATGGTGAAGATCCTGTAGTAAGGGGAGCAGTACTGCCTTGGAAGAAGAAGTAGTAGTAGAGCACGTGTTTTCAAAATGCTTCAAGCTTGGCTATGACTCAGTCTCCTCCATTAACTTCTAGAGGAAAATAAGGTACACTTACAAATAAGGTAAGCAAGTGTGCTTAATAAAATTGATATTCAGCAATTAATGCAAAAACAAGTTCAAGGGCCTGTGTGTAGACCTGGATATAATGTAGTTAGCCTGACATTAGGGCTTTAATTCTAGGTATAGAAGTGAGTGGCATTTTTATTTCAGCTGGTACCCCTGATATACAGCCAATTAAACTGCTTATAAAATGGCACCTTAATTGCTGAAACATCAAATCATCTTAGGGTAAGAATGGCCAAAATATGTATTTTGTGCTGAGGGAGGTAAGGATTACTTTAGAGGTCTTGCATTAACTATTTGAGAGATACATTTCTTTTGACAAATGTATTAGAAATTAAGTTAACACATGAGGAAGTGTTACTAGGTGTATTTTAGGTGTGTTTTTTCTTGACTAAAAATATCTCTGGCAATACAGGTGCTGTACTGTGAGGTACTTCATTGTGCTGCTTTTTATTTGGTTTGTTCAGTCTACCCAGAAGAAAATACAAGATCTTAAAAATACAAATAATCAATCTTGGCCTTTAAAGAAATGACATACTTTGTTGCTTCTAATTGTGCTGTTGACAGTTTTTGGTGACTTGCATATTCCCAGTATGTTGGATAAAATGTTTGTTAATGTCAGCTTTCACTTGCAAAAGAATCCAGCCCTTTCCTTTTTGCAAAGAGAGCTGCAACTTAGACTAACTGAATTTTAAATATGTAGCTGAATAAATAAATACTTGATTTTCTTTATTAAGATTCAATTTCTGGATTTATATATTCGCACAACTGAAGCTCTGGTAGTTTAAAATTTGCTGAGATCTTGAAAGTCCTGAATCTGAAAGAAAATTTTTCCCTTATTTTCTGGATATAGTTTTGGGTATTTGGTGAGTCAGCCTTTGGCTGATTTATCATGAGTGGGTGCTAATAAATGAGACAATGAAATTGTAAAACAACAGTTTTCTGTCCAGTTATCTAAGAGGCACTTAAATGAAATATTAACAGCTTGTTGAGTAAATGGGTTTTGGAACTGCAAGCTGTGGTAAAAGTAGCATCAGACCAGTTTTGATCTGAGTACCGAAGCTCTAAGTGCGAAGCATGGAATAAGTAAGACTCCTTTATTACGATTGTATTGTGAGTATGATTAGGTAGTAAAAATGTCTGAACAAAAACTTCTGGCTTTCTTTAGGCCTCAGAGGTAATACTAAGGCAAATGGTACAAATGATTTCTTGCCAACTGCATAGGTATTTTTTGTGATATGCTCTAAAGTCTGGCTTGGGGCTGAACTCTCTTAATCTGTGTGACTTTTCTTGAAAGACAATAAAATTTTTAGTCTGATGGCAAAGGACAGGCAACTGTTATTGTGAGTTGGAAGCTGTAAAGAACTTACACTTATTTTCTAAATAAAAATACAGTAGTTTGTTTGTTTGCTAAAGGATGTTTGAAGGGACAGATAAATATCTCTTAGTAGGATCCCCTGGTTGTGAATTTGTGCTTTATTTTTACACTTCGATTGTAGTGGCTGCTTTTCTAACAATGACACCTGTGAATTGAAGGGCCAAACAATTTATCTTTTGGAGGACCAAAGTCAAATGGTCTAGTTACGTTCTTCTGAGAAGTTGTATCAAATTGCACAGCTCAATTTTCAAAGTTGGGGTTGCAAGAACTGAATGTGTTTTATTGTTTCACCTCCTTTCAAGCAGACCACACATGTGAAGGTTTTTTCCTTCCCTTCCCTTCCTACTGAGTGGAATGAGGTAACAGTGCATAATCATGTGCTAAACGTGGAGGATTTACCTGTGTTGCATATATTTTGTGATTGGTTTTGCATTTTGAAACTTCGTTTTTTTAGTCCAATGGTTTCTACTTATGTAAACTTAATGTTTGAACTAGTGATAACCCTGCTTTCCTTTTTCATTTTAGTGCAAAAGATGATATTGATATTGATGCCCTTGCTGCTGAGATAGAAGGTGCAGGAGCTGCAAAGGATCAAGAGCCTCAAAAATCCAAGGGCAAAAAGAAAAAAGAGAAGAAGAAACAAGATTTTGAGTGAGTTAGGGTTTTTTTCCACCTGCCTGATCTTACTCCATTGTCCAAAAACAGTTACTGAAGTACCCTAACTTCTTTCTTATTTTAGTGAAGATGATATCCTGAAGGAGCTGGAAGAACTGTCAATAGAGGCGCAAGGAGGGAAAGTTGAAAGGGAGCCACCTTCTACAGGAAAGGTGAACACTGAGAGGGAGGTGGGCTTTTTAATAGGAAATAGTTAAAATATGAGACACTTCTGTCCCAGAGAACTTCTAGTTGTAGTATAGTGGAAATCCTATGTGAAATGTGCAGCTGGAATGTTCTTTTAATTAAATTTAATCATCTTTGCATAGTAAAAAGTCAGTAATGAAAAAAACACGTCTCCCTGCTAATTATTCAAAGCCAGTCAGAATAGATCTTACTTATGGGCTGAAGTATGGTACACTCAGCAGGAATAGTTATTGCTTTCAAACTTTGTGTTCAATAAGAGAGGTTTTTCTTGATGTATCTCAGTGCTTAGCTCATGATGGCAAGTAATTTTTCATGGCTGATTATTGACTTGTTTAATTACCAGGTTGAAAATGATAATGAAGAAAGCATATCAAAACAAGATAAAAAAAGAAAAGGAAAGAATAAAAAAGCCAATCTGGAAAATGACTATGACAGTGAGGAAGTGGAAGATAAAGACAAAAGATCTAAAAAACCTCAGAAAGCTAAACACGACATGCTTTCTGGCAGTGATGATGATGATCATGAGACACAGCTTAAGAAAAGCAAAGGGAAAACTCAGAAGTCAAATAAAAAACACGATTTGTCAGAAGAAGATGAAACTAACATTAAGAAGAGCAAAGAGCGCAGGGGAGGAGTGTCTACAGGCGAGAGTGGTGATGAATCAGATGAGGTTTCCCAGTCTAGAAAAGGACAAAAGAAAAACCAAAAGCCAAAGTCTGCTCCTGCTGCAGAGAGTGGGGATGATGAAGAAGAACCTTCATTCAAAGTAAAAACAGTGGCTCAGAAGAAGGCAGAAAAAAAAGAACGTGAAAGAAAAAAACGTGAAGAGGAAAAAGCCAAATTGAGAAAGCAGAAAGAGAAGGAAGAATTAGAAGGTGGTAAAGAACCAGCAAAGCCAAAGGAATCACTAAAAAAAACTGAAGAAAAGGCTTCTCCTGAAGTTACAGCAATTTCTGGCCCTGGGGAGAAAGGAGAGAGTGCTGCAGGAGCAGAAGGTTTGTAACATGGTTTCTTTAATTTAAATACTGCCATTTTTATAAGACCAGAGGGATGCCAGGCAGTGAGGATAGTGTGTTTGGTTTATTTTGAATTGTGAATACTAGAAATTTGGTAGCCTTGTCTGCCTCTCTGTGTTGGCTGACAGGTGGCTGTGTTTTCTGGCCTGCAATTTGTTCAGGTGTGTGAGAAAACAAGCCAAATGGTGAATTGTCATTACAGTATATGATTGCAGTTCTGTATTGTAAGAGTACTTTTTCACTTCCCTGTTATTCTGATACTTTAAGAATTCAGGCCAAGATTTAATGTTTTCATTATGAAATGTTTATGTAGTAGCCAGTGAGAATATTCCTTATTTGATGTTATTTGTCATATTTGAAACATATATTGTATTTAGAGTATCTTTGAAATTTCTGGGGTCTTTGAAAATATGCCTCTTCCTTCTGTAGCTGATGACAATGAGGGGGACAAAAAGAAAAAAGACAAGAAAAAAAAGAAAGGTGAGAAAGAAGAAAAAGAGAAAGAGAAGAAGAAGGGTCCCAGTAAAGCCACAGTTAAAGCCATGCAAGAGGCCTTGGCTAAAATGAAAGAGGAGGAGGAAAGGGCAAAAAGAGAGGAGGAAGAACGCATAAGACGACTGGAGGAACTTGAAGCAAAACGCAAAGAGGAGGTACCGTATATCTCACTCCAGGGATAAAATAAGGAAGAGGGTAACTTTAATTTGTCTGCTTGCTGATGTAGTTGGTGAATTAATCCTTAATATGTTTCTCATAAACAGAATATACTTGGGCAGCTTTTGTGTAAAGGATACTTTAGAGTTTCTGCATATTTATTTATCTTTCTCTAGGAACGATTAGAGCAAGAGAGGAAAGAAAGGAAGAAACAGAAGGAAAAAGAGAGGAAAGAGCGTTTGAAGAAAGAGGGAAAGCTTTTAACAAAAACTCAGCGAGAAGCCAGAGCTAGAGCTGAGGCTACTCTTAAACTACTCCAAGCTCAGGGTAAGCAGTAGAGTTTAATAATAATTAAAACCAAATGGAACCAAAAAACCCAACCAAACTTTATATCTGTTATGGTTTTGTGTTTATTTTTTTCCTATCTGGAGCTAGGAGGGCAAGTACTGAGTGATTCCATGTAAAGCTGCTCTCTTGTCAAGGAAGGCAGTTTTTGCCCTCCCTTCCCCTTCATTTCTTAAGTAGGTTTAAGTGCCTGTATTTTTATCTTACACTTTGAATACCCAGCTGTTTAATACAGTCTACTTGCAGTTTAAAGATGTTACTTGTGGAACTTCAGAAAAAGCACTTAAAGAAGTGGTGTAGTCTAAAAGCCAGGAAAAGCACATGGGCTGTGCTGAAGGTCTTGTAAGACCTGGATCTTGTTGAATTAATTCACATGCTTAGTTAGGCAAGTGCACTGTATTGCTTCAAAAACAATAGGGCAAGTCCTTGGACAAGATATGTTTTTCTCTGGGATTTGCCAGGAGTATGTAAGAGCTTTCCTGCTTTTCTGTGAAATATAATGTCTGCATTGGAATGAAGTAAAATTGTCCAATATGTTGTAAGTAAAACGTCCTAAATTGTTCCTGGCAATTGGTTTGTGACTAAAAAAAGAGAATAATTTGTGGGAGCTGAGGGTATTCGTAGAGTACACTATCTGACACTCTGCTGGTAGGTGGATGTATAAATGTAGGAATTTTCGTAGCTAGTAAAATGTTTGGAGCTCTTAAACATATGTGAACGCTATTTCTCCTTGGTTGTTGCTGTAGCTATTAGAATCTTTCTATTTATGTGCCCCTACAAATGGATTTTTGTCAGATCTGCGATACAGATCTCTCAGTATCTGAAAAAAAATTTGGATGTGCAGCATTAATCCCTTCATATATTACAGCACCCACTTCCTGGTGAGGCAAAGATGAAGCTCGTGAATTGAACTTGGCATTATTTTGATAACTGAAACCATCGTTATTGTAAAATTAAAAAAAAAAACCCTTAAAACAGCAACAAACCAAAACCCAAAAACCTGAACAAACAAAACAAATCAAAAACCACAAACCTTCCCACATTGAGGAAAGGTTATCTGTGGAAATGTTATCTGCTGGACAACCTTAAACATTTAAGAAGGGTTCTGCCTGTGAACTATTCCAAATTGTCTGAAACTAGGACCATTGGCAGATGGATTTTAAGTGATTTTTTGCATAGGAGATCTTAAATTGTTAATCATGATGTATGTGTTCATGACATTTTATGCAGGTTTGTGATAACTTCAAACCTGCAGCCATAGAATCTGATTCTTTTGTTTATTTTCTGTTTCACTGCCATCACCTTCCCCAATTACCTGACTTTTTTTGAGAGCACACATGAGTGTCTGAAGAACTATACTTAACTCAAGTTTTCTAGCTTTTGAATTCAGACTTCTATAAAAGATAAACTATGCATCGAACCTACTTTCTAGTCTTTCTTCCTCCATCTTCCAATTTTGGAAAACCTGTTCTGATTTAAACGAAAGTTTATGTTTATTAATTACCTGGATTTTCTTTTTAACAATTTTTTGTTTGTTTTGCAGGTGTTGAAGTGCCATCAAAAGACTCTGTGCCAAAGAAGAGGCCAATATATGAAGACAAAAAGAGAAAGAAGCAGCAGCAGCCAGAAAATAAAGAAGGTGTAGTTTGCATATAGGGATACATAATTGATCAGTCACATTTCTGGAAGTATTTCTAAAATAAATCAGCTAATCTTAAGCTAATTTCATTTCAGGGTTTAGATTTTCTAAATGTTGGGGATGTACAGGGTGTAAAAGCCTTTTACAAATGTGATGTTGAGTGCTTTGTGTGCATATGTATGTCAAATACAAAGTAGTTTAAATAATAGTGACTTAATTATAAGTCTGAGTTTATTCCAGGATGAAAATACATTGATCCTAGTTTAAATTGGAGACAGTTTGTTCATTGCTTTCTGGTATATAAAACCATTTTTCAGCTCCTGGGTGCAAGTTGTTCAGGGCAGTTCAAAGAGCTTGCATTTTTGAAACCTTAGAATGTGTTGCAGTGGTAGATGTAGGTTGAATGTATCAGTTTTTTACTTTTGTGTTTTGTTACTTTCCTCTGGGGGATTACTGTTGCTTTTCTGAAGATTACCCTTAGTTTAAAATTTTCAGATGCATGTCTTGCTTAGTTTTTTTTTTTTTTTTTTTTTTTTAACATTAGTTATATGCCTGCTTATCATTTATGGAGTGTGTGTAAAGAATTGAAAATGGTGCTTATCTAAATTGTCTCTTTAGTTTCAATTTTTAGTGAACCAGTAGGGGAGGTGTGGGTAATTCACTAGTATTCATTTTCTTTTGTCTTTTAAAAAAGGGAGGAGTTTTTAATGTCAATAACTGACCTATCTTACAAACCTGTTCAACTGCTTAGAAAGCTAAATGTTTACCAAATAAGCTAGAGTGGATATGTATGTGTAAGTCAATCAATTTACACTTTGAAAGTATGTAGCAACCAACTTCCTGTCTTACAATTTCAGAAAGTGTGGAGGTAACTTCCCCAGCTGAAGATGCTGTAGAACTGGAAACACCAGTGAAAGAAGAGGCTGCTCTTCCCGTAGATCCAGGTTGGTGGTAATGCTAAAAAATTTCAAACATTTAAGCTTGCGTGTCAGTGCTGCATGATAGTTATCATACCTTGCTGGATGGGGTTGAATGGCCATCCTTTCTTGAGGTAGTTGCCTTTTTCTTTTTTTTTCCTTTCTTAAGGAGGAACTGATGAAATTTTATGGAGTAAAATGCATGAAACTTCAAAATGATTGTGTAAAGGTTCCTTATTCTGGGTGAACACCAGTGTTCAATTGGCTTGGTCAGTTATCTCAAATGAGCACATTCAATGTCTTATTCACTCCCTTGACTTTTCATTTGCTTTTACAAGTCTATTTTGTCAACAGTTAGGTAGAGGTAGGGAGGAAGTATGCTGCTTCTAAAATTGATAGTGCAATATTCACAGTGACTGAATGTTTCATGCCAGATGCTTTGCTTTCACAAGTGCTGAATGAAGAGGATATGTGTTAGGATATGTTGTGAAACTGAGTTATCAGCAAGTTTGCTGATCAGATTGTTGCCCACATCTTTGCCTACACACAGTACTTGCTTGGTCAAAATCATTTTGTACTGGACTTCTTTCTCTGCAAGAGGACTTTCAATTTTTACCTTTATTAAGTCAGACAAATACTGACAAAAAGTGCAGCTTTTGAAAACAAAGCTGAATGTGTCCTGTGTTTCTAACTTGACTTAGCTCATAATTGCTATTCCATTGCCTTAGGAGAAGGGCTCACTGGCAGAACACTAGTTCCTAGCTGATATTCTAGCAGTGTAAAACTTAGTCTTCATTTCAGAGAGCTGAAATGTATAACACATGTGCTGCAGCAAATATATATTGTGGAATGCCTCTTTTGGAGAGGGTTGTATGTTTGCATTTTTCCATTCGTCTCTTACTAAGAGCTGCAGTCTTTTCACAAATCTAACAGAATTCCTGCTGAATGAGTATGTTTAATGCTTCTGGAATCTATGGTATATTTATTTTAAGGCACCTGGTGTCATTTTTATAGACAATTTGTATATTCTCACTAGTTAAAATTCTACTGTAATTTGTATTCTTGTTTCTCTGCCACTTTGTTACACATAGTGACTGTTAATTGGGCAACTCCTTGCAAGGAGTGGTACAGGTTTGTGTGGTAGGCATTATGCAGGTATTGGCATGATATACAAACAGGAACTAGATGAGTAGGTTTCTGTGTCTTCCACAAAAGTTTGTCTAGGCAAAAATGCCAGCACTACAATGATTTTTGTGGAGAGAATTGGAGATTAGTTTTTAAGCTTGCAGCATCTTCTTTTTATGGAATGTGGAGATACTTCAATAGAATTATGGTAACAGCAAACTTGAAAGTTGCAGTTATCAGTATGTCAAAAGAAGGGACATCTAAAAATGTTATATGTTGCCAGACTGACATTTTTTAACTTCAGTGTTGGGTTTCTTGATTTTAGAAGAAAAGGAGGAAGAAGACGAAACAGAAGATGCAGGTCTAGATGACTGGGAAGCTATGGTTAGTGATGAAGATGGAGAGAAAGGTGGGCATGTAAATACCAAATGTATGTTTTTTCTGGTTCAGAGGCTTTGGGCTAAGTTTTCAGTTTCTGTAGAAAACAATATTTTACTTAGATTTTTCCTCTGCTCTGTTAGACAAATGGTGAGGTAAGTATGATGATAAATACATACAAAAACCTCTTCCCAAAAGCAGAGCTTTCAGAGGCCATGCAAATACTGCTTAAAACAACCCTTTGGAAATACTCTTATGTGGAGTTACCATCTAAAATAAATGTGTTGTAATTTTTTGCCCTTTGTTATGGGAATAAAAGTCCTCTTCTCTAATATGTGCTTAAATCATCTTTGTGAGCGTAGGGAAACCTTTTACCTGGTAGTGTATTTCTCTAGTAATAATTTCAAAGGTTTAGTATTTTTGTTACATGAATCTGGCAGCATCTAGGAGAGTACCCCTGTGAGAAGTTTCCAAAGAAGTGGAGGAATAAAATGGTGTGAAGGTTAAGTGTGCGTGTGCTATAAGTTCTCCTCTAGAAGGAGAGGCTGAAAGAATTGGGAGTCTTCAGCTTGGAATAGAGAAGACTTTGGGGTGACATAATTGCAGCCTTTCAGTATGTAAAGTGAGCCTACAGGAAAGATGGAGAGAGATGATTTACAAGACCATGCAGCGATCAGACAAGGAGAAATTGATTCAAACTGAGAGTAGGTTTAGTTGAGGTATTAGGAAGAGCTTCTTTACTGTGAGGGTGGTGAGACACTGGAAGAGGTGCCCAGAGGGGCTGTGGATCCCCATCCCTGGAAGTGTTCAAGGCCAGGTTTGATGGGGTTTGAGCAACCTGCTCTAGTGGAAGGTGGCCCTGCCCTTGGCAGGGAGGCTGTAACTAGATGGTCTTTAGGTACCATTCAGCCCAAACCATTCTGTGATTCTATGATGTGCTTCTTTGAGAGGCAGGTTTAGAAGAAAGGAAAGAATTGCCAGAACATATATATTCCTGTGCATATATACAAAAGGCCATATTCTGTTTGTACTCAACAGCAATGTTTATGGGAAACAGGGGTGTGCTACAGTGCAGGGATAACTTCTCAGATACTTTCTTCCAGTGGTAGAGGAAAGTGTATTTCTGTGAGCCATCCTGAAGAGGAGTTGATTACTGGACTTGGTGCTTCCTTAATGTCTTAGTTGTTTCTTATGCTTAAAGACTATTTACTCATCAAGTACTTGTTACTCGCCTATGCTTCTGACACCATCCTTTTGAGTGTAATACAGATACATATACAGAATGGATTTAATTCCAGCACAGGTGTGTTCCTCTGGTACTTTTGAGTTCTAAGGGCTGCTTGCCTTCTTGAATGCTTGTTTTAGTCTGGCACCACTGTCCTGGAGAGGACACAGCACTTCTTACTGCTTGGATTTGAAGGCTCTGCCAATGGGATACAGAAAAAGAGCCTTCCTGGGAATTAGATTTAGTGTATTACTAAGCTAATGGACTATGGGTGTAGCAAGGAAACGTTACTAATTTCTAGGAGCAGTGAGCCTGCCAGCAGTTTTGTAAGAAGGAGAATCCAGGGTTTTAAAGTGATCATCAGCTTGCCTTTCTTGATTGTACAGGTGATTATAAATAGGAAGCTTTCAAAGAAAGAAAATTACTTATTGATAATTCTTTGTTTGTTTATTGAAGAATTCCTATGAAAAATGCTGATCTCTGAACTGTCTAAGAAAACTTGAAGATGAGATTTTTTTAAAATTTGTATAAAAGAGACCATTTGTTTTGATTATTGTGTCTGCTTAAATGTGCCTTCCTGATCAGTAGTGTACAGAACCCATGTAGTAATGATTTGGAGTGTTTCGGCTTTATTAAAAATGTGTTGGTGCATTATTCCTTTATGAAGTGCACATAACTTTAAAGAATGTCTGAATTTTTGCAAAGAATGTTAAACATAAGTGTGCTGATAATATCATTCTTCACTCCACCCTAAACTTGTTTTCTTTCTGGATTTGAAACACAAGCCAACAAGTCTGAACATGAAGCGCTTTTTAAACTTTTTTTTACATTGGAAGTTAAAAAATTATCTTGACAAGCATTTATTGTAGAACCGACTTTCAGTCCTCATTCTTCTCTAGTAGTCTCTTTTGCTTTTTGGTGCTATCTCCCCCCAGAAGTGTGAACTTAATAAAGAATTTTTACTTTACTTTTTCTCTTAACAGAGAGTAAACCTGTCCATATTGAAGTCAAAGAACAAAATGAAGTGGAAGATGAAGATGAGGAAGAAGATGAAGAGGAGGAAGAGGAAGAAGAGAGCGAAGAATCTGAAGACAGTGAAGGCAGTGAAGACGAGGATGAAAAGACTTCAGATGAGAGAGAGCCAGACTCCCAAGCTATTGGAAAACAATCTATGGAAAAAAAGACTAGCAAGGAAATCAGCTCTGATTCCGAGTATGACTCTGATGATGACCGCACTAAGGAGGAGCGTGCTTATGACAAAGCTAAACGGAGAATTGAGGTATTAAAATATGCTTGGATTCTTGTGTTGTGTAACGAACAGATTAATTTTCAGTTAATTTTGTCAAATTTGTCAAAATGGTGGTTGTGTCAGGGCTAATATTTAAGAAGGTTCAGAAATTGCATTAGTTAAGAAAAAACCCCTTGGTTTTGTGTGAAGATAAAGTACTTGTTTTTTGGTTACTTGACCACAAAGATGGCAATTTCAGTGTTGTTCCCCTTCACCTCTGTATCCCTCCTGGAAAAAGAGGCTTTTATTCTTTACAGATAGATATTTTCAAGTTCTAAAAGATGTGTCTAAATTGTTCAGTGCTTTCATAGCTGCTGATGTTTTTGGTTTCCTCACCCAAGGTGCTTGTTCAGAATGCACCTTCAGTAAAGCTACTGTTAGTGGATAAAACAGCTTAGCCTACTAGATTGTAACAAGAATCAACTAAACAAAAATGTAACTTAGTCAAAATTTTTTGATTTACCAAAAGAGGAAGGACAGCCCTTAAATTGCCTTGAAAATGTAAGTCCCATGTATAAGTCTGTGTTTGTATGTATGTAATCAAGTCAAGAGGTGAGCTGGGGTTTTTGGTTTATACTCACCAATTTTTATGTGTCTTTTACATAGAAGCGACGAGCTGAAAACAGCAAAAATATGAACACTGAAAAGCTTAGAGCACCAGTTATCTGTGTCTTGGGGCATGTAGACACAGGCAAGACCAAAATTTTAGATAAGGTAAGGTGTGGAGTGCGAAAGCACTGCCCGTGCTTCTTGTTCATGCTTTTGTTTTTTTGATTGAAGACAGAAAGAATTAGAGAGTGCTCAGACATAACTTTAGTCTCTTCTACGTAAGTATTTCTGGTCTTTTTTTGTCTTTAGCTCCGCCACACTCACGTGCAGGATGGTGAAGCTGGTGGTATCACTCAGCAGATCGGTGCAACTAATGTTCCTCTTGAAGCTATTAATGAACAAACTAAGATGGTGAAAAATGTAAGTTACAGCACTTCAGCAACTGCATCTTAAAAAATATGGGTTGTAGACTAATAAAGGCCTTGTGAGATTTCCTGACATGGACAGATGTACCTCCTTCCCCACCCCCCTGGCTCTAAGTTTGTGGTTGATTGTTTTTTAATTCCTATCATTCCACCAGCAAAGGGGAGGCTGTCTCATTTTTCATACATTTGATTTTAGTTAATGCATTGCTGTTTCTTCAGAAAAATATGCAAATACTGTTTACTGTGTTCTGGGCAGTGCACATATGTACACAGACTGCTTACTTCTCAGTATTTTGGTTGTAAATTCAGATTCTTGAAACCTCCTGAGTATATTTTGTGTTAAAACCTTACCCTTTGCTGTGTATGCTGAAATTTGGCCAGTTTCTGGGTGATGAATTTTATCATGTTACAGAAATAGTAACTGTTCTGTATCATTTGTTTTGGATACTATATCCTATTTTGCTTGCAGAAGCAGCTGGCTGAAAAGCCTTGGTGTAGTAATAGCTTTTTCCAAGATTTTGCTCAACTTAGTAAACCTGTAAACTTAGGGGAGAGAAGAAAATCATCCAGATAAGGACGGTACATCTCAGTACCTTGAAAAGGTTTTTCTTCTGTAGGCTGCCTTGTCTTACAAAGTTCAGCTTAGCTTGTGGCCAGTTGGCACCTGGAGGAATGTGCTGCATCACTTTGTGTTGAAATGACTGTTGACTTATTTGGTTTATAGAGGGTGTTGGCCTTAAAATATGTATCTGGATTTTTGAAGTGCAGGCTATCAGTAATGTTGCCAGCTCTTATTTTGTTCCTTTTTTTTTCTTGTGTAATCTCTACAAGATGTCTAATATTTTGAAATGTTAGTTTGACAGAGAGAACATAAAAATTCCAGGCATGCTGATAATCGACACTCCAGGACATGAGTCTTTCAGGTAACATTTTCTCACAATGTTCTACTTCTCAGAACTGATGGCAAAAGCATCTGGAGATACTCTTAGCAAAGTGTGGTCTTTGCTTAATTCATTGTTTTAGTTCTCACTTGAAAAAAGTCCGACGAAACCAACTTAAAGTAGAGGAATTAAGTGGATTTGCTTCATTTGCAGGTGCTTTTTATATCTGGTTAATTGCTGGCCTTTTATAGCTGATTAATTTTCTGTCTTCGTGCCAATTGAGCCATGAATATCTGAAAAAGCATGTAAATAAATAGTTAGTGTAAGAGGAAAGATGGAAGCAGGAAGCTAGCTGGAGGAAAAAAGGTGAGGATTTCAGGTGACTTAAGTACTCTGCTATGAAAAATTAAAACTTTTTTCCTAGTCTCTCATTCATAGTGTCCCAGTTATGGTAACTGTGTTTGTAAAACTGGAAGTTACTAATTATACAAGTCATCTGAGTCTTAGCAGAGATCAAATGCATTCAAGGAATGCAACCAGTGGCAGACAGGCAAGCCACTAAATCAGCTTTTAAGGGTAAAATATGACATGCATAACTGAACTTATTGAGATCTTGGGTGAAATCTCGAAACAGAAGGATTAAGAATTTGATGTGACCTTTTTCAGTAAAAACCTTTGAAGGCATTGAATTGGTAATGTTCAGATCAATACCTTGGCATAGTACCTCTTACAGCTCTCCATCTTCTAGCAAGGTTTTGTTTGGCAACAAAGATGTGATAGTCTCTTTACCTTGTATTGTATAAAATCATGGTAGTCTTAGTGTTTATGCAGTATAAAAAAAAGTCTTGTTCAGGTTTTACACTCCTGCATTTCACTTTAACTGTCTCCGTTGTTGCTCAGAAAATGATCAGAATATATCTTATATTGTAAAAATATATAATAATATGAAAACTTTGAGGATAATAATTTCTTAATTTTGCTAACACATTCTTTAATGTATTTTGTTAAATGACAATTACGAAGTGCCATTTGAACAGTTTACATTTTTGAAGGGAAATAACTGATGAGCTTTAGCTTTGTTTGTCAGTGTAAGTTTGACCTTGTACTTGATGTTTTTATAAAGATTCTGTTGCTAAATGACTGATTTTTGTTCTCTGTGTTTTAATGTCACAGCAATCTAAGAAATAGAGGAAGCTCTCTTTGTGATATTGCTATTCTTGTAGTTGACATCATGCATGGTTTGGAACCACAGACAATTGAATCAATAAATCTGTTGAAATCAAAGAAATGCCCCTTTATAGTAGCTCTCAACAAGGTAGGATAGATTTTTATCCTAATATTATATTCCTTCACTCTAATGCTACATTTGGCATTTTACAGTTGTCTGTTTTCTTCCTTGAACTGGAATTGTTTTGTGTAAAATCTGAAGGGGTGGTTCTTGGGTCCTGTGTGTTGCATTTTTCCGCATCCTTGATACCACAATGGCTCTATGGGAGCTTTGCAGAACAATCAGAACTTCTTGGAGTCCTGACTGCTAAATTTTTTTGCCTTATGTAACTTTTGTATATGATTCACACTTCTGGAAGTTGTACTTCAGTTGTGGGTTTTTTTTTTTTTCCTTGTGCCTCCTTATGTAGATTTGTGTGCATTTTTGGTAAAATTCCAACACAAGCTTCACGTTGATGAGTCATACTTCAGGCACTGATACTGGTCAGTTTGACTTGAAGCCAAGCTGACTTCAGGCCATGGAGCAGTAATGTTGATCGCTGGTGGGAAGCGTTTTGGGCTTTGATATATTAGGTGGAAAATCAGCCAGTTATTTTCTGCCCTGTTTTTAGAAATCCTGTGCATGAGAAATTATGCTGCCTGTTTGTGATGACTCAATGAATTATTTTATATATATATGGAAATTACTTACGTCCAATGACTTTGGAAGCCATCTGACATGCTGAAGGAGAGCTGTCAGAAAGCTATTAATGTGCTGTAATTGCAAAATACAAATTGCAATATACTTCAAAAACGAAAGGAGCATTAAGATTGAAGGTGGTTGGAACTGAGGAGGCCATTAGTGGGTTTTGGCAACGAGATACTTTTTGAAAGAATGCAAACAGCCTCTTGGATGGAGAGGTGTCCAGGCCTTATGGCAGAGTAGTAGAGAGTTCCCTCTTGGTCAAAGACCTCACTCTCATTGTTGGCATCAAAGGCCTACAGTGAGCCTGAAATTAAATAGCTAAGAGCTCTTGCATTTTAAATTATAGTTGTATTATTTGACCAGGTTGTAATAAGATGTAGTTTTGATTTTTGGGCTAAGTCTGATTACAATAGATTTTTGGGCTAAGTCTGTCCTGCTCTGGCAGCTATCGTGGAGAAGTCTTTCTGAAATACACTTGTGTCTTTTGAACAACCCCACTCTGGTCCCTTCTCTGTAGCAACATGGGAAAGGGTCCATATTTACCAGTAAACTTTAGAAGTTTTGTAAAACTGATGTAGTCTCTTTTCAGGAAAAACCACAATCACCTCTGTGGTTTTGGGGTTTTTTTGTACGTATGTGATTCTATAAACAGGTCTCTTCTAATGTTTTATTTTAATCTTGATGTAATTTATGCATATAAACTTTTTCCATATGAAAAAGATTACTATAGCTTAAATTTTTAAAATCTGAAGTAATATTGCTATTCTGTAATAACTGCCTGATATAAACAGAGCTAAATATAGCAGCTAAAGAACACTTTTAATATGATTACTGGAGCAGACAGATAGCTGGCTAAGTTGGTTAGTAAAGTATTTCTCACTGATGATGTGGCATAAGCATAAAGACACTTTTTAGTAAGCTGCATAAGTTGACGTACTCTTGTATTTTCAAGATTGATAGGTTATATGACTGGAAAAAAAGTCCAGATACAGATGTAGCTATCACCTTAAAGAAGCAGAAAAAAAATACGAAAGATGAATTCGAAGAACGTGCAAAAGCTATCATAGTGGAATTTGCAAAACAGGTAGGTTGGAATAGTCAAGGTTCTTTGCTTCAAAGTGGTAGTAAAGAGGGGTGGGTGTGTGGTGGGATTTGCTTTGGGTTAGTGGGTGGTTTTTGTTTTGGTTTTTTTCCCTTTCTTCAAAACAATTTGGAATATCAAGAAAACTGTTGCATCTCTTCTGACACATTGGTATTAATCTCTCATAAACCAAACTTGGTTGTTTTTACATTTTGCATAATTTTAACTGCTCCATCCTTACTGCTGGTTTGGAGAAAATAGCTAATTGCTGTGTATGGTCAATGGAGTCATGAATAGCAGCTGAAGTTTTTTGTTGCTGTTCTCTTTCTCTTTGGGAATAGCCTGAGAGAATCCCATCTGTCTTTTTCTCTTGGATGCTGGCAGGGTATGAATCACATCAGTTCTGGGAGCTTCCTCTGTTGGTGACATACAATGCTGTCTAGAAGCTAGATGGGGTAATTAGCTTTGTGGAATTATCCCACACTTTCCAAGTGTGGATTGAGGCTTCATGTTCCATAGCATGCTGTCAGTAACAGTGTTGGCTTTTTAAATTGGGATTTTAAAAATGCAGTGGTATTTGCCTGGGGTTGAATGTTACTGTCACTGCTGATGTGCGTTTCTGTATGTAACTGTTAATCCTGATTCCAGGGCTTGAACGCTGCCTTGTTTTATGAGAATAAGGATCCCCGCACTTTTGTTTCTCTTGTACCTACCTCTGCTCACACAGGGGATGGCATGGGAAGTCTGATAGCTCTTCTTGTTGAGCTCACACAAACCATGCTGACCAAGAGACTGGCTGAGTGTCAGGAGCTGAGAGCTCAAGTCATGGAGGTAATACAGAAATGCTTTCTTGAAATTCATATAGAAATTTCTCCCTTCCCTGCACCCTTCCTTCTGGTAAAAAATATGTGTTTCAAGTGCTTAAATTGGAAGTGACTTTTTTCCCCTTTCATTCAGGTTAAAGCACTGCCAGGCATGGGCACTACCATAGATGTTATTCTGATTAATGGACGTTTGAGAGAAGGAGACACCATTATTGTTCCTGGGGTAGAAGGTCCTATCGTGACTCAGATTAGAGGTCTGCTGCTGCCTCCTCCTATGAAGGAGCTACGAGTTAAGGTATGGTGGCTGGTTACTGTACTGACATTTAGAATCAGGAAAAAACTAAATCCAGCTTTATAAAAAGAGAATGTAGTAGAATGTGGTTATATTAAAGGGGGCTTTAAGGAGAATGCAGGGGACATCTGGTGTCTTTTGTGAAAATGTTCTTGTATGTTCCTGTTTGGGTATGGTCACAGCAGTGGCAGAGAGAACGATCAAGGAATTACCTTGCAAGGAGGATTAGGGTGTGTATGCTTTAATAAGGGATTCAAGTAGGTGGCTACATGTGAGAGGGAGATACTCATCTTAAATGGAAACTGGAGTGTACTGGTACAATGGCTTCTGAGTTAAAGTTATAATATAGAAAACATGGAAGTGTTTTTTTAGTAACAAAACCCGTATACACTTACATTTGAGAAAAGTGAACACATGAGTTTCTAAGGCTGATTGGTGAGTGGCAGTGACCAGGACTTCTGCAGAATCTGCAGGCTTTTGGTGTTTTCAAGAGCTGTAGGTTCTGCTGCCTTAGTCCTGTTAGCCTGAGGAGAGGCCCTGAATTTGAAATCTTCCTGCATGGCTTTCTATAAAATGAGGAGGTGACACAGAATCAAAAGGCTGAAAAAAAATTAATTTGTGTATTAAGACTAATGCATGCAATTCAAAGATGGTGAAAAGAGCTGTTTTGATGTTTCCTGTTTAAAAGGGAAGGAATAAATATCTGCACAGACTTGTTTTAAGGCAAAGGAAACTAAATAGATAACCTAGGTGAATGTAATAGGATAGGCCTTTCAGGTTGGGGAGCCCTGAGCTGGGAAAGTAAACCTAGTGTAGCTGTTAGGCTTTTTTGAGGCAGGCAGTGAGGATGCATTTTAATTCAGCTCATTCATTTGTAATTGTCATCCCTGAAATAAAAATCAGATTTTTGGGGTGGAGGGCTAAAGGATAAAGGTTTGCAGGAACAAAGTGCTTATTGAGGAAGGAAGCTGCCTTGCAGTTTTAGGAAAAGGGTGAGACATCTAAATAAAATAACTTCAGAAACAAACCAGAAAATCCTTCCAACATCAATTTTAAAGATCTTCAGAAATAACTGATTTTGTTATGTCTTAGAGCCATGCTCTGAGTGTGAGATCTTTGAGGTTCCCCTAGATGGGGAGAGAACCTGGGAAATTGAACATGGAATTATGCACATGAGAAGGCTGGATGGCCTCCAGTGGGAGAGTGAGACAGCCCTTCCTGCAGAGAGGCTTGAGCTGTGTGTCAGCTAAGCCTCAGTGTTTTTGTTAGGCTGTTGGCATCTGCCCATCACTTGCGTATGGGGCTGAATTTGTGGGGTTTTATTAATGAGTAGCTGCCTATTGTTGCTTGCTTTTTTCTACTCTGTGTTCCTTTTGGCCCCCTTCTCTGCTTTTAGAAGCTTTCCCTGTGGCCTGCCCACCTTGGCAGAGATGCAGGGGCTGTCTGAAGGGAGAGGGGCAGGAGGACTGAAACATGCAAGTGCAAAGCAAAGATGACCATGATGAAAGTTGGGAGCTGCTGCACTTCACTGCTGTCTGCTGTGTTCTTCAGCTGTTCAACACAGAACTCTTTGCTAGTGCTATTCTCTTTTTCAGAACCAGTATGAAAAGCACAAAGAGGTTGTTGCTGCTCAAGGCGTGAAGATTCTTGGGAAAGATTTGGAAAAAACCTTGGCTGGTTTGCCATTGCTTGTAGCTCATAAAGAGGATGAAGTCCCAGTTCTCAAGGTGAGGTGGCTGATGTTGAACACACTAAGAGTAACTTGAGCTCTCTGGTGATGAAACTCAAATGTTGAGAGCTCAGTTTGCAAATAACTGGGTTTTTTGGTTGTTTTAAAAACTGTTCCAGTAACATGTTTTAGCCTTGTGCCCATGTGAAGCTTTGGTGGTGTGATTTTTTTAGTATCCTGAACATTAATTTTTTTCCCTGATATTTATCTGGGGTGTCTCTGCTGCTAGAATAAGGTTTGAAAACAAGTATCATGGCATAGTTTGACTCTGTTAATTACTGATTTGGTATTTGTAATAATTTATGGATGTATTCTAATCAAATTATATTAGGTACATATATACTAGTAGAGTTCTGTAAACTCCTAATTGCAATGCTAATTTAAGACTTTTGCAATAAATTTCTTTTGTGACTTACATGTTAAAAATGGTAGAGGAAAGGATGTAACTGTGCTAAACTCAAAACTGCTGTTTTGCCTTCTCCAAAGGCAGGAAGTTAGTTTGCTAATTTACTTTTAATCATAGTCTTCCTTTAGTCTTCTGTCTACTTATTTGTGCCTTTGAAGGGAGGTTGAACTTTTGGGATGTCCAATCACAGACCTTGTTGCTGGTCTGTGATTACGAGTACGAGTATTTACTTCAAGTGTACTACTGGTAGTAGATATGCAATGGCTAAAAGTCAATGCCAAAACCCATTCATCTGCCAGAGGGAAGAGACTTAAGTGTTTGAGGTTAGAAGGCATAGGCTCTGAAAAAATGTGGCTTTTTCACTTCTCTAAAAGCAACACATTGGCTTTGCTGCTCTTGCATCCTGTTTGGTACCCAGGCCTAAAGAGTGTTCAGGACCTTTTCCAGCTCGTGGTTTTAGACGTCAGCTTTTGTCATTGATCCCCAGGCAGCCGAAGGCATTGCCACACAGTGTGGGCCATGTGTTTGCTCAGCCTTGCCAACAGAAACTTGTAGTGCTGGGGAAAGTGATGTGTAGTCTGCAGAGAAACGTTACCAGCTCCTGAAGGTGGGCATCTGCTCAGTTTTATATGTTCATCTTCCTACAAAATCCTCAGGTCTAGTTTGGCTCAGGCTTTTCTAGTGCCAGAAACAGTCAGTGTCTCACAGGCTGTGTATGATTTGCACTGCAGCCCTGTCACTTGGGACCTATCACCATGGCTATTGCACGTTTTCAGCAACTCATGAACAGGAAGATTTTGTACTCTGAGGCATAAATAGCAAGAGAACTAAAACTTGCTTTTTTCTCTCCTGCTTTTTTTTTTCCCTAAAGGATGAACTAATACATGAACTGAAGCAAACACTGAATGCAATCAAATTAGAAGAGAAAGGTGTTTATGTCCAGGCTTCTACTTTAGGCTCTTTAGAGGCATTACTTGAATTTCTTAAAACATCAGAAGTGCCAGTAAGTACTACTGTGCTTTGTCTGATGCCAGTGATACTGTCTTTAGTCAGTAAATGCTTCCTTTTCACTCCGAGATTAGTAACTTGATTTTTGTGGTTTTCTTCAACAGTATTCAGGAATTAATATAGGTCCTGTCCATAAAAAAGATGTTATGAAGGCATCAGTTATGTTGGAGCATGACCCACAGTAAGTAGCTTTGCTTGACCATGCTGATGAATGTGCAGTGGTGCTGCAGGCAGGCCTGGCCTGCTCTGGGTCTGTGGTGAGCCTGGTGAGCTGTGGGGCTCTCGCTGTTCCTGCAGGTACGCCGTCATTCTGGCATTCGACGTGAGGATCGAACGCGACGCCCAGGAGATGGCTGACAGCTTAGGAGTTCGGATCTTTAGTGCTGAAATAATTTATCACTTATTTGATGCCTTCACAAAATACAGACAAGATTACAAAAAACAGAAGCAAGAGGAATTCAAGTAAGTATGAGCAGTTGTGTTCTGGATGTTTTCCAAATGAGTGTCTCTCTTGCTTTAGTATAAGTGAAGCTGCATTTAACTACTTGTTTCCTTATTACTTAGCATTTGGTTATGATGGAAAGGGAGGAGAGGAGGAAAATGGTAGGACAATAAATTGATAGTTTTCAAGAATTCAGTGCTCCAGTCTAATTGTTTAGATCTGGATTAGGCCTAGTAGAGTGAGAGCTGTGCAGCAGATGCAGGATTCAGCTAAAACTGTTGTATAATATGGAGTGTTTTTATTACAGTTTGCTTTCTATACTTGGCTTCTCGTCCTGGATTGTGGCAAGATTGGGTTTGTCTTGCAGAGTTAAAAAAACAAAACTAAAAGGATTTGGATTCTGTTGTTTCATATTCATGTGATCCCAGTGTAGAGGGCTTAATTCTGACTGCAGTAATGTGAATATGTGAATATTCAAGGATTTATAGGGACCCAAAATTAATTTTTGGAATCATGTGTCATTGGGTGGCCTTCAGTAAAATAAGGACAGTCAAAATAAATGAAAATGTATTTTGTTTCATATTGATCCCAACCTGAGTTTGTTTAGCTCAGCTTTTAAATGTGTTTGTTCACTTGGCAAAAAAAATTGCCTTGAAATTCTGGAGTTCAGGCAGCAGTATTTCTATTCCTGCATTCCTGTGAGGCTGTAATTACACTGTAAAATTACTGCTCCTTTGGTCTTGGTCTAAGTTGAGTGCTCAAGCCTGTCAAATTAAAATCCATGCCAGGCATGAATGATTATTGCTCCTTGTAGTTCTTGAAGAACAGGTATGGACTAGAATTAGCAAGATTGGAAAGGAGGCTTTTTTCCCTGCTTTTCTCCAAGTAACACTCCTAGAATAAATGCCCAAAAAGTGTGGGAGAAGGCAGAACTGTTAATGTTACATCCACTGTTCCAGTGAATCTTTCAAAGTGCCTTTTCTTGTCATCTGACAGGCATATAGCAGTGTTTCCATGCAAGTTGAAGATACTCCCTCAGTTCATTTTCAATTCTCGTGACCCAATAGTGATGGGTGTTGTGGTGGAGGCCGGCCAGGTGAAGCAGGGGACTCCCATATGTGTACCTAGCAAAAACGTAAGTAAGGGCCTCTTCCCACTGCATGTTTGATCCAGCTGGTAGTTCCTGGGATGATGCACCATAGAGTGCTTGCATGCTTTTCCTCAGTGCACAGTCAGACTTGCAGATTGAGTCTTTCTTCTGGTGCTCAAATATTTCTCTGCTTTCTGCCAGAAGAGTTAAGCCCTGGAGCAGGGCACAGGAGGTGTGGCTGGAGGGCACCTGCCAGTTCTGTGCTCTGCTACTGAGTAATGGGCAAAACTGTCCTACCTGGTAGCTAAGAAAGGGGAGAACCAACTCTTGAGATTTTGAGGGCTAGCCAGCTGAGACACCAGATGTGGGGTGGGAGTTGGTGTCCCTGCCCTTTTTGGGATGGAGCACTTGCTGTGCGTTTTGCTTGCTTGTGCTGAGGTGGCAGCTCTGCCAGTGCTGCACTTCCTGCAAGTCTGTGCCTACAAAGAGGAGTTTAGAGAAGGGCGTGTGCACAGAGGTTTGGTGGATGTGTTACAGCTGCTTCATTGTATTACAGTTTGTTGAAATTGGAATAGTTACAAGTATTGAAATAAACCACAAACCAGTGGATGTTGCAAAGAAAGGCCAAGAAGTTTGTGTTAAAATAGAACCTATTCCTGGGGAATCACCTAAAATGTATGGACGACATTTTGAAGCAACAGATATCCTCGTCAGCAAGGTAAGAGCAGTCTGCATTTGTGGAGAGGGCTTAGGACAGAGTGGCAGCTTGCTTGAAGTGGAAATGTAGCATCAAAAACAAGGGAGGAACCTTCTGTCACAGACTGACATTCACTTGGGAGGGTGTGTGTGGCATCGTGCAGCCCAGGTCTCTGGAGCCGTGGTTTGAGGTCTGTAGTGGTGCCTCTGCAGAGGCCTGAAGGAAGGGCGTGCTGTGGCTGCAAAGACTTTGCAGCTCAGAGCACCTGAGAGGGCAAAATGCCACACTCGCTATTTGCCAGCTGTTTGTACACAGAGCTCAGCAGTCCCTCCAGGGCACCACAGCCTGTGCTTGAAATGGCACAATGAATAGCGAGCCTCCAGTTGCTCTGTGTGGCACTGGGCTTGAATGAGGAGATGATCCTTTTGCTGTTGGAAGTAAAGCCACAGCTCTCCACCTTCCCAACTGCTTTAGTCACCGTGTCATAGGACACCTCCTGACACACATGTGCCAGGGGCGTGTGCCCACAAATGAAGGGCAAGTAGGGCCTGGGATAGGGACGGGCTGGGATTGCTGGTCCTGTAGGCCCTGGTGGAACAGGAGACCTCTCCAGTTCTTGCCTTGCAGCACAAGGTGTGGGATGGTCTGTCCAGCTGCAGCCCTTCTAGACCAGATAAGGGACATGGTGTGAGGAGAAATGAAGGGAAACAAGTAAGATGTGTCATTCAGCTGATCAGTAGCAAATGGGGGCTTAGAATGAGTGCACCTGGTGTGCAGACTGTCTTTTCTTCAGAATAACTGCTTCCAGTGTGCTGAAGGTGGCTGTTAATTCCTGTGTGTTTCTGACGGGTTTGTCTTGTGTGTTGCAGATCAGCCGTCAGTCCATCGATGCTCTGAAGGACTGGTTCAGGGATGAAATGCAGAAGTCTGACTGGCAGCTTATAGTAGAACTGAAGAAAGTGTTTGAAATCATCTAGATAACTTCTACAGCAATGGGGAGGCAGGAATAAACACACTCTTCCTGTTACTAAAAAAGTTACCAACAAAGTCCTATATTGAAGACAGTGTTGGATATAT
This sequence comes from Chloebia gouldiae, assembly GCA_003676055.1. Taxonomy (NCBI): domain Eukaryota; kingdom Metazoa; phylum Chordata; class Aves; order Passeriformes; family Passeridae; genus Chloebia; species Chloebia gouldiae. Next base: position 27,770,889 of record QUSF01000007.1, on the reverse strand, counting down.
GTTTGGGAGGAAAATATGTGGATAAAATGTTTTCCATGAGAAACCAAGAAATTTACACTGGTTTGACAGTGGTCAATTTACATGTTCCCATGGTTCCAATGTGCCTGTTCACCTCTCCTATTACCCTTCCTAATACTGGCTGCTGTTTTAAAGTTTGCCCTTCCCTCTCACACCTTCCTTCCACCCTTTTACCCTCCTTTTCTCCAAAATAAAATAATTTGAATTTTTATTACAGAACTAAAGCTCTTTCACTTTTATACTGATGAGAGCAGTACTGCAGTATCTGATTAACCAAGCTTCTGCAGACTTTGTGATTCTCAGAACATTTTTGATGTAAGAAATACTTCTTTATTTATGCATACCTCTTTCCTTGACTTTCTTTTCCAACATTCTTCTGCTTTGTGCCTATAGAGTTTTTTAAAATAGAAAATTAGGCAATTGGGTATCTCTGTTTGCTTTGTGTGAAACAATGTTGTAAAGCATAGCTGCCCACCTTTTTCTGCTTGTACAGTTCATGGAAGTCAACCTGTAATCATTATAATGCAGAGCCACAAATAAAGGAGATGGACATAGCAGCCCATTTGTTTTACAGTTTGCTTCAGTAATTTCGCTTCTTGGGCTGTGGCAAACGTGCAAAGGCCAGGCAGGGGTCCTCTTGCCTCTCTCTGCTTGGCAGAAGGGTGGAGGCTGTTCCAGCAAAGGCGTTTCCTCCTCAGAATGCACTTGCTGTGTGCTCAAGGTGGTGATGTCAGTGTTCCGAGGCACAGGAGAGCAAGCCAGCTGTTCAGCACGGCACAACTCCCAGAGGAGCTCAGAGCTGCCATCTCTTCTCCAGCTGCTGCTCAGGGGTGTGAGCACCTGCCAACAGCTGCCAGCCCAGGAGCTGTGACTTTGGATGCTGCATCACAGCTGTGGAGTCACCTGACAGCATGGGACTGAACCAGCTCCAGCACGGATGTTTGTGATGACCAGGAGTCACTGAAATCCCAGCATTTTCCTACCCCCCTGCCTGGAATGACAGCTTGAGGTATTCTTGCTGAGGCTGTCTGGGTAACTCGCAGCTCATGTTGATGGGAGCAAAACAAACACTCTTCAAAAGCACAAGCTGAAACAAAAGCAAGGATGGTTTATGCAGCTGAAATTTTTAGCATTTAAGATACTTACAAGAGTTTAACGTTCAACACACAGTTACCACATTTCTTCTGTCACTTGGATTACTTTTTGTGTTGGAAAAATCTGAATATTATGATTGAGATTATGTGGACTCCATTGCAAAGGAACATTTAGTAACTTGCCTCCTTTGCAAATGGAATTTAACTTTCTGGATTTTTTTTTCTTTGTTAGACTTTAAACTTGCCATTCAAAAGGACCTTTTCACTATGGTTGGTGTGTGGTGCAACTTCCCATCAGTGGGTGAACACAATGATCAGAGGGAGGAGACTGCATTTAATTGTTAAAATTTTATTTTGCAAACTATGCAATCATGAAAACTACACTAATAAAAAGTTCTTAAGAACATAGATTTCTAAGAGTGTTGTCAACATATTCTTCTTTGCTCCCTCAAATCCACAGGGATGTTTGTCCCACAGGTAAACTCTCCAGGAAACAGATACTCTCCTTTGGCAGGCTCCTGTTGTGGAACTTAAAATAGCCTGACAGTTAATTAATGCTGAGTCCTTTTAAAGATGCCAATTTTAAACTGAGCGCCAGTTCCAAAACCAGGGCTGTACCTGAAACCTGACTGGTAAAATACCTGCTTGGTTTTCAGCAATACCTGCCTTGATGTGAGCAGTTGATGTGCTGGTTTTTCTAAACCACGGCGAAGAGTAAAAGGCAGCTTCCAAAGCAGGAACTGAAGGGGCTCCAAAAGACTCGACCTGGAAACTGATGGAAACTTAAGAGATCTTGGTTCAGACAATGTCCATCTCTCTCTAGACATGTATCGATGACTGGATGCAGGGAAATGAGCACCAGCAGGTGTTCATGCACATGGATCAGACTCGGCCTGCTCGAGGTCCCTGCTGTCTCAGCCCTCCTTGTGCTGTGGGAGAAGCTCTGCTCCCGTTGGCACCATGGCGCCTGCCTTTGAGGACTGCTCTGTGCCTCTCGTAGCAGGGGCCCAGCACAGGGCTCAGCACTGCAGCTGCCTCTCACCAGTGCTGAGCAGAGCAAAGAGCTCCTGCAGTGCCTCCTGGGGCTGCCTGTGCTGTGCCGAGCAACCCCCAGGCCTTACTGCGGAGCTGGCCCCTCCCTCCCTGGCAGCAGAACCTGGCACCTCTGTGCTGAACCTCACGAGGTTCCCAGCACCCGCTGGGTCCCTGGAAGCAGGAGCCCCCGCCCTCTCAGCCCACCCTGAGTCATCAGAAACGTTGTGAGGCTGCACCGCCCCACTGCCCAGGTCCTCTACAAAGGTGATGAATAGGACTGGACCTAGCCCCTAGTAGGACTTTGTACCACTGACCACCATGCTCAGGGCCTGCCTGCCCAGTTTTCAGTAAAGTTCTCTCTCCAGCCTGTACTTCATCAGCTTCTCCCTGTGGATGGTACAGGAGATTTAAGGAAAGGGTGTATTGATGTCACGGGAAGTGACATCTTCTGCCCTTTCCTCATCCATCACCCAGCTGTAGATGTTGGTTAACTCTCAGTGTGTGGTAGGAGGAAGCCAAGGTCACAACCTAAAGCTAAAACCCTGCTGCCACTGCTCTAAGCTGTGCTGCAGACAGGGATGTACCACACAGCTTTCTCTGCCCCAGCTGTACTGGCAGCTCCTGCCCTGTGCTAGGCAAGGTGCTGCCATTTAAATTATATTCCTGCTCTCAATTCTATGCCCAGCATTATGTGGGATACTTCTCACCTCCCCCCATCCTTTCTTCAGAAGAGGTTTTTCTTACCAGCTTGGTTTTTGTCAAGTGTTCTTCATTCTCTCCAGATCCCTGAACAGCCTTATTCAATGTCTTGGGCCAAGTACAACTGTGTGAGGCTGGTGCACACCTGTGAAAAGCAGACTTGCCCGAAACTGCTGGGATGCAAGCTCAGCCCCCAGGCAGGGCCACGGTGATGGGATGGTTTATTTTGTCTCAGTCACTCCCTACAACCTGTTTTGTTATGCTGCACGAAGGAAATGCATGCCACAGGCTGGGGAGAAGGGTGGTGTTCTACATGTGGCTCTATCTTGACCATGCAGAGGATGGATGCAGGCTTGACCAATGCTCCGTGTTGGCTACTCCCTCCTCCTTTACAGTGCTGCTTTTTGGGGTGACTTGCCTTCCTCCAGAAGCACGTGAGAGCTGACAGGACACCCAAGGTCAGACAGCACCCAGGCTGCAGCTGACATCCTGTGTGTGCTTCAGGAGTGGCTGGGCCACCCTGGCTTGAATCTCTGAGGGATGAAACTAAAAATGAGCTAATATTCTTCCCTCAGCTTAAAATCTGTAATAATGTTAGTGGAGAAGAACACAAAAAGTGGCCAGGTGCCTGTACAGCAGACTCCTCCATGTGTTGAGGCAGTGCCACTGTGTAAAACTTTGTGAAATGAATCAAAGCTGCAGCTTTAGTAAAAGGGGTTCACTATATTCAAACTGAAGCATCACAAAATAGAATCAGTACAAAAATATACATACAGTTCTTTATTAAACAACTGTAAACACTTCACTGTAAAAATCCATAAAACTTTATAAACAAACATTTTGTAAATAGATTCTATACTACAATAAAAGAATTTTAACACAATTATTTACATGCAATACTGACAAATTTGGCACTTTCTGAAAAGAAATGTACAAAACACTTTGTTGTTTAAAAAGAAATCTGAAATTATAAAAACTCAGGGCATTACTATCATGCACTTTGCAAATACCTCACAAGCACTTATGGCACAGCTAGCAGAGAGCTCCAGGCTCTCATCAAGCTCTTTACTACAAGTTCAGATAACTTTTAATGTGCTTCCGTAAGTTTGTTGTAAAACTACCTGAACATTGTCAAGAATGAAGTCAAATGCCATATTCCAAACTGATTCCACAGATGACTGCATTAACCTGAAGGGGAAAAGGAAGAAGAGGCTGAAAATTACCATTTCAGAACCAGTCCTTTTTACAATCATTTTTGGTCTTCACACTGGAAAACAAGATCACAACAGTTCCCCACAAATGGAATTTTGATTCAGGCCTGGTAAAGCCCTCCCTCTCTACTTAAACACACCAAGCCTTACTTAAGGGCACAAATTCCTGGTGTGAGCAGTGTCACAGCAGCTTGTGAATGCTGGCATCTGGCAGTGGTGTGAGCCTGTGAATTAAGTAGTGGGTGACCTTCCACCAACTGCCTACTGAAGACCAGAAATGGCAAAAGCTTCTGAATCCTGATCTTTACTTCCTCATCCCAAGACAGAGTTGCTATTTCTCTATTTCCAACAAATGCCAAGTGTAATCAACACGTTTAAATAATAGGGTTTGGGGCACTATATAATTTTTTATATTCATTTTTTATATTTATTGCTAAAAACAAAATCCAGAGAACTGTGAGTTCTCCCTATGATACGAGTTACTCTTACGATCAGCAGCGACAAGAAGTAATGAAGGAACTGCCCAAGGAAAACAAAGCAGCTCTGCACTCAGCCTCCCTTCTAGATCCCTGTACTGCAGGAGAGCAGAGGGGTCCTACACTCAGAGCTTTGGAGGGTATAACACCATGGGTGAGTGTGAGCCCTTTGGAGAGACACACTGCCATCAGTGCCAATCCGACACACAGGGACCAGGAATGGGACATTCTGACAATTCTGAATTTATAAAGAATTTATAAAGAATTTACAGTTCATTGCACGGTGTCTTTTGCATTTTCCAAGGCCTAAATATATCCCATAATACAAAAGCCTAGTGAACTTCCTACACTTTTGTAGTCTTTTTGGTGTTGACTCGTTTTGTGAAACATATTTTGCAGATCTAAAACCTAGAAAGCTGAGCCCCATGGTTAAACTTTAGTTAGTAATCAAGTCATAAATGAATTTAAACCTCATAAACTCATGGGAAGAGTAATAGGAGCACAATTACAAAGTTACAGGAATGCATTTAAAGGCTGGAGGTGAGACAGAATCTGGATACAGCAAGAGAATGAAATTGGGTCTAGATACCATGAAAAAATGAACAAAAACAGGACGAAGAAAAGGGACAATGCTGATGAAAACTACAATCTTTGTCTAGAAATTGTTGCCCAGAAGGGCTGTGGATTCCCCATCCCTGGAAGTGTTCAAGGCCAGGCTGGATGGAGCTCGGAGCAACCTGGTCTAGTGGAAGAAGTCCCTGCCCATGACAGGGGAGTTGGGCCTGGGTGATCCTTAGGCTCCCTTTCAATCCAAAACATTCTATGATTCTATGAATTACTACTAAATATTACTCTTATTTTTTCATAAATTACCTATTTTAATGCTCCAACTCCTTCCCTCAACCCCAGTTTTCAAGCTTAAAACCATTCATCAGTGGAATGTCTAATGGGTTAATGGGCTCACAATGCAGTATCTACTGTATGAATTCTGATAGAAATAGTCTGAAATTCACATATATTAGCAATTAAGTTACCTTTTCATGTACTTAACAACCAGATCTAACTTTTCCAAGTCTTTTTCTTCTATTAGATCAGTACAGTATTTCACAACCTGTAGAATGTCTTCTTCCATAGGATCTGTAATTTAAAAAAAAAAATTAGGTCTTTTCTCTAAGTGTAATTAGAATATAATCACAGAATAATGGGAATACAACAGAAAGAAATTCTGCAGTGTCAGCATATTAGGGGCCAACCTGACAATTTCTGTATTCTCACACATCTTCCCAGCATCAGAAGCTTTGCACATAACAGGACTGCAGGGTCCTGAAATACCTGTCTTGTAGACATCTTTTTTTTCAGTAAGAACAACTGACAGCAAAGCTAACAGTAACCAAAGGGAAAAGAGACTGGGATTTAAAATGCAATGGCTGTTTCGAAACTCTTAGGAGAATTATAATGTCTAGGGCAGGAAGGTCAAATTTCCCAAGGTTTTAAGGAGTTGCTATTTGCTTGACCTAATTCAAATCACAATTTAGCAAGAATGTCACAGTTGCACAGTTTTTTTCATCTAGGGTTCTTCCCACCATTTATTTTGACAATACCCCAAACCCTGCACTCCTTTGCCTCTAAGAAGAGATCTTCACAAACGAAAATTAATTCCCTTTCAAGAAGTTTCATCTTAGTGGTTGCACTATGTTGGAAAAATACAGTAAACCTCAGACACTGAGGCATAGGACAACAGCTGGTCACATGGCTTAAAGAGGGATCACGTTACTTTTCATGATGTTATGCAAGACAAGGGAGCTGGCAAAGCCCCAATGTCACAACTGGTAGAAATAATCAAGCTCTTTCAAGACTGCCAAGCCAGTAAGACTTCAAGAGCAGTGTGAAAAATAAGCAGCAAAAGGAAGAGTGAAGGAGAAAGGAAGTACAAAAAGCCTGCTCTAAGCAGTTTTCTTTGTGATGCACTGCGAGATCAGCCAGTGCAGCATCCCACACCTGAGATTGTCGTGATCCACTCTTTCAGCAACGTCTTCACATCGTTGAATTCCACAGCTCCCGCGAGGTTTGGGGCTTGCGGCCTGAACGAGCCTGGCTGCTGCTCCGTCGGCAGAGCTGATGGGCCTGGAGAATCTGAAGTTGATGGAACTGCTTCTGCCTGTTCCAAACACAGAAGTGGATAATGCTCAGTCTGACAAATATGGGAACACCATATACATACAGAGGTAAATGTCAGTGAAGAATCCAGTAAAGAAAAATAGCAACCTGAACTCAGTCTAAAAAAGCAGACACAGCTTTACCAAAAGCTGTTCATGTTAAACGTACCTGAGCAGCTGTTCCTTCGTGTTTCAAGAAGCCATCTATTAGCTTCTGTGGGCTTCCAGATGTAGCTGGCACGTTTTTTGCAGGACTACCAGTAAGTTTGCTTTTTAAAGGACTCTTAATCTTTTTCACAGGACTGACTGGATTTTTTTTCCGTATTTTTTTCTTATTTTTCATAGTTGTATGCTTCAGGTGTAGCAAAGGATTTTTTGACACTGAAAAACACAGGAATAGTCAGTGATCAAGACATTTAAAATTTAATACTTTTCCATTGAAAGGGGGGACTCTGTATCTCCCACAAAAATCTAATTATCAATTGAGAAAACACAGCCTAGATAAAGCAACTTGAACACACACACCATTTCATATTGAAAAGCACTGTTAGACTTTCAGTGTACGCATAGGACACTCAGCTATTCATAAGCTTTTTCATGTGAGCATTTCAGTACTTGAATGCTCACATTAAGCAGCTGCTGAAATCTGAATCTACTGGACAAATTGCCTCACCTCATTCAGAGCACCGTGTTATCCCACCAGTGTTATCAGCAAAGCCAGCAGTGTAAAGCCCCCACAATGCTTTTATCACAGTTTATGAAGGAAATCTCTCTCTCATTCCATCATTCTCACATATCTGCATTAGTCCACTGGCTATGAAATCAGGGTGTAATTATAATTACAATGCACTGTTTAACCGGCAATCAAGCCAATAACATTTACAACTTATTTTTATGACAAAGCATGTTCACAGGGAATTAGTCTTATTTCTTTCTACTGATTATAAAAAGGAGACCTGGATGATCAGCTCAGAGTAAACCCAGCTGACTATCAGACATTCAGTGAGATGCAGTATATCTTTCTCTAGCAGCCCCAAAACCCTGCCAGTGCTACGGGTTTCAGGGAACCATGAGAATGCTCCCTGAAAAGAGTTTAACTAACTTAAGAAAGTGCTCTACTTTAAATCATAAGACACATCAAGTTTGGATTCCATTTGACAAACATATGGATGTGGGTAAGTTTAGCGCCACAGTCCCCACAAATTGAATTAATTACCCATTTCAGTAAAGCTGGGCACCTGTTTGCAAACTGAAACCACAGCTGGTGGTAACTGACTGTCAGAAATAAATACAGAAATTCAGTTGAACACAGCATCTTCAGAGAAGCTTTGGTTATATTTCCCAGTTTGTTACTTAGGGTTGCATAGCTGTTTGGATAGCAAACAACTCCTATACCAGAAGACAACGGCACAACTACATATTCTCACCTGAAGTGTTGGCAGGCTGCTGCTCTGATTGCTTCTGCCTTTGATCATATGCATCTTTCAGCTCTGCTTGCAACTCAGCAGGTAGTGCAGAAAAAACCTCAGGGTCCACCTGAAGAGTAACAAAAGATTCATTTGATTATTTTAGCAGTGAGCAGCACTGTTTGCTTCCTTCTAGCTCACTCATATGAGAAAGGTATTTACATTTTATGCTAAGCAAAAATAAAGGAGATATAACTGAAATACTGTAAAACACACTGTACGTTTTCTTTGTACATTTTAGTTTGTAAAACCAACAAAATGTACATTTAATATTACTCTATTTATTAAAATTACTATTATGAGCATATAACACACTAACCATCTTTACCCACCAACTGATACCCAGTACAGCTGCATTAAGAGCAGGATTAAGCCTAACTCAGAGAGAACTCCCTTCAAATTTCAAAACACAAACATTGTGACCGCCAGAATTTTGTTCCTCCTTTTCTTTTGATACTTTTAATTCCTGCAAGCTGCTATATAACTCAGAATATTCTTGGAAATGGTCTCAGTTCTTTAAGGACAGGAAAAGCCAAGTCCAGCTATGTCATATTTTGAACTAGCACAAAAGGGTTTAATCTCTTTCTCCTACAGCTGACCACCACTTGCTTGACTGATAAAAGCACAGTCCCTTGCAACTGTTCCAGGGACCTGGATTCTAGCCAGGAAATAATTTGATGCCAATTGCCAGACACACTCATATGAACAAAATAAAATTTTTTGTATTATCAGTTATTTTTTCTCATTGCATGTCTGAAGTAGCACACCAGTGACAGACTCATCTTGTATTTGGAGTTTCCCACTACAGCTAAACAGCGTTTTTAGCTCATAATCTTCAAAATCTAATTCAGAGCAAACCTATAGTTTAGTGGATTAAATCTGCCAGTGGGAGACTGCCCTTCATTTCACTGGTAAAATTCAGAGATGAGCGGAAACAACAAAAAAATCGGTCAAAACAACAATTACTATTCTAAGAGTACAATGCAATTTCTATCATTATCTGAGATACTGTATTTATTAATGTCAATCTGGAAAGGTATTAAAATTTATTTCTTATTTTCAATAAAGATTTCTTTATTTTTTTTTAACCAAAACATGTATACTATGACAGGGAGGTACAGTGTGCTAGTCACACACATGATGTCTAAATAACATAGATCATAAACATGAATGTGATCTTATGGGTTAGAATTCATCAATTTATCATAAGTTTGTTCCTTTTTCAGAACTCCATGAGTCAACATGAATTTTTCACCACAGAATATGCACTAATTGAAGAAGGAAACAAGAACAGCTCTGGCCTCACTTACCATACAGATTGTGCAGAACAAAGCACTATAGTGGAATTCAGCCAATTACATCACAGGTGTAAGTTATCTTTTTAAATACAAATTTTACTTCATAAAACATTTTAAAAAAAGTTTAGTGCTCTCTGGTAAAGATTCAAGAGTCAAGGATTTGGAATGCTCTGAATTGATACTGTTTTTTGTGTACACCACTTAATTTATGCAGAAACAATGCAATACATGAACTGGAAGCATTTTTGTTATTCCCCTATCACTGCTCTCTCAGAGTGTAACATGGAAAAATTCAATTAGAGGAGCCACCAGTTGAATTCACATGAATTCTCCAATATAACTGGAGTTTCAGGTAACTGATTGTCATATAGGTATCTGAAAGCTTTCACATTATGGAGAACCTTGGTTTTATAGAGTCATGGATGACCTCAGCACACAGCTATCAGTATTTCTGATGTGCTTACATCAGTTTCCTTAGGAGGAATCTGAACCACTTGAAGACACTGAAAGGATTAAATGAAAACCTGCCACCACCAATTAACATCATTATTACAAATTTCATCCATTTCTACACATCTGTAATCTTTACTTTTTGCATTATGCTTCTGCAGGATACAGGCTACAGAGATATACAGCTATTCTAAATTTTAAGATGACTTCAGCAACTGTTGGAAAGGAACACAACCTATCTGGATTCCTTTCACAGGAGAAACTTACCCAACAAAGGAAACTTTTCACATGTTTTCTAATGAATAAATCACTATAAGCCAATTAGCTTTGCACCTGATCATAAAAACTCAGCTCAGACAAAAGGAAGGAAGAGTTGCAAAACAAACCTTATTAAGCTATAAAAAGATGTCAGGGCATAATCTACCTCTGATACAGATAAAGTTCTCATTTTGGAGTGGTTGGCAGTATTTCTATACCCAAAAAATATTACTACTCATTTCACTGCTTCATGGACCACAAAGTAGATTTAGATGTTTGTATGCAGTCACAGCATATACACTACCACAAAGACTTCAAGAGAAAAAATGTGTCAAACTACTTAGAGTAAGACGGTATTTTTGAATTAAATTAATGTTTAATTTTAACACTGAAAAAAATCGTCCTGTATTAATGAACTAGGTTTAGCTTTTTTTTTTCCTCCCACCAAGCCTACAGAAAACTTTTCAACCATACTATTCTAGGTATTAAACTTGGACATAACTCAGAAAATGAAAATTATAAGTATTAGTCCTCTTTTTGCCAATAAAGAAAGCTGAAAGGCTTTCACGAAAAATTTTTGAGTAAGAGCATAAGGCACTCTCAGATATCCTTGACAAATAAAAAGAAAGTACTCATTTCTTCTTGAACTACATCTTCAAACAAAAAGGCTGCTCTACTAAGTTGCATTTTTGGATCAAGGTCACAAAATACATTAGCAGACAGACAGAAAAAACAGTGCAAAAACTCAGGTCCTCTAAAGAAAACTTCAAAAAGTAATGCTGTTTTAAAAAATAACAATCAATTCTTGACTACCTAATTATTAGACAGATAAGGCATAAACAAACTAGAAGAATTTTTATAGAAAGCCATATGCAGTTGCCATTTACTCTGAAAAACAGTACTGAGTGGCAAGCCAAGTGTGGAGGGGTGTACTTCAGAGCACAGCCTAATTTAACACACATCTTGCTTATGGACAGATGTAACTACAAAATTTAAAACAGCTGGGGCAGAGAGAACTCAGACATTATTTGCACACTAATCCATAGGGAAAACCAAACTTTGCAATTCAGGAATAAAAACTGACACGACTGTTTCTGAACCAATAAACTTGAATCAAAGCGAGGAAATGTTAGTAAAAGAATAAACTGCACATTTTTAAAAATAACAATTATGCATTAACTATTTAGTGGAATTTCTACATTATTTTGCCTGGATTTTTTTGTCAGCTAAGCAACATTATGCATTAGAAACAGCAACAGATGTGATTAAGTGGAATCTATTAATTTGAGAATAGCAAAGGTGCAATGAAACAGAAAAATAACACTGCTCCATTTTAAATGATGCAATGCAAGACAGTGTATGTCTGGGTAACACAATATTTTTCATTTTCTTTTCTTTTAATTTTTACACTACATTTTTCAGCACCTTCTTTGACTGAAGAGCAGCCTAACATTAGAAGCATCCTTACTGTTCCCTGCTGCCCTTTCACGTCCCTATTTTGACAAACATCTTTGTTCTTTTCTCATCCTGGACATGCTATGTATTTAAAAACTGTGGAGAGATGCACAACCTTTAGCCATAACTGCCCTTCTCTCAGGAATGGGATACAAACACATCTACAGAGAAGCTAGCAGAGGTTGGCTTTACCCCATCAGAACACACACTTAATCAGAGTCTCCTGTGACTTAGCAAAGCTGATTTTAGGACTGCTTCAGACTTACGGTTCAGTGTAACTCAGCTGCAATAGAAAAAAAAAGTGATTTACAGACTGGATTGCAAAGCAGACCATTTATGAGGGGGTTTTACATTAAACAACAGCAAAAACATAGGCAGACTGATGACTATAATCTTCAGGAAATATTACCATACTATGTTTCTGACAGATAATGTAACATTTAAAGAGACTTTTAAAAGACATTAAAGGACCATGAATGATTGATTGTGGGAAGTCATAGGTTCCAGTTAATGCTGTCTCAAGAAACAGCTTCTAACTTCCTATAGATGAAAAGTAATTGCTTATTGATACCATGCAAATGTCCTACCTGTGAGAAAGCTGGCAAGGCTATTACATTGATTCCCATATTGGTATTTGGTTCTTGGAGCTCTGGTATTTGTAAAAGCACTGTTCCAACTGGTTGTGACAGAAGTGCAGTGTTACATCCATTTATTGGCTCTTTTTTGCTCTCTCCGTAGCTCTCTCCTTGCTGAATGGTGCAGATTTGCTCTACTTGTTCTCGGAGATCAGGTGGCAGAGCTTCTAGCACAGACTTATCTAGCTACAAGTACAGAAAAGCTTTTAAATTTTTCTAAGGAATAGGTAACAGAGCTATTTCAGTCAGAACATTAGTTATACAGTTCCTGAATTTTAAAAAATCTGCTACATATTACTCTGTGTAAGCAAACACCCTTAGGAACCTGAGAGTTACACTCTGCAGCAGTAAAATATCATTTAAGACTAAGCAGCTCAGTAAATATGAAGGCTCAGTTTTATCTTTTTACGATGATCAGTCTTCTTACCAAAAACCATAGATAGGTTTTCCTCTACAGCTACCTAATGATAAAGTAACCTGAATTCTCAGTTCAACTTATGCAGGCAACAGGTTGATATGAATGCTAAATTGGTGTCCAGCACAAAGCTGTAAAGCAATCAATTTTTTTATACAGTTCTAGGGTGCAACATTGTGAACCAAATCCTACTTTCTATATTCAGATGATGAATTAATGCAGGTTTGTTTTAGAAATCCTTTGTGTTCTATTGTAACAAATTGCTGTTACTATTACTACTATTACTATTTTACTTTACTGGCATTACATGTGTTTATATACTGTCAGATTTGCCAAAGTTGGATGATGAAATAAGTTTTTACTTACTATCAATTATTCACTTGAAGCAACTGAGACAACCCCTCAGTGTCCAGAAGCTGCTGTGTATACAATGACAGCTGCACAAGTGACTGAATGAATACAACTGACAAGCATCATTTTTCTCACAAGTAAAATTTAAATAAAACTGTGTAGAGAAATGCCAACGTTTACCTCTAAGTTCTGCTGAGTAAGACTTCATAGCTATGTTAGAATAGTTTATCTTTTACCATTGAGAAGAAAATTCAGAGCTTATGACCAGATTCTGAATTTACAGAGAAGAACCTCAAATATCTATGAAAATCTACTTGGCTTGGTAACTGAGAGGTTTTGGTGAAAGCTGTCTGTATTGTTAATCACTTCAGTTACTCTTCCATGTTCTGTTTGTATTCACTCATTCCAAATTTGCTGCATATGTAACTCTGTAATACTTTCCTGGAAATCCTTGGTGTAAAATACCCAGGATTGCTGTTACTTTCCTAGTACAGTACACAAACAGCACTGCAGCACTAACTCTCACCACTCCTTCCCAGGCCTGAACTTTTTATTACATTCCATATTATAATATGATTAAAAGCAGACAGAAAGATATTGTGCCATAAGGCCACCAAAATAGGAACTCTGCTGAACAGCTACAGAATTTTTCACTTGTTTATACATATTCCTCCTATGGCAGCATCTGAGTGTACAGAGCTTCGCACTGTTCAGTCAAGTTACTTTCAGATCCTGAGCTGGCTTGGATATTGCATTATATCCTGCCAAAAGCATAATTTGCTTCTTAAAATGGATAAATACTTGAGAAAGCTGTTTAAAAAACATCAGAAATGCTTGTACAGATTTAAATGACAGACATTTAAATGACACATTTTTAGAGAAGAGCAAGTAAATCTGCTTATACCTAAAAATACCTGCAGAAGTCTGTGCAGCTGTTTCATAGCAGACACTTCTAACAGAGTCTACTTGAACAGCATGTGGAGTGGGAATAATTAAGGCTGTCCCTTTGTTAAAACATGGCTAAAAAAATCCCCAAATCCCACAGAAATATTTTACTTAAATAAAGATTGTCCTCCTCCCATCTAAATAGTGGTATCCTGTACAAATGTTAAGTGTGCATCCTAACTTCAGCATTATTTATTTTATTAAGGCAAAATATTTTTCATCAGTAAGTTACTTACTGTGCACTATATTTTACTAGAACTCTTCTTATTTAAGAAGAGTTCCTTTTGGGTCTGTCCGAATAAGACAGACAGTCCCAGGTTATCACAATATACTGCAGACGTTTAATACTCTCAGGTTTACCTGTGAAGCAGATGGAACCTCAATACTCAAATTGAGCCTGGATTTTACACTGATAGGAGAATGCACACCATTCCACTTGACAGCAGACTCGGTGTTGTTGGCATTGGAATTGAGACCAGGTGTGACGCTGGTACCACGAGACGGAAGGAAGGTGCATGTTCTTGAATTAGAAGATATTTCAAGGTCCATAGCAGCCACAAATACTACACATATGGAAACAAAATACAGAGGGATCATCTAATAGTTAAAAACACTCTGAAGATTTAAGACACAGGAAAAGGTATTTTCTAGCCTTATTTGAAGAGTTTAAACAATAAATAGCACCATCATAACACCTTTTATTTCAAACGATCCTCTGTTACTATTAACTAAAACAACTAAACAAAAAAAAAAACCCAGTTGGACTAATCCTATACAAAGTTTTATTAGTAGCATTTTAATTTGCAGCAGCAAACCCCACTCTCAGAAATTTTATGCTGCATATTTTACACTGATATAATAATGAATAAGTATTACAAAAGGTGATCTATGTTACGGTCCTTCAGAACTGATCACTATCACACATGCTAAGTACAAAGCTTACTGACCTTCCTTAGGTTCTTCTTCTGAGTGCTTTTTTGCTTTCTGAACATGAAAAAGATCAATAACTGAATGTGATCCACCAGGTAAATGTCCAGATTGTACTGTTGAGAGACCTGAAGTTGTTTTACTGATGGGAACTAGCTGCTGTACCTGAATTCCGACCTAAATCCAAAACATAAATGCATTTATTTAATGAAGTCTGAAATAAAGAAAATAAATTTTATATTATGTAATTATATCATAATAACACTGCCTTCTTTGGAATTGCCTGCCTGTTGTGGGTGCGGGTATGAAAAATAAAAATATATCGAAATACACACAAACAGCCACTAAAAACATCCCAAACAAATCCCAGGATTACCCACCATAATCCAACAACTGAGAAATTACAAAGGTACTACCATCTTAACTTCCCTGATATAAAAAAGTGCTGTCAACAGGATCATTAAGCAATGTGGTTTTTTATGAAACTTCTTAGACACTAACATATACAGAAATACTGATAAAATGTGGTTAGTATTAAATCTGGCTACTCAGCAATGCTTCTCCCCAGAGACAAACTATACCACTTCAGTCTACAAATGAGAAAAATACTATTGTTTCACTTGTAAACACTGTTTTTGCAAAGTCTCAATGGATGGAAGAACTTTGGTACAAAGAGTCTTTTTTAGATGAGGTGTTCCTCATTTTTCCTGACATCCTAGTTTTTCATTTAACTTTTAAATACCCAATCAGCAGGGGTTCAAAACATGTCTAATCAAGAATGCAATGGTGCACTGTATGAGTTTATTGCCAATCCTCCATAATTTTAAAGAAAGGAAACATGACACTTGGAAAAAGACTCAGAAAGCATGAAGGAGCTACTGCATATATTTCTGCCAGGATTTCTTCTATAATTACATAGTAAGGACTTTGTTTATTAACACCTTCTTAGTTGCATTAATGGGATATGACATTTAAAGTAAATATTTCCTCAACTCCAAGCCAGGGAGCTAACTTTGCAAGGCAACATTGTAACCCAAAACCCTACTTCTATATCCAGATGATGAATTAATGCAGGTTTGTTTTAGAAATCCTCTGTGTTCTACTGTAACAAATCCTCTGTGTTCTACTGTAACTTTAACAAACCGATGTCAAAATAGCAATATCATGGGGTCACGCTGCTATGACAAAACCACGGAGATGAGCAGGAGTTCTCAGAGAAGCCATGAATCAAAAGAGCCAGAAAACCACCTTCAAACAAAGGCCAAAACATGGGCTGGTAACTTTTCTTGCTCTAAGACTTGCAGTCTACAACAAAAGCTCCTTTCATCTCTTTGATTGGCATTACAAAATGTTAAATATTAGTTTACATTAGTTACACAATTAATGTATGGCAAAGGTTTACAGAAAATTCTAAGACAAAATAAAATTTACACATGCTGATAGAAACTGTAGAAGATACAGTCTTACTTCATCTCAGGATGTTCTAAGTTGTGCATTAATTTATACCACAAAAACAGTTAATTTTTTTTACATTTATGGTTTTGTAACCAAGTTTTTCAAAGGTTACAAAACACAATATAATTGCATACACTAATTTACATAAGCTTTGTATTATCTACAGCTTTGCTTAAGTTTGGTTATTTACCATAAGGAATAGAAAATCCACAAAAGACAACGAAATAGGTTGATAAAGAGAATGAATTTCAGTTTTCCCATTAACTCACCCCTCGCATATCAGATATGTTCAGTTTCATTGTGTGAAACATGTTCAGAGTTTCCTTCCCGATTACTTTTGCACTGTCTGTTGCATGGTCTAGAGTCACAGTCCTAAAAAGAAAAAACAAGTATGGTTAAAAAGGAAACTGTCACAAATCCTGAAGACAAAAATTCTGTATTTGTTCTAGAGAGGACCTGAAAGACAGATCATAATTTCTTGGCATAGAGAAACTGAACATTTTTTATTTGTTCTGTGGTTTCTTTTTAAAGGTAGTGAAAACTAAGCATGATGTACAGAAAAAATTAAGAAAAGCAGAATACTTACTAACTGAACATTCTCGGTGTGCAGTCCACACATTAAAAGGTCAAATTTAGTATATATAAATATATATATACATGCAATCTACTGAAGCCAGACAAAAAGTTTCACAAGAAGTTTACACTTTGCACAAAAATACACTCCTGCATTTTTGTCTTTCATTCAGGCTTGGTTCACAGAAAGTTCGGCAAGTATTATTTCAGTTGTCAATTGTTTACAGCAAGTTTCAAAAGGAACTCAGGGGGGAAGCAGATGTAGGCATGTGCATGTGGATTACAAGCAACAAGGAATTCAAATTAATGGCAAATAACTTTAAACAACATTCCAAATTATCTTAAGCTGTGGACAATTTTTTGCAACAAGCCTCACAAAACAATCTGGCTGTGAGTTTTACAGATTACCACTTGAGAGTATGGCAGGGCAGCAGGAGTGCTTGGATAGCTGTGGATTCTCTAATGGTCTAAGCTTTGACAAAACTTCAAGTGGCTCATCAAATGCATGTGAGTGATGTAAAGTTTCTCACTGAATAACTGATACAGTTTTAGCTGATTGAGTGGGCTCTATGAACAAAAATGAAGTTTGGTGTTATGACAAGGTACCATCCTGACAACCTACTAAACACTTTGATGGTGTTACTCTGCTTTTGAATCTGTCAGACAACACCATGAACAGCCAAGTGCTCTTTGGAAAGGTCTAGTTCTGCCAATATGAAAACAACCCTCAGACTATGAACCATATGAAGATCTCCTTGAGCTTTACATGTTTGTATTTTTAAGAAAACAGGGATCAGTATCACTAAAGGTATACAGCATTTCGGAAAAATATTTCAAAAAGGTTTGTGCTGAACTATCATAACTGGGTTTCAGAGATGCAGTAAAAATACCATTTAATCTCAAAAACGGAGTTTGATTTTAAGCATGTCTGCAAGTCTGAATCCTTTGTAGTACTATGGTTATCATCCTAGGGGATCTTGACCTGTAGGATGAGAAAGTGTAGCAAGCCATTCACCTGTGAGGTAAAGGGGCAAGAAATGAGTTGTGAGGTAAAGGGGCAAGAAATGAGTCATGAGCTATAGCTAGAGAACATCTTAAACTGAAGAGAGAAACTGGTCACTTGAGAGGACACCACACTGAGATTCTAATCCATTTGCTTGGATTCAACTTCTGGACTTTACCCTTCCACTGCTAAAAAGCTTTTTACTGGGCTGAATACAAATGCTCTAACAAAGACAGAACTACAACACCTACTGCATAACCTGGATTGACTGGGGATGACAAGGTCACTGGAAGCCAGAAGCAGAAACAGAGACATCACCAAATAAAATCCTGGCATCTGAACTGCTTTAGTGATGTGTGAACAATTTTTCACTCCTGGGTGCCCCTCTGACCTTACTGAAGACTTCATGAATTAGGGAAATTTCAGAGCATGTGTACGTAAGTATGCCTGACCACAGAAAAGAGGTCCAAAGCACTCATCTGTTCATAAAAAAGCACTCTGACAATAGTTAAAATAAAGGAGGAATAAAGCTCTATCTCAATACTAAGATGTGTTCTTAGGCTGCTAAGAATAAATCTTGAGCTCCAAGAATTCAGAATAGCCAGAAGACAAAAGTATAGACTGAGGGATTTTCTTCCTAGTATATATACCAATTCTAAAAAGTGATGAGCATGAATTTTGTGAAACATGAATTTTGCCGTTTCAGCTTTTATTAGAGCTGAATTCTATGTATCACAAGCATGACAGGCTCTATGCATGCAAATCTTACTGAACTCTAACCCACTGAAGCAACTCCTGGTTATGTAGATGGTGCCATGCAGGGCCAGCACCTGGACTTCATAATCCCTGTGAGCCCCTTCCAACTCAGCATATTCTGTGATCTGTGAACTTCACCACCTCTTCTGTCACCAGCAACACCCACCAAATGACCCTCCAGTTCAGGAGGGATAAGTCTGTTACAACCACCTGAGATGGAAGGCAAAGTAGGAAGACCTATTGTCTGTCAAATGCCAGGATCATCCTGTACTGAAGAACAACTGCTTTGATAAAGAAGTGTATGCCTGAAGAATATATGTGTATGTAGGTTCCACAACAATCTTGTACAAAACAGCATATGATACTTTATGCCTAGATTATATCCCTGTGTTTTTAGTATGCAAGTACATAAATAATAATCAGATTAAAAAATATTTAGTCAACATCATCCAGTTAATCAATAAGGAACAAAGAATAGGAGTAGCAAAGTAATAGGAGGCTGGTTACTTAAAGAAATCAATGCTGCTGCATGTGTGTCACAGTGCAGGATTTAAGTATGTCTTCTTCAAACACTCTAAGAAAACCCTCATCTCCAATACTGAGCAAGCTGGAGGAAGATACACCAACAATATATAAAGCATATACGTATTACTGATAACCAGACCACCACAAATGTACAACCTCTACAGAGAGTTTTGATAATAATACTCTACTTATTTTGGTGCAAGTTTTATACATAGACAAAGAAATACCAAGCACTTTGAAATTTCTGTCTTGTCTTCCTATAAATTTTAGATCCTGCAATAGTGTTCATGCCTAGTATTTACCTGGCAATATTATCACAGATTCCATGACCTCCATATTTTGCAGGCTCTACTGGTGCTCCAGCCTTTCTGACCATAATTTTAAGGGTCAATCGTTTACCCTTCATACCAGCAGCTTCAAGTCTACGCTGGATTTCTTCTGAGAGGCTCAAAAGGAAAGCTTCTGCTTCCTTAGGCTGAAGGGGAAAACCAACATGTTTAGATAATTGCTAGTTTTTACATACTGAAAGTAAATCATTAAGGGTTAATACAATCCAGATTGTGTAAACTGAAAAGAGCAAGCTGACTCATAAGCAATTGTCTCATTTAACTTCAAGTGGTTTCCTTTCACTGTAGGTCATTTAATTTAGGCAAGATGGCAGATTCCTGTCCTAATGCTGAAAGAAGTCTTTAAAAAATGTATTTAGAAACTCCAACACAGAATTGCAGGTCTAAGAACAAATCTAGAAGATGAAGAGCATAGGACTTAAAAATCTTTTTCACCATGAGGAAAGTCAAGCAGTGGAACACGTTGCTCAAGGAAGTTTGCAGTCTTCGTTCCTGGAGATTTCCAATGCCAGACTGGATAAAGTGCTGAGCAACTGGTCTGATTTATTAGCTTCCCCTGCTTTGAGTAAAGGTCTGGACTATACAACACCAAAATGTCTCTTCAAACTCCTTTTTTCTCCTATCATTTCTATAAATACTCAAGACTCAAAAAACTGCTGAGTTACTTTTTAAATACAATTTTGTTAATAATGCTCCCCCCAAACAAAAAGTATTTGTAAAAAAATATAATAAAAATGCTGTATGGGAGCAGCTGGTGATAATTTCAGGCACTGGCATCTTCGAATAATCAGCATTTAAATGAAAGAGAATGCGAGGTGCTGACAAACCTACTGCAGTTCTCCTTTGCTGTACCAGACTTGTGTTACAAATGCAGAATAGCCTGCTAATTTTGTGCAAGCTTCTTTTCAGCCCAACACTTTTGCAGTCTCTCCTCTCATTTTATCGTTTGGTCTCCTACTTCTTCATTTTCCTCACTTCTATTTCGTGGCTAAGATGGTGCTCTAACAGATCAAAGTGTAAGTGAAAATAATCAGAATATGAGAAGATTTTTCTACAGGTGAAAGAAGTCACTGCAAAAAAGAAGCAAGTTTAATTTACCTGTGTAAATCTTATTCCATAGTTGATTTCTGCTGAAACAGATTTTCTTTCTTTTTCTGTACGAACAGGTCGGTCATCCAAACCACGACAAAATCTGTAGAGCATTTGTCCTGTTTTTGGACCAAATTCTTTTTGTAGTTTTGACATTGAAGCACACTGCAGATCTCCACAGGTTTTAATTCCCAAAGAAGCCAGCTTAGATTCCATTGTCCTGCCAACTCCTAACAACAGAGCAATTAGTTCTGTTAACCTTATACAATTCAAAGCCAGTTAGGTTCTGATATCTTTAAACCTATATTATGTCATACCAAATTAACAAATAAATATCTATAAAATAAATTCTGCTCCATGAAACAGTTTCAATGGAAACTTTTGCTGTCATCACCAGTGTATCATTAATCTGTTTCACATATTTAGTTTAAGCCGTCACACTACAGCATGTTTGTTTATTTTTGGGTAAAATATGAATGAATCCTGCTTGGAAATTGTCTGCCTGTTATGATTATATCATTCAGAATCCCACCAACAACTCAGTCCAAAACAAGTGTCGAACAAGTAATATGTTTTCCCCTCATGTACAAGTGATCTAATCTAAATGCAAACCAACAAATATTTTGACCATTGTTGCACTGCTTCCTAGGCAGAAAAATAATATTTCAGGTAGAAGTGATAGCATACCTGTATCACTTGTGCTTTGAATTACCAAGCACTGGAAATTGTAGGTATCCATGGCAACAGCACATATGTAAGTGTGATAAACTGAAGTATATTTCTGGGTTTTGGAGAGGTGGCCTGTTACTTCCAGAAAATATTAATCCTATGAGTTTCATACTACCAAAGTCAGCAAAAATTGAAAATCTTAGGTAATCAGATTCTATTCTTGATAATCTGTTTCTCTGTTGAGAGGGTATTATTAAGACAAATACTAAAATGCTTTTGCTATGAACATTCAAGTGAATTCTGAAAACTTTAAAATGTTTAAGTCAAAGCACAGTACTATATGAGTAATATTCTGGAGGAAAAATATCTCCTGTAAGTTATGCCAAAGAAAATTACAGCACAACTGTGCTGTAAATAGTATTTGGCCACTAAGGGTTACATAACAAGAATTTCTGGCACACCTGCACCTGTCTATGGATGCTTTTTCTACCACTCTTCTATTTCAGTGTCTACGGCTGCCTGTTTTTTACTGTCCCTCCCTCTTTTTTTATCTTCAACAGACAGATACTATTTTTTAATATCTAACACAAAATATATGTGTATACATGCAAACTGAGGTCAGTTGATCACTGAATGCATAAATGAGTGCTTACTCAGCACTTCTTGCACCATGCCTGTGTCACGGTACACTATGTGTACTAAACAACAATACAGAGTTACATGCCAGGAAATGCTTTATGTTACAAACCTTTTAATATTCTCCTGGAACAATAAAAATATAATAAAACCTGTTTTCATACAGGTGGATGCCATATGTCTTTACTGTCTATCACATTTTAGATCATAAACAGGGAATAACAGCAGCTAATCCTGTTTGATCTAGAAAGCATATTTGTAGCTGAAACTGGTTTAATATCAGGAGGCAAAATACCCTCTAAAATATAGGAATACCTGGAAGACTGGTAACAAGTTGCCCTCTGATAAAATCATCCACTTCTTCAGGTTTCAAGTGATACTGTCCATCTGGTTTTGCTTTACGAGTTGCCATTCTGGCCAGCAGAATATTGGAACCTGTAAAAACAACAAATTAAAGCATGTCTGTGGTAACTTCTGTCAATCCTCAAGTAGAATGCCATAGTTTAACATTCAAGGAAAAAATGCAGAAAGTACAGTCAAATTCTTTAACTTTTACCAAGAATTTAATGAAATCTATTCATCTACATTTGCAATGTCTACCTTCAAATTACCAGCCAGCACTTATTTGCCTTAACAGCAGTTAAACTGTAGTGCTAACTGCAACTGCAAAGTTAATAAGGGAAGAATTCTTCTTGGAATCATGAATTTCAGCTTGTCTCACAAATGGATTTCACAAACTTATTTTCACACTCAGTACAGGTATGTACAGATACTCAACTCTAGTACTAATTAGGAACAAAAAGAAAGGAGAAAGGAACTGGCCAAGAAGAAACAAATCAAGGAAGTATTTTCAGATGTGTGATTTAATATACAATACGTACTACAAATCACACAAATCTTTGCCCTCAATACCTTCTAAGAACTATGCAAAATCATGTCAGCCTATAAACTCTTAATGCTATCTCCATTAAGGAACACAATCTGTGCTTATTTTTCTATTTACTGGAAACAATTCACTGGAAGCATTTCATAAAAATGAATGCAGGAATGGAATTTCAGCAGTGCTCAGATAAAGGAGAAGTGATAGCTGGACAGGCTGTTGACTTAAGAGTTGGACTTGATGATCCTTGCTGGTCCCTTCCAATTCAGAAGAATATCCTGTGATCTCTGATATGGAAATTTTATACATTTTTGCTTAAAACTTTCCAGTTATGAAAATTTTATTGCATTTTTAGTCACACTAAATTAATGTAAATGATAACATATTCCAAAAACACTGAGGAGTATTAGCAAACTCACTTTGATACATTAACAAAAGCAGTCACTGCTTGTAAACAGAAATGCAGTTACTTACCCATCCCAACAGAAGCTGTGCATTTAGTTTGGTCTTTGATTTCAGTGCGGATAGCGTTTGCAAATTCATCAGGAGTCAGTCTGGTCTCTGTAAGGATTTCAGTGATATCTACTAGTGCTTCATCACAACTGACTGCTTCGATGTTATGAGTATAGCTATCAACACAAAGTAAAGGAGGTGAAACACCAGCAATAGCTCACCATCTGTTAAAACAAATATGTAGCAAATAAAGTCTTCCTTTTGTGGTGGCATTTCCCTGCCTATTTTGTATTACACATCACTTAGATATTAAAAGTGATAGAACAGCAAATTACAGTAATATTACTAATATAAGACTAATTTCAACATGCATTTTGATTTTAAAGGAACAGCTAGAGAGGAAGCTAAATACTTGTTTTTCACTGACAATAACAAATTTCCAGTTTTATTTCAAGTGCATTTTAAACCAGAAAGTAGTTTCTAATAGATGTTACTCCAATAACCTGTTCTTAAATTACTCAAAAAATATCTCTTGGAAGGATCTCCCTTCTATGCAGGGATCTGCTTCTCACTATGTGAATCAGTAAAAAAACCTAACAGTGATTCATTTGGAAGTAAGATGTAGACTGTTTACAGCATTTGGCTTCAGTATAAAAGAATGCCCAGAAGCATGGTGCTCAAAGAAATAAAAATACTACAAAGGAAAATCTCAAACAGGAATAGTTTCACTGAAGTTGAAGAGTGGGAGATGAAAATACAAAATGAATAATAACACTCATTAGTGGCAAACAAAATATGCTTGATAACCTTACCATGAAGATTATGCAAACAAACAGCACATTACCTTGCTAGTATTTCATATACTGTCCGTGCAACTTCTTTGTATGCATCAAAATCATATGAAACTGCCTGAAGATTTGGACATAACTTTTTTGCTTGGCCAAAAAACATTCCATTCTTTATGCCAACTTGTCTAAAATTAAATAATAAAATAAACCCCAAGTAAACACAGTGCAAACTTTTCCACAAATTAACTGGGAGTACTTTTGATTCAATTATTTCTCTTTTCCCACAAAAATGGGAATAAGAATTCAGTCAACAGAAAGTAGAAATTAAACAGGTTAAAAAAAATAACTTCAACTAGAATATCTGAACAAGCTGTGTATTATTATTAAACCATGCAGCATGAGAAATCTCCCTTCAGGACAATGCTAAAGACAAAGATTCCAGAAAGCATACTTGCTATTTTCTGTTTCAAATTTAAACCACACTGTATACTACAGTGACTAAGGTAGTGAGATGTTATATTCCAAGGTGCAAGCTTACATAATTAGGCTCCTGCTAATAAGTCTTACATACAAACAGAAGCCTGTCTATCCTAGCAAGCCTAAGAAAGCTTACAACCAAGAAACAACTTCTGGAGTATTATTTCCATCAGGGAAAACCCCCTATATTTCGAACACTGTGCTTATATTTATAAAAGTTGTTTCATACTCTAAACCTTTGTAAGTTAGGTCATAGGAGATGGTCACCAAAGTCTCTGCAAAAATGGTTTTAATGGTTACACTTTTGGTTTGAAATAAAACGTTCAGAATGTATCATTAATTCTACTGCAACTTTGATGCAAAGACATGATGATAACATGAATTCAAGAATATCACAGTGAAAGGCACCAGGTTTTTCTTCAGAGGCTTTATTTCAAGTTATACCTAGGCTGGGTTGAGAGCTACTGAGCAGCATCTACTAAGCAGCAGCATCCACAGGGAGGAGTTTCTGTTAAATTCAAACAATCTATATAATTACAACTTTTGAACAGAAACTTCTTCTCTAGATAAATTTAAAGACACTAATAACCACAATTTTTGGCATCTTATGCCTGTCTGCATGGGACTTTCAAGCAAACTACTGGGTAACTCTGACCTACCTGGCTTCATAACTACAAGAAGCTATTTCAGCCATGGACAGAACAGTGAGATTGAAGTCAGCTCCATTCACATGTGTGGAATCCGTATTCTCCCAGACTGATGAATCCAACTGATCAGGTACTTTAATTTCTGCTTAAAAAATAAAATTGTCAATGTTATTCTTCCTTAGAGTTAAACAGAATGAATGCAAATAAAATAAAAATAATGGATTTTATTTTATACAATTTCTATACTGTTATCTCTTTTGACGAAGATGTTCTTAATAATATTGATTAATATTGTGGTCCAGAAAAAAACCCAGACCCCTTCCCCAGTAATGTCTTTCTGGGTAGGTCTGTACATACTACTGAGAACAATATTAATAGAAAAAATACTAGACAGCAGCTCATTGGTATCTACATATACCATACTGTAAAATAAGAATTATCTTAGCTTTACTGTCTATAAAAATGATCAAACACATATGGCTAACTGTTAAAACCACATCCTGCCAACAAGACAATAAAAATTATTTAACAACTGCTCAACTAAACAGGAAGACACTTAGCTATATTCCTTTTACAAAATGCAACCCTGATATCAGAACACTGAAATTTCATATAGAATATAAATCCACTTCATATCATACTTAAAACTATTTTTCTAATAGACTAGATACCACTAAGTGATTTTTAAGAAATGAAAACCAGAATGCCAATTAGTTGAGATAAAAAACACTAGCTAGAAACTTGTATGTTCTTTAACACTCGTATGGGAATAGAAACTGAAATATCTTCTGCTTTTACTTACTAATAATTCCCTTATTAGGATATGTCAATTTCTTTCAAATATCACCACAAAATGATGCAATTATAAGTACTGCAACCTCAGATATAAAATGAGACAGACCTTCCCTAATTCTATAAAACTTTACTACATATTCTTAAATAAATTTTAAAGGATCCTTCAGGCCCACTGGGTACTAGGCACTAGACGGAATTCCATGACACTGAATAATGGAAACAAGCAAAAGATTTCTAGTTCTATTTGGGTTTTCACAGTATGTAAACCTTGAAATACGTGCTATACTCTAAATATGAATCAGCTTGAAAAAAAATCACTAGACACAAAAACTACTATGCCTGCCCAAACTCCCATCAGAATCAAACAATGAGGTATCATATAGATAAAATGCTTCTATTTATTTAAAATGAAATCCACTATGTAGTTCTTTTTCATTACTGTAGTCTATTTAATACCATACACCTTTGTAATATAATAAATGGGAGTTCATTAGAGTGCCACAATGCCTAATTATATTCCACAGTACTAACAGCTTACACACCGACAATCTGACTGAAAGGAAACCTGGTGCTATGTGCACATATAAGTAGCTACCAAACCAGAGAAAATGGTGTAATGAGTGAGTGGAGATAACAGGGGGAGAGCCTAACTCATGTGGAAAACTGCTTTTATTCAGAATTTCTGCTAAATTTGTGCACTTTTTAATTTCTTAAATATTTTAGTTTATGATGAGCTCAGTAAGTTACCTAAGATGTCTGCAATTGAAAATCAGAGCAAAATTATGCCCCAAATAAAGATAAGAATGACAAGAACAACTTCTTTAGTCCATGCCTTCCTGTGCCCTGGCCTGAGATGATGCTGTCATCTTGTCTATCTTCACTGGATTCGTCGGCTTTTTCCACATCGCAGCTGAGCAGATCCCCCCATGAGCTGATGGAGTCACTTCATGTGAAATTCAGGGCAATGCAGAACACATTGTCCTCAATGGAAGGCAAGGTAGAGAACCTCTCATCAAAAGCTGGGAAACTAGACAGGCACATGGTGAATGTGGAGCAACGGATGGAGAAATCAGAGGCCAGGACCCAAGTCTGTGAAAAAGAAATCGCTGAGAATAAATCTGTGACTAATATGATGGTTAAAATCTGCTGCTCTTTAGAATGAAAAGGGAGATTCTAGGGTTGAGGGAAAGGAAGTCTAGAAAACATTCACATCTTGGGCATCCTGGCCATAGAAGAGACCCCAAACTATGAATCCTGATTAACATATGTTAATCTTTTATCTTTAGAACATGGATGTTAAAGATGGCATGTATGTAGAGAAGTAACTTCTACTGTCTAGAAAGCCTATCTCCAATTTGGGGATTTAGGGTGAGAATGGTATCAAGTTTTTAAATTTAAAAGTTATGCATTTTTAGATGAATCAATACAAGAAAAAGAAAGTATTTCATAAAAGACTGAAGATTCTGTTGACACTAGATACTTGTCTAGCAATGCAGATCAAAGTCAGGAACCAGTATCACTAAAGAAGTAATTAAAAAAAAAAAAGAAGTAAATGAAGCAGCAGAATTCAGTATTTTCAGTATTTGGTCAAAAGTGATTCACAAGGGTTTGGGGTTTTGTGCTTGCATGGCTTTTTTGGCCATGTTTTTGTTGGGGGTTTTTTTGAGGGGGTGAGGTGCTCTATTTCCGTGGTTGATTTTTAATTTGGAACCTTTTTTCAAATAAGCAAGATCTGGAGAAGGCAGTATCAGAGAACAGCCTGGGCAGTATGAGGCACCAAAAATTGAAGTGGATTCCATGTTGAAGCATGGATGTAAAAATATGTTCATATTCCAAGCTCCTCCCAACTACCTTTCTATTTCATTTATATAACATGTCCCCATTGCGTCTGTTTTACAAGCCTAACTCACTATTCCATATTTTTGACATTTTTGTAAAAGCATTCTTGCATGTAATGCTTGTGCCTACTGCACTGTATTTCCCTCTGGCATGGCACAATTAAATACATGCTGTGAAGGGTGTCACCTTCTAAGATACTGTCATGTCTGAGAAGCCTAATCAGCAATTCCACCTTTACATCTAAGACCATAACTAACTATAATTCTTTATCCCAAAAGGAAGACAAACCATGAGAAAATGCAAGCAGAAACAACAGGTTTGGGTTTTTTAATTGGCAAAACGATTACACATGGAGATAAAATAAACAGAGTCTCAAAAATATTATGAACGGCAGCTAATGAAACTGAGACTATAAAAAGAGTGGAAAAAATCCTTTCACCAAAACAACAGGCTACACAATCAGCCTAAGTGTCAAGAAAGAAAGAGGTAGCTGCTTGCCTGCATGCAAGCCAGTTGAGACTGGATGCTGAAGTTAAAGAAATGAATGTGTGATATCCAGAAAAAGCTGCCACAGTAAGAAACTGAGCTTGTTATATAAATGAGGTTGAAAGCTGCTGTACACTTAAGCAATAAATACAGCAGAAGAGATACTACTGAATTTGTGAATCAAAAGAACATGCTACATATCAGCTAAACTGTAATTCAATCACCTAACTCTCCAAACCACTCAGTTGTATAGTCACATCCTTATCCAGTTGAAGGCCCTAATAAAAGTTAACAAGTCACTGCATAAACTGAACTACCAATAAATACTTCATACACAAGCTCTACTACAGAAAATCCAACTCCATAAAGACCACAGCTATCTCTGTCTGGAGCATACTGAAAAGTCCTTAAAAGCTTGTGGGTTCCACAAACATATTTTACATCAGTTTTGAAGTGTTCTTAAACTACAGCAAAAAAGACAAATGAAATGGCATCAGTTCCAGTAATACCTTGGTTCTATAAATGTTTTCAAAGACCCCCAATAACCTGCCAATTTCAAAAGTACTAATGTTTCATAAACAACCATGGAAGAACAACCTGTCTTTTGCCCCATCTTGTCTCACCAAAATAAAAAACTGAGGCGTAAACTTTATAACAACAGTACTTAGTATCACAAATTTGGTAAAAACTGCCTAGACAAAAAGGCAAAGGAGAAATTAAACTTCCAAGTCTAAATCAAACTTAAATAGCAGCTACCCCTTGCATATGCACTTTTTACCAACTCTGTGGCAAGAACTACACTTCTAGATGATTAAATAGGACTGTTACTGGCCACTTAAGTTGCCAATATTCAGCAATATACTTTCTCATACTAAATAAAGTTCAAGCAGTATAATAAAACCTATAATAAAACTTTGGTTTATATTAGTACACTACTACTTGAGGACACAGAAAGTAACACATTTCTAAATTATTGCAGGCAAGTATGGAATTCTCAAACCACAACAGACAACCTGGTTTTCAAAAAACAAAATATTAAACAAACAGAATTCATTAAAATTGCACAGAATTTCCACAGACCTAAAATGCTCTATGGACCACCCAAATTAACTCATTGTACACAGATATTCTATATATGCCACTCAAAAGCCAACTTCAAACAATCAGTTTCTCACTGGCTACGGGCTGTTGTTACTACTTTCACAGAAAAAAACCTCTGAAGTAGACTTTTAAAATTTATTTTTCACCTTATTCTCTATACTTTCTGAGAAAAAAGTGATCCTGGACAATATGCATTTATTTTTCATTTTAAATAACTACTAACATTCTATCTTACACTCAACCTCAAGAAAGTGAGTAAAACCTGAAATTACTCTAAAATAATTTACCCACACTGAGCGAAGTGTGGGCAAACTAACTAACTAACAAGAAGCCACAGTGTCCTGCTATTACTGAGGCTACAGAGCACTCTGTTGTCCAAAGGTATTTCTTTTCTGAAATCTCCCACATGAAAGAAATAAATTTATCCATGGTACACTTTCTGAATAATTTAAAAGAAAAAATCTTCCATAACAACAGTTAAAACATACATACAGACAGACTTATCTGTACCTGCTTTGCCATTCAATAGCTTTTTCTGGTAATATTGCTGTTCAAGCTGGGGGTTTGCACCAGGGCGCAGCAGTGCCTTCCCTGTACCTCTGTTACTAGTAACAGCTACTGGCTTTCCTGTGGAGAAAAAATGCATATACTTATAGGTCAATACCTATAATAGCTTACATTTTAATAACAGCACAATTAGGATAAGATCATAAATATTTTTAATTTACTTTTTATGATTTCTTTCAAGCTTAGATGCTCTCAAGGCACTAAAGATGGAACAGCTACTAAACAGCCTTGGAATTGTGACAATGAACCTGTCTTAATTGCAGTCACATGTAAAGAAGAAAAGTTTTTCACAAGTGAAAATACAGTTAATACTAGTTTGTCTTTAATAAGAAATGTAAATGGAAGCTGTGAAAGTTCACCAATGGCCTAATGATTCATTAGTTTAAGATACAGCAAACACTGGACTGATTTTAAATACTTCAACATGTTTATTAGCTTAAGTAAATCAAAAAAATATACACATGCCAAAACACTTAGTTCCATTTCGTTTAACTGTGCAAACCAAAACTTTTAGTAAACTTTTGACTTTTCTTCAATATCAACTCCTCCATGGTGTTTCCAAAGCAAGCTAATTTATGCACTGAAAAGTCTGGCAAACTTCTGTGGAACAGAAAAAGTATTTGCAGGAAAGTCCTACATTCTTTATGTTCCAATAATGGAATTTGAAACTTGGCAGGAAATAAAATTTTAAAGAACCAAACATAGCAGAAGAATCTTTGATACAGCTGCTCCTGCCTTTGGACAGAAGAGAGCAATGGAACCACATATGCATCTTACTCTTTTCCCAGGGTCTGCGAGAGCTGGGAGTGTGAGATGGTCACCACTGCAACAAGTCTTCAAACTTGTGCACCCCTGAAGTTCAGTGTTTGCACAGAACTAGGATCTCCACTTCTGAATGGTACACTTGGAGAAAACAAGCCCACCAAAATTTGCTAAGGTGTTCCACTAACTCTCATATGTCTTAAGGATGATCACACAACTCAGACTTCTAAATTCCAACCAAATTATTTCTGCATTCTCCAGGTCTTATAATAGCTCATGTGTAATAGCTTGGAGAGGAAAGGAAAGGAGAAGCAAAACTTCTGTTGAAAAATATGCATCAGGTAGAGACAATTAGTTCTCAACCTCAACCTTTCCACTTTTCTAGTTAAACAAAGCTTCTTAAACTACTTCAGGAAGAATATTAGGCTATCCCATTTTGTTTAGTTTATCTGTTTTTCTTTTAATAGACAATGCCCATACCACACTTTTAGTATAACTGGAATTTGATTTCCAATTTCTAATATGGTAGATTGAAATCTGAGTAAGTTTACGTACAATGTCACAGAGAATAGTTACTACAGATTTAACTTCTCTCTTCTTACTTTAGATATTGAAAGGAGATAGCAAGGAGAATTCCAGTTCTCTTTTCTACTTGCTTTTGGATTGTGAGAAAATAAACAGGAATACGAAAGTTGCATGGCCTAACTACTGAAGATGCAAGAAAAAAGATTAATATGCCAAATTAATTTTATAATTATGCAAGTTTGGTTTTTTAAAGGCTTAACTAAGTAAACTGTAACACACAGACTTAAAATACTCACCTTTGAGATCTGGTCTATTTCGGATAGCCACAGACACAAAGAAGCAATCCATATCCACGTGCATTATACAGCTCTGTGGCTTGGCTGAGCTCGCAACAGACACATTACCTAGTATGAAGATACACCAATAGAAAACTTGAACCCTAATTTATACACTTTGGTACTACTCACAGTAGTCATCAAGGTCTATTATCAAGTTTTTACCACCTCTAAACCATAAATATTTTTGTTTCCTCTCACCAAGAAGGTATTTACTCTGAGAAAGATAAACATAAGCAGTAGACAAACAGCCTAAACAATGAATTAACTTAAGAGTTTCTGGTTTTTATTTTCTTATAATTATCACCTTTTACCCTAACAAAGTTCCCCGAATCCAAGGAGATTAATGTATGTTGTTGGAACTGGATCTTAAGTGTGCTGTGTTAACACTGAATCAGCAGAGACTTTTACTCCTTTTTGTTCATCAGAAGACTGCTTCACAAGATAAAAATGTAAGTTTAGCTGCACTACAAGCTACCATTATTCTTCATGAAACACACCACAATTACTTTTGAAAGTCCCATGCAACTGGATTTTGTCACTGCTGTACTTAGACGCATGCAAACATTCAGCGAAGATGAGCAAGGTGACTCCTCACTGAAAGTCGTACATGCCTAAAATACTAGAAATGCTTTCTACAAGTTCAAGTTTGCATGTCTATGTTGCTAACCTACTAAAGGTGGCAATATCTAACAAAAAAAATTTTAACTTGAACAATGCATAAAGTGTAACAGTGAAAAAATACTT
Organism: Chloebia gouldiae; assembly: GCA_003676055.1. Taxonomy (NCBI): domain Eukaryota; kingdom Metazoa; phylum Chordata; class Aves; order Passeriformes; family Passeridae; genus Chloebia; species Chloebia gouldiae. The sequence goes on along the minus strand of QUSF01000007.1, from coordinate 27,738,545 downwards.
CAATACATAAAGTGAACTGTTCCACTTAACATCTGAATTAATTATTGAATAATCAGAAAAATATCCTCTTCGTTTTAATAATTTACATTTTGAACTCATTATTTGAAAAATAAGGACTGTCTTATAATGGCGTATTTACAAATCAAGCGATCAAGTTAAGGAGCTGCTACTTGTCAACTGAATCACAGGCATTAACTATTTGACAATACTCTAGGCCAAATCAAAGAGAAAATAAAAATATATTAGCTTATACCACATTCTGATTAAAAAAATACACATTAAGTAGTCCATAAGCTAACATGTTTGATAACTGGGGTGTCCTAACACAAACACAGAATAAGTAAATTTATTATCTAACAATTTTGATGTGGCAATTTCTCAAGCATATTTTCATATGATTACAAGTGAGCAATTTTACAGCACAGGAGTCAGAATCTAATGGTACAGAGCTAACCTTTTAATTTAATAAGACTGTAAACAAGAGATTCTAAAGATGCAAAATATTTTATCTGTAACACTTTGAGTCTAATTAATTCTACATCTTTTCACTTTGGCCCTTGATGCAATGACATTAAATATTTCTCTTGAAGCCAGGTTCAAAAGTCTCTTTATGACACTACTACCCACTTTAACAGACGCAGAGCTATATAAAACTCTAACTAGCAAAAAAAAAAAATATAGATTTTAACTCACGTCCAAATATTACTCATCTTTCAAACGCTCATGCTGAACAGTGAGGATTTTTCTTCTCTTCCCCCCCCCCCGCAGATTTTCACACAGCAACTACAGATTTGTGTATTCAGATATACATAGTATTTTTCTCCCTTAGCAATCCAGATATCTTGGTAAAGTCAGAAATACTATTTCTACAATGAAGAGTTGAATATAGACCAGAGTATCACATTAAGTAACATTTTAAGTTAAAAAAACCCAACAAAGCCAAAAGCACTTGCATCCATTAGTGTTCACTGCACCAAAGTCATCAAGTTTTTCCAGATAGTCTGACTATAATATGAATACTCAATACTAAACTATGTAGTCTCATTTGGACATTTAATGTACGAAGATACAAGGAATCTTCTTAACATAAACCTTCTTAAACAAGTATCTACCTGTGTCAGTTTTAAGTGCAGACCTGCCTGTTTTCCATTTTTTAATTTTTTCCCTTCCTGGAAAGACACCGCTGTTTTTTCTCTGCAGGCTGTTGACAAACTCTGTCAATTCACACTTCCATGTTGATATATGATGCAGTCTTGAATGCGAATAAAAGTCAGAAATAAAACTACAATCTGAAGGTTTGGACACAGGTAAGGAAGCTGCCTTGCTAGGAGCAGGTCCAGAAGTGCTTTTTGTGCTTGAAGGCCCCTGAACACTTGAGTGGTGAGCACCATTTATTTTAGCATTACTGTGCAAAAATGAAGATGAGGATGAGTTACTCATAGTCCTGTGTGGACTCCAGGAAAAGTCTGTATTTTTGTTGCTTTGCTGCAACTGCTGCATAGTGCAGTCTCTAAAGTCAACCATGCCTTTGTCAGTCTTCCCTTCCTCCTGCACAGGGCCTGGAGACAACCTGCCTGCAACACCATTGCTGGAGGGCACCAAGCAATCCTGTGTCTTTAAGGCACTGGTAGAAGTGTGTGTGTGTCCATTAAAAAGGGCAGTGCTGTCTTTATGAGATTGAATCCCATTTTGTTTCCGTATGGGAAGAATCTCCTCCAGCTCTGTAAATCCAAAATCATCACTTTCTTCTTCCTCTTCCTCATTCCAGCTGTTTATTCCATTGGATGTGATTTCATTTTCCATTTCATACTTTTTAATATGATTTCTGAAACATATAATAATTAAATATCATATCTTTTAGAAACAAAGACATATTTACATGTAATTTCAAGCATTTCCTTCTTAACTGTTCTCAATTTATACTTCAGTTACGTTCCCAAGACAGTTATCTCAAATTCTGAGCCACATCCTCTCAGTAGCACAAAATATAATGCCCTACCAAAGATTTTACAGATTTCATATAATATTAGTTAGGAGTATATATGCGAGTGACCATGCTCACATTAGAAAAGCTATTTCCAAGGCCTTTAATCTGGCAGACTGTCTCCCACTGAATTCCAGTAATTATTTGTTTGTTAACAGAACTGTACTGCCACACACAGCATGAATGTTGCGGGAATATGCAAATCATCAGAAGGAGCTGTCCTTTTATCAAGAGATGTGATTTTCTTTAACTAGTTATAAACAAACAGAAAGAAAAGAGAACGTATAAACAGAGAACTATTTTTCTGGGAATTATTTTAGGTTACTGTTAGAGCCATTTTGGTTTTTTGTAATGAAAAAATCTGTTCAAGCTCTAGAAATCACTTAGCTTTGATGAAAACCACTAACTGATTTTCAGCTTTTAAGCACATAAACCAAAATATTCTGTCAAAAGCACACTAGCACAAAGACAAAGCTTCCACTCAAAAAATTAACACCGATTAATACTGGAAATGAAAACCAAAGTCTTCAAGAGTTCTATAGACGCTTGATCTGCTGGAAAAAAAAATCCCAATAAACCCAACCATCACTCCCAGATCCCAAAGCTAGGAATTTAAGTATAAAAAAAAAAAAAAAAGTGGGAAAAAATTAGCTATTCAGTATACCACTGAAACTAGAAACTCAATTAAGCATGAAAACAATTTGGTTAAGATTATCCAAACATAAATTGCAGTAAACATAGTATTGTTGAAAATGGTATATTAAGTGGCACATACTTAGTGGATAGGCAGGCTTTTGAAGTCATATTTTTCAGACTACATTGACATTTTGGGAAGTCTGAATATTCTTCTCATTTAAAAAATCTTTAAAAATGCAATAGTAAGATGTGATGATGATTGTACCACTCTGTTTAAAATATGGGTATGAAATACTGCTTAAGATAGTAATTTTGTGAGACTGGTTTTATTTTCCTAAGTGTAGACAAATCCCAGTCATGTGGTGAAGTCTTCTCAGTATTATGCATGACTGAATTGTAAAAAAAATCAGCAGACTGCAGAAAAGCTCAGATCACCAGTACAAATCAGGAAGTATAGTATCTTGCACAGTATCCTTGGCCCTTCCTGAGTAGTAGTATTGAACCAAATGACATCCAGGTATCTTTTCCAACCTAAAAAATTCTATAATATTATTATTATTGCCTATAAAGAACAAATGTGTATTTCTGAAAAAGATGAGGAACCTTCTTATTAAAAAAAAAATCTATATAAGCTCAAGTGGAATGTTTCTTTCCAAATTTCAATTCCTCTGCCAGTTGGAAAGTTTCACTGGTGCTTTCTCTTCAAGTCTCATCTCAAGGTCTTACATCTCTTAGGATACATTTTTATATTGTAATTTCATTTTTCAATCCATCTTCTCTCTCAAGAATGACTTAAACCTTGGTGTTAGCATACATAATATATGTTGTGACTTCCTTTTTTTTTAAGAGGCTAAAGAGAGCAATTAATAACTAGAATGCATTTATATTCATTCCTAGGCACCTTTATCAAAAGTAGTCAGCAGCTTTTTATTTTTGAAATAAAGACTCACTTTTCAGTGTCACCTATCAGAATCCTTTAATGCATGCCTGTTGGTCCCGTACAGATATATTACATCCTAGGACTCCTAGGTCATATTATCAAACAAACTGTGGTCCAAGACTAGAGACAACTGAGCTCTTTCCTCAACTATTATACATTTAAACCTTACTTTTAAATTTCAGCACCTCAAGAGCTTGCCTCTTATAATGCTGAAATGAGCTTTAAAAATGCTATTTACAAATGCAAACTCATTATGGGTGAATGATGAGCATCTGCATTACAAAATCAGAAACACTTACACCCTGTTGAGATCTTTAGCTATATTGCTTGGACCTGGCACAGCATCTTCAGGTTTGCATATGCTGTTAAAGTTGAGACCTTTCTGAACGCTTGACTGCTTGGTGTAAAGCTGATACGGAATGTGTGAAAGAAGACGCCCAGCTTTAATGCTGAAAACAAAAAAAAAAAGAAAAAGCATGTTACTGCTTAAGAAATTTTAAAAACCCCCTAACATTCTCTGCTAAAAGAACTCCCTTATTTGTACTTGTAGTGTGTTCCACAACCCCTTTCTCACCTTAACTGGACTAACTGAAAAGTAATTTGTTTTGTGGCAACTGGTGCAACAAATGGTATTTGCAAAGCTGTGTTGGCCAGTAGTCTACATCCTGTTCTCTTTCCAACTGACACACATAAACCTCAAATATTTAATTTAAACAAAACAGTCAGAAAACATTTGGGTAGTGGTCCAGGTTATTCTACCTGAACAATATTCACTGAGCTCTTTAACATCGAAGAAATTGGGGTATAATTTGAAAGAGGTCAGCTAGGATGTGGTTCACTGTTAAAAATTAACTACTTTTTCCATTCCAAGAGACTAATTACCTCTTCTTGTAAAAAATTCACTGAGGCAAGCTAAACGGAAGAATAATTTCCAAACAGACCTTTCATAAATATCTACAGCAATCATTCCAGTTATTCCTACTGTGTTCCAGTCTATCTCCCTCTTCATCTTCCACTGAAACTGCAATTATACTTGAGTAACTGCTAAATTCCTTAGGGAAGCCACACACTTGGAAGTGAAATAGTCTCAACAATACACGAGAGGATGAGTTAATCTCTCCACCCCAACACCTGTTGCTGGCAGCAGCAATAACAGTCTTCCAAGCGTACACTTCACCTCTTCTCTGTATACAATTCTTCATGCTGGACACTGGCTCAGAGATGCTGGGACTTTTTTCAGCAGAGGAACCTCCCCCACACCAAAGCAGATTAGTATTAGCATTTAGTTTTGAAGATAGAACTGGAGTCAGATTTTAAAGATAATTTAGCTTAGTGTTTTTCTGTTTTTCAGCACCTGAATGCTTTCTCTTGCTCCAATCTGTACTACTGTCAAGGGAGCTGGACAGAACAAAAGCCCTTGGGAACTTTCTGGCTGCAATTAGAGAGAATATAGCAGGAGATCACATTCCCCAATTAGATAAATTAAAACTAGTTAAGCATATACATATACCTGGTAAGGTTTCTATGGAAATGGAATAGCAAAACAGCCCCAAAAATGTATCAATTAAATACTGTTTGATACATGAATATATATCATTCATAAGGAACTTTATTTGCATTAAACATTGCCAAACAGAATTAAAAATACACCTGGGAGAGTTCCAAAGCTTTCTTGTATGCAAAGTGGTAATGCAGCAACTGAGTTTTTACAATGCCTGACTTGACTGCTTCTCCAAAGGCCATGTGAACATAGGTGCAAAACCAACTTGGTAATATTTCAAAGTAATTGCTACAATTTCAAGATGAATAAACAAACATACATTAATTTAAGAACTTGTTTATGATGTCATGGTTTTAACTACTGGAGTAGATGCATTACTAGATAAACAAACAGTTGTTTTTTTCCAACATGCAGCAATAGGAATCCTAGTTTAGATGCACCATTCAACATCTTAATCCATTTCACCTTCCCTGCGTCACAGAATTCAAAATCAAAAAAAAAAAAAATTATGTTGGAAAGGGCTTCTGGAAGTCACTAGTCCAAACACTGATCGAAATGTTATCTTTAAAGTCATATCAGGTTGCCCAGGACAAAAAGTCCACCTAAATTTTGAGTATCTCCAAATGCAAAAATTCTATAACCCTCTCTAGGCACCTGTTTCATTGCTTACTTTCTTTTAACTGTGAAAAATCTCTTTCTTGTAGTTGAAATTTTCTTTGCTGCAACTTGTGACTATTGCCTCTTGTCCTCTTGCTGTACATCTTGAAGAAAAATCTGGCTCCTTACCCTTGGAACCTCCATACAGGTAACGAAAGACAACAATTAGACCCGATCCTAGTCCTCTCTCCAAGCAGAGCAGAACCAGCTTCCTCAGTGTCTTGTTATGTATCACATGCTCCTATTGGTTGTTCTCCTCTGAACTGAACACCGCAGCTGTTAGTAACTTCTCTTACTGAAAAGCCCAAAATCTGACACACAACTCCAGATTTAACTTCAGAAGTATTGATCAAATTGAAAGAATAACTTGCCTTGAGACTGTGGTCTTGCCAATGCAACCAGTTGCTGTTAGCCTTTATCTCCGCAAGAGCACAACTGCAGCTTCATGGTTATCTTTTAGGGTAAGACTTGAGGGTCCTGGTAGATTACAAAGGTGTGTCCCAGCCTGTGAGTCCCTGGCCTCTCTGTTTGCATGGAACTAATTTTGTCTTGTGTTCAGGGTTCTGCATTTTGCTTTGAATTTCATCAAGTTTCTGCCATCCCATTCCTACAAGTCTGTTGATGCTCTCCACAAGACAGACCTTCTCTCCAGTATCTCAGCTGTTGCATTCTAAGTCATCCACAAACTTGCTGAAGCTACTTTCCACTGTATCGCCAATGTCCATGTTGTTAGTGAAGACAAACTGTATCTGCCCCAGTATGAACCCTTCAGAAATGCCCCTTGTGGCTATTTGCTAGTTTGACTCTGAACTGCTGACCACTATGGTGACCAAGGCAGTTGGGCCAGTACTGCACCCCTCAGCCAGCAGCCCACTATCCAATTCATATCTACCCAGTTTGTCTTCAGTAATGCAACATGGGACTGTGTCAAAAGCGCTACTGTAGTTATGGCAAATGATATCTACTCCTCTCTTTTGCATTTGCAATCCTCATCAGAAAACTATGTGTCATACCAGAATAGCATTTTTTTCTTATTATTTTAAACTATTTTCTTCATATTTGTATTAGATTAAGACAGTTCTTTAGGAAAAATATTCACCTAATTTGAAAACCAAAATAAGGAATCCACAAATACTGGTACCTCATGTTAGTTATCCTCAGTCTCTGAAAAGTGATTATAAATGTCAAAGAATGTTAAAAGAATATTCAATTTTGAAAGTCAAGCTCTCAGATCATCTGAATTTGGCTGTCACTGCACAACAATCTTTACATGCTACATAATGGTAGTATGGTGTAATGGTGTATTTTTCAAATAAATGAATGTATTTTCAAATAAAGTAATTGTGTATTTTTCAAATAAAGGAATACTGACATAGAAAGGAGGCTTGCCTGTAATTCTTTTCATTTGTTGCAAACATGGAGACGTAGCAAAAATACACAATAAGGGGCATGCAGAAAGAATAATTTTGTCACTACAGCAACCACACTATTACCCTGCAACACAGGATTTTGCAACTACTGTTAGAGAATATCTCTATGGGATGCTAACTAAACCAAAATTCTAGAGCTACTTCCACTTAACAACAGGTTTATAAGAGTCTGACTTTAGACCATAGCTCAGAATATTCAAAGCTTTTAACGCAGCAATAAAGTTCTACATATGCCTTACTATCCTTGTGCAAGTAACTCTGCAGAATTTCCATGGCATATTCCAAATTACGAACATTTCTGGTGTTTTACCTCAATGTCCTTTAGGTGGCTCTAAAAAAAATTAAATTAAATAATAGCCATTGTAATGGTGCTATGTTACATTCATTAATCTTTGGAAAGCAGACAGATGCTATAGTGATAAGCACCAATAAAAGACAGGAATTAATTATTCATTTCATTACCAGCAAAGAATTCAAGTCACATGCAATAAGTAAGAACAGGAGACAAAAAGGAAAAGCCATGTCACTGTATTAGCAGTCTGCATCCTGAACTCAATCTTTTTTGGGCAGAGAATGTGGCAGGTGCCATAGTGAAAAAAGATGGCATGTGATTATGCAATTAAGGACTAAATCATAATAGATGCACATAAGAAACAAATCAAAGCTCCACAGACAAACAACTTCCTCATTTTGCAACCTTGGGTGACAAGACCAAAGATCTAACAACACTGTTTTACCAGCAGTTTGTGACAGCAACAGTTTAGGGTAGATTCTTAACCAAATTTAAAAAAATTGCAAACCCATCAAGAGAACTGCAGAGAGGCTCTTTGCAGGAGTGTGTAGTAACAGGACAAGGGGGAATGGCTTGAAGCTGACAGAGGGTTAGGTTTTGATCACTTTACTGTGAGGATCATGAGGCACTCGAACAGATTGCTCCAAAAAGCTGTGGATGCCCCATCCCTGAATGGATGCGGCTTTCAGAAACTTCATCCAAGGTCTAGTGGAAGGTGACCTAATCCATGGCAAGGAGTTTGGAAGTAGATGATCTTTAAGGTCCCTTTCAATTCTATGAAACTGGAAACTCTATATCTACTACACTAATTTTCACATACTGATCTACTGAGAACATAATTTGGTATTCCATATACAGAGAAGGATTATTTAATCACTGAATATTCTTTAATACTGTTGAGAAGAGAAACAAAAAGAAAGGTGGTTGTGAAATTAGCTTCTATTCTAGATTGTGGTATGTACCCTGTTCTGTTGAGACAGTGAATTTCCCCATTTCCTTGCGCTCAAACTCATGTATCTGTCTATACTTCGTTCTTCTGACTTATTCTACAGTCTAACCTTCCAGAGCCAATGCAGAACCTGAAACCAGAATAAATATTTTAGGAGATTTGACATATCAGATTCTATCAAATCTCTGCTGAACATATACAAATTGATCTTTCCAATCTGGTCAAAATCATAGCAAGCTCTAGCGGCACCAATTAAAAACAGTCACAACTTCCAAACAAAACCACACTTGCCATCAGTTTTCCAAGTCCTCAAACAGAGGGGTAAGGCCTTAAAACTGTTGGGGAAAAAAAAATCTATCTGAAGTCTTTTTCAAACTGTTCTGTGGCTTCATTATTTTAAACTAAACCATAATCTGAAAATGCAATCTTAAAGTTTTTTTCTCCCCAGATTTTTCTTGGTTTCTTTTCCCCCAAAAGGGAACATCTCCAAACACAGTAGACATAAACTTACCTTTCTACAATCCACTCTGGCCGAACTACTTTTTCTCCTTTCAATTCTTTTATTTTGGCATTTGGAAGATTGGTGGCAATAATGTGAGTTGTTTTTGATCTGGAATAGTACACATGGTATTGGCCTCCATGTAACATCATCAACCGTCTTAATTCATCAGCTGAGGGATCTATAAAGTTAAAACCAGAAATATTCCCGTTTAGTGTCAGCAAATACAGTGAGAAAAAGAACTTTAATTGATAAATACGATGCTATGGTCAGAAAGAGTACAAATCATTGTTTTACTCTTGTAAAAAACTTAGAACTTCTTCAAACAACAATTCAGAAAAACATTTTGCAAAAAAAAAAAGCAGAAAACTGTGGTTTTGAAAACACTAATTTAAAATTCAAACATTCTACTTGCTTTAGAGGAGCTTCCCACAATATGAATGGCAGAAGGCAGGAAAAAATACTCAAATAGATGTAATGTTAAACTATATAAAAAATGCTTTACATCAACATAATACAAAATTAGATTATCTTTTCACCAGAGTTCAGGAGAATAGTTTATACCCAGAAGCAAAAGAAAACAATTAATATCAAAAGTGTTTAGCAACCGCACTGAACTCCTACTACGTAATTTCTGATGTACTGAAGCAGTTAACTCACTCCTTCCTTACCAGGTTATTCTCGAGTTGTTACAGGGAACAAAGAATACCTTAAAAACCAACAACTTTTCTGATCTCCTCAATTGTTTTAAAAAGCGTACTTATTTTGTAAGCAGAGGTGGGGAAAAAAAAAAAGAAAAAAAGTGTTAGCTTTGGAAAATGTTGCAGTGGCATCACACAGGCACCAAAAGATTTGGGTCACCACTAACACAATGTTTGAATAGTGAATCTAGCACAAGATTTTTTTTTTTAAAGTCAAACAATAAGAGAGGGAGGAAAAATTTTTTAAAGGATACTGTTACAATTCCTTTCTCAAAATATGTCTAACATTCATTATTCCTCCAAGTTTTAACTAAAAATAGCACACACTTGCTCCAAGTGTTACCTTTCCTACTCCAGCCTTTTGGACAACCATCTTCTAGAGCTCTTTTTAGGGATTAGCCAATTGAAGAATACACAAATGCTGGATTTTCACTGAAGAAAATGCCTGCATTAAACAACCAATCCAGATGTATTAATGGTTTAACATATCCACCTTAACCTTTTTCAATCCATTTGAGCCCTGTGCTTAAACCAGCATTAATCTACCCCATAGAAGCTCTATGCATCAGTTACATAATAATCACAACATTCCTGGCAGAGATCCCTGAATAAGGCTTCTGGGGAGTTTCCAAAACGTTATTAAACTGCTTTACAGAAATAAGGAGAAGTATGAACATAAGCATGGTAGATTAAAAACCTTACTCCAGCTAACATACACTATTAGTCCACCACAGATGGTCCCTACAATACATAAATCTCTTACCTCTTCTCTTGTTCCTCCTTCCACTATCAGTAGTATAATGTCTCACACATTATACCACTCTGAGCAAGAAAACTTTGACATACACTCCCAAATGTAAATTTAAGGCATACAGTCTAACCATCACTAATTTGAAAAATTAATAATTTAGTAAGTGTAAGTGGATGGAGAAAATTAAAAGGCCTGATTTCAAATAATAAGATCACAGAAACATGGAAACTACTCCTATTTCTAAAAGTTATGTTATGTAAATTACATAGTAAAGTAATATTTATATTCAGAACGTAAATCAGATTTTTTTATTGAAAACCTTAATAATGAAAAACAATAGAATATACAAAACACAGACAGTAATTGCCATGTATTTACTTAGCTGCAAATTCATGTGTTTTGCAGTTACTTCCACTCAGGATGGTAAACATGAGAACAACACAATACAGATCCTTAAAAAAAACAAAGGCTCACCTGTCAAGCCATTGACGTAGATGGCGACTCCACTGAAGATACTTGATGAATTTCCGTCCCTCTGTTGTTGTATGGCTGAATCTGACCGGAACTGATCCTCCAATTTCTTAACTTTTGCCGACATGTACCCACCCTAGTTTTTAAATTAAAACAAAACAGAACGCATGATGACAGTCCTATTTTCTAATATTTACATACAGGAACTGGTCAATTATAAGACTGCAAAGATAAGGAACATTCCTCCAAACTGTATTTGGCTGACACACAAAAGACATTCATTTTTCAAAGGAAAAACAGCAAATACTCCACCATAAACTTAGATAACTGCATCTTGTTATCAACATGGCAGGATTTATTTTATACTCCTTAATCTTTTTCTTATAGGAAAAGAGTCTACATATATAAAAGATTCTATATATATATATAAACTCTTACAGAATAAAAAGAAAGAATTAAAAATGGGATGATGTAAATTTGGGTGCTAAATTGGTGACTCATTGCCTAACAAAACAATGTGGTTCCGTATATTTTCAGTTCTTAAATATATATGGGACAGTAGTATTCTAAACATTGATGTAAATTAGGTGCCTCAGTTATTGTTTGTCCAACTACAGAAAGTGGTGGAGATAACTGTAAGTAGCTTTCAAATTACTTAGTTTATTTTAAAATGGTGATTTAAAACTATTCGAGAGTCTGCACTTATTAATAATGAAATTTAGTGATAATTGTGAACACAGACTTCAAAACCTGGTAATTAAAACTTTTCTTTCAAACTTAATTACGTGTCTTCAAGTAAAGCAGAAGAGTTTAATTTATAGGGTCGTCTTAGCATGTAAAACAAAACTGATAGCCCTTTTTAACCACAGTGCCATTTACCTGTTCAAAAAAAAGCCACTAGGTTTTGAACATACCCATACTCCCCAGCCATCGCCATCAGCAGCTCGTTTCCGCCATCCACCTCGCCTCATACTGGAGCTTCTGCAGAGGAAGAGAACAATGCTTGATTAATTAAATGTTCATCAGTGGCACTTCAATGATGGCACTACAGGCCATTTACAGATTAACACAAAGATTAAATTTTTTAAATCAACTTCACTGAAGTATTAAGTTTCACAGCCAATCTAGAAATGCAAGATCACATAAAAACCTGATTCCTCAGTTTTGTATACCGTGGTTCCCACGACATATCAAAAACCACACATACACGTTTTGCTGTATTCACCCTGAATATAAAAAACTCCTTACAATGTTCACTGTCCATTACAATTTATTAAATTCTTTCTGTTCATCATACATCTCCTATTAAAAAAGGAATAATAAAAGATTCTTAACTATAACTGCTAACATCCATGCAAAATATTGTCTAGGTAATGAACAATCTTTTATTTCCTATTTGATACCACAGACATGGTGTGATGCAGGCAGCCAACTCCTGGTATTAGAGACAGGCTTAATTTCACCAATGGATTTGCAGCTGAAACATCCAAGCATATGTTGCTGTAATGCAATACATCACATCAAAGCCAAAAACTAAAGGTGATCTTATGGCCGAAGAAAAGGCAGCTGTTTAAATGACCTAGTATGATCTATAGTTAGGTCTGTGATTTGATTCTTTGGGGCTTTTTGTTTGCATTGCTTAATAAATAAATAAATAAATAAACCCAACCAGCCAAATTTCAGTTTTCCTTTATGTAAGACACTTATCCCTGGACCACAAGCTGAACACAGCCATGTCCCCAGATGAGCTCTTAGTTGGCTAGAACAGAACTGGATAGAAAAAGCAATGTTTGGAATGTGGCCAAGTGTTCACTGCACCCAAGTGATTCATATTTACTACAGCTGTTGTAAAACTGATTTTAGAATATTGATTAATGATGTGGTAAGATCATGAGGTCACTGCCTGCCATTACGTCGCTCACTTTTCAACCAAAATAGTTCTCTAAATGAAAAGGCAAAATAGTCTTTTAGGTCTATCAGCTCTTAGAGGATCAGGACAAATCTCTGATACTAAAAAAGGTGACTGTCTTAAGTCTTCTATTTCATTAAATATTTAATTTATATTCCTTTATCCTCCCTAAAAACCATGCAAAGCTACAGTAAATACATAAAAGGAAGTCAAATGGTTTTATTTCCATCCTTGCCTGCTTTTGAGTTTCTGGACTATCCACAGCATTGTCCAGTAACAAGTGCAAAGAAGCTTCACTCAGTCTCCAGCTTACCAGAAAGCACGTACAGTTGTGTATGGAGATGACAACACATTCTGGCCATTTTCCTATCCAGGCCACCTACTGCACTGTTTTAAAGACGGTGTCATTTATTGTATTAACATTCCACTTCTTATGAACCTACCAAAAAGTGAGTTCTAGCTTTTGTCTCTTAATTCCCTTTTGTCCTAGAGGACTAAGCAGGCATACTCTGATATCCAGTTAAACCACCCTGGATTACAAAAAAAGACACAGATGCAGCAGAGGTTTTCTTAAGTACTATCACTTTCATGGATTACTGCAAATATGCCAAATTAGGCAAACACAGAATTATAGTCAAAGCAAGGTAGCAGGTATTTTGAAAAGGTAAGCATCTGTTTTATGTTTCAGGACCTCCACAAACAGAAAGATCATGATACACTTGATTCTATGCCAACAGTTGCTTGTAACTTGATACACAACTGATGTACACATTGTTGTACTTGCAATTATGAAGATCAATCCCATTGTCAAGGAGATGAGCTCTACACCAACATCCAAAACAAAGCAACCCCTTCTCAGATTGCTGTATTTCCCATCTAAGTACCTGCATTTCTTAACCAGAGACCTGTTTCCAAGACATCAGGCCTTCTGAAATTAATTTTTAGTGGTCTGGATTCCATCTAGTAGGTACAACAGAACTCTTAAGGAACACTGAGGAAACAGAGGAGATGAGCTAGATGACCACATAAGATACAAAACTGACTTTTTTCCTGCAGAGGACAGTGTATAGGGAAAATGGCTTGATAACATCTTTCATATGGAAAATTTGTATTTTTCCATCAGCTGAAGTGAAATGTACTTCACATCTATCACTTCTGACTAAGAAATTCTTAGAAAACAGAAAAGGGTAAGTTCATGAAAAAAAGAAAAACCATTAATGAAAATGTCATCTAGTTTTTTTAGATAATACAGATATCAGTGTATGAGCTCATAAGAGACACCAGAAGTTTAACTAATGATTACTCTTTCTCCCTCTTAATAAAGGATGAGCAAGTCTTAAAGGGTGGCTACAAAAAAGCCAGAGAGCCACATGGAGAGCACAAGAGGCAACAGATACAAGCTGCACCAGGAAGTTTCATCTTGATATAAGAAAAATAGTTTTTAGAGTGTGAACAATCAATGACTGGAACACAGGAACCCAGGAGAGTCCTCATTGCTGGAGATTTTCATGTTGCAATTGGACAGGGTACCAGGTAACCTCAGCAGGCTTTCCTACCCATGAAAGGTTGGACTAGGTACTCTTTTGAGGTCTCTTCCAATATGGAGTGTTCTATCATTCTAAGAGTATAAAAGAAATACCTCATACAAATATAAACTTTTGCTCTGAAAAAAACAAGTCTGTAGAAAATGCATACTATAAATCACCACAACTCCAATCACTGAGAAGACAGGATTTGATAGGTCTTAACTCTGACCCCTATACAACAACCTCCTGCTTAAACTAAAGTATCTAATGCCTGATAAACTGAAGAACGGACTTCGGACTTCGGACTTCGGACTTCGTAAGAATCATCTTTTCTGAAACCTTGAAACATGTTTCATTTTTATTCAGGACACTGGAAGGTGAGGAAGAAAGATCTCTAGTCTGAAAGTGAAGCCAATTAAAATCAGAGTCATGGTTACATGCAGTTTGATTACAATTAGAAATGAAACAAAACTACTTAGGCGCTAAAAACCTGATGTAACAATTGCTCAGAAGCTGTCTTCCTAGAGCCTGTAAAACTAGAGAAACTAGGCTATAACGCCTACCTAAAACATCTGAGAGTGATTTACCATTTCCTTAGCAAATGCAATTTTTGACTCAGTCCACCTAAGCCAGTCCACTTAAATTCTGAACACACAGGTTAGGAACATGGTACTTCACTGATTACTAGATGCCTCTGGTTCAAGTCTTCCCTTTCAGGGTCACAGATTATTTTCCTAATGCTGATATGAAAACATGGGAGACTAATTTCTCACTTTGTAGTTACAGGAACTGGATGATAAACCAAGGTTTCTGGACTACAGAGAACCTCTCTGCTAAAGACTTGTCCTCACAGTGTGAATTTTGCCTTGAAAATGAAAGTAACAACTTATAGCTGCCTTGCTGAAACCTAAGGAACAACTGAGCATGAGAAATACCTTGTCCAAGATTTTTGAAATCAGAGGAAAAGTTAAGTGAGATTTCAAACATGCTCATTGGTTCATGAAATGAGAAATGGTATGATGATCCCCCTATAGGAATCATGATGAAGGGATGAGTTAGAGAAACACTTAGTAAAGAACCTGTGAAGGTAGGAAGTAGATGAGATGTGGGATGGGTAGAATCAAGACAGGGGACTTCAAACAGCCATCACAAATGACAATTTCAGACAAGAGTTCATTTTACTTGTAATTTCTTAAAGTACCTAAGTACTTTCTTAAAGTACTTGTTTCAGAACAGTTTTCTCTGCACAAATTCAGAGACTCAGCAAACCACTATAGTTACTGTTTTTTGGTTACTTCTAGAGCCCGAACGACAAGTTACAAAGTGACCCTCTGCCCAGAGAAAAGTTTTTTAAATAAAATTCAAATGCTCACATTCTGAACATGTGACCCTAACAAAATCTTCTGCAATAAAAAAAAATGAACACCAACAAACTTTGAAACCCTATAAAAGCCTGAAAAGATATAAACAGTATTCCTAGGAATACATTCCTGTTTTTCAGTGCAAGAGAAATAACTTTTCAAGCAAAAAAGTAAAGTTAAGAACTCCAGTGGTCAAAATTAGCATAATTTGGCCCTCTATCTTCTTCTAGACCATATATAGAAGTCAAAATCTTATTATTCTGCAAACCAGAGTTAGCTGAAATTCAAATTTCTATTGGATGTTATTTAAGCTAGAAGAGAAACAAGTTTTGATGCTTTGTACATCACTAGTGGCTCAGAAATAGTCAACACAGCCAAAGATATGTAACATCTCTTTGCAACCTGCTTCACAGGTCTAGCATTATACTTCCCAATCCACAATCACTTAACCCTCTTACTAAAGACTGCTTATCAAAGTCCACAGATCAGGTAATGGAATTAAATGTTAAGTGTACATTATATAAATTCTATAAATATGTCTGTGTGCATATAGGACTTACAGAGCAAGGAATGTAGATCTGAATGTTGATGCTAATATTTGTTTTAGTCTCATCTATAGTACACACTAAAGAAAGTTATTTTTTTTTAAATATTTGTATTATAAATGATAGCAAGACAGTGGTTTTCCATTATCCTGGGCAGCTGGGGTAACATGGCTAGGGGACCCAGACAAAAACCATACGTATTATGGGGAAAAATGGTGGGGATAACAGAATACAGATCGCAGTGACTCTGCAAGAAGTGAACATGGATTGTCATGGGCTTTTTAATTCCAGTGCAGTACTACTTCCTGCTTCTGTCATATGTTTCACCAGTCTCTCTGCCAAGCAGTGCAGACTCATTTTTGCTACTTCTTCAAGTAGTCAACTTGAACCTGGCAGAATATAAACTTTATGGTTCTTCCCTACAGATAACTATTTCCAAAGATAAAATGAGGTTGCATTCTGACTCAACAAATAACCCTGCCAAAATTGTGTCTAAATACATCACACAAGTAATGTCCCATCCAGATAATCCAATTTTTTGGTAACTGAAAGCTGCATGGAAGTATAACACACTGTAAAAGCTATTCTGGATTTCTGACCAGAATAAACATGCTGCCATTGTCCTCTACTGCAAAAGAACTTCATTTATTTAACATAATCACATGCCACGAGCCTATCTCAAAGGTGCAACTCCAGCGGAAATACGGGCATCTCAGGCCACTGCTAATGAGTATCAGAATCTTCTCCTTGAACTGTAGATTGAATTCATCCCAGCTCAGTAGGGCTTAGAAGCTTTTTCCATCAAGTGGGTATTTTGTGGCTTGTTTGAGTTTCATGCCTCTACATTCCAGCTCCCACATCAAACTCACCACTCTGCTTGGCACTAGTCTTCAAGCCCTTTGAGCAAAGAACTATCTTACATGTTTATACATTTCTAAACACAAGAGTCCTATTCTTGGCTGAGTCTTCTGGAAAAGAGCTGCTGCTACAGGGTAGGAAACTATTTTCTACCACATATTAAGAAGTCCAGAATCCAGCAAAAAGAACTTTCACAAAAAAGTCAAAAGCTTTTTTAAAAGATATTATATGCTTAAACACCTGTGATTTCACACAATTCAGGGTTAGCACTACTATTCCATATAAAAATTACTAAATAGTACATTGCAAAGCAATGAATTTTATTCTAGGTGGGAAAAAAAGTCTCAGGGTGAAGTTTCATAACATTTTTGAGCCAAATTGTTGGCTGACTACTACTGGGATGACTAAAGGGATGACTCTGCTCTTCAGCCTCTGCTGGCCTAACACGTTTTCCCCAACCTCTACAGTACTTCCAAGCTCACATGACCCCTATGTTCACACCGGTGCTATGTGCAATTCAGCTCACTACATCAACATAAAATTGAGATAGTATTATGGTTTAGCTTTCCCCAAGTTTAGCAAGACATAGTGACCTACAAAAGCATCAGATAAAGCCAAAGCAGACAGGCAAAGAAAGATGAATGGATGGGATCTTAAAGTTATCTTAGCCATTTCTAGAAACTAACTTCTGGGTCATGACTATAACTAATGGCAGTATAAATGTAGATACAGAGTCCCAGCGAGCTGGCTAATGTAATCACTAAGTAATGCAGGTTATGTTTTTTTCCCTGCAATAAACCAGAGGGATAGGCTACCTTACCTTTTCCATAGGGTAAGGGCTTAAAAAAAAAGTTACAATCAAACAGCTCAATGTCTTATGCCACCTGTCCCTACAGGATAAGCACTGCTAACTACAAGCACCTGATGTTACAGGGCTACCCAGCAAGTTCTGTTTTGCAGTTCAATCTTTGATGATATTTTAAACCAAGAGAAATGAAATTAGCTGAAGGATGCTTGAACCAATAGCTATCCCCAAAAACACCCAACACTACCTCCATGTCCTGTGGGTAAAGATGAGACTGTAAATTAGGAAAGAATAAACTTCAAAATCTTGGGCAATTTAAATATTACAAAAACAGTATTAGAAATTTAAAAATACCATTTGTCTAAATTATGAGCATCCATGGCATTTGCTAGAAAGGCAAAATACCATACAACTCACATAAAACATAGAAAAACCCCCAAGTCATTCAGAATCAACTCCGCATGAGCAGATAACTATTCTAAAACTATGTTATGTGTGTAATTTCATTTGAGCTTGAAAGCAAAGAAATGATACTGTGAGAACCTCCAGTTCAGTCGGTCCCCTAGAAAGAGAACTCTTTGCTAAACGAATCCGGTTTCCAAACAGACTATTTTTGTAATTCAAAATAGTCCTTATTTCAGATCAGTTTTTCATAATCAGTACAATCATGGACTAAATACTTAACACACAAGTAACAATGCTGGCTAAATGTCACAGTAACACAAAAAACAGCACAAAAGTTGTATAGCAGGTAACTGTTTATATCAGAGCTGTACAAGACAAAAGTCTTTATATCTTGTTACAACTAACTTGGGAGTCTGGAACAGAAAATTGTTTTAATTATCACAACTTGAGGAAGCATGAGCATGAAGTCCATAAACCAGGATCACTGTACAATCCACACCAGCTTCAAACAATCTATTTTCAATACATCGTTTTTGCTTTTATACATGGCATTTGAGATGGTTAATTCTTTGAAAAATAGGAAGACAGATGTAACTTGAAACCAACTGTCAATTCCCCTCTAGGAATAACATTCAGTAGTAGCTACAGTCCATTTATAGCTTGTCACAAGTAGTGGTTTAACCTGTTTTTTTCTTCTGCTTACAGAAGACTGGCCTTCAGTTTCAACATTTCTGCATTTTTTGTCTAAGTCATGACCTCCTGAGCCCCTTTAGAATTCTCCAGTGATGAATAGCTTCTCTTCACAAATGTTATTGCTATATGTAACCAGGTAGTTCAATTCACTTTTTAGTTCAAGCATCACTTCTTTCACACAAGGGTTCTTAGTGCCACAATACAATGGTAAGTTTCAGCAAACTTCATCAACTAGCTTAGTTTCTTTTCTGTGCTTTAATTCTTCTGGGGCTTCAACTCCAAGAGGACTTGGCACATTCATAATCTTTATGCCAACTTCTAAGTGCCTAGAATTCAGAATAAAAACCATTAAGTAAAATCAGAATAAGAAACATAGTTTGTGAAATTAGGACTCTAAACAGCAACACAGTGAAGGACTGTAAATCATCAAAAGGAAATGCTCTCTTGGACTTGAGTATCCAAAGCAAGAAACAAGATGAGCTTATGAGCTGCATAGTGTTCCTTCAATCCCCTCTGTTTACCTATCTATAATATTTGAGAAGGGAGAATTATGTATCTTTCTTCTTGAAAATGAAGACTGGGATGTTAATTTTATATCTAATAAATAAACAGAACTTGTTTAGAATGTTTTCGGTTAGTGCACTCAGTATGACAATCCAGTCCCACAACTCCTGTCTTCCCCAAACAACCTATGCTAAGGCATAGTCCAAGAAGTCAGTAGGTAGCCTAAGTAAACTCATGACCACCACTCCAAATAATGAGAAGTGTTGCTATTGCTGAATGATTTAGGACTTTCTAAGACTTCCCAGGCACAACTGAAACATTCTTGTAAAGCTAAAGAAAAACTTAAGGCAGAAAAAGTGGGTAAGTGGAGGTAAAATTATTCAAGAATAACTGCAAAATTTTCATGAGATGATCAAAGCAAGGAATCTGTGGATGCTCTGAATTTATTAACATCAAATTCAGAGGAACTGTGCTTGTGAAAACCTGACATTTTTTACTCTCAGCTTCCCCAGACTTCAGCCCAGGAGATGGGCGAAACCCTTCAGAAGAAACTACACCTGTTTTTTGAATTTAGGTATTTGACTATACACCTGTGTATGGATAGCTGTACACACAACAAACTGATCTTTATTGCTGACCAACGTGAGCGCTCGCTACCCAGACTGACCACTTACTTTGGCAGTAGTGAATGGCACAGAAACAAATGCCCGCCCCTGGGCACCGGTGTAATGAGAGGTACAGGCGGTTTAACACGGCCAAGCACAAGGTGCTGCACCAGGGTGGGGACAACCCCAGAATCAATAGAGGCTGTGAAATGAGCCGATCGAGACCAGCCCCGAAGGACGGGGGGTGCTGGCGGATGAGAGGCTGGCCATGACCCAGCAATGTGCACTCACAGCCCAGAAAGCCAATCACACCCTGGGCTGCAGCCAAGGCAGTGTGGGCAGCAAGGCCAGGGAGGGGATTCTGCCCCTCTGCTCTGCTCTGCTGACCCCACCAGGAGTGCTGTGTCCAGCTCTGGGGTCCCCAGCACAGGAAGGACACTGGCCTGTTGGCACAAGTCCAGACAAGAGGCACCAAGATGATCAGAGGTATGGAGCACCTCTGCTATGAGGAGAGGCTGAGAGAATTTGCATTATTCAACCTGGAGAAGAGGAGGCTTCAGGCTGGTGAAATTGCGGCCTTCCAGTATGTGAAGGGAGAATACAAGAAAAAGGGTGAGAGACTACTACAAGAGCATGTAGGGACAAAACAAGAGGGAATGGCTTCAAACTGAGAGTAGGTTTAGATCAGATATTAGGAAGAAATTCTCTCCTGTAAGGGTGGTCAGGAACTGGAACAAGCTGCTCACAGAAGCTGTGGATGCCCCATCCCTGGAAGTCTTCAAGACCAGGCTGGATGGAGCTCTAAGCAACCTGCCCTAGTGGAAGGTGTCCCTGCCCATGACAGGGGAGCTAGAGCTATATAACCTTTAAGGTTCTTTGCAACCCTGACTATTCCATGATGATGCTGGGCATTTTTTAGGAGATGTGCTCAAGGCAGTTCTGCTTTATGGTCAACCCAATGCTATCACTGAGCAAGTGTTGATCCTGCCAGGCTTTTCAGGGAAAACAAGAGAGAAGGAATCCACTTTGCAAATGGCAGATGATGTCAGATACTAAGGAAGACTCTTTACTCATGTATGGGCAGCAAGACTCTAAGAACTCAACAACTTCACCAGCAAAAGCATTGATAACTACAGATTCAGAATAGAAATAGGTAGATTTTTTGTTCACAGTAGTGTTTGAATGACATTACTTAATTTCAACTGACACTGCATAGTCAAGTTCCCAAATGCTTTTCTGACATTGCCTTTGAAACTCTCAAAGCTGCAAAATCTTTTTTGAAGTAAAATCTTCACAACATAAAGCTTCTATACTTAGCCTTGAAGCTTCAAGTTTCCACTCAAGTTTTCTACATCTTTCTTTAGTCCACAGATAGTACTTTCTTTTCATCAACTCAGACCAACAAGACTAGGAAGAATCAGATGAAACTAGCAAGTGGAGAGATCAAAAGAAATGGAAGTATTTTTTAATCTATAGCCTAGTTTATTTGAAGATTACCTGACACTGGATACCAAGGATGCTAAAAGTCTGTATCTGTTCAATAGACAAATGGAATAAAAACTTTTTTTTTTAAGGTAACAAACTACAGAAGCTCAGAACACAAAGCGAAAGTATTTCAGTGTGTTTGCTTATTGTTAACAAAACAAACTTCTGATCTGACCCAACATATTATCACGTTTCCTCCTAGATTCAAAGAAAAATATGAAGAGCACCTTTTTTTTTTTATTTTCCAGGAAAAATACAGCGAAAAGCCTCAAATGCTCTAATTCTTCAAGATCCTTTAATTTAAACGCAAATCTGAATTGTGCTCTTGGCCTGTACTGGTTCTAAGTTGGTATTTTAAGCACCTCTGACATAAAACCAGCAATGTTACACTGCTGCTTAGTGGAGACAGATCAACACAAAATGGCTACAAAGCAAAAAATGGCCTATCCCAAGCAAATGCTACAATTGTAAAACTTGGGTTAAAAATCAATATAGAAATTACAGAAAGGGGCAACACTTAAAACTTCAAATCAGCCTGAAATTACAGTAAAAAGTCATTACAACCTTACCGCTCTCCTACAACTGGTTTATTAAGAGGACTCTTGGAACTGCTTAACAAATAATGGAATTACAGCATGAAAATCAAGGCATTGTGACTGAAAAGGCAGTATTTGAGCCGAGTGCTCTAATGTTTCCTGAAAACAAGCAGATTCAGAAGTCAGGAACAGTATCCTTTCAATATAAATCATTATTTTAGTTCTTTACTTCAACTAGGAGTTGCACTCAATTTTGCAGAATGATATAATACACTCGCACTACTTGGGAAACTGCACTAATCATTTACCTTACATGCCATGGGGTCAGGGGCTTTCCTGTTTATAAGAATTAATAGTAATTTCATCACTTCCTTTAAAAAGCAACAGCTCCTAGGTTTCCAAAATGACCTCAGTGGAGCACAACCATTTGTTCAAGATGCTAACTCATCATACCCTGAACAAACACCTGATGTGGGTCAGCTCAAAGAGATGAAGTCATGAACACGGAAGACAGAACTTTATTTTACTTTGGATATTCACTGACAACTAGAACCTGACAAAACATACTATCAACAGTCCCCAGGATTCTGCCAAAATACACCACATACTTCACCTTACCAGAGACTGCCAGTCTCTATGTTCATATGGAAAAACCTTAGAGTAGCTCTTGACCCTACCCTGCACAGCTTCTGCACTGCTTTCCCGCTTTGGCATTCAAACCAATCCACCTGCATTTGCAAGAATGACTCTGCAAGGTACCTGAGCAGTGTCTTCTCCTAAGAGAATCCACCTTTCACTTTTCCAGGGTTATTTAATTTCATAAATCAAGACACTGAAGAGACGTGCATTAATTGAGGCAAACCAAATAAGGAGGTTACAACCAAGAATTCCATTACACTGGGACTTGGGTAAAGCATTTATATATAAATACTTTATATATATATAGCTGGGAATGGAAAAGCAAAACCAACAGAAGAATTAACCACAGCATGACTAAGCTTTACTTCTGCAAGTAACAGAATTTCAAATTACCAGTTTCAGCACTACCAAATAGGTAGAATACCAACTAGGAAACTTGAAACCTTGAGATAGGAAAGGAGTTGCTTTACCCAAGAGCTAACTCTGAAATTCAGAGACCACAGTTTACCTAGGCATTTAAAGCAAGGAGTATGCAATATACAATCCTTGCTATGGGTATACCAAAATAAAAGCATCTCCTAGAGGAATTTCATGGTCTCAGATTCCTTAGCTACAATAGCAGCAGTCCTTAAGTCACTTTTGAAATAAAAGCCACAGGAATGGAACTTATCATTACAGCCCAGAATTCAGGGCTGTTCTGCACACTCATTTGTCTTCTGCTGAGCACTGAGAGAGAAGCCTTTCCTAATTCTGACTTCTATCCTACAAGCACCAGATATTCCACGTGAAATACAGAGCGAGGGGATCACAGACGCAGTTTTTCCCTAAAAACATTTGTGTGTCCAATTAAATGCTGTCTGGTTTCCACAACAGAGCAAAAACCTGCTCCTGGGGCAGAGCACTACAAATATCTATCTGTTAGAAAAAGACACTTACACAAGTATACTGTATGACACATGTCTAAGAATCCCTCATGATTTTTTGCATCCACTTAAGGTTTGCTCTCTTACTTCCAACCCTTTTTTGTAATGCCATGGCCACGCTCATTTCTATTTGTTTCCAATTTTTTCCTCATTTTGCTATGCTTAAGTAAACACGTGGCACTATCTCCAAATTAATCTACATTGTATTCTTGATTAAGGGTTTCAACATTTAGATATTTAGTTCCCTTGTTATATATACATCAGGAAAACCTCCTAAGAGCTGACAGTGATAATAATACACCCCTTTAATTCAAAGAGAAAAATTTTGAATTAAAAAAAAAAAACAAACCCATTCTCTAGGAAATAAACAATAGCTAACAAATTAAATGGGGAAAGTACATGGCAGGGTCAGGCCAGTTATTTTATTCCTGCTTGTCCTGGGTTATTAAAAAAAGTCTGTGTAATCACATTAATTTTTTTCTACCTACTCAAAGCCAGATTTAATTCTTATTTTTTAAATCTCTCTAGTAAATGAAAGGGATGGTAGAAAGACTGAAAATTTGCCATAAAAATTCTTTCAAGAAGTCATGTGGGTCAAGAGATCATAAAAAACTAATGAAAACTGGCACTGTTACAATACACTATCACTGCACGAGAACAGGCTGTACCAGAGTGTATGTACTATTCAGAAAGATGGACCGGTCCTAGGACTGAAGGGCTCATTACTAAATAATGTACTGAAAAAAACACATATTGTACACAGAAAAAAATGCACCACCACTTTACAGAGGCTTGAATTATACTAATGAATTTTTCCTATTAGCGCTTTGCTTTTAAAATGATCTTCCTTCGAGAAGTTAAACATCAGTGAGTCACAAGGAAGGTGTCTGCACTGTGCCTCTGCTGACACTGTCCTACCAGTGACCTCCACTGTGACAGCTTGGGATTATTTACTAACAGGGATTTGGTACATTATCCAGCAGAAGAAATGGACTGAATGAAAGACCAATATGGTGGGAATGGGTAATAACTACATGCTTGAGGCAAGATGGCATGGAATTTGTCAGAGATTTGGGTTTCTGTCTGATCTTGGATTTCATTTGTGTTAAATGTCATAAACCTTAGTAAGACAGGACTATTCCAGAAACAAATTTTAGCTGTAACTTCTTGCAACTAATGGTTATTAGGTAATTGTTCAAAACAGTTCTATTTGAGCAACAATTGCATCTAAACGAATAAAGAATTCAGATTATAAAATTAAAGTCCCCTGGTTTTGGTTCTTTGGATTATGGTGTCAAATTTGAGGCAGGATTTTAGATCAAGATACATAACAAACATCAACTCATCTTTTCATTAAGACAATTATTAACACAATTAGAGTATTCACAGCCCTGTCATTTTGAAGACTGTAATCTTAATTTTAAAGCGTCAGAAATAGTGGAATATTACAGCACACAGACTTTCTACAAAAAGAAAATAACAAACGTGCTATGTTACTCTTCCTTCTTAAGGTTAACATGCCACTACAACTCGATTCCCATCAGAGGCTTTTAGCTCAGTATCACAGGTCAAGTCAATGGTATCTGTACAGCAAAAAGTATCAAAATCAGACGGGGAAGAGGTCAAGATGTGAACACATCTGTCCCTCAGTGATGGTAAGCACGGGCTTACTCATCAAGCACAGGTCCTCCCTGTTCCCTTCAGCACACCAGTTATACCCAGCACTATTGCTCAGCAAATCCAACTTGTGACAAACACTACGGGAAACCGCAGACAAGATTCACGCCGCTACAGCGCGGGGAGCGCTCCAGAGGGCACGGCCGCGCCAGGGCTCGGGCTTCCCCTCTCCTCCCCCTCCAGCCTATTTCCCTGCAGTGACCCCTCCGCGCTGGCAGAAGGCTGTGGCACAGCCTCGCTCTCCGCAGCTCTGCCTGGGGGACCCGTGTTGTGTCTATAGCGCAGGCCCCATGTGACAGACACAGACAGACAGACAGACAGACGCACAGGTGCGGGGAGGGGCGGCTGACCCGGACACGCGCGCACCTGGCGCGCCCCCGCGGCGCCTCGCGGGCGCGCACGGCTCTGTCCCCGCGTCCCCTCCGCCCTCCCGCGCGGGCAGCCCAGGCCCCACGCGCGCTTACATAACGCCGCGCGCCGTCCCCCTTCCCTTCCCCCCGTTCCCGCGCCGGGAAGAGAACGGGAAGGCCCAGGCCGCGGGCCCAGGGAGGGGCTGGGAGGCAGGGCAGCGGCTGCGGGCCCCGCGTCCGCCTCCCGCTCCCCTCCCTTCCTCCCTGCCTGCCTTCTCCCCGTCCCCGAGCCACCCTCCGCGCGTCCCTCCCGCCGTGGGGGGGGAAGAGCCCGCTCCGCCACCGCTCACCTTCTGCCGCGTCCCAGACACACATTCCCGGGAGCGCCGCCGCTGCCTCCTGCCCTGCGGGGCGTGCGTGTGGTGTGTGTGTGTCGGGGGCTTCACATCGCGGCTCCCCCTCCGGCACCGACGGACGCACGCAACCGCCGCCTCCTGCCCGCCTTCCTCCTCCTCCACCCCAGCGCCGGCCGCTCTCTCTCTCTCTCCCCTCCTCCCTCTGCCCGCACCTCGCTCGGTGTCCCCGGCACGGCCCCTCCTCCACCCCCACCCCTTCCCTTCCCTTCCCGCGAGCGCGTCACGGGAGAGTCTCGCGCCACCAACCCGCCGCCGCCGCGCGGTCAACAAACGGCGCGCGCCGGCCCGGGCAGGGCCCCTGGGCCGCGGCGCCCCCTGGCGGCACGCGCGCAGGGACAGAAGCGCCCGGCGGCGGCGGCGCTCGCGCGGCGGCACGTGACGGCGGGGCGGGGCGGGGCGCGGCGCGAGAGCTCGCGCGCCACTCCAGTGGCGCGGGCGGCTGCGGCGGGCGCGGGGCGGCGGCGCCCCCTGGCGGCCGGCCGGGCGCGCCGCAAGCTCGGGCGGGCGGGGATTCGGGAGCGGGACGGGAGCGGAGGCGGCGCGGGGAGCGCCGTGCCCCGCATCGCCCGGGGCTCCCGCGCCGCCCGGGGCTCCCGCATCGCCCGGGGCTCCCGCATCGCCCGGGGCTCCCGCGCCGCCCGGGGCTCCCGCGCCGGGCACCGCCCTGCGGCCAGAAAGCGGCGCCGTGGCGGTGCTTGCCCGGGGGCCCGGGAGCCGGGTCACCGCCCAGCCCTGTCCCTGACCAGGCTGGAAGGGCTGGAGCTGAGCCAGGCTCAGGCCTCGCCACCCTCGCTGTAGAAGGGCCTGCTTGTTCCACTCGCGTGCTGGATATAGGAATAACACCCACGGGCTCTTCCCATATGATTCTGCATTTTTAATTGCGGAATCACAGAATCTTTTAGATTGGCAAAGACTCCCAAGATTGTCAAGTCCAACCTTTAGGCAGTTACCACCTTGTCAACTAAACCATGGTACTATGTGCCACATCCAGTTATTTCTTGAACACCTCCAGGGATGGTGACTCCACCACCTCCCTGGGCAGCCCGTTCCAATATTTAACAAGTCTTTCCATTAAGAAATTCTCCGTGATGTCCAACCCAGACCTACACTGGCACAGCTTGTCCTGTTGGTTGTTGCCTGGGAGAAGAGTGAACCCCCACCTGGCTACAACCTCCTTTCAGTACACTGGGGGTACTCTGAAGTGTATTCATGGGGAGGCTGGGAAGAACAGAAGGCCAGTTGTGGAGGGGAAACACAGGGTATATGGAGATTCTTGTATACGAAAGCAGGTGTAATAGTGGTATGGGAATGTAGGGGAAATGAGAGAAATACGTAGAAACACCAGCCTTATTAATTGTGCTACTTTATGCAATTTACATAAAAATTACTATTGACTTCTTCTGATTCTGGTATATGGAATTTGTTATATAAATAACAAATAGCCCCAGTCCTACAATTGTGTCTACATAAACCAGATCTGCTATGAGTCCCCAGCAAAACTAAGCAAAACTCCTGTTTGGTTATAACCACACCAGTCAGATGGACTCAGATCCATATGGATTTAGTTCCAGGGATAAAGCTGTCACTGTAAGACAAGGCCTTATGGGAAATCTTCTTTTCTCCATCTGCGTAGCCACAGTTATCCTGTTCTGTGAAAAATGTTACAATTTCAATTTTTTTTTCTCTGCTTTGTGTGATAACACCAAAAACTTAATGAATGTCCAGCCTTTCACCCATATCCAGTTACACACTGCTCAAGACATCCATGCAGGATAAGGAAAACTCAAGTTCAGGTCTGTGTCTCTCAGCTGAGCATCAGCTATTTTAGCCAGAGTGGTTGCTGCATTTCACTTTGAGAAATTTTTATAGCTCAACTCTTAGCACTTTCATGAGAAAAACCCAAATATTTGACTTTTTCTCAGTATTTTAATGAAACTTGTCTTCACAATGTGGGTGTTTCCTGCCTGAGGGAAGCACTAACTAGAGTTTTGACCAGCTTTATGTCAAATTTTGGAGACATTGTGGCAGGCTGCTTTCAGTCTAATTTTTATCAGCAATTATATTACCTGAAAAAAATCTGAAAAATATTATTTTGAAAATATGTTATCTAGGATATATCCATTTCACTGGGCCAGCATTTTCCAGTTTTGCCAGGCAGTGACTCTACCAATCCCAGTCCTTGCCAGTCTGGAGTAAACTAGCTGTTAAAAGTATTGCATGACTGGATATGTGCATTGTTTTTTTTTTCTTATAGAGCTATTTCTCTAGGGAGCAGTTGTGGAGCAGAAAGGCAGAAAGACAAGTAGAATAGGGATTAATTTAAGTTAGCAAGAACAGCTTTAAAATGGTTAGTCAATGATTGTATTTTATTTTAAAATAGAAACTGACATATAAGCAAATTATAAGAGGAATCAACAATTATTTAGAGAGGCATGTGGGGACAGCTATTTTGTTTTGTGAAATATAGCTGGGGTAAGAGTTACCAGTGAAAAAAACCCTGAAATAGCCATTCTATACTTTGAGCAAAGAATAGATACAGTTGGTTAAAATAGGCCAATATTAGTTTAGGAAGAAACAGAAAACAGAATTAATGCTAAAAAGAGGATAAAAATAGGGAAGTCTAGGAAATGGGCCAAAAAAGAAAAGTAGTGAGTTATCTTCTGTCTTTTAATGCCTTCACGCCGTATAACTCATCTTTACCAGCGAGCTCCTGAACTGACAGAGAAACATCTTAGGTTATAGTAGCCAGACTGGGAACTGGGTTTATTGCTTAGTCATTGGTAAATATTTACAGGGTGAAGCCTGGTTCAAGCCTACTGACTTCAGTAAAAGCATTCTTGCTGTCTTCATTGAGTTTGGAATCAAATCTGAGGATGGGCAGAGAGGCACTAGGTGTTCAGTGGGACTGAGGTTTCAGCTGGGGCATCTCAATGAGGTGTTATTGTTGAGCAGCCATTACGTATAAATCTCACTTTCTGAGTCAAAATCTGCTCCAGCTTACAGAAAGTATGTCTGATGTAATTGCAGAACTTCAGCACAAAGGCATTTCCAGGTGAAACTCGAGAGGCTCAGGGCCATGCTATTTGCAACCTAATATAGGAGACATTGCCAAGCAGTGATTGTGACTGCTGTGGCCTCTGACAGCTTCTGTCAGGACATCTCTGCATCTCACATTGTCAGAAAGGGCACGTAAAGCCACCGATGGAAGATCCCTCCCCATGCTGATATTTCTGTGTATTCTTTCTAGCCTCGTGTGTTTCCCAGGGCAATGTTGGCCTGTCAACTACACATCAGTGCAAGGGCCAACAGAGCGCCAGTCTTCTGCCAGTCCACAGAGGAAGAAGAAAACTTGGGCTATGCCATTGCTTGCTGTTTTGCTAGTCTGCAGGTAGTTATGTTTAAATGGCAGAGCACTTCCAATTGCTTGGCTCTACCAGAGCCAATCTGATTGTATAGTAAATGTCTTTGCCATCGTCATCCATTTCCAGAGAGGGTCCATAAGGCGAAACTGATAACCAGTTGCTGCTCACCACTTTACCATGGCAGTCACCGGCCCGCAGCTGCTGTAAGCAGCATTTGTGACAAATAAACAATTGAGAATAGCAGCAGTGGTCTTTTTCCTTGTTCTATGGGAGAAAGATCCTTACTATTCACTCTGTAGTTCTCTTGGTTCAGGAGCTCTTGGAAGGATCACCTGTGTGGAATTCATGCTGGGTGGGTTCAACTCAGGTTCAGTTCTCAGCTGCACATTCAGAGGTGATTTTTATTCGGGCAGCACAGGGATGAGAATTGTGGACCCTGAATCTGTCTCGGGACCCTTTGACACCAACAGGCTCAGCCTTGTAATTAATTCAGGCGTTTGTGTGCGCCCAAGGCACGGAAGGCTGTTTCAGAAGCGCTGTCTCTGTCCCCAGCGCGGCTGCCCGCGGGCCGTTCTCCGCGCAGACACGCGTTACACAGCGGCGCCCGCGGCAGCAGCCGGCGCCGGGCAGCTGTGCCGGGGCTCCGGGCAGCTGTGCCGGGGCTCCGGGCAGCTGAGCCGGGGCTCCGGGCAGCTGAGCCGGGGCTCCCGGGCGGGCGGTGCTGCACTGCGGGCACGGCCCGGCCCGCTGCCCTCGGGCCGCCGCCGGAGAGCCCCGGCCGGCAGCGCCGCCGCCCTCCCCCGCCGGGAGCGGCCGCAGAGCCGCGGGGATGGCCGGCGCGCTCCTCCCTGGTTTCGCAGGTCCCTCGCGGGGCCGAGGTAACTGTGAACGACGGAGACACGTTTCACAACTCCTGCAATGCTGTCGTAACACAGCCTGCTGTAGTAATGCCCTAAATATTGACATGTAAAAGCTGCAGGATTATTGCAGTCGTTTCCTGGCCGAGCACTATTGTTTCATGTTAACCAGTGAAACTGCTGTTGTAAAATCTCATCTGTAGCATTAATATACCACGTATCACTGCCTACACCTACCTTTTAATCATAACGCCTGTTTTATTTAGCTCCTGAGCCACAGTGCAGTCAGATATTTTGAAGTGGAATAAATGTTTTATTACAATTATGATTAATTAGTTAATTCCTTTTCCACTGATATGATTTTTGAACATCACACCAAAAAACCATCAAACAAATAGCAAAACCCCTCCAAATCTCTGCAGGATAATCTACACTTGCAAACAACCTGTTCCCCCCCCCCCTCAACATTTTTCTCAGCATGTAACTAAGAACAGTCCTGAAAGGATGAAATAACATAAAATCAAAACTTGCAGAGAGCAGCAGTCTATGTTTGGGCCTGGCATTAGGGGAGGTGGCTGTGAGGCTCTTTGCACAGAAGACATTCTCAAGGCAAAAATAAAGACTAGGTAAAAAATTGTGGGAAGCAAAGCAATTATGAAAAACAAACAAACCTAGAAACACTGTTGGAAAGAATCAGAGCCAACCTTAATGATGGAGCAATATGGTTGTTGTGTTACTACTGCAGATTACAGGACCAGTGGTTGAAGGGAAAGGTGTCACCAATAGATAATTGTCTCATGTCTTCAAACTGCCCAGCTAAGACAAGTAAAACATTCTAGCATGTGGTATTCACATACCCTCTGAACAGAGGGAGACTTAGCTTTCTCAGGATTTCTCCTGAGAGAAGCAGAGAAGAGAGAATCAAAACAATTCTTATCTCATTTGCTGCGCCTGTGTTTGTACCCATGTGGAATGTGTTCTGGAGATTGTTTACCCAAGGTGATTGTTTTATTCGATTCTGGTGATGGTGTTTTGGATTAATTGACCAATTAGGTCACAGCTGTGTTGGGACTCAGGCAAAGAGTCACGAGTTTTCCTAGTTTAGTGATAATTCTTATTAGTGTAATATAGTATAATATAGTTATAGTATAATAAAGTAATTAATTGGCCTTCTGAAATCATTGGAGTTCTGAACATCATTCTTCCCGCTGGTCGGACACCGTGTTTACTATACCAAAACGTGGGTCTGTTCTCATGGCTTTATTTTATGAACCTACTTTACCCCCAGGAATCATTTCGGAGCGGTGCACTAGTGCCCAGAATGGAGCAATGCATCAGGCCTATTTTACACAAAGTGTTTATTTACTGAAGAGTCTAAAGATCTCTTTGTTCTGTCTTCCTCTTGCTTATTACCATTGGTGGCTGCAACACTCTTAGCTGGTGCAGACCCTGTGGGCACAGATGAATGGTGAAGAATCCTTCTCCAGTCATACGTCAGGGTTGCATCTGCCCTTGCAACTGGGAAGAATTCATAAAAATAAGTTTTATTCTGGCTAATTTGTGCTGAAGC
Source organism: Chloebia gouldiae (assembly GCA_003676055.1). Lineage (NCBI taxonomy): Eukaryota > Metazoa > Chordata > Aves > Passeriformes > Passeridae > Chloebia > Chloebia gouldiae. Next base: position 27,706,708 of record QUSF01000007.1, on the reverse strand, counting down.
AGTTTAGGACACTGCAGTAGAATTTATTTTAGATGAAAATTGCACATCTGCTAAGATTTCTGCATCATCTCAATAGTGCTCTGGTATCTCCATTTCAGCACTTCCCTCAGTGCAAAATTGCTTGTGTGAAGAGCAAAAATACATGATTGGATTGCCACCTGCAGCCCCATTTTTAATGAATCTGAAGCTGGGGCTCAATACTCAAAGATATTAAGTAAGAGTATATTATGCATATATGTGTACCTTCATTTTGTTGGCTTTTATTTTCATAGTATTCCTAGGCTAATATTCACTAATTACAAAACTGATTACAAGTTTTGCCTCTGTTTCAAAGAGAAGTTGGAGTCCTTGATCTTGTTTGCTGTTGTTCTTACAGTTTCTTGATTGTTCCCAGCTGAGCTCGCAGCATTGTTGGACACAGACGTTCTTACAGGGTTCTGCCTAAAGCAGTTGCTTGCTACAGCATAGGACAGTCTATTCAAAACAACAGTCACTGTTAGACAACTGGAAGAAACCTCAAACCAACAACAAAACCCTGGGTAGGCATATTGGATCACAAAAATATAAAGAAGCCTAAAGCTGTGTCTCTCACCTAACTGCCCTCTTTCTCCCTACCCAGAGACATGGATCTTTCTTGACAGTGACCCAGCAGATGGACTCCCTGCTGACTGCAGGACTTTGCAAGGCCCCTTGCTGACCTGTTACAAGCTGCATAGGAGGAGAATTCTTACTCTCTGAAATGTTCATTTTCTGTTGTGAACTCTAGGAAGGGGAAGGATTTTTCTCTCATGAGGCCAGTTACCTCTAGTTCTTTTCCCTTTTTCTGCTTGGAGGTAGTGTTTTCCTCCTCCTCAGAATCTTTTGAGATCTCAGTTGTATGGAAGTCCACATATTTTACTTCCTGCCAAGATTTTCTTTTTTCTTTTTTTTTTTTTTTTGTGGGTATTGTGATCAGAAATTTAACGGATGCCATTCACAACATTCAAACAGGCTTACATATTCTCTTCTCTCTGCACAGAGGGCAAGGAATTATTGCTAGGGTTCTTTCTCTCTAAAGCCATAGGAGAGCTCAGCTTCTCCATGGTAGAAATTAGTCAGTGTATTTGTTCTGTCTCTCGGGGTTCCTGAATAATGGTGAATACCAAGCAAATTACAGATTCTGTTGCTACTTGCAGTTAACAGGCAGAAAAGATCCTAAGGTACTTTGGAAGACAGAGCTGTACTCTGGCGTACTTTTTCATGTTATGGCTTGTGTTATTTTTAAGAATGTAAATATTGAAAAATAGTATTGGCATCGGTGAAGTGGATGTAGTGGATTTAGTGAATGCTGATACAGAAGATGCAATTTGAACCAGAAGTGAAGGACTGAATTAATTTATCCTAATTTAGATACCCACAGCTGAGCAAACCTTGAATGTACCTGACTATACAGACTCTAGGGTGTCAAGCTAATATGTAAATGTCTGGGGTTTGGAATGTTTGATATTAGCTAAGACGAATGTTAGTCACCAAAGTCAGTCTTTCATATTCTTCTCACTTCTCTGCCATGCATCACAGTCTTCTTAACACTTTATCCTTTGGCAGTTCTGAGGTACAGGGAAACTGACAGCTCGTGAGAAAACAGCCTCTTGAATGGATCTGGCCTATGCTGGCTCTCAGCCCAGTGCGGAGTCCCAGAGAGAGTCAGAATTGCCACAACACTAAAGGAAGGGATAAACAAGTAGAATGTGGATAGTAAAATGGGAAAAAAAGAGGACAGCATGTCAGCAAGGATGAAATGGCATTAGTGTTACAACCATGATAGTAGTAGAAAGTAGTAGAAAAGAAAAAAAATCTGTGCTGAGGCTAGAGTATGAAATATCTGGAGGATGTTTGTGAGCCAGAGGAGGAAACTGGTCAATCCAGGTTTGGGTTTTTTTTGTTTGGTTGGGTTGCATGTAGACAGAGGCCTCTGCAGCATTTTAGGAGAGAATTTCAATTGCTTCATATTATGACATAGAGCAAATTTTACTGTCATTGAGGGAACATTGAAATCCTTCCCTTTTTGTAAGATCCCTGTCCCTTTTTCATTGTATGCAAATTTGCCAGAAGAGAAACCAAGACTGAGGTGCCAGGTGGGGTCTAAATGTTATGATAGTGAAGGTTTTGAGAAGTTCCAGTGAATCGAATAATCCTAGAGATGCATGGTCCAATCACACTCCTGAATTCCAGGCAGTTCTGTGAGCTGCACAAATGATACAGCTGTGATGTACAGGAATGGGTCTAAACCAGCTTGCAGCAGTTTTGCTGTTTAAAAATGCTGAATATTGGCTGTCACTATTCTCCCAGAATGCTAACTCTTCAGACATGAAACTAAGTGAAATTCAGCTTGGAGCTTCATTCTTTTATTAGAGACCTAAGACTAAAAGGAAGACTATGAAAAATGTTTCCACTCACAACTGTGAAGAATTCCTCTGATTTACATATTAATAAAGAATGCCATGAATTAGCAGAACTCTTTTTTCCTACTGCACTGTTGTAGCAGAACAGACAATGTGAGTGTAGTAAGGAGTAAATGCTAATTTTTCCATGCTCAATTAGAGTTAAAAATTGTTTTTCAAAAATGCCGAGCATCTAGAACTCCAGCTGATTTTAAACGTGAAAAAATGGGGATTAAAAGTAGTATCTCCAATCACAGCCAAGGACAAGTTAGTTTGGCTGGTTATGCTGATTGCCTGCCCGAGAAAGGCATAGCACAAATTATTTCCTGTGACGTTCATAGCTTATTAAAGATTTATCTATGTTTTGCAGTCCTAACTCAAATCACCATATGAAAACGCTATAAATGGGAGCAGCAAATGTTTGAAATCAAGCTTGGTCTTTCTGAACTTGGGATTCAGAAAATCAATGAACTGTAAAGAAAAAAATAGATCATTTTACATGTGGACCCTAAAACAGCTGCAAAATTATAACTTTCTGAACAAACCATTCTGTGGTCATTTTCCACATAAATAAATTATTAGAAAATTTGCAAGCAATGCACAGCTTGTCTAGTTCTCTTACCTGAATGTAGCTTGGATAGGCAACTGCTAATGCATCAAGTGTGTGCAATGCTTTCAAGGGAAGACCAAAAAATCATCCCAATAATTGCTCACTCTGGGTGATCCAAGACATTTTTTTTCCTTAAATGACAAACAAAATAAGGCAAAGGCAACAGACTAGCAAGTCAGACTTCCTATTGCTGAGACAGAAAAGAGTTTCCAAGAGAATGCTGTGTGGCACATGGCTCAGCACAGCATAAGCCTGCCCAAAAACCCTGTTTTAAAAGTATCAGTGCTTAGCCCACACTATTCTGGTTCTCAGAGCCTAGAAAAAAATGTGTGTCCCCAGCTGACCCCTGATTCTTACACATACATCTGGCCTTCCACACACTGGACATTTCCTGAGGTATTTCAGAACAAGTTCATAAGATCATCATAGAATGGTCTGGGTTGGAAGGGACCTTAAAGATCATCTAGTGCCAACCCCCTTGCCATGGGCAGGAACATCTTCCACTAGACCAGGTTACTCAGCCCCTCATCTAACTGGTCTTGAGCGCTTCCAGGAATGGGACATCTACAGCTTTTCTGGACAACCTGTCCCAATGCCTCTCCATCCCCACAGGAAAGAATTTATTCCTACTATTTCATCTAAACCTATTGTCTTTCAGTTTGAAGTCATTCCCCCTTGTTCTGTCACTACATGCCCCTGAAAATGGTCTCTTGTCTCTCTTTTTGTATTCTCCCTTCAGGTACACAGGCCACAATTGGGTCACCCAGTTAGGTCTTTGTGCTGGATTTTCACAAATTGCCCTGTTGGGCTGAGAGGAAATCGATACTTTTGCCTGTAGGGCTATGATGATGCTGGTTTATATATGAGTGAAATCTCATCTTGTTTCCATGCTCCTCTTTTCCCCTTTCTCCATGTGCAGACTTGTGCACACACAAAAATGAGCTGGTGTGAGGAGACGTGAAATGTGCCTCTTCCAGGACACATTATGGGAGTTGTGAGGTGGGCAGTGGAGTACGTGCTGTATCTTGGTGTGGGCACACCAGATGAGGTCTCTGAAAGCTGCATCCCATCTTGGGATCCCTGGTGGAAGAGACTGCCTTGCTCCTGAAGCTGTGCTCCAGCTCAGGGCCTGGGCTGAAACCCAAATTTTATCTTAAGTAGGCTGAAGCATATGTGAGCCTAATTTTTTCCGAGGGGAACCCTTCTTTCTTATGTGAATGCAGCAAGTGGCAAAGGCAGGCAGGATGCTCTGCCCTAGGTATGAGAAGATCATGTGGTTTCCCATTTCTCTGCCACTGTGCCTCAGCTGAGCACTGTGTGCAAGGAATCTCCACTGGTTGGATGTAAAACTGGAAGCACAGAGAAGTGATAAGGAACAATGCAAGTGGATTCAAAAGGGATTTGGATCATTTAGTTGATGAGCCAGCAGATGGCAAATGCTGCTTGGTGTAGAAAATGAAAAGTAATTAGTCGGGGAACAAAGAGCAAATGTAGGGAATGGGTGTTACATTCAACACACTGATCAGAGAGAGAAAGGGGTTACTGTGGAAAAAAAGCACATAGGAAATGTCACTTCAGTGCACAGCTGCAATAAAAAAGGCAAACAAGACACTCGACCGATGAAACAGTGAGCTATAACACACCACCAAAGAGGCAATACAGTCCCCTGGAAAATGGTTATTAGGCCCCAGACTACAGCATGGAGCATGGGTCACTGTCTCAGGAAGGTTATGTTTGGAGAAAGGTGCATTATAAAGCAACTAAACTCTTAATGGTTTCAATGATTTCAGTTCTGAGGCAAAGTTAGGAGGCTCATTCTGAGGGGTCAAAGAGACCTAGAAGAGATTTTAAATTTACAGTAATGATAAGTTCAGATACCAGAAAATACTTGTAGTAATATAAGATTATAAAAATTAAGGAAGTGGTACTGAGTAGAGAGCAGAAACTTCACAAACTGCTGCACAAGAAAAGGACAGTTCCCTTCTGACCCCATGGAGTTGGCTATAGTTAAATACAGCTTCAGGAACACATAACTCAGTCAAGTGAATGATGCACAATTAGAGAAAATGGAGGTGTCCTGTGGAACAAGCAGGAGGACAAATAAAGACACAGATAAAAGTAGGAAAATCATTTGAGGGAAGAATCCCTTCCCAGGGTTTCAGGGTTTGTTTTTATTTGGATTCTGTTTGTGCAGATTCTGAAGCTGTACTTACCTGCCTACTAATAGAATGAACAACCTTTGCACATGAGCCATACTGAATGTGGGCTCCCCCAAACGACATTCAGAGAGGAGAAAATAGGGTAATGGGAGGGTAAATGTTGCTCTGTTTTCCTTCAGGTCTAGTTAAGACAGAGATTGTTGGGCTCCTACTTGTGAAAAGTTGGGACAGCAACAGGTTGAATTTGAGGTCAACAGGTAGTTTACCAGGCTAGGGAAGAATGGAAAAACTGGAAGCCGGTATGCCTGCAAAAGGGGATGTAAACAATAAAACTGCAATTAAATAGGTTTCAGGTGCCTATGTCTGTCTAGGAAACTATCTGTGCCTAGAAAAATAGTGCATGGTTGGGCAGGCATTAGAGAGGAACTGGAAGTAAATTTACTGACCTGTGCTGTGGTGTAAATACAGAACTGCTGCCACTGCAGCAGGAGTTGGATGGAGCCTGTATATCCTGCTGAGGTCCTGAAGCTGGTAGACATGTTTTAGAGCATACAGATTAACTTCATGGACATTGACAGGAAGCCCGGACTTCATCCATTTAGCACCATGGCCAGAGAAGAGAGTATCTGTGGCAATTGTCAGGAAATTAGAGGTTCATTCACACAAGCTTCCCAACAGAGAGCTCACTACTGGATTAAGCACAGGTCCTAATCAAGTTTTTCCTCTTCAGTAAGAGGGAATGCAAGACAGTGAAAAGGAGCTGACAAGGCTGAGCTTGTCTCTGGCGTGAGGTGAGGGTGGTAGCGAATGCTGTTGCTCCATGTCTGCTAAGGCTGGGGCTCCACAGTTGTAGCCACACTCTGATAAAGGAAATTGAGATAAAAACACCTTGTGCTAATTAACTGCAGGTGGTGCCATGGCTGTATCAAGGCTGTATCATGGCTGTGAAAAAAGGAGGGTTTGAATTTGCTGACATTATTGCAGCTACACAAAGCTATTCCGTGCCTCTAAAGCTTATATGGAAGTGGGAAGATAGAAATTGTGTAGTTCATGCAGACTGAATTGCTGGCCTAAAGAGAACAACATCAACTTCTTGCAAAGACAGAAGGACCTCTGAGAAAGATGTGGGAAAATCTACCCTTATAGAAACCTAATTTCAATTCTCCTGTAGTCAGGTACTGGCTTAAATTCTGAAAGCCTGTCTTTTTACTTTTTCCAAAATTTAGCATAATTGTTCTGACTGGATATTCCTGTGATCCATATAGCCATCCAATCCTTCTTTGAATTCTGCACAGTTCTTGACCTCAGTGCTTCCTGTGGTGATATCTTCCACTGTCCAATTACACATTATATGAAAGAGAATTTCATTTGATTGGCTTTGAATGCATGAGGTCTTCATTTCATTGAATGTTCCTTTATTCTTGTGTTATGCAGCAAGTTAGAGAAAAATGTCAGATATTTCTTCTCTAGAATATTTGGTATTTTATCTTACTGTGTGCCTTCCTATCTGCCTCTTTTCTGAGATAAACAAATCTCATTCCTTTCAATCTCTTCTGGTGACAGTCTCTGCCTCTACCTTTACACCCTCTGAGCCCCAGCTCGTTCATTCTCATTTTTACTCTCTGATCTCTATTTGCCTCTGCAGGATCTTCTCTGCTTGGGGAGGGGCATGGACAGTACTGCAGAGGAGAATTCAGTGCTGACTGAGAGCTGAATATCATGTTAGCTGTGTGGGTTGCAGGTCAGATGTCTTGGTTAAGCCATCTGTACTGTTTTTTAGGAATTTGGTGCTGAGCTCAGCACCTCAGACCTTAATTACTGTAATCAGCTCCTCTCTGGCATTTCTAACATTCATGCTGTCTCATTTCATTTGGCAGATACTTTGCCACCCAGGAAGACTGCATTATCTGATAACCTGACCTTATCTCCCCTTCCTAGACCCTTATTTCTACCACTTCAAGAAGAAAGGTCTTACCCTTAATTGAAAAAGCCTTTTCAATACTTCCTTTTACTATCTGTCTGTTTTTATGCCATCCTTAAGCTATTTATGACTTTCTTTTCATGTATTAATGGATTTGATATGCATTGCCCACACTCTCCAGGCTGTCTCCACAGTAAGAGCTTTTCCATGCCAATCTAAAGATTACCTATTGCCTATTATTGCTTCTTTGTAGTCATTCAGAACATCCTAAAAGTCTAGTTTCCTGCTAATGTGTCCCAGATGCAGTGAAGGGTAGTAAGGCAGGGTCATCTGGAATTCCATATTGTGCCTGGAAGATGTACCCAGATCTGAACGCACAAGCAGCACAATGAAGGTGGAGCTCCCCTTGATATTTAGCAGGAGGTGTATCCCTTACCATCCACTCAGCCCAGGTTGGTACATGGATCTGTAGCTCTATTAAAGCAAATTTGTGTCTTCCATGTCAAAAGAACCACAACTTCACCACCTGTTTGTATGTGCTTAATGCTCAGGTATTGAGGTACTCATTTTCTGGCTGTGCTTTCTTGCTTGTGAGAATTGCTCCTTGGAAAGTCACAGATGATTCATGCAGCATTAGACAGTGATCTCCAGGGCTGTCAGGGGCGCCAGGCACTAAATTACATCTCAGTTAAATAGCTTATCTTCCTGTCCTGTTATGACAGTGCAGAAAGCTTTCTTAGAGTTCTGGAGTTGAAGGTGCCTCTCCCGTGCAGCTCTTTTGGGCCATGGTTTTTGTATGGGGTCCCTGCCTGTCTTTTGCAACTAAAACTCCAAACAGTCTGAAAGCAGAAAAAGGAATTGACTTTCAAGTGTTTCTTATTTTTTGAGCCTACTTCACACTACAGTGCTATTTTGTTGTGTTGGCTAGGTAAACCAAGGTGTCTTTCATATGAATACATAATTTTGGAAATTAATAAATTCTCACAGGTAGGAAGTTGTGAGTGAATTGGAAGTTGGCTGAATGATGTTCAGGAGTAATCTGAAGAGTATTATCTGGGAAAATGCTGCTGAGGGGATTCATTGCTGAAGTTGGGATACTTTTTGCTGAAATCTACAAAGCTTTCCTTTCTGCGATCTTGCTCAAAAAAAGAGCTGTAGTGGAATTAGGATCTGTCCAGGTTCTTTTAGGGAGGGCTACTAGGATGGTGGACAATTTACTACTTAAAATTAGGAAGACACCTGTTAGTGCAATATTTTTCTTACTTTAATAATACTTTCATAAATGCAATGTAATCTCTATGTCATCTCTTCATTAGGAGCCAGTTGTGCCTGACCCACATGTTTTAAATTGGCACTGGTAAGACAAATGGAAAGGTAAATAGAACAGCTGAACTGAAGAAGCAAACCCAGGTAGGTCACTTCTGTTTCTTTAGTGTAAAATTTTCAGAAAGCATGCATGATAAACATATAATCAAAAGAGAATTTTGGATTGCTTTCAGCATTCCAACTGCCTTCTATCGTCTCAAAGCACCTATTCATGCTTTTACAAGAGCTTTATGAAAGCATGTGAAGTGGCTATCAATTTACCCCTGTCTTATGCTTGGAAACAGACAGGACATCTTTATCCTCTTCTTGTGGTTTTGTCTGGATGATGATGATGATTTTTGTGAGCCTGATCTAAAGCAGCCAATACAAAATAAATTGTCATGTATACCTCATTTAGAGTGTTTAAGCATGAATCCTCACTCTTGCAGTGTTTTAACTCAAATAACTTCATACACAGCAAAGAATACCTTGTTTTGATTAGAAACTATTAGCTCAAGGTAGTTAGAGGATCTAAGCTTAGATATTTAAATCCCTCCCCAGTCAAAATTTATGTTCTGATGAAACAAGAACACATTTTGTCTGCCTTATCTAAACCTGTTTTTAAGCTTTTAGTCCATTCAGCATCATGAAGAGAGCTATAAAAACAATTCACTGAATCCAGACTGACCAGGTTGTCTTCACTTGCAGAAGCAGACACCCTATTTACATTTTGTATCCTGGCAGTTTAAGGAACTTTTATCAATCTTAGCTTCCTCTTTTTTTTTTTTTTTCTGGTTCATCAGTGAGTTTAAGATACCACTAAGTAATCTTCTCTTAATCACATTAAAGGACCATTAAGCTTAGTTAATATTTTCCTACTAGCTGCTGCTAGTGTTTGACGTGCAAGAATGACATAAAAATGGATCACACTTGGTGTGGTGGAACACTTCCCAGGCCCTTGGCAGAGGGTGTATTGTGGCTGGTGTTGGGACTGTCTTGGGAGTGTGAGTTTCTGCTGATTTGATTTTCTGTGCTCATCTTTCAAACACCAGTATTACAACTAGGTACCTGATCCCAATGGGCAGCTTGGAGTCTCTTCCTGAGAGAGGGCTTGTTCATGATAAGGCATAACAAAAAACCTGCTGTATTGGCCTGCAAAGAAAACCCCATAAGAAAAAACCAAAACCTCCTAGCCTGGAACTATGGCCTGGTTCCCTTGTTTCCTAAGAGGTTTGCTTGGTACCCTGAGGAACACCTGTAGCAATGTACTTTTTTTAATCCAGCTGGATGGAAGGTCTTGTCTGGGGCTCTGCATCAAGTACTGATAATTTAGAAGGGACTGGAGATTATTGCCCTGCTTAGGCACTGCTGTCTGCCTGGATTCAGGGGCTCTTCTCTCAAGTGAAAGTTCATCTAAGCCATCCAGATCCCAGGAACCTGAAAGGATGTGTCTTCTAACAAAGCCTAAACCATTAAGTAGACATGGCTGCAAAAGCTTGGTTTTGGTACTTTTTGAGAAATGTGATAGCAGTGAGAGGGCTGGGGAGTATCTCTTGGGGAAATCTTTTAAAGATGGGTACGCTTTCCCTAGTGGCTTTCCAAAATGGATATACTCCTTGTGCTTAGTGTTCATTCTCCTGCTTACCTGCAAGGATATGTAAGTAATAAGCAATCCATAGCACAGTGTGACTAATAATTTTTTTTTTAGGGAGCAGGAAAAAAAAAGAAAAGGAAAAGAAAAATCTGTATCTATAGGACTGTGTTCGCCATTATTTAAACTGCATGTAGGCATATGTGCTCTCAAGTCACAGTTCTTGATATACATAACATTAGCTTATTACAGCTGATTTGTAACACTGGTGTTTGAAAAATGACTACAGAATATCAAATCAGTTCAAATTCACACTTGTCAGGAGTTGCATAATGGTCCTAGAAGGCACTGTAACAGTGCATCTTTACTGATTTGTAATTCCTCATAGGATGGGAGATTTCAAGCTAATAATCCCTATCCGGGCAGTTCAGTGGCCTGGCTTTCATGTTAAGGAACATTAAGATGTGCTGCTGGTTCCTACTTTTAAATTAAAGAAATGTAAAAATCACGTTATTGTGAATGTGAGCTTGATGCAAATGTGGAAGTATGATGACTGGGCTTGTTGCTGGACTTGTTGCAATGTTTCCTTTTGTGTTTTGTCTTGTTGCAATGTTTCCTTTTGTGTTTTGTCTTGTGGACTTGCATGTTCAGTGAACAAGATCATAGACGAATTTATTTCAGAATAGCAAATGCTACTGTCTATGCATACTTTCCTCAAATTAGGAACAGAAATTCCCCTAAAATGCAAAGTGTTCCCGTTTTTTCCCCTTTCAGAACACATAGCCCATCTTCAGGTTTTGAATTTTCTTTTTAAATTTTTTTTCCATATGACTTTGCAGTTAGCTTTGATACCATTCAAAGTGAAACACTGGGGCAGAATTTTTAGCAATTAAGAGTTGAAGAGCTGCAGTAAATTTTTCATTGCTGTGTCTTTAAATCAAGACTGGGTGCCTTAATAAATGCTTAGGCTTCTCTTCATCAAGTTATTAGCCTTTAATAAAGGAATCCCTTGATGAAATGTTATGGCCTGTGTTTTCCTAGTAAGTAAGACTAGATCATTGTAATGGGCCCTCCAGGTCTTTAGCTCAGGGGTGCCTAATTTCTTTCCTGACCTTGACTTACAGTGAGAAGAGGAAGTTTAAGAGGAACAAGTCAGGAGGTAAAATTCTGCATATTCTAAGTATTTTACAGGATTACAAGCCAAGCACTGAGGTGTTCAGAGGAAGGAGCAGTGCTAAAACAAGGAGCTCCATTAACTGGCAGAAGTCTGGTGTGTAGGACTGAACCAGCACTGGTGTGGGAGATAGCATTGGGCTCACTCTGAGCCTTGGTGGGCTTGGAAACAGCTATAGGGGACTGTCCCTTTGTATGTGGTTCGTCATATCCTCAGCTGCTGCAGGCAGTGCCTGGGCAGTTCATTCTTTGCCTGCTTTTCTGTCCCAGCAGCAGTCCCCTGGCAGTGATCAGGAGCAGCAATGCCATGTGTCAGCCCATCATGAGTCATACTCACTTCCTGAAATCCATTCTCCATCCTCAGGACCAAAGCTCTCCGTTTAGCTGTGAAGCTGTGCTTCAGCCTGTCATGGTTACGGTCCATTGAATGCACAGGTTTGTGATGAGTCCCCACCATACACAGTGCACAACATTGTTTGGTCATTTTTTCTGTGCTGAACCTGAGATGTTCCACCAGTACATGCCCTGGCTGTCAGATGCTGCCTGGAAAAATACGTCTTCCCCAGTAAGAAACATGAAAATGTCCAATCTGTGACTCCACAGGTATTGCTCATGCAGAAGAGAACCACAAGACTCCACCACTTGCAAAATAGCTGTGTTAAAACAGCAGCATTTAGGTTTTGGCCCAAGTATGGAATAAGTACTCCTAAGAGATGGCAATCCTGTGTGGGAAGAAGAAGCCATAGGAATTGGGAAATAGTTGGTCAACACTGTGTGTGTGTGTGTGTGTGTGTGTGTGAGGACAGGGGAAGGCAGGCTGGAAAGTGACTTGTATTTCTTGTGGTTTTATTATAATTGGCTGTAAATAGTGAACTGCTGCTCTGCAACTGCTGAAATTGTGGCTAGCTTTGGCACTACTTACAGATAGATGTTACTGGTATTAAGTACAGGGGCTTGTTTCCTACATCTGCATAAAGAGAAGTACAGATTGGTGATGTGTTCATCCGGCGCCTCACTAACATGTAGCAGTGACTGCTCTCCTTTTCCCAGAGAGCTGCCTCTTTTCACATCTTTTTTTTTTTTTCTGCCAGACACCCCAGTTAAAACTGGTGCCCTGCTACTGAGATGTACTGTAATGAAAGAGCCTTTCCTCCTTCCTTGTACGAAGCTTTCCTGAGCTCACCCATGAAGGAAGTGTGGATCAGGGTGTGTGACTTAGGCGGGAACACAGATGACTGTGATGGGATTCAAAAGCTGGGAAAAAAAAAACAGGCAATTGCTTCCCTTGGAAAAAGGTTTAAGAAAGAGACAGATGAGGCATAATTGAGACAGAAGGATGTTGATTTTGTGGTTTATTGTCACATTAAAAAAGTAATATTACTGATGAATTAATATTTGCTTTTTAATATAAAAGTGCTTATTCTTACAAATCCTTAAGGCTCATTCTGTTACATTACAGTAGGATTTTTCACCATCCCAGAAACTGTGCTACATGAGTTTTACATGAACTGTGGACATAGCAAAGTCTCCAAACAGTAAAACAAGTAATTAATAATTTCATTGCCTTCGTATGCATTATCCCATTTAATTGTGTAACATAATTTAACATGAAAAGAAACAAAAGCAACATTTTCTTTTATTTTCTAGTTTGGCTTGGAACTGATCCCCAAAATAATTATATATATTTTTTGAGCAAATGGAACAAATACAACTGGTTTTAAATCCCAATTTTTTACTCATACAGCAGAAGGGAAGGAGTGAGACAGAGGAGCATTACAGATGTAGCATTTACCCTATGTTTCTCACTAAAGAGAAAAGGACTGACTACAAAGCACAAGTACTGTTTATATGCCCTATATTTATTTTTGTAATGTCCCTGTGTTGTACTTAGGTAAATCTCCCACTGAAGCCAATGTGAGTATTGCCTGAGGGAGGAATAAGACCAGGGCTCTCACGGGGGACATTTTGCATTAAGTAGTTTCTTATATTTTTGTCTCACAATGGAAGAATGAAATAGGTGAAAATTACTAAAGCTCTTGTTCATATTGATTACAAGTGGAATATGATTTCTGGTATATACTATGATACACAGACAAGAGTATACCATATTTCTTTGTAATCATAATTAGAGCTATATTAGTTGGATGGGCAATGAATTTGCTATTTCTACTTATTTAGATATTTATTTATTGTAAAAACTTTTTTTTCAATAATTGGGTCAAAATGCAGCAACTAAAAAAATACCTAATGCAAAGATAAAAATAATTTAAAGTATTCTGGAGAAAAGGGGGAAATGCTAATAATGCCAATCTAATAAATAAGGCAGTTTAAAGCATTTGTGACTGCTACTGTGATATATGTACATACTTTACAGCATAAATTACTGTACAGAATACTCCGTTTATTAACCTGTGTAAACAATATTGCCTGCTGTATGGGGACATATTGTGGGATTATGGTCAGCAGAAAGATAAACTGCTGCAGCAGGGTGGGGGAGGCCTTGGGTAGCACATCCTCAGAGAGCAACATGAGCGTTATTTTATGAGCTGCAAACAAAGCTGTCTCGACTTGAATAATTTTACAAAAAATCTGCTGACGTTTGTTGCTATAAACGAGATATGGAAATGAACCTCTGTGGTTTGTTACAAAAACAATTCTAGTCATAAACTGGTCTCTGCATACCCCACCTGGCCAGGGAACCTCGCTCAGGAGTTCGCTGTGTGAAAAGGGAGATAGGGAAGAGTTGCAACGTGCAGTTTCTTGTCCTGTGCTGTCTGCACTGCCAGCCAACAGCTGATCCCACACTGGGATTGCCACATTGCCTTTTCAGCCACTGGTGCTACGTGCAGCATGGGAAATGGGGAGGGAACCCTGTGATTGCTGCAACTGGCAGGAGAAGTCATGACACATAAAAGCCTCTTGTGATTTCGGCCACCCTGTACTGCCTTCCCCACCCATTTGTTTCCCTCACCCATTCACAGTGTGTTTGGTTTTGACTTCTGCCTGGTGGCAACTCCATGGGTCCTGCAGGAGGATGCAACATGGCACTGGCCAGCAGGCACCAGTGCAGTCCAGGCTTCCATAAACGTTATGCCCAGGAAGTCAGGGAGTTGCCAAAAGCAGTATGTGTGTGCAGCCATGATTTGTTACTCTGGCTATTGTCTCCATCTCCCAGGGTCAGCAAGGAACAATGCCCCTGCACAGGAGTACCAGAGATCACTGCCCAGAGAGCAATTCCCACTGCCTGGCTCCTCTACTTTGGCTCCTGCCCCTCCTGTTGCCATGCATGGAAAGAGACAATGGCACTGCAAGCCCACCTTGACCTGGCTGCTCTGGAGCTCCCAACACACCACTGCTCTTTCTGCCTCCACCAAAGGCAAGGGAAGCCAGCCCTAGGAGCTGCTGTGGGACTACTGGTCTGCTGGAAGGCCACAAGCTTTAGGTGTGCCCCCATGTGGCCCATGGGCTGTTCATCATGGAGAAAATCTCCATTTTCACATAATAAATTGAAAAATGCTGTTGAATTTCCATAAAAAAAAAAGAGAGTAATATTGGCCCCACTTAGGCTCATAGCCAATCTCATCTCTTTCAACATCTACAGAAAAACGTTATCTTTTTTTAAAGGAGGCCATTTCTACTTCCAGGCAACATAAGGACAAAGTGCCTGCAATAGTTTAGTAAGCTGTAAAATGTATTTTCTTGATATTTCAGTAATCTTAATAGAAAAAGGTGCACATTCAGTTCTCAAGGATCTACTTTGGATTTAGGCCTAGTAAATTACAGATTGGTCAAGAGGTGGTCCAAGTCTGAAACATATGCTTGAAACATCTGAGAAAGAAACATATTTACCACATACCTATTTTCCTGCACATGTGCTTCCTCCCAACATAATCCCAGCCCCATCCTGCCTCAGTGCATCCTGAGATATTTACCAATTTCATCAGGCACTCCTGTCAGCAACAGGTATGACTGTAAACCTGGGGTGAGATTTATACTACCTCAGTATCTCAGCTTGTTACCTAAAACCCCTTTTTAGCCAGTGTAGACAAGAATTTCTAGGGTGAGATTAATTGCACTTATTTTAGAGCTTCAGGATGAGGTGATTTCCAACTTCTGTGTTTAAATCAGAATCCTTTATCTCATTTCACCTTCTTTTCCTATTTAATCCCAGTGAATTGTTACAAGGCTGACTGTGTATCCTCCATGGCCTAAGGAAGGTCATTGTACAGGTGAGACCACCAGCTCCTGCTGGTTCTGCTGCAGGGCCATGAAGTGGCAAAGCTCACACAAGTGGATTGGTAGCCCAGTCAGGCCAAGGCATTGGGCCAGGAGATGCTGCTGGCAGCCCTCCAGCTCCAGTGCTGTTTCACACAAGGTATTTGAGTCACCAGCACTAAGGGCTCTTGGTCCCCAGATTACTGGTCCCTCCCATTTGCCTTTCCTTGCTAGGAGAAGAGATGTCAAAAATTGTGCATGGACTCATCAGCACTCACTGTCCTTCCTCCAGAAGAAACTGAATTCTCTTGCTAGAAATAATGGGAGAAGGTGTTTGCCAGTCCCACAGATGGGGTGGGAATGAGAAGAAAGCAGGAAGGTCCTGAACTGCTTGAGAGCTCTGCACTGCCTTTCCCCTTTTTCCTGTGACCAGTTTCTACTCTACCTTGTCCTGCATGTCGCAAGATGGGAGATGGAGTTGAGGAAGAAAATGTCTAGAACTGCAGGAAGTGACCTCGACATCCAGAGGGACCTTGAGAGAGAGAAGACCCTCATGTGAACCTCATGAGGTCCATCAAGGTCAATTACATGGTCCTGTTCCTGTGTTTGTGCAAGCCCCAGTATCAATACAGATGAGGGATGTACTGACTGAGAGCAGTCCTGCTGAGAAGGACCTGGGGGTGCTGGTGGATGAGAGGCTGAACATGAACCAGACACGTGCCCTTGCAACCCAGAAAGGTAGAAGAGCATGACCAGCTGCTCGAGGGAGGTGATTCTCTCCTGTACTCTGCTGTTGTGAGACCCCACCTGGAGTTCAGTGTCCAGATCTGGGGTTTCCAGTACAGGAAGGACATGGACCTATTGGAGCAGGTTCAAGGGAGGCTGTGAAGATGATGGGGCACATCTCCTGTGAAGACAGAATGTGAGAGCTGGGGTTCACCCTGGAGAAGAGCAGGTTCTGGGGAGATCTTACTGTGACTGTGGACTTTCTGTACAAAACTGAGATTTATAAGAAGGACGGAGAAAGACTTTACTAGGGCCTGTAGTGATGGGACAAGGGGAAACATTTTTCAACTGAAAGAGAGTAAATTTAGATTAGATCTAAGGAAGAAATTGTTTACTCTGAGTGTGGTTTGACATAGGAACAGGTTGCTCTGAGAAGCTATGGATGCCCCATCCCTGGAAGTCTTCAAGGCCAGACTGGATGAGGCTTTGAATAACCTGGTCTAGTGAAAGATGTCCCTGCCCACTGCAGTGGGGTTGGAACTAGATGATCTTCAAAGTCCCTTCCGACCCAAACCCTTCTATGATTCTGTGATAAATCTAAACTGCAAGAAAATACTATTTTTTAAATAGAGGTATAGTCTAAAATGGAAGTGAGAAAAAGAGTAAGAAGGGCCTGTCCTTTGGTAAATGTTAGCTATGTCTAGGTTGTTTCTGCAGGAAAGGTTTTCTTTCATGTCTGTTGACAGGGTGAGAATTCCATATATAAGAATGCCAAGTGGAGGAGAAAAGGGTAACTACTGCTAAGAAAGGACTTATTAGTATTGACTGAATAACCTGAGCCACATCAGAAACATTTTGTTGATTTGACTGATGTTCAGTCCTTGGTGAAGTGTTTTATTGATAGCTTCTAGGGGTAATGTGTCAGAACAGAGCTGGAAGTCTGCCCTGGAGATACTGTCTAACAATGGTGTGATTTGGGAAGATCACTCCCACACAGAGTGGGAGAACATTGTGTTCCCAACCAATCTCTGACTTCCCACTTTGGTTACTGGTAATGTGCATCAAAATCAGACATATATTTTGTCACAAGAGACTTTTTAAAAAAATGTTTTGTTAAACAACTTGTTCTCTGCAATGCACCATGCTAAAAGAAAATTTCCATTGATTTGAAATTATGTGAAGCTGGATTTGGATTAATAAATTATTTGAACACTTGAGGCTGTTTTAAGGAACATGCTTTGTACAAATTTCTTTTGCAGAAATACAAAGTGACTGAAAGACATAAAAAGATTTGAAACTCTTAGGATGGCCATGCAGCACTTTGTTAATTTATGCTGTTTGTCCCATTATGTACTATTGTGATTCTTGCTCGCTGCCAGGATCAAAGTCATAGATACTCTGGGAATGGCAATTTCACCTAGGCTGTGACACCCCTTGGCTCTAAGCACAAGTTATATACATGCTGGTGCTTACACCAAGAGCTTACATAGTATTAAGGATTTTGTGGGTCTTGTAGCTCTGGACTCGGGGGTGAAATTCATCCAGGGTACTTAGCAGTTTTTTTCCATAGCTCTTCAACAGCACTTTCCTTCTGAGGATACAAAGTGATTTGCAAACATTAATTAATTCTCATAAAGCCCTATGAGGCAGATAAATGTTAAGTATCCCTGTGTTAGTACATATGAGAAACATGAGACCTGAATGCCTTATCATTCATGCTGTTCACTGTATTTGCTCTCAAAAATGACTAAATGCCATGAGACAGAGGAAATCCCCCTTTCCCCCCACTAATTCTGTTGTTTTCCTTGGACCTTCTGGAATTCTTTGAGGGCAGCAGGGATAAGGCTGGGCTTCAAGCTGCAGTGTGTGAAATTCAAGCTACACAAATTGCAAAAGTGAAGGAGCCTTGGTGTATTTGTTGCTGATTTTGGGGGCAAAAGCCAAGCCCTTTATCCAACCTGAGAGTTACTTGCTGCATGTTCCAGCATCCCATTGGAAAGGTAGCTTGGGCTGCCAAGGTAGGAAACACCCCTGAAAGTCAGGTGTACTTGTGGGCTGCCAAGAGCAACAGAGCTAGACAGCAAGTGGAGGCAGAGGAATTACTTGAAGAAATAGCTCCAGCTTGGTCTCACCCATCTCACTCAAGGAAAACCATAGTCTTTTGAAAGACCAATGGGTGCTCTAAATCTTGGTGTTTTCCTCTCTGAAGCTTTAGTCAGGTTAGCACAAACAGGACCTAAAGTGACTTTCCCAATTTGTTAATTAAACTTAATAGGTATTTATAGCATGGGGCTAGTGACCCTTGAAATGGAGGCATGGCCTTTTTGAGGGCAAATGGCAGCTTTGTGAGAGACGGTAAAGTAGCTGAATTTTCGTGCTAACAATATTGGCTCAGAGACATAGTTCCAACATTTTTTGAGACATACTAGACCTAAGATTATCCAAATGCTTTTCTAATGCATTCTGACAAATTTATCTATGATTATATGCCTCTCTAGCCTTTGGTGCAAAGCACATAACCTAATGTAACAGTTAAAATTCTGATACGGATCAGACCAACCAGGAATTTTTAAGACATGAAAACTAAACTAATTATTTAGTTTCAAACACAGTAAGGTCAAATATGTGTTGTAAATGGTAACAAAAAGATAACAAAATGAGAGGCATGTTAGGTCTGTGCCAGACAGACTTCTGTTGTTACCTTAACTAGTCTGTATACTTCAGGCATTGTTTGTATTTCTGTTGTGCCAGGAAATTTTATTCTTAAGTTTGAGGATTCTCACTGAATGGGGGAGGGAAACGTTGCCATCGCTGTGAACAAGAAACATTTCTTTCTGACATATTAAGCATTAAGAGGATTATGTAAAGACAAGGCATATTGCAGAAGGAGATGTTCTTAATATAGCTTTTACCATGAACCCACGACCTGCCAAAAATTTAGGAGAGTTAAAAAAGCCTATTGCTTTGACAATCTTTTAATTAAAAAAAAAATCATTTTGTAAAAAGATCAAGGAATTAATCCACTGTTATTTACATAAAATTCAAACTTTCCTGCTTAAAATAATGAATCATTTAATGTCACATCTTGGGGATATCTAGGCAGATGTCATTAATCCAAGTAATTCTGAAAATTCCAATTTCATTTGGATTAAAACCTACAACTAAGTCAGTAAATAGTATATACTGTACATGCGTTAAGGCTGGTGACTACTAAAGTCTCTTGGGTAGATAAACTAAGTACAGATTAGCCAGGTCTAAGTTTATGTCCTCATCTGGGGAAGAAAAGATATCCTGACATTTCTGATTTGAATCAGTAGCCATGAAAAATGGTTGAACATTTTTATTACAAAAAGATACTATGGCACGGTCCCAAAGGTGCATTTCATATAAATTAATTAGCTACACAAATTATTTTGACAACAGCTACTGCACTTCTTAGGTGATATGGCTGCTCAGTGATGAGTACTTGATGATCAATGGTAGGCACTAGTAATATCCTTCATGCTGAGTGACTTTCATTACTATTTAGATTTACAGTATATACATATGTGTTTGTATCTACACTTAGGGCATGATCCTCTCAACCTCCTTTACCTAAGGTCTTCTGTTCACTATGATGTCTTCCTTTGGAGCTCTGAACAAAAGAAATAGGCAAACAAGGAGTTTGGGTATCCTGCCACGTGACAGGAAGGACAATGTCTGGCTTTTGACCACACTGGAACCTCTACACATGCTTTGTTCTTGTCTGACATTCATGCCACCATGCCATACTATAAAGGTTTAAGGCCAAGGGCTCTGTATGATCTTGCTATCTGTGAGGATCTTAGAGGTTGTTCTGGATTTGTCAAGCCCACCAGCAATACACAGTTCCTTTGCATCCATTCCCATTGCTGTATGAACTCTTACTGATTCAGAAGCCTCTGTAAGCAAACTTCTTCCTCCAGGCATATTCCTTCTGGATTTGTACAGAATGTTACAAAATTGAACCTGAATGTTGCTATGGCTAAAGAAGCCTGCATGTTCTTGGACTTTCACAGTAGATTAAAGTAAGTCAGTGTATTTCATGGAACTGCAAAAAAAGGACAGTTTCCTCTGGTCCCATTCAAAACACACAGAGCAGCTTTGACTCACAGCGTGATATGCCTAAGACTATTCAGGTTCTTAAAGTGGTGCATATGCTTAACTGGACCAGACCTAAAGTCACATGCACTTTTGCAGACCAGGCCCTAAGAAGATTTATTGTCACTGTCCCACATTCAGACATCCAATCAGCAGCAACCCTAGAGCAAATAGCCTGCACAGGAGTATTCTAAATAATCTCGCTAAAATAGCACAGCTGCAAGAAACCCTATGGAGAGAAGGCCAAACCCTTTAATCCACTCATCCTGTGGCACCACCAGAAATTAAGGCTCAGTGTGCTCATCAGACGACACAGATGACGCCAGCACAAAAACTAAAAATCAGTAAGACTTCCATGGAAGCAATAGGTATTTTAGCTGAAATAACTCAATATAAAAGCAAAGTACAGGAAAGGACAATCATCTACAGAGATGCTTAGTACTTGGAAATGTTACAACACCATTAATTCTTGCATTTCTTTGAAGTTTCTTGACATATTATATCCATACAAAGAGTTCATCATGATTAAGAAAAATATCCCAATCTTAGTAAAATAAACATGCTTCAAAGTTCCATATTTGAAACTCAAATGCCACATGTGCAATAAAACTAAACTCCATTTAAGGCAAGTAATATACATTACTTCTAAAATTTCTCAACATTAAATATCAGAAAGGGCTCCCACACCCCCAAACTTATCTGAAGATAAACATCATAGGCACCATCAAAGAAAACAGAAGCTAATCTAGCTGGACTTTCCTGATCTGAGGAGAAATCCTGCAGTACCTGCAGATGGCATTGAAGCAGCTGACAGAATCCATTGCTACTCCAGTGTAGCAAATCCTGACAGACTTCCACAGCTGGAGATCAGGCAAGTGATAAACAGAAAGGCACCAATCGAGTTCTCTGTGATACTTGTGATGAAACAAATTGTGTTCCTTCTGGGGTGGGTGACTGCAGGGCTAAGGGTGACGGCAGGACTCAGAGGTCGTGTATTTTGTCATTTAAAGGCAAGTACATGTTCTCTCCTAAAGCCAGCCACTTCATAACGCTCAAGTCCATGCTAAGAGGTGGCCACAGCTACAGGCCTTCTCCTATGGGGGGGAAGTATCTGAGCACCAATGGGCACATAAATATTGGCCCAGGATGGCTTGGGGCTGAGCAGTTCCTCGGTGGCTGCTTCAGAGAACACAGTGAATACTGAGTCTGAGCAATAGTTGGAGTTATGGTGAGCAGCCTTGGCAGAAAAACACAGCTATGTGGGGCTCAATGTGCTCATAAGCCCACTCTTTACCACGGGGTACATGGAGTCTGTGCTACCAAAGACATTTGACTGAGAAATTGTGCCATATTGTTCGGTATCTTTTCTTCAAAATGCAACTCTTCAAAAATGGGGGATGGAAAAATAAAGGCAGCAAGTACTAGTTAATCAACCATTTGTATCAGTGGCTACTTCTGCTTGTATCTTCTATTGAAAATGTCTTTTGTACTCACATTTTCTTAATGTGTAAGCAAATTAGATTAGAAAATAACAGTAAAAGGGTTCAACTAATACCTCGGACGAGAACGGTCAATTGAAAGTCGCTGGAGCTGCTGATTTGAGTAAAGGCAGCAAATCTGACTGCAAAAGAAAATATTTCCAATATAGGGAAAAAAATGCTAAATATGTGAAAATCGCTGAAAATGAACAAAAATGCACTAAGTGCAAGCGCAGTTGATATGAACTGGCCTTGACCTCATCTGACCTAAATTAAACTCCAATTATTGTGGGATTAATTATCTGGCATGAAAAACACAGCCTGTCAATGGGAACTGAAAACATCCCATAAATCAAGAAACGTTAAAGCCTAGTTGAGGATTATGCGTGAAGAGTGAGAGGATTATGATAGGAAACAGTTCTTAGCCTGATGAGCAGCAAACTCAGCTTCCCAGATAAAGGAAATTGCATGTAATGCTCCCATACAGCCTGAAAGAAAATGTTGCAAGCTTCTGCTAGATGAAAAAGATATGAAAGTCAAAATCTGCAGGATGAAGCCTTCCCATGCAAAGCCAACAACTGTTATAAATATCTGTCTCTGTGTGTGTGCAGCTGAAATTAACACATTTTCCTTCCTAAGTGGAATACCGTTTGCCATATCTTTTCCTTATCTATTTACTGTCAGTAACAGAATGCAATTTTCCACCATCTCTTTTAAGTTCTTCCTACCAGCATATCTGTTTTCAGGCCTCCCTTTTGCTTGATACTGTAGGTTGCACTGTTGGCGAGGAGCTGAACAAGACGTAAAGTTATTTAAAAAGACAGGAGATAAAGAAATGCATGCAATTTGTTGAAACTTATTGCACGTGAAGGAATGCTGTCTTTCTCCGACTTAATGCGGATTACACATCTCCTCTCTGTGCTCCAGTGGAGAAGTAACAGGGAGATGGCACATTAATATGGAACTTCCGTGACGTGTCCATGCTCGCAGTAAAAATTCTCCATGTCTACAATTTGTCCTCATTTATTCCAGTTCAGGAAAGCTCTTGTGTATGTGCTTAAGCTCTGCTGAAGTCATCAGGATTTCAGTACAAGCTTAAAGTTAAGAATCTATTGTGAGCTTTCCTGAAGAGGGATCTGTGCTTATTGCACTTGGTTCAATCAACCCATAAGATTTTGGTTTCTGAGTTTTTCCGTACAAGAATAGAAAGGGTATGTTTGTGCATTAAGATCAGTTCTTTATAGTATTTCTAGTGTATGAAAATGTTTGGAGAGTGATACAGAACAATTCATTCTGAAGAGACATCATTGTATATTGTACCTCTGTGCACATACATGTCTACACTCAGAAGAATTTTGCTCAATACTGAAGAAATATTCACCTTTGTTTGGATCAATGCTGTAGCTGACTATTTCTGTAGCACAGTGTCCAGAATAACTGAATTATCCATGAAAGGGATACTGTCCATGTGAATGGCACACAGTCATTATGACAAGTGAGCACTATTCCGCACCCAGTGAAGTCCTTGTTGAGTGTACTGAACTAAATGCTCCATACTGCTGTGCAAGGTAATAGGTCCCATCAATGCATCCAAGTCGTTAAAAAAATCTGCAGGGGAAAAAAAAATTAGAGGAATTCAGCATCAGAAGAGTGAATCTTTATTTGCTACATGTCACCCTTTAACAGATTTTATTCTCTTGCAAATTGAGTCAGGCTGAACATTCCATGGGAATGCAAGTTTAGTGCTGGTGAGATTAATTTTAAAGCCCTGTGGTTCATGATGTTACAGGCTGATGCACAACAATTTTCTTTTTAACAAACAAAGCAGTGAGTTCTTCAGCTTAGCTTTTCATTAATTTCCATTGAGTCTTGATAAAGCAAACAGACTCTGGGCAAGATTTATTGTGAGATTGAGGACAAGTAGATCAAAAAGTGTCCAATGACACATTTGTGATAAGCTATTCACTTAAGCTACCATGACAGAGAAATAGAAGCCTGTACAACATGGCCAACCCAGCCTATAGAGTAATTTGGCTAACTAGCCAGTCAGGACTTAGAATCATAGAATGGTTTGGGTTGGAAGGGACCTTTAAAGATCAGCCAGTTCTAACCCCTATGCAATGGACAGGGGCAATTCAGTTGTCTACTCAGAGGCATGCAGTGCCCATTTGAGATGCTCTCAGGGAGTTGATAAGTACAGCCTGGACTGGCAGATCTAACACAGGATGTGCAGGAGAGTTCTGGAGTGGCCGTTTAGGTAAAGATACCTCAGTGAATTGTATCCCTATGTCCCTTTGAGGGTTGACTAAACAGCACTTTGAACTGCTGTTTGTATTGAACAAAGCTTCATCAGCTGCAATGGGAGATGAGCCCCCCACTCATATCTACATATCTTCACTTAGGTGCCCTTGGTTTGACTTGGATTTTGCCCATGTCCCTGCCTTAAATACACAAATTAGCCTGAAAATTAAGGAATAGTTCACCATCAGGTCAGATGTTGGAGCATTTGCTTGTGGGAACCAGTTCACCTGAAAGAAGTTTGCTGCAGGCACCTTGTTCCAGTCTGTGTCTGCTACGGATCGGGAAGGGCTAGGGCTGTTCATTCCTTCTGCAGAAAGGAGGCGTGCTCCTGCTTTTGACTGGTCTGGCTAAACACATCCCATGCAGCTCCATGACTTTGGGGGCAGGAAGCTGTCTTACCTCCCACAAACCTTTCTCTCTAGAATGCACAGATGGCAGGAAGTGCTACTCACAGCCAAATCTGTGACCTGTCTGTCACGTCCTGGCTCAGCTGTTCTGAGTGAGACAGATATCAAAATTGCCTTTTTGGGCTGTTTTGGAACAAACTAGGAGCAGACTGAAAAAAGAAATAATCTCTGCAGTCCTACTTTGCAGACAGCTTTCCTATCAAAATAGTTATTTTCCTGGGCCAAATCATGCAACAGTCTTCTAGAATAGTCCATTGTCTTGCCTTGCTCACCTCTGTTTTCCTTGGCCAGGTTGTCAGCCATCTCCCAGTAGTCATAGCTGTGCAGGATGCTGTTGGTGATGCTGACGTGGTTGGCGGCCATCTGATGAATGCGCTGTGGGATGGTGATGATGGGAGATGGGGAAGGGGCCCCCGTGCTCCCCTGCGATCCTACAGAACTGACTGGAGAAGGGCTAGGGGACATAGGTGATGGAGTTCCTGTGCTCCTAGAAACCAGTGTTAATACAGTTATTTTAAAAGTGTAGGGATTAAAAACACAAGAGTATCAGAACATACCACAGTTAAAAATATATGATTTCTAACTGCCAATCTGATATAAATTTCTGTGCAACTTACTTTCCACTGGCACCCCAAGGAGATGGATTCTGGGCAGCTTTTGATGAATTCTGGAAAGGAAAGAGTAATTCACAATGCATATAATTTATATAATACTACAAAATGAAAACATTAAAGAATATAAAAGTACAGAAATGTAAGGAAAGTAATGCAATTGCATCTTATGAAGTAATAAACCCAGTCAGCCTATGTTATGATGTTATGATGAAGCAGGACTGCAGAACAGACTTGAAACATAGTCTTTTCAACACCCTGGCATAGGGGCTGATTAGAAAAACATTAGGTGAAATGGAAACTTTTTACAGAAGTCCTGGGAATTCAGAAAAAAAAAAAAAAGTGCCGCAGGAGTCTTTGTGAAGTTTAGGTTGGAATTTCTTGTGATGAAGAAAATCAGAAAGATTTCCTCCCACTCTCCTGCTCCCAGTGACAAATGTCATTCCCCTAGGACTTGCAAGACTGTGCAAATCTGCTCAGCCTAGCATCCATAGGGATGTAAATCTGAGGATCTGCAGCTCAGGTGGGTGTTTTAACCACCAGGCTCAAAAATCTTGCTCATGATTGCTCCTTGTGGAGCTGTTCCCCTTGGTACAAACATGGCAGCATTCACAAGGTCAGAGAGACTGCCCATATAGATTGGTCATTTTCATAGTTGGAACATTCCCCAGAGAACCTCAGAAGGGGCCATTTATCATTTAATGTGGTCTCCTGTATACGTGGAGTCACAAAGACTCTCTCTGGCATACTGTGCTTAGGCTAAAGAATTTCATTTCTTGAGGAGAGACTACCTTGTACAAGCACTGTATTTACAAAGCAGGAGAAATTCAGGTGTCAGCAGTAATGGAGACTGGATAAATGATTTTATCATTTTAAAATTATTTTAGTGGTTAAAACTCCAGTAGCTGGAGGGAATTCAGTCACTGGTTCTTGACCATTTGACCTGAAGAAAACTCCACCTCTATCCCAAGTGACTGATTTAGTCCTAGGCCTGTGAGAAAGAAGTCTAAGAAACCAAGTTTTCTAGTTCATCCTATCCATGGCCTCACATTCAGCAATGGTCAGCCTGATCCTTCAGAGGAAAGTAACCTCCTTGTGCTCTTCCCTGAAGCTGAACCTGCAAGTAACTGTGTGCTGGAGAACAGCCCTCTCTTCCTGACATCCATGTGAGACCAAAGTCCTGCAGCGTGAGATCTGTTTATGGATACTGCTTTAAATGCAAGGCTGTAGGTGTTGTAAACTGCAGGAGTTACAAGCAGTACCAGCAGTACAAAACCTCTTGGTCTCTCATGGCTTAGGAAGGAAAATGGTAAACAAGGGGCTTCAGATGTTCATTGATTTCAAGGCCAGAAGTTAATATTGCAGTGCACACAGCCTGCAATGTCTGTTTTCCACCAATCTTGCCACTTCTAAAAGAAGCTAAATTACTTAAGAAATTTACCTTATTTTATTCCTTCTAAAAATGACAGATAGCCATATAGAAATTCTTAGACACTATTTATCCTCCTTGTTCTTCTGTGTCCTGTTCTATGTTTAGCAGGCCTCACAACTCAAAAAAAAAAAAGCTGTTTCACAGTTTCAAGATTGAAAGTGCTATCTTTTGGATTTTGTTGGTCCAAAGCCAGCAAAACTGCATGTAATCTGAAAATTATCAGCTCTGTTTCTATGTACACAATGATCTCTTTACCCATTCAGCACTAAACTGGACACATCCCCTAAGCCTCTCTTTAAAAAACTTTGTTTTCTCAATTTTAATGTATCTTCTGAACTGCCTCCTGTGTTTCTGTGGTATTGACAGGTTTCCACATCTTTTATGTGCACCCCAACACTGGCTGTATTTTGCAGTGATCATGCCAGTGCTGTATGTACCCTGTCATTCTTCCTTCATTTTGACACTGGGTCTTCTATGTCCCAGGTATATGACATGAAAAATAAGCTTTGGAGTGTCCCACAAGGGTTCTTCCTTCAGAGGGTTTTCTATTATTTTTTTTTTTCTTTTGACAGGAAAAGCTGAAGTGTGAAAAGATGAAAAAGAAAAACTCCTCATTTACCATTTTAAATGGAACCAACCTGGGAATCCTTAGCATTTGATTCTGCTACAGAATAGATTTTCCCCCCTTTCTTTTCTGATCTCAGAACTACTTGTCTTCATCTTTCTAATGCAATGGAAACTGAGTGCCTGTTGCTTACTTACAGAGTTGGAAGCAGGAAAATTTGAAAACTGGAGTACATTTATCCACATTACAGTGGATACTTCTACTGTAAATGTAACCAAACTCTGCCTTACTGCACAACTTCCCACACACCTTTTTTCTCATGTTTTAGGTATGTTGCTTCAGTTTCCTCTCAGTTCTGCACCAGAAGGGTAGGGGTAAGGATTCTAAAGAATATAATGTTGTTAAGGGACCACCTCTTATCCCACTTTCCCTACTGCAACCCATTCTCCTGGTTTCTTTATTCTCTCATATGTGCCCCTGAATATCTGTGCCTTCTTTTTAATTCTCTATTCTCTGCTGCATTTTTTTTTTCTCTAATGGAAATAAAACACCTAAAGGAGATTTAAAGAATCTAAAAAGTATGTCTAATACTCCCTCCAACTGTGTGATTTAAAATCCTTCTCTGATTGACAATATATGAGGAAGTTCTTAATGCAGTCAGCATTTCATGTCACTTGGTTTTGAAGGCTTTTAGATACCAAATGTGAAAGGAGTGGAGAACTGGCTCGTTTTCCATTGAAAATTATAGCAAATGGATGGTTTTTTCCATTTTTGCTCTTAAAGGTGAGAATACTTTCTAATGTGAAGCTATGCTATCACTGTGTCAGCACGAGCTCTGCAAAGAAACAAACTCTTCTTGGCTACAGTAGAGTGTAAGTCCATTTTATGTTTGCTGTGAAACAGTCTCTGTCTGCTAGCAGGAGACATTTTACATGGATGAGAGCTGTTCTTAATACAGCTATTCTCTGAACTGGTCAAGAAAAATAAAGTACTTCAATAGGCACATATTTCTTTCCCCTGAAATCAAGTAATTGTTAGAGAAACATAACGTTTTGAATTATATACTGCTAAACTTTTGAAGCAATTACATTGACTTCAATTTCCATTTGACAATAACAGATCTGTCAATTTCCATCCCTGTCTTCAAGTGTTCAGAATTTGGTTATAAGCATTTATGCTTGTATTTGAATTTTTTTTATTAACAAAATGTCAAAGGATGGATTTTTTTTTATTATTTCAAGGTTCTTCTGTCCACAAAAAACCCCAGCAGATGAGCCCTGTGTTCAGAGACAAATGGCTGTTCAGGTCCCACAAAGCAGTTTGTCTTAGAACACTTGTATGTTCATATTTTTTATTTTTTTTTTTATTTAGGAAGATAAAGGCTATTTTTTGTGTTTGTACATCACATGCTGGATGGACTTACTGCAAGAAGTTTCACTTTGTCAGAAATGAAAAATGGAAGCAGTAAGAGATGACGCAAAGCAGGAAGGGGAAGCCAAGAGTGCCATGTCAAATACATGGCAGGAGGTCTGTCTGCCCTCTGATGTTTCTGTACAACTCCTCCTGAACTCAGTGTGGGCTGTCTGACAGTGCCCTGGGTAAGATGTCCCACTGCACTACTACTGATACTGCTGAGTGGAAGGCCTGCATCTGAGGACTAATCTAGATTGAAGTCTTCAACTTGTGGGAAGTGTAATCCCAAAGGGGATTCTTAGACCAAAATCTGCAAAACCTATATACACAACAGAGCTGGATAGCACTAGACAATGGACCAAGAATAATCTGAAAATACCTGTTTGTTAGTACAACACATTTATCATCCTTTGTGAAGGGTCACAGTGTGTATTGTTCAAAGAGGGACCTTTGTGAAGATAACTGAACTAACTAGACCTCAGATGTTGCCATGAGAGTCTGTGGTAAAACATCATTGATTTCACAGGGGAAAAACTAATCCCAGCACAGCTACTGGTCTAGTAAGATGCTGTATCTCCTGTAAAGGCACACTGATCTAAAAACATGCCCTAAATAATGCACCTTGAAATACTCAATAAGCGCTTTTGAATACTTGACCGCGTGGTCTCTCTTGAGTCGGAACATCCTCCAGTACAGAAGGGCCAGGCAGCGGTAACTGGAATATAAGGGAGAGCAGAAAGTAAAGGGTGACTCTTGAACAGAAATCCCAATTAACATCTTAAATCCTCAAACTAATACAGAGTGGAAGGCTGACAGCACCTTGCTTACAGTTTTTATCACCACTTGTTGGCAGTACTTCACACTTTGACATGGATTCCTGAGCAGAACTAGGTACTAGAGCCAGGGCAGGTCATATTGACAAATGCTACAGTGAGGTACTAAAGAAACTGTGCTCCCAGGCCTTCATTCTGGCTTGAAGTCTACACACTTGATCAAAAGCCTCTCCCATGAAAGGGGACATCCTGGAACTCAACATACACATTTAAAAAAAAATTTACTTGCAAATTCATAAGCAACTTTTTGATATATCTTGCAATAGCCTGGATATAGTGAACTTGAGTTATAGTGGATGTATTTTGTATACATCCAGTGGTCTCTTCCAGCAGCTGGAGATAGGTCTAGGATAAAGGGAAACCTTGGATCTGGCACAGATTTCAGTGGCCAAGCTTCTCTGTAGGAAACTAGAACAGAGACTGTGCTGGAGCCTAGAGGCTACTCCCAGGCTACTTGCCTAATTTGGTCCCCAAAGTAAATCAGGCAGTGAGTTGAAAAACTCAACTGTACTGGTACTGTCTGCTTCTGAGCTCCTTTTTAGTCTGCAGAGTGCCACACACCTTTAAAGCTACATAATTAAACGAGTGTAATGGCTATTGTCTATAGTTACGTACCACAACAGTCAGTATTCAGGACACACACACTTTTCTTTGCTAGTGGCGTTAGGTGTACCTTTCTGTTTTCTGAATTGTGAATCACCACCACCTCTCCCCAGAAAGGTTCTTGGATTGAAAAAGTGTGAAAACTGGGGCAAGTGTGAAAGTGCCCCACAGTAAAGCTGCTTTAGAAGCAAAATCCCCGTGTGTTTTGCTTTTCCTTTGCCAGCAGAGGCCTCGTTTTTAAAAGCAGTATTTAGTCTTGGAGCCAATCTGGAGCACCAGAAAGTGCCTTGAGTTTGGAAGTGCAGCGTGCTCCCCATCTCCCCGCTCCCAAGAGCTGCCCGCACCTCAGCGAACGCCTCCAATTAGCCAATTGTCTGTGGAAAACCCAATGCCGGGCAGGGCTGCCGAGGCCGCTGGCTCTGCCCGGAGCGCGGCGGCGAAGTGCCGGCCGTGGCCGCTGGAGGACAGTGTCTCCCCGGGAGAAGCGCGCCGGGAGCGGGCGCGCTGGCAGCCGGCCCGGCGGGCGCCGGCAGCAGCCGCGGGATGCGGCGGCCGCGCTGCCACCACCATCACTCTCCCTCTGTCACCTTCACAGGTACAGCGCATATGCAAATGGTGTCAGCTCATCTGCCGGCTGGCAGACGGTGAGTTAGGATTGCCATTCATCGCCCAGAGAAGGCTCCGTCTGCTTTCCCTCGCGCTGACCTTTCTCCTGCTGGAACAGATGCAGCGGCTCCCTGAATTTGGATGTGCTTCTGCACGCACCAAAGCGCGCCCGCAGTTCTCAGCAAGCCTTTGTAATATGGCTTTATATGCCCTTTTTTAACCGTTCTTTAGTCATTTTCCCACCTAAGCATTTTTAAAGCAATTGCCACTAATGCATTCTGTGGGCCTCCCGATGGAACAGAAAACCAGTGACAGAGAAAGGGCATTAAAAAAATGCATCTCTGAATATTTTGTTCCTTTTTATACGAATGATTAATTAGGACTCCTTCTTTATGGAGGCTAAAGATGCATTTAATTTGGATTTTTAACAGATGGTTAATAGATGTTAAAAACACACTTGCTGATTGTAAATGTCCACTTACTGTGACTCAGTAACCATGTAATAGCTATTTTATGTATTAACTACAATGATATTAAATTAAAACTTGATTTTAATAACATTCTAGTATTTTACTAGCAATCAAAAATTCTCCTCTAGAATCTAAGGTGCTTACATATATGTTTAGAAATCTCAATTTAATAGATAATCTGCAAGGCTTAATTATCCTCATCACCATATTGCCCTTCATATAATATAAATATAATTTATGATTATTGAGCCTAAAATGTCAGCCACAAAAGAACTTACCGAGCTGTTGGTACAAAACTACATCACTCATAAAAACAACAAACCATCAGGCATTTAAAAATTAATTATACTGATGTACCATAGCCAACCTGTCACAATTAATAAGTAAGTATGAATTGCTTATTTACAGAGACAGAATACAGACTTGGTACGGTGATACAAGGGCTGGACCTTCCCAGAGAAGAAATAGAGAACATAATTCTATTTCGCTGCATCCAACATCAAATTTTCAAGAATTGGCTCACTGCAGAAAAGAAGCCTTTTGAGGAAAGCTTGATCTACTAACCATAATGCTGCCAGCTGTTTGTCTTCTGGTGTGGCGTTGGGGCCTGAGTGGGTTTTTAGTCTCACTGCATACCTTAAGCAAGAAGAAAAAAGCCAACGTGAGTTAACTGAGACAGCTTTGTATTACTGATCACAGAGCTATGCTGGCCAATGTTGCTTGATCTGGCCCTTTATACATATTTGTTCAAGTTACCAGACATACATGTGTTGTTCCTAGTTGTGTTTCAGAGCTGTTTTGCCATTAGCAGTGCATCCCTGCACTCTTTAAACAGCCATGAACTCCCTTGATCATCCATCAGTCCAGAGGGGAGCCTAGCTGGCGAAGTGACACTGTCCTGCCAAAATAACCTCTGCTGCTGCAGAGACCCAGTTATACAGAGTTCATGCAGAAAGGGGTTTGGAGCTTTTGAAGGCAGACAGCCTGCCTGGAAGCTGGTGCTGACCTTACCCTGCCAGTTCTGAGTGTGTCTACCCAGATTTGCTCCTCCGAGCACAGCACAGCAGAGGGGGAACATGTGGCTCAGAGCTATTTTTGCTCACATGACATTACATTCAAACTCTATAAATATTAAAGATCCACAGAGGTAGCACTGGTGTTTCAAGAGTGTATGTGCTATGCAAACACAAATTGGTTTCTGAAAATCTCAGCTTCCAGCTGAATACCTGAACAACAGACAAGGTTAGAACAACATACAGCGCTTCTGGGCTCACTTCCAGAAAAATACCTGTTCCCCATAATTAGCTGCTTGTGATTTTTTCTTACCTTTGCTTTCAAACTCTAATTCTGATATCTGTGCAAAGATTCTGTATGAACATTTTGTTTCTACAGGCATACCTAGCAAACCACTTATTTTTCTGAGTTGCAGAGAGTTCAACAGCAATTCACATTATAACATGGCCACAGCTATACACATTATTGAAAGCTATGCATCTGCAAGCAAATTCATTTCCAGAGTTAGGACCATATATTTACTACCATGAGAAAAGACAGGGCAGACAAAGAAAGAGCTTTCTGCCTTTTTGGGGAAAAAAAAAAAAAGAAGGGAGGAATTACATAGATGAAAAAAAAAAAGAAGGAAAAAAAATGCAGAGACGGAATGTACTATTCTGTAACAGAAAAAAAAGTATTTGATTTTGTTCAATAACCTTCCAGTGAGAAAGCTGGCTTCAATCCACTGAAATGCATGAGAAGACAGCCCTAAGTGGAATAAAATGCCAGTGGAATTATTAACATGCGAGAAAATCTTCACATCAACACTAAGTCCAAAAGAATGCTTTTGTTTTAGAAGCTCTGATTCACTATGGATATGATTAAAAATGAAAATGTGTTACTTCCTATGAGCTTAATCCTCACTGGATGGAACTGCATGGTTGACTGTCCTAAGAAATGATACCATGGTCACTGTCAGTGCAGATTTTTCCACTAGTGTGTCTGGGGTGGCTCTCTTGCACAGTCCCTCAGCTGCTGCAATGGTTTTGACCTTTGTTTTCTCTACCAATGACACTGCCAATAACATTAATTTTAGGTACCAGCTATAATGGAGAAAAGGACTTGAGAGACATGCTTTCTTCAGAGGGACTGTGGATGGCACTGACTGCCCTGTTTGCAGAGCCATGAAGGTGGCTAAAGGTATGGGTAGCTCTGGGGTGAGCTGTGCTCCTGACTTCACTGGCTAAATTAGAGCACTCACATCAAATGGACTTTGAGTGTCCATTTTTCTATCACTGTTCACATCTTCTTTCAGGTATAGCAATCATACACATGTTGCAATATTTTTCAAGTTACCACTCCATGAAATGTTTTGTTACTATGGATTACTGGTTTCCTCCACTGAGTAGCTCAGGACTTACATCATGAAACTCTTGAAGTAATTTGCAACTCAAGTAATAGGAAAATATTCTGGGGGGGTTTTGTTTGTGTTTTTGTTTGTTTATTTTATTTTTTCTGTTTTTCATTCTTCAGTTTCTTGATTTAATTTCCAAAGAAATCACAGATAATACATATACATTACATATGAATAACCAGGCCCTTTTAAGGAGTTAACTTCTACCTTTTTACTGCATGTATGAAAATAGGTGATAATGCAAATGATTGTGTTTGCACAGAGTAACCTCTGGGGTCATCTCCTTCCTTTCCTACCTGATGAGTTCAACTGTTTCTGAATACATGGTATAAGGGGATTTAGATTCCATTGGGCCTTGTTCCATTGCATTTCCACACTCAATAAATGATAGTGCTGCTTCTGCATAATTCAGTGCCTTTCCAAACTTCTCCACCTAGAGAGAAAAAATAAGGACACAGAGATGTAGTGTAATCATCAAGATGTCATTACATTTGATGGGATTTTCTCAACAAATACTGTAAACTTGACAAAAGTTTATCTTCAGGTGCACAATTTTTCCTGTGAGAAAGCTAAAAACCATCAAACCCTGTGCATCAGTGAAAATCATAAGTTACAGAAAATAGAACTAGAAAAGGGTCTGAGATATTATTTGTTCATAATCTTATGTCCAAAGAAGGATCAGCTGTGCCTAGGACATTCCCAACAGTGTTTGTTAAAACTCTTCCAGTGTTGGAAATTCCACAAACACACGCTGCCTTTTGCTCCAGCTTTCATCTTTCATTAAAAAGTATTTCACACATCTTTGCAAGTGTATTTTTTTATCATTCAACAAAGAATGGTAATGGATATCGTGAACTAAGAGAAGAGAATTAAATACTTTGACTACTAACTCTTACACAAAGGCTCATCTCTGTTCTCCTGTCTTTTTTATCCCTACCATTTTCAGCATTGTTCTACTCTTGTCAGGAATTTGCTTTCTATATCCTTCTCCTCTTTCAGGGACTGCTCTGCAGCCTCAGCATCTTCTGCCATCCTCCTTTCTTACCCTTTTTCTTCTCCTATTTTTGGTACTTCTTTGACTTTGTGTGTGTATTTGTGCACTTACGTGCATATACATGCATGTCCGCAGTAACACTGTACATGCAAATCTGCATCTAATATTCATATGTGTACACTTACATGCCACTTATCTGCCCTCGGAATTTAATTTTTGATGTGAAGAGAGAGATGAATCATACTAATACCTCTCTGTCCTGACTTCTCTCTCCTTCAGTCAGAACTCCTGCGGTACATAAAGCCCATTAATGGACTGGATGCATTTGGTTGAAATCTGATGCACACAGTGAAAGGTTAATGGACCTTATTCTTTTCTAAGGGATAAAGATTTTAAATAGTAACTTTGGAATGGCACACTAGCTTCAATCTATTTTAGGCTCTTATATGACTCCCACTGCGATCATACCAGAGAACTTCACAAACTTTTTATTATATTTCTCCCCCTGATGCTCCAGTGCGGGTGGAAGTGCTATTATCCCAATTTCACAGATGGGGGACTGAGGAGCAGAGAGACTTAGAGTAATTTTCAAGCTGCTCACTGTGAGCGCCTGTGTCAGGTAGTGCAGTGCCAAAGGAGGTGCTGAGCCCAGCAAAGTGATTCAAAGTGCCTGGAGGCACTTTGGCAATATGGCATTTTCCCCAGGATGCCTATACAGCCAGGGAGGGAGAGGAAGCACCTGTGAA
Source organism: Chloebia gouldiae (assembly GCA_003676055.1). Taxonomy (NCBI): domain Eukaryota; kingdom Metazoa; phylum Chordata; class Aves; order Passeriformes; family Passeridae; genus Chloebia; species Chloebia gouldiae. The sequence goes on along the minus strand of QUSF01000007.1, from coordinate 27,671,603 downwards.
AGGCTGTTTACAAGGTGTAAGTAAGGTGCTGGTCCACTGTGTAGGGAAGCTGAATGTGGAGGGTATTTCAACCACCTGATATTGATAGAAAGCCATTTAAACAGTGCCTAGGTGACTTTCATGCAGCAAACTTGTGGCACAGCAGAGAATAATGCTTGCAACTCTGCTTTCTGGGAGTCTACCATAAAAACATTTCTCTCCAGGCTAACAATTTCCTTTGCATATTAAGTGATCCTTTCCATTCTGTTTAAAGCAACACACTAAAATGCACCATTTGTACTTCTCCACAATATTTCCTGATTTTAAGACTCACTTTAGAGTAATATGGAACTGAATAAACCACAGAAATTTGTGCTAATAAACTCAGGCAGAGTGTAAAACTCAGTGTTAGTGTTCTAAATTAAGGACCTGCTTCTGCTTCCTTGGCCTCTCTACATTCTGCACAGCTTCTTTCCTGATGGTATTACGGCAAAGTGTCTGTCTGACAGAGCAAGACAGGAATGCAGCTACCCCCACCAGCAACACAGCCACCCTAATGCAGGGTCCCACTCCATATAGTGTCATCCCAAAGACCTCATGTTGTTCTGGCTTATCTGTGGCACTGGACGAACAAAGCCTTGCAGAGAACTGAGGGACAGCTAAGCACAGCTCTGCTGCAGCACTGCATATTTTGCACCCATTTGTTTGGAAAGACAAGCATCTCTTCAGTGCTCCATATAACCTCAGATTCCCCTTTTTCTTTCTGGCTACATTTTTAGACAGGTCAAAGCCAGGCTGAAGAATCTGTTTGTTGCAACAGTACTTTGTGTGCTAGGTGTTCCTCTAGGGTTACAAAAATTCTTTGGGTGCTTCTGATTATGTTGGGAAACATCTGCCACGAAACCAGGATTCTTTTGGCACTGAAAAGCCAAAGCTCTTTAAAAAAAAGTGCAACTACCTCAGCTAACAGACCAAATTTGGAGGGAGATGCAATTATAGGACCTAGCCAGCTAGTTAAGCTGACAAGATAGGTATGTGGATCTTTTATGCAGCCTCCATTACTATAGTTACTAATTAAAGCAAAGGGATAAATGGAAAGTTTTATTTAGCCAGGCCTTTATCTCAGTAAGTCATTATTTGTTAAGTCATAGTTTATTGGGCTATGAACATTTGATTATATAAACATTTCTTAATTTAACAAGCCTAGCCATCCTTATAATAGATTTTATAATTACCCCAGCAATACTGTGCTGATGAAGAAACTGCATTACAAAAATTATTTGGAGCAATGTAACTGGAAAGAAAATGTTCTCACCATTGCATCTGCTTTATGCTTCTTCCGTTTAGCTTCCTGCATAAAGTAATCTGCATTGCGTGGTCTACCAGGGGAAAATAAGAAGACATTTTATTATTTTCTGAAGTACAGAATATTTTAAGGTTATTTTTCCCTTATTTTAAACCTGATTTACAAACATCTTTTATGAAGAAAGCACACTTATCGTGTAACCGTGCATCTTCTATTTTCAAATTTCTGCCTGTGGAGACAATAGCATTTATGGCTGTTCTTGTTCTTTAGAAGTCAGTGATTCAAGTAAAGAAAGGCTAATAAAATGCATTTTTATGGATTATATAAACTGCTTCCCAAATTAGTGCAGTTTTGATCTGCAAAATGGATACATGTGTTGAGCAGAAAAAGATATTCCGTCTTCTCCTCTTCCTGGTGTTTGCTTACCTCTTTTTCTATTCCTCTATGTACATTGTTATTTGCCTTGGCTTCTCCTTCCTCTAAAAACAAGTGTGTGTTTAATCTCTCCACTTTGAAAACACACACTGAACCTGCTTGCCTCCATAGCTACATCTCGCTCTTGTCCCTCTTATCTATAAGCATGCTGAGTACTGTTTACTTTTGCTTCCCGGAGTTCATCTCTGACTCAGTGCTGGGCCACCTGCTGCAATTCCACTGGTATTCCTCATGCCAATTTCTCCATTGATTTCTCCTCAAACAGATCTGGGAGATTCCATCCCTTCCTTAACCTATCTGACCTACTGGCTGCAGGACACAAATTCAACTTGTTTCTGTCCTGAAATTCACAAGTGCATTTGTAAACAGATTTATCCACTCTAATTCAAACTGGAAACAAACTGATGTCTCCTTGTCACTGTGTCAGTGAGCTCCTGATGGCTGAACCTAATTTCTTCATCTCCTCCCACAAGCTCTCCCTATGGCACATTTATAAGTCACTGTGGAGAACAGCCATTTGCTGTGTCATTTCAGACCATAACCTTGCATATTCAGTCATTGCCTCTCATAAAAGTCTTCACATTTCCTGACCCTGCAGATTCTTCCTGTTTCATATACGTGGGAGGTGACCTTTCTCTACTCAGCTAAAATATGTCCTGGCTCTTCTTAGCTTATACTGTGGTTACTACATCCTTCTCTCTCTCAGAGAGGTAAGTTTTGACTTGCAAAAAAGTTTTCTTAGTATCAGTTAGAGTGTCATTCCCTTGTCCTCATTTCAAGAAAACGAGATATTCCTGAGCATTTGGAGTATGAATTCTGATGTTTTTACTACTCATGCTTTTAAGAGCTTGGTGTTGTAAATGAAACGTTATTATTGCCACTCAGCAATCTGTTGTATGTTAACTCCAATAGGCAGCTCAGCTCCACACACTCACTCACTTCCCACCCGTGGGATGGGAGAGAGAATCAGAAGAGTAAAAGTGCAGAAGAGTAAAAGTAAGAAAACTTACACATTTAGATAAAGACAGACTAACAGATAAATCAAAGTAGAACAAGGAATTAATCCACTGCTTCCCATGGGCAGGCAGGTGTTTAGCCATCACTTGGAAAGCAGGGTTTCAATGTGATTAACAGTGACTTTGGCAGACAAATGCCATCACTCCAAATATTCACCTCTTTCTCCTTCTTCTCTCAGCTTTATATACTGAGCATGACACCATGGGGTGGTCAGCAGGGGTCAGCTGTCCCAGCTGTGTCCCTTCCCAACTCCTTGTGCAACCCCAGCCTCTCTCTTGGAAGTGTGGGGCGAGAGGCAGGAAAGGCCTCAAGGCAGGAAAGGCCTTGAGATTATCCCAGCCCAAAAAATTCATATTCCTAATTTTTTTTTCTTTAAAGTGGGATTTCTGAGCACATGTATTCAACAAAATGTTTTGTGACAGTCAGAGGAGATGCAGCTCTAAAAAGTGAAGTGGAATGAATGAGTAAAACATGGGTGCTGATAGCAGTAAGAACATGCTCAGATCCGTAACTGAGGTAAGTGGGAGCATGGGGGAACCACTTGACAGAAGAGAGCAGCCATACGACCTCCTCAAGAACATAAGGCTATTTGAACAGTGGATTTAGTCAGTCTGTTTCTTTCTCCTTATGTGCACACAGTTTTAAGGACAGTTAATTGCATCAGAGGAAGTTAGTCAACCTTATTTTGAAGAGAAGAAAGGCTAAATATAACTAGATAGAAATGAAATTCAAAGTCTGGCTAATTTAGAATGATTTCTGTCCTAAAGACCTTGTAGATATGAAAAGCAGTTCCTTTGTTCCAACTCTCTTTTAAATATTCTCCTACAGAGTGAAATTTCACCACAGCTTACTCTACCTATTAGGTCAGAAAGGGAACTAGACAGATTTGTGTCCTAGTATCTCATAATCTATTGCCCATGCAAATACTTCCTATGTCCCAGAAGTTATTCTTAATAAGAAGTACCATCTGAAACTGGTCTTGGTCAGTTATAAAATATTACACACTGGAAGAGTCTTAGCTCGATGCAGAAAAATAGCTATGCTTTCAGAAACACTGAAAGCATTCTTTAAAAAATGTTCTGTCTCTCTCTGTCTTGTGCAATGACCTAGGGAAGATGGTTTACTATGAAAACTCAAAAAACAAAGCCAAGTAGAACAAACCAAGTCTCATCTCTCTGAAGTGATGAAAGTGGTGAACTTTTACATGAGCCTGTCAGACTCAGGTTGTTAAAATACATCCTCTCCAGCATTCCTCCTATATATCACCCAGCGCTATATGCCTAATTTTCTTATCTGGAGCATGGTAAGAAGCTGTAAAAACAAAGTGAGATAACACAATGTAATTATGGTCAACTTATTTACACATTAATTGTAAAATGGTTTTCAACTTGCAACAGGATTTATTTTCTTAAGTTATGATTAGCAATGAAGGTATTAGCAGGAGACATGAACATTCCTGAACCAAGAAGACTTGCACTGAGGGCCTTGCTATGGGATGGTTAAGCCTAACACAGAAACTGAAGCCATTAGTTTGTACTAAGCTGCTTGCAAAATCTAATATAAAAAAAAGAAGCTATTAAAATGCCATTTTAAAGCAAAGCATAAATATATTCTCCATGTGAACATTTAGGTATTTCCATAGGCAAAATACAAGATTGATTTAAAAATCAGGGCATGCCTAACAGAAATTAAGATGCATTGGGGAAAAATGGATAGGGTATCATTTTTATTAGCTTCTTAAACAGAACTTGTTCAGTAGTGTTAATAAACATGCCAAGTCAAATTCTGATGTCCTTATGCCACCTATGAAATACTATTCTTCAATTTATTGCTACATGTTAATGACCTTTCTATTCAGATAACTAATGTGCACGTTAGGTGAAAATGGGAAGCTGAAATATCCAATAGATTCAATGTATGTTTTTGTATCATTTTAGTAACAAAAAGGGATGCTTAATTTAATTATTTTCTAGGGTTTTTTATGAGAGTTAAAGGTTTCAAGTTCAGTTTTGTTTAGGTTTCCACTGCTTATGAACATAATCTGCCTTTTTAAATCAGTGTACTAGTTTAAATTATTATGTCAAGAAGTAAAAAAATAAGAAAAATGGGCTCCTTGAAGATAAGAAGTTGTCTGAGCTCACGGACATATGCAGACACATGAGAAAACTGATGCATAAATTATTCTGGATAGCTCTTTTTCATACTGCACATTTTTTATCTATGAAGTTTGTTAGTCATATTCAGATTTTACAGACTCTGAAGTTACAGTGACCAAGAACCCATGTCTGCTACAAACATGAAGGTCCATGCAAACCTCCTCTGCAGCTTGACCTATTTAGTTATGTTGGTGGTACTCTCAGACTGGAGACTTTAAAGGTAATGTCACTGGATGCTAATTTCAGATACTATATGTTATTGAAAAGAGGCATCTTGAGGAAAAGCAAATATGTTTTCCCACTGATGAGATTCAGAAAGATATGTGGCTAAACCCTTTTCAGGTCTTTGGTCTCAGCTTTGCAATCCTCCTGCACATCACAGCCTTACTATAGCCTGAGAAATGAGAGAACAGGAAATAATTTTAACTCCCCTGCAGATCACATCCTTGCCACAGCCAGAGAACCAAGAGAATAAAAAACTTCTGATACCAGGCTACTGGTTGAACTGGAGTGCCTGTGAGCAGCAGAAGCAGCACTGGAGACTCTTTATGTTTACCAGTCATGAATGACTGGTAAACTGAAGTCGCAAGAAAACTTATTCAGTGACTTCTGGTTTTCAGACAATTGGGTCAGATTCTCCTCTTAAGTTAGTTACAACTGTATGAATCTATAGGCATCAGCACTTTCACTCCAGATTTACAATCAGAATTCAGACCTCTTGTTAAAAAAATATTAAAAAGAAGTCTGACTTCAAATTAACAGGTAGAAACAAATGTTTTATCTATATTAAACTACACAAGAAAGTCTTTTGTTTCTGAATATCTGATTGTTGGTACTTTTAGAAATATAGCCCTCTTCAACAAAGCCAAAAAGGAGTTCTAATACACTGCTCTAATGCATCTCATATATCTCTCTGAATGGCAAGAGAAAGAGCATAAAGCATTAGAGCCAACTAAGTCAGGCCGCTGGTGAATTCTCCCTGGGATCAAGTGTCATTATGTGAAACTGGCTGCTCTCGAGGAGAATTTACCCTACTCTGTTGATTGGGGAAAGCAATCAAGTACCGCTGGAACGATTTCAACGCATTCTCAGTCAACACTAAGCAGTCACCTAGGCACTGCAACAGAATCCAGCCTTTTACAGAACAACCCCCCCACGGCTAGATCTGATAGTACAAACAAGGCCAGGCTTCCTTTTCAGCAGTGGCATTCAAACCATTTATGACTTTGACAAGGGCAGCCTCAGTAGCATGGCTGTGGCTGAATCCAGGATGAAATTTATCAAACAATCCACTACTGTCCAGTATTTCTCCCACTCGCCTTGGCACCACTTTCCCTGGGAGCTCGTTGAAAACCAGCAGGAAGGACAGCATATCCATTGCTTGTTAAGTTGTGCGGGATCCCAGCGTGAGGTGAGATGGCTGCGGGCATTGTAATTACTCCTCTGCCAGAAGCAGCCTTTCAGAATTTCCAGGCTGTTGAGCTCCTAAGAGTGGTGTTACCACTACCCAGGTGAATGCCTGTCTGTGTAGTTTCTCTCATCCTATTTAGCTCCATGCCATTACAGCACATCTCTGCCACCTTTGTCCTCTGCGGCCTCCTCTGAATTTAATTTGCTCCAGTTTAGCGGATAATTGCAAAAATGTAAACTCATGCAATAAAAAAAGGGAAGAGAATCAAACAAAGTGAATCAATAAAAGCCTTACTTTGTATAGTAATTTATCAGCATCTACTGCAAAATCTCCTTGGAACTCAGAGCAGCCGCTGGTATTTACAGAGTATGGTGTAGCTTAGACTCCAATATACAATTTTAATTATACTGCATTCAAAACCACATTTTTAATCTAATTTTTATATTTTATATGAACGAAATACTAAACTATAGCATTTTCTGCTTCATTTACATAATCTACCACTTGTACATTATTTCTTACTGTTGTATGGTGCTTTATGAGGATACATTAAAAAAACCTAATAAAAGTTCAATTAAACATCATAAATGTAGCCAAGTGCATATTTTAATACCCTTCAGAGATAATACTGCTGAAGTGTTGTAAAAAAACAAGCTAGTGCTTCCTCAGTGTACAACAATTTCATGTAGTAAAAGCAGCTTAAATCATCATTCTAAATATAGGAGCAGCTTCACAACTTTAGTAATCTAAACCCTTAAAAAAATTAAATGTGTTGGAAAGGAGTAGAACAGCAAAATGAGCAACTTTAAAATATGATCAGAGCTAGGGGCAAATCAGAAGAAACTGGCGAGCCAGGGTGAACCCAAGAGCAATTTTGAAGCTGTGCCAGTATGCCCTGAACTTTACAGTCCAGAAGGAGAAGCAAATCCTGTAAGAGCAGGAAAACCATTTAATGTGAAAGGCAGGTATACACAGCCTATTTGCTGTCTCATAACAGGATATGACCCAGCTTGTTTGACATGCTGGGTCATAGATAAGAGTGTTCATCTTTGGGGTGAATGATAGAGCTCAGCAGGTGTTACTATACAAAATAGTGCTCTCCCCTGATGGATCATAGCCTCTTGCCCATTCCACCACTTAAAATAAATGTTCTTTTATGGGCTGTGGCACTGCTGTGTCTGAGGCACGGCACGCATAGTGGCACACAGGCTGCGGGAGAGCCCATGGCATTGCCAAAGTGAGTATCCAGCTCTATGGAAGTCTCATGATCACTCTGGCAGACCCAGCAAGTCTGGAAGTTCAGCAGAGGAGCATGCAAGTGAAGAAGGCCAGGAGACAAATATTGAGCCATTGAAATGATAGTACTATAGGCATTTCAGAAAGACAGGAACAGAGGATCTGATTGGAGTTGGACCAAAATGTGAGAAAAATTTACCCAATCACACAACAACACAACTACTATCTTGTTGGATTTAGTATAACAAGGTCAATAGCTTAGATAAGATGAACAGATGAATAGCACAGATACCTAGAGAGGGAGTTACTGTTGCAAAAAAAATAGCAGACAAAATTAAAGCTTGGTATCTAACAGAAATGAAATGCAGAAATATAGAAATAAGTGGGGACTCCTATTTTGGCAAAAATGCAAAATCCCCCTGACTAACTATGTCAGTGTAATGAAATATGTAATGAAATACAGAAGAACATGAGAAAGAGTCAAAATCTAATACAAATTCCTGTGTATGACTCAGATTCATGACTTAAAGATATCCAGGTGAAATCAATATGTAGACTAAAACACACAAGGGCAAAGTGTACAAGTGAAGAGAGAAGAATGAAACAACCATTCACAATAGGGACTTGAGTTCCTGTTTTAAAAGCAGAGGCAGAAAACACTATGTGCTTGCAGATAAACTACAATTTTGTCTTTTTGAATGTAAGTTAAATAGATGTTCTGAATGAAGCTAATTTCAGTTAGTGACAGCCTTTATAATCAGTCCTACAGAGACAGGGCAGGACCACAGCAGTCCAGATCTGTTTTGTTTTAAAATGTCACAGAATGATACCTTGAATTCTTAAGAAGCATCTGTAAAGCAAAGGCAGAAAGAACTTCCTGGCATCCAGCTCTGATGTTTCCAGCACTGATGAGGGAGAAGACAAGGTGTGGGGAAAACCATTGGGTGAGAATACGTGTAAAGCCTGGTCAGTGAATGGGGTGTCTATGTTGAAAGAAGCAGGTGATCCTGAAACAAAGACCCTATCCAGGGATCCTCTCCTGTGGAGCCTATCTAAGACACTTCAGTAATCACAGGATTTGAAAGAAATCATAACCAGGCACTAAAGACCAGGAACACATCTGATAAGGATTTTGGGAATTGATGTTCCCTCATGTGTGTTAAATTATCACAGCCCCTCTCCAGCTCCATGCCTTGTTGTTGGTTCTCACAATGAACAGGGTATTCCCAGAGTAAAAATCAGTTGGAATGGTCTACCTGTGATTCTCTAAAGAGATTATGATTATTTCCCAGTATGGTTTGTCATCACTAAAAGATGAAAATATCCTTTATATGTTGAAAGAATGATCAGAAGAGCTCTATTGTATCCTTGAGGAATCACAGCCTTTGCACCCTAGGGCAATTGCAGTGAGCCTTCTTGGCTAGAAGGGGAACTTCTGGGTAACCATATTGTTAAAAATGGACTTGAAGCACATTCTTCAAATATATGTAAAGTTATTTTCCACTGCCACAAGGACAGCAAACTGTCTTGGGAATTAAACCTCAGATAGAGGCATTAGATTATCTTTTCCACATCCCATCCGTGAATCCTGGCATTGAGCGTGATGAAAACCCACATCATTCTGTGATCCAGCACAAGCAGACAAATCCCCAGTTACACTGCGATGGACTTGTAGATATTAGTAGAGAAACAAAACCTAGGGAAACAAGCTCTGAGAAGAACCAGAGATGTGACAGAACAGCAAAAACAATGGGAAGCTGAATGAGACTTCCTCGTATTTAGTGTGAGACAGACTACTCAGAGCTGCAGAGTGTAGAATGTCTTTGTTATTCACTGCAGACATCTGCTCATGGCTCACTGTGCAGAGGTGAGGAAAGACTCTCTTCTACCAGGAGAGCCCGGTGGAAGAGACTGTTCTCTCCCATCTGTGAAATTCAGTTCTACTTCTGGAACCTGGAGGAGTGTGTTTGCTGAACCTGATTAGAAGACCCTTGTCTTGCTTGCTGTTATGATTTAAGGTGTACTGAAGATATTTTCTAGTCAATCTGTAGAGTAAGAAAAAACTACATTAAAATTAATTGATACAAACAAATTCTCTTTCATAAGTAGCAAAATATACAGAGACTATTTCAGACCTGAGTCAGTCAATAGAACCATTGGCTATGCCTGTGCAAGTGAAATAAGGAGGGCAAGGATACCAGCTTTATCATTTGATCATCCATGCAGTCTAATTGCTAATATTCTCCCTGGCATAGTTTTGAGCTCAGACAATGCCTGGGCACAGTCTGGGGTCAGCACAGGCTAGGGACTATTCTCAGGAGATATTGAATGTTGTTTTGGGAGTGAAGACAGTTTAATCATATAAACATAAGCCTGCTGAACCACTTGCCTACAGGAGCAGAGGAGGCACATGGATGTAGCTAAGTTCAAAAGAGGTCCTGCCTTTCCTTTGATGACAGGCACTAGTGGCTAAAAATTTACTCTGTGAAAACCTCATGCTAGAGCTGATGAAGCATCTGTTTCCCACCAAAACAAGCCCTCATGAAGAGTCCCTTTAAAGGTGACCTTGCAGAGAGCAGGCAGCTAAATTATCTAATCACGGGAGGCAGTGTCTGGCATGTCTAATGTTATTTTCTCATGGTCAGCATACCTGTGAGAAATTCAGTGCCATGAGTAAGAAGGGAGGAAGAGGTCAGAAGAAGTCTTGAAATCCCCTAAAGCCAAGAAACTCAGAGCAGTCCAAAGTAAGATTAGGAATTTGTAAGGAACTTAGTGTCATAGGTGTTGGTCTGACTAGTTATTTTCTCCATTACTGATGAGAAGAAAGAGGAGCCACTCTCTCTTCCTGAACTGTGCTCCTCAGGATGTGTTCAACACCACAGAAGTACTTCTAAATACTCCACTAATCCTTAAGGCATTTTGAACAATTCATGTAAAATCACTTTCAGATGTATGAGTCACAACCTAAGATCACCTTTTTCTTTCCACTCTGAGGAGGAATAACAAGGAAAAGAAGTCTGAAAATGAAAAACTTGGGGTTAAAGTCAAAACAAAGATATGCATCAGGAAGTTATTTTCATAAGCTCTATGTGTAATGCCTTTACAGGTGAATATTTTCTGGGTATATGGTCTACTGTTTGACAAACAAACACAGGAATTCTATCTCACTGCAGAATATGTCCCTTAGACAATGTACAGCTGTTGACTGTCTGTACCACCTAAACCCATAAAGGTGGAAGAGACATTCAACAAAATATGATCTTAAAAAAATGCTGTAGAAGATGTATTATCTTGCTCCTATAAGGCAAGAAAAAAAAAAAAAAAAGAAGTGTGTGAAGAAAAACCACACCCCAAGTTTGAAATTGTAACTCAAAATTCAAGCAAAAAAAATAATCCCGAGGAGCATATTCTGATTTAGTTATAAGGAAAGATGGGAAGCTGGGTACACTCTGCTATTTTTTTACACTACACAAACAGTATTTTGAGGGTGCCCTTAGGCACCCACAGGATGTCTATGCCTAGCACTTCAAGGACAACAGCCTTTGTTCCTAAATGCAGTTACTGAGAATTCTGTTAATCAGTGAAATTACAGAAAGATTCAATATGGCTTGAAGCTTTATTATGTAGCCTTGAAAATGTTCTCTTAATGGAGTCAGTTGTCTCAAAAAATCCAGGAAATCTCACTAAAAATTACTACTGGACACAGCATTGATTTCATGTGGCATGCTGGGTACCTCTTAAGTATATTCAGATTTGTCAGCAAACAATGGCAAACCAGGGGAAGGAGACTTTTGAAGATGGTTAGCTATATTTACTGTTATACTGCAGTGTATACAGCAGTATATACAGCAGTGCAGTGTATACAGCACTCTGCCAAGCAAGATATACTTTTTACTGACCTACTTGTGTTCCAATTTATTGCTAGTGACAGCTGTTGTCAATGATCTGGAGAAAATAAATTGAGAATACAGTAAAGAGACACTGACTGGTCAAAAAAATTAGTTGTTGTTTTAAATCAAATAGAAGGGATTTAGTCTCTTTAAAACTTTAGAGTCTGATTAAAATTAAGACTTTAAAGCCATGGCTGGATTACAGTAATTCGGAACTTCATGGATTATAAAATGAAATACTTCATAGGCATCATTTATGACAAATGCTGCCATTAGGATTACTACATAATTTAGACCTACCGTACTGCATTCCTTCAAATCCTCTGCTGTGGTGCTATACAAATTTGAAAGGCATTGGATGCCATATTTAATTTGAATCCTTCTAACATGGGAATCAAATTTGTTGACATTTAACATTTGCAGCCAGTCTAATCTGTTACATTTTAGTGACTCCTCTGCACAGGAATTTCAGAATGAAGATCCAGTGGAGCTGGTATTCTGGTGGTGTATTCCAGCTACAAGATGACAGCTGTAGTACTTGACAGGCTCCCTCCTCTAGTTAGCACAACTGGCATTTAACTGTTTCTGGCCTTTTAGGCCAAATTAGAACATAGTTGCTTCTGCGTTTTACCTTTTTTTGCAGTTTTAAACTTTGTTTTAGGGGTCTACAAGTTGCTTGGGGATGGAAGGCACTACACATGAACAGTTTAATTCTATCTCTCTCTGAAAAGATGAATAAGTTTTCTTGGAGATGCTTGCCAGAGGAATCACTTGTAACACTAATGGAGAAAGCTAGTGATAAAAGCCTCAGATGATAGAGATGGTGACCAAAGCATATCTCCTATGACTATATCCTAGGGGAAAACCAAAACAAAGCAGTCCCCCCCTTTTTTTTTTTGTCAGCAGCTTGAGGGAAAATCAGATGAAGACACAATAGTTTTGTTGTAACTGTTTCTATGTTTTTTCCTAATCCAGAGATGAGCACATCCTACAATTTTGACTTTTATCAGACATTCTTGACACCTTTCTGCCTTGTATGTATATGTTTAAACTGCAGAAAAAAAAATTGAGCAGCTGCAAGTAAATTATAGATGATAGAGTATTTTAAGACATATGAAGAGTTAGGTAGTACTTATAAACAGTTTCATGTTTCCTAAATGGAGATTGTTGAATAAGTGTACCAGGAGAGTTAAAAACATGGAGGGAGGTGGAGAAAGAGGGTGAATAAGCATATATACACAGGAGAGTTTTCTCCAAAAGAGGTGGAAAAACTGATTACATTTATTCAGTTACATCTGCTTACGACTGCCATGAATATGCACAAAAATTAATCTCACCAGTCCTCTTTTCTTGACATATAAACCAGACACATCCTTTTGAAGTCCACAATAATTATTTATACCTTTTAGTAGGAAATATGTTTTCTTTTTATGAGAGGTTGCTGTTTCTCTAGTTAACCTTGAGACCAGATAGTGTGAACAAGCATAACAACAACAGTAATAATAATAAGAAAAAAAATTTAAAATCATAATTTTGGTAGAAAGCAATTCCTTAGGAAACCAGGTTGATTGTTATTCCAGGGTTTCCTTTGGTATAAAGGAGTTTGAGATGCCATGGGTAAAAGTATTTTTAAAATTTATTTAAAAGGAAATATTAAAAATATGTCAAGGTCACACAGCTCAGGGCTTTAGGCAGTTTGAGGCATACCTTGAACAGAACCTCTTCTACACTACCCAGAAACAAATATCAGTATTTGCAGGCCATAATATTACCAGTAAAAAAGAATCTGGGTTTTTCTCTCTCCCACATCTAGATATTAGGATTTCAATCTTCAGTTTCACCATTATATTCACTAAATAATACTATGTCCTAATGTCCTAAATGACCTTGGGGACAAACCACCTTTTTTCCTTTACCAAAAATAATGACAATTACAAGCTTAAATTATTTTAAGAAGAAGGATATGTGAAGAATGAAGTGAAGTGGGGAGGGCCAGGTATCCCTCCAGATACTCAGGCTAACCATTGCTGCTTCCTGTTCCCCCTGCCTTTGTGATACCTTTAGCTCAGCAGAAGCAGCCAGGACAGCAGCAGCTGTCAAGGCTTAGGGAGGCAGGGATGACTCCAACCTCAGGCTTGCCCTGCTCACTTTGCTTGGGTGTTGTGGGACTGGACCCCTGCCAGCTGCATTCTGCATCCTGGCTCCCTGTCCTTTAGGGAACAGCCAGTCCTCACGGCTCCCTGATGATCAGGGACTTTTGATAAGGGCTTGCAGTGACAGGACAAGTGGGAGTGACTCAAAACTGAAAGATGGTAGTTTTAGATTAGCTGTTAGGAAGAATTTTTTTACTGTGAGGTTAAGCATGGGAACAGATTGCCCAGAGAAACTGTGGAGTTACCCATACCTGTAAGTACTCCAGGACAGGCTGAGTGGGGCTTTGAGCAACCTGGTCTAGTGGGTTCCCACAGAGTGGAATTGGCTCTCAGTGATCTGTAAGGTACCTTTAAACTCAAACCATTCTATGACTCCATGATTCTATGCAATCTACTACTCTATGTTTAGAAACTTAATTTATGATAAAAAGTTAAGGCTTTATATAGTATTTTTCATTCATTTCTCAATGTATAGTATTACTGCAATACTGCAGGCAATGTCTCAGTTCCCATTAGACAAATTGTATTTTTCTTTCTTTAAATACCATTGTTTTCTTTATTTAAAAGTCGTATGTACTCACATATCATCAAAGATAAGCTTTGTTCTTCTGCAGTCCCTGGGTGTGGTGGATAGAGGTGGCCAAGGCTCTGTTTGGAACTGTGGCTTATTGCAGAGAAGAATATTTTCTGAATTGATGTGAATTGCTTTCTAGACAACAAACAGTAGATAAGACATTTAGGAATTGGCTAATAACTTAAAAAAAACCCCAAGTAACAAAAACCAGAGAGTCTTTTCATTGTGATGTAAATTGGAAGTTAATTTTCCTGCTATTTCAGCAGGGAGTATGTGTGTCCTGACTCAGAGCACTTTGTAAAGGGTTTGAGTTTCAATATGATACACAGCAGAAACTGGGCTAATCTCTTAGTAACAAGTACTCTGAAACACAGTAAGTGAAATTATTAAAGAACAGATCTGTTGTCATATAGAAGATTAAGTTACACCTCTTGCCTTCAGCTTCCAACCAAGCATTGTACCTTGCTTAGAAGAGCATGGCTCATGTTTGACTTGCTTCACGCTACACTGGTGATGTGCCTGTGCTGTATGAATTTGTAGTCCAGGTTTCTTTGTGCTCCAGAGCTCCCCTAATCAGCTTGAAAGATCTCTTCTCTGTGCTGCAGTGGAAGCACATATCTTTTGGCAGGGTCTCATGCACTCCCTCAGCTGCAGCCCTGTTCTTCCTGTGGCCTCCTCAGCACCTTCATCCCACCAAGTGACCTGTGGGGTCTACTGTGCACTGGTATGGAGCAAAAGAGAGGGCTCCAGGTAGTTTTTGTTTGATAACCACTGCCAAAAAATGCTGTTCCAATGTCAGGTGACAGGCAGAAAGGCACCAGGGACATGGGGAAAAAAGTTCAAATGGATAAATGCCCACTGTGGATAAGCTCTGCTTGCAGTTTCTCACTTGGGCCTGCCAGTTGGGTGCCAGATGGGAAGATGGAATAAAACAAAGCTAAGTTTAACATTTCTAGTTCATGAGCTCTCATCTTCTATATGGCACATCCAGATCAGCTCATCAGGCTAAAGTTTTCAGATGAATAACCAAATACATAAGAATTTTATTGCAAAGGTTGTTAAATGTTGACCAAATGGTGCATTGCTAGGCTATGCAGAAAATCTCAGTGAAATGCATTTGCTAAGGGTGTGGATCATAAAGCAATCACCTTTTACTTTTGATTTCCAGCACATTTCCCTGAGAAGGAATTTAAATTATTTTCAAGATACCCAGTGAAGAATCATAATTATAATTCTGAATGGGTTATAAACTTTTAAATTTATGTTTTGGAAATTAAAATGTTTAAAACTTTACATTTAATTAATGAAAATAAATGAATAACTATAATATGTTAAAGGACTTTTTACTGGAATATTTTATGTAATTGTTTTTTTTCAATATACAAAAAGCATCTGTGAGATATTCTTGGAAAACACAATTTAAGCTAACCTGTTTTTGAAAACATGTCCAAAATTAAGATTATATTTACTAGTTCCTCCTTTGCTCTCAAAAAAAAAAAAAAAAGACTTATAAACATATGCTTAACAGATACAAGGAGGCCACTTATCCCCACAGCAAAAATTGCTGGAAGAGGCCACTGCTACAATTCAGATAGCTTGTTTTCCTAGTTGCTTAGGCATTAATACTTAGGGTTTTGAAGCCTCTTTTGCATCAAATAACAAACACAGAAAATAGATACAGAATAAAAAACATTAATAACTTTTGTAGCAAGGAGAGGAGCATGGGCAGCAGAGTGCCTTCACAGCTTCTCTAGATGCTACAGCAGTGGGCATCAAGGTGATGGTATCCAAATTGCTTCTTCTAGGTATTTCACACAAAGCAGAACAGGGTCATGGGCAGGAGGTGACAGTAGTCTGCCCGTGATCATCTACTCACAGTGTCTGTAGGCTAGAGGGTCGGGTATGATTTTGAAAGATGAGATGAGAGAGAGATGGAAATTCCTTCAATTAAAAGAGCTAACAGGCTCTTCACTCCAGTATTCTAATCACAGAACTCATGCAGAAATGAGGGAAGCATCTACTCCTCTGTCTCTGTGCTCTGAAGGCAGAGGCCACAATGCAGTGCTGTGGTACAGCCTTATCTGGAAGAGTGCTCTGGGCACACTAGTGGGAGGAAGACTCTGATGAGGATATGAATACAACTCTGATGGAACTCAGTTGTGAGGCTAGTGCTAAGATGTCACTGGTATAAGTAGAACCTGAAGAAGTTTGTTCTAAGACACAAGAATTTGTCTGCAGGCACACCCATGGTTAGGCAGTGGCTGAGTGAGCCCTTATACAGTAGGGGCCTTATGCTCATGAATAGGGGGCTTGCATCATGCCCAAGCAATGCTCTGGAGGCCTAAAGCCATTCGTTTTGGACCATTAGCTTTTACCTTTTGCTTATGTAGCCTTTGCTATTTGCTTGTTTTACAGCCTGCCCTCTTTCCTTTCTTCTATGCCTTGCTAAACTCCAAACCAGAAAAGCTGAACTTAGAAAATAACGTTCATTATTACAACTTTATTTTTTTGCATAACATTCTGCAAAACTATCACGGACTGCAATACAAAGTGGAAATACACTGCTAAGCTTTATATTGTGAGCAACAGCACACACTTACATTGAGGTCCCCAGGATGTGGCTGCGACTGGATTTCACCCTTATGTTTTTTGCTGGAGGAGATTGAAGGTAATAGACTGCTGCCATTAGGTCTGCTGGAGGAAGTTAAATCATCGTTGGAATATTTGTGTTTTGATGCATCAGAGAGGGGAGAGACGGGTGACCGAAGCATTTTCTCATTTTTATTTATTGGTATTGCCAAGCTGGAAATGGAAATTACAGTAATGGAGTGTCACAAAGCTGGCTTTGAGAAAGGTAAATGTTTTATATATTACCAAAACTTTGAATTTAAAACCTGCTGGCAGGATAAAGTCTATTGGTATCTGGAAACGAGCTTACAGTATTGGGACCAAGAGTTCATTTACAAATTTGTATCATGTTTCTTCTCTTTCCCTTCAAGGCAAATTGTCATTCTGGAGTTAATATAAAGTCTGTATCACAGTACTTGAAAAAAATACAGAGATAAATGGCTACTTGCTCACCATTTCTTAAGGGATAGCTGGAGATGAAGATTAGGCTCTGAACTGTAAGTTCAGGTTATGGAGCCCTATTTCACCATTACAGGTGACAATTTATAAGCCATGGCAATAAAACCATATGTGAACTAAAACAGGAAATGGGTTTAAAGATGACTGGCTTATCTTTGTGCTCACTGCCCAGCCTATGGTAGCAGTGTTTATACTAATCAAATACAGATTTTGAAGACAAAGAAAGATAGGCTGATAATGCAGACAAAAGGAAACATATGCAAACAGTAGACTCAGAGAAATGTGAGCTGCTCTATCTTCTAAAGCAGAAAGCTGTAATACAGACAGTATTTTCAGCTTTCATTTACTTGGGAGAAGTTTTGGATGAGAAATCAGACACCATATAAATATGCCCACAAATAAACTTCAGATGAAATAATTTGAAGAAAATATTTAGCTGAAAATCTTAAAACAACACCCAAAAATTGCAAGTTTTTCTAAGAAGATAGTTGGCATTAAGACTAAAACTGTGATTAAGGTCAGAAAGACAATTTTAATACTATACCTTTCCCTGTCACATTCCTCTTTATTCAGCCTATTACTTTTTATGGACAATTCTTACTTCTTTATAGTTACTGTATCAGACAGTATACACTTAATGGACTCACAAAAAAAGAATACAGTAAAAACTGTACTTCATTTCTGCACATAATTTCAGGGAACAGAGCTAATTAAATGCGCTCTTATCATACATTTGTCCATTTATCTGACAAGTCTTTAAAAAGTAGCTGTAAAAGAGGCCATGAATTGTAATTCAGAACCTTTACTGTTTCACATGGCATAGTACCTTTAAAACAGCATGTCAACTGTTTTGCTTTAATGACCAATTGGTGTTTATGAAAGCAAGACTCAGAGTGTGAAAGATAGACAACTGTGCCCTTCTTCTCCCCCTAAGAAAAACAAAATCTTTAGCACTATTCTGAATGTGCAGGCTGATGCTGTCATTTCTTTTCCTCTTTTCAAACACAAACCCATGCTTTGGCAACCCATGTTTATACATCACTGTCAAAGTGTGGGCCCAAAGCATCCAAGGGAAGCCATGGCTCTTTGGAAGTATACCCAACCCTCAAAAGCTTAGCTCTGAACTTGTGAGGAGTAGCTGAAATTTCTACTTGTGCTGCACACCTTCTACATGGCCTTTAGTCACTTAGGGCCCACCTAAACAGTGTGAGCAGGCAAAGTGCAGCAGCACATTTTATACTGAGAGGCCATGCAGGACAACTTGCAGCAGAGGACTGTCAGAGCTGTGATCTGCTGGAAATGGGCAGACTGTGGATCTGATATTGGTGCAAGATATTTGGGATATCTCTGAGCCTGCAGCCTTTCCTGTCAACAGGACCTTACTTAGTCTGCCCCTCAGACTGCAGTTCCACAATAGAAAATGCTTATGGCTAAAGGTGGTCTAGCTCTTCTCACTGCTACCAGCCCTCAGCTGTGCTGCCAAAACTGTCTTGGTGGCTTTACTGGGAGATGAATACTACTCCTCTGTAAAAAAAAATGCCCAAAATGAAAGAAGGAAAAAGACAGAGAAAAAGAAAGATAAAATAGAAAAAGAAAATGGGAAAGTAAAAGAGACAGAAGGAAAAAAAGAAAAAAGGAAAAGAGAAAGGAAAAGCAAAAGAAGAAAAAGAAGAAGAAAATTAAGAAGGAAAAGGTAAAGAAGAAGGAAAAAGGTAAGGATAAGGATAAGGATAAGGATAGAAGAAATAATTTTGGTTTCAAACAAGTTTCTTGAGTATATTTACAGGTGAACCTCAGAGGCATGGAGAGGGGATGTGCCAGCATGAGCAGATGTTGGTTGCAAGAGGACCAGGAGGTCCTGATATCTGCACTGCTGGTTTAGCTACAGCCTCAGTAGCTCTTCCTCAGCTGTGGGAATACCAGCATTTGATACCATGTCCTACAACGTGGTACAAACCACAGAAACACCTTGGAAGCAGAGCAAACCAGGAGGCAACTGTAGGAACTAGGGGGCAACTGTGCATTTCAGAAACTCTTTGTTCCTCTAATACACAATTGCTACTGGATGTACTGAATATAATGTTAAGAAAAACACAAATTATTGTCTTGCTTCCAGGAAGCACAGAATTAACCCTGTAGCACAGCAAGCTATGGCCGCCATGCTACTCTCTGAAAATTAAAACAACATAAAACATATGACACTGGGGTAACAGAAACAGCATGTCTGCATGCAGCCACACACAAGAAAGAAATTGTTCTGGGCATTGTTTTCACTTTATGAAACATATATGACATGTCAGAAAAAAGAAATTGAATGCATATTTTTTAATAAACACTATATATATCAGTTTTCTTAATGATTTCTTCTAGTATTAATGACAATCTCATCAAAAATGTGTACAACAGAAAAGCCTCCTACAATAAATGCAAATATTTTCTTATTTTGTAGCAGTTTCACACCAAGAAGTACCCTGATACTACCAGAAAAATAGTAAATAAAAAGAAAAAAACAAACAACAAACTAATAGCCAGCATGTACCAAGCAGCATGCAGCTGAACTCTGAAACTGTGCATGTCTAAGTTTGACTGCTGGAAGCCCCCAGAGAAACTTAAGTGTGATTGCTCTGACATTGATAGGGCTCTGTGTGCATAAACCATGCCAGTGAATGCTAAATATTCATCTTTTGTTTCATGCCCTATATCCTCTGAAAATCTCACTTTTAAAAAAGTCTTAAATTCCTTGTCCTGGAGTACTTAGTAATTACACAGAATGCAATGCTTGTAATTTCAAAAATACTGATTCTCAAATATATTCTGGAGCTGAGTATTGCAGGCATTGCTATGAATATTTTTTCAATCTTTTCCACAGATACATAATTCTATTTATACAGTCAAACATAAAGCTTGAAACTTGTAAGTAAAGAAAGTAAAGAAAGTCTAAGTAAAGAAAGGGTTACAGGATGGTTGTATATATGAATTTCTGCCTACAACACAGTGTTAGGGAATATGTCCTGGACAATCACACTGCTCTGGCTATAATTGCTTGTTCCATGAGCCTCATACTTGAGCTCACAACTTCTTTGTGCAACAGGATGAAAATGCAAGTACATGACTGTGTCAGGAGCTACCAATTTCATCATTAAACCAGAAGAACAGAGACTGCAGCAGTTAATTTTTCAACATAAAATGCAATACTTAAAAAAATAAATCCTACTAAAGGAAAACGTAACACCTGGCAATAAACTTCAACTAGTTGTATGATTCAGTGGTAACTAAGAAGGAAAAAGCTTACCTATTTTCATTCATATTGCAGTGATTTGCTGTTGTGATGCTTTGGGCAGAGGCAGTTAAACGTGAAGAACTCTCCCGCTCTAAGTGAGTCTTCTTGTTGTCTCTGCACTCTTCCTCATTCTCACACTGAGTGAAGAAAAAAGTAGTATTTTTTTATGGTTTGGATTTACTGCAGATCCAAAAATCTTTCATTAAGTATTTTCTGTCATTTTGTTACAAATGATGATACTTTGTTTGAGTATATAGCTACCATGGATCAGAGACGATTGGTCCATGTCTTAAAAAAAAATCTAAAGAGGCAGCATGTAAAGAAAGGGGTACAATATAAAACTTGGTTTCCACCATTTCCCCACTTGAACCAGGGTTGCCACCTTTCAGATACTAATAAAACAAGAATGAAAAAATTAAGAAAGATAAAACAATATGGAAGACTGCTTTTGATAAATGGTAGTCAAAAAAATATACAGATCCATCTGCACACATAAAGTAAATTAGAGGGCAACAGATGAATGGTTGCACAGCAAAACTGTTCAGCAATTGAGCAGATGGTGATTCCAGTCCAGAATGACTTTTGGGGTCACATCGGTACAAGCAGAGCAGAAAGCCTGCTCGGTGGACAGCTTTGGCCATGGAGTGGAGGGGACCTTCCCCTTGGCAACAGACAGTGAGTGGGAGAAGCAGGGCAGAAGGGTGGATGTGAGCAGAGGGCTGTGTCCAGACAAGCACTGTGACAGTGCTGCTGAGGAGGGGCCAGCTAACAGACTATGGTCCCACACCTACAGCCCCGAGGGAAAATGGGGCCACCAGGGTGTAAGGGAGCCAGGATCCAACATCCAGAAACAGTCAGGTCCCAGGTCTCTGCGAATGCATCCCTAACAAAGCCAGGGCTCCCTGCTGTGCCTGAAGGGCTTGCCTCTTGCTGACAGGCAGAAGGGAAAGAAGATCCTGCCTCTTCTTTTACCATACATGCAGTGATACTGTGTCGGCTACGACAAGGCAAAAGTTGTCCCTTCGCTGACCTGAGCATCATTTCCAAATATTCAGGTTTTGCGAGAAGCCTCAGGAGAGAAAATTATGCTACTATAAAGGCAGTGCCTTCGCTAAGGCACGCAAAGGCACACACACAGCAGTCAACGCTGTCTCCAAGGAGCCGTGATCCCTCGAGGCCAGGAATTTCATCACCTTCAGGGCTGGCATTTCCTCAGGAGTTTGGCCAGTCCCTACGTAAGAAAGCAGGGCCAAATCCCAGCTCTGAAAGGCCAGCCTGGAGAAGATGCTGCCATCGAGCACCGGACGTGGGTGCAAGCGGTGTTAGCCTCCCACTTGCTGGAGGCTCCCCTACCCCGTGATCGGCTCCCCAGCAGCTCACCTTGCGTTTCCTTCTAGATTTCGGTAAACCCTTCTCTGCGGGGGGTTCAGCACTACTACCCTGCGGGAAGCTGGCCGCCTGGCTTGCTCCGGCGCTCATGGCCAGCGGTTCTTCGGGCAAACGCTCTGGAATCCTGGACAAAAGAGCCAAGTCAATGTTGACCCACAGCGACTTTACCTCATCACTGTCTTTCAGAGGAGACAGGAGCTCATTCCTACCGAAAGGAACCAGGGTGTAAAACTGTTCCTCCAGCTCCTTTGCTATTTCACTACTAGTCCTGGCATTAATAGAGCCAAAGGCACTGCAGCCGCCGTGGGGTTTGCTGGCGGTGCCGGTCCCCGCGTCCTTGGCACCCCGCGGCTCAGGCCCGGCTGCCGCTGGCGCCTTGGGCAGCGGGCGCTCCTCCCGCTCCGACTCCGAGCCCGAGTCGGAGGAGGATGATGAGGACGAAGACTCGGTCTCGATGAACTCCTTGGATTTGGGCGCCGTTTTGCTCGGCCCTCGGGCCCGACGCTTCTCACCAGCTGCAGCTGAGCGGGGCTCCCGGCGGTGCCCCGCTCTGCAGCCGCCGCCGGCGGGCCGGGCCCGGGGCGCCTCGCCAGCCGCGCTGTCGGGGGCGCTCCGGGGCAGCTCCTCCGCGCTGGGGCAGGGCGGCCCGTCCCCGGCGGAGCTCCTCTCGGCCCGCCGCGGTGCCTTCTTCCCTGCTGCCCGCCTCGGCGGCCCGCCGTCGGCAGCGAGGGGTGACTTCTGCCGGCTGCCCTTGCTGCCTGGCGCTTTGCTGGCGGTCCTGGGCCGCGGCCCGTCCCCGGCGGCGGCGGCGGCGGTGCGGCTCTCCTCGCTGCGCTGCTCGGCCGGGCCCTCAGCCGGGGTCTTCTGGCCTTCCTGCCGCTCTGCCTTCACCCGGCCGTAGTAGGGATGGGCTTCCAGCGCCGGGCCATCGTGCTGGGCTAGGATGGGTGCTTTGTGAGGGGTAACTTTGTTCAGCCACTTGTCCAGCTGCCACTTGTTGGACGAGGGCGGCTCAGGCTGAAAGGGAAAGAGATGGCAACGAGCTTAGTGCGAGGCCCTGCTGCCCCCGCGCCGGGATCCCTCTGGCACAGCGGAACGTCGCATCCCTGCGGGC
Organism: Chloebia gouldiae; assembly: GCA_003676055.1. Lineage (NCBI taxonomy): Eukaryota > Metazoa > Chordata > Aves > Passeriformes > Passeridae > Chloebia > Chloebia gouldiae. The sequence goes on along the minus strand of QUSF01000007.1, from coordinate 27,648,576 downwards.
ACCACGGACATGTCCCTTCGGTGCGAGAGCCGCCCCACCCTACAGCAACCCCTTGCACTGGCCCTGCGTTGCACGACAGGGCTCATGCCTTGCAAGCGGGGATAGTTTTGGTTTCAGAATGGGGTTTGAAGATGAGAAGGAGAAGGGCTTCTGTGATGCTTAATTTCCAAGAGTGATTCACAACAGCAGTGCTGCCATTGGCTCTACTAGGAAACACTTCCAAGTTTCCAAATAGAAAAAAATGCAATGGTGATAGGAAGGGAGGAAAACAAGGCAGGGTATAGCTGAGGCTAGGGGAGGATAGCTATCAGGAAAGCTAGGGATGTGTATTTTGTGTCCTGTGCCATTGCAGTAAATACAGAAAGCATTTAAGAAGCATACAAAGTGGAATGGGGTAGGGAGTTGGAGTGCTAACCAGGCGCTTCATGTAACCTGACTTGTATTGGCATTTTAATCCACAAATATTTGTTGTGTGGTGGTGCTGTCAAGGGTTCATTTTGTGAGCATTGTGTGGCTGTTAGTTCTTCTTTTAATGTCTGTCACAACACTATCACGTTATAAGAGCGCATCTAAAACATAATGGTGTTCGGACAGGGAAGAAGTGGGATAATGATTATTTTAAGTGTAACCACAGTTGAGACCATATTGTTTCAAAACTTTTTGTGACTGTTTTCTAGTGTTTCTTGCAATCAGTAATTTGAATGTAATAAAACCAAGAGGAAAGGCAAAAAAAGAAAAAAAAAAAAAAAGAAATAGCTGATTGAGTAGATGGCTAGCCATAACCTAACCCCACAAAAACCAAAGCAAGAAATTTCCTAATTTCCTCAGATGGAACCAATATTTGGTTCACTAGGCTACTGCATGTGAATAATCAAAAACTGTGTCATGAGTCAAACCTGAAAACCATCAGTGCTTTGGAAGAAAGCTTGCTCAAGAGAGAATATCCACAGTCTAACTTAAAAGAGTATCTTACTTCTTATTTAAAGTAGAAGCCTGAGGGCAACACAAGTTTCTTGTACAGACAAGGGCGCCATCAGAATCACCCACTGAGGATTGTATGCACTGTACATGGAGCAGAAGCTCCTAAAATAAGCAAAAAAATTAGACATTGGAATTCGTATGATAATATTATTCCTTCTAGCTAAAGTATCTAATTTACACATTACTGAGCTAGCCATGACCTATGGGAAGTTTGCAGGACTGAGTTACATTTATGCTTTTTAAAGCATACTCCCTAATATCTTACATGAGGAATTTCTTTCCTGAGCTGTAAATCTTGCAAATAGATGGTCAATATTTCTCTTGGATGAAGCTGTATTTTTACAACCCTTAACTTTTTATCTAAAAATGAACAGCATTTTTTTTTAATTGCTGTTGAAGATACATATAAATTTGTTTGGTGCCATTCACTGTGCACATACTGAATTTACTGGATATCTAATAACAGCTTCACTATACATAGAAGTCTTTCCACTGTTCAGAGGTGTTTCAGAAAAGGAGATACATCAGAAGCACATGGGGAAAAATACACCTCTGCCCATAAGTATAGGTCAGAGTGAGTGTCGCTTGGAAGTTCAAAAAACTTCCAATTCATCTGTTACATCCCATTCTGCCTCTTTATGTATCTTGTAATTCTTGAAAATGGTGCCTCATGGATTTCAAGGGATCACAGTAATGAGGAGAAAAAAGTGATTACATGCTGCAGTGTCATTACATGGCAGTGCTCTAGGACTTTTCTAGAGTAGCATGTCTTCTATTTGGCATAATACCTATAGTCCTACCAACCTATCTGCCAGCTATGAAGTTTAATAAAAAGGATCAACAGTGTTACCAGCTTTACTGGTTTTGTCAGGAGTTTCAGTTGCACTTTTGAGGTTTAGTTAAATAAAAAGTCAAATCCTTGTGGCTTCTGATAATAATCCCTAAGATATGCCTGCTAAAAAAATCCTTCAAGATGTATCTGATAAAAGTAAAATGTCTGCAGCCCATCACGTAAATTAAAAGAATCCAAATTTAAGAAATCAGAACTTTAAAACTTTTCTCACTCATTCTGGGTCCTGAAACCATTTCTGAATATTTGAGATTCTCAGTGTACGTGAGTGATGCCAGTTCATTTTCGGAAGTAATTTATTCAATTGATTGTTCTATCTGAAAATTACTGTACTTTGAGATCACATTAAAAAAAAAAAGGCACCTTGCAAGAGAACAAATCATGACAGGTAAGAATAAATTGCAGGCCTGGTAAAAAATGGACTGAGAAAATTCACTTGAAAATTTTGCCCATCCATTATACGTGCCTTATTATAATTATTTGTGGGAGAAAAAGAAAATCCCTAATTTCCGCTTCACACACCATTCTGTGGAAGAAAATTGGTTTACTTGAATTGGAAGTTTTTCAGCAGAAATACATATGAATATATATCCAGAGTATTCTGATACCAAAATGCTCTCTGCTCATTGGTTTTGATGTCATGGAAATATGCTGCCCCTAGGGCCTTCTAGAAAACTGGGCAGTTTTCAACTGGGGTAAAGCCAGTGCTGTCCAGATGGGCACTGGTAATAGGAATAACAATCTGTGATCAGCTGATTTGCAATTAAATATAGGTTGATCAGCTGATTTGCAATTAAATATAGGTTTGGCATGAAAACTCAAGCCAAGAAACTTAACAGAACTAAGATGCTTTCAGGGATCAACATGCCACAGACATGTGCCAGGCTTCATGAAGAAACAGGATGTGATATATTTCCTTAAATATTCTGGGTGGATTCATCTGTACAACATAGACACCTATATCTTAGCTAGTCAACAAGCTCCTTCTTCAGTCGGTGGACTACTCTTCTAGGGTGTGAAAAATTCCCTCTTGAAATAGACATATGAAATAGGCCAGATGAGCTGGGCCCTAAAATCGTCTTTTCCGCTCCACAGACTGTAAAGGGGAGGCTGAGGTGGTGAGCAGATGTAGGGATCTACAGGAGAAGTGTGCAAATTTAGGTGGGATGATTCCCACACAGCATGTCTATATATCTCAGATCTCTTCAAGGCTGCAAGTGCAACCAGAGGCATGAATGGCATGCATCCAAAAAGAAACTTGTCAAAATGGTATCCAGAAATGCTTTCTAGGATAAAGGGCTGTTAAACAATGCCAGTGTAATAGGTCACTCTATGTTTGTTACTACAAAGGAGGACCTAAAGTGTGGCTAATATGTGGTAAACTTGAAGTACAGCACCACTTTCACTGAGAGATAAGAGAGCCCATAACATATGCATGAACTTACCCACCATCCCTACAAGCTACTCTGCCTGTTGTAAATCCATGTACTAATTTACCCTTGTGGTAACTTGATTGTGCTGCCTTGTTATCAAATACTTCACCCAGGGCAAGCCCCATGCAAATGTGGTGCTTTCTTGTTACGTTTAAGGCACAGACGGCAATGAAGAAGAAGATGATGATGATGATGATGATTACTATTACTTCATTGCTACTATAAACACTGCTGCTTGTGCTTTAACAAATTAAAACTGGGCATTCCCATGTATTAGACACAGCACACATATACTGCAAGGGGTGGTAGTTGACACAAAGAATTTTCTGGAGGTAAGGGAGAGTGTAATTTGCAGTCTTTGTCAATAATAGTTCGCAGGACGGCCAAAACTCACAAGTCCTACTTGCAAAGGTAACTATAGCATCTACAGATGGTCTAGTGGTAAAATTCAATTTTCTTTTGTATATGTGACTACTTAAAAATGACGAGGAAACTAATGGTTGTGAGCTAGTCACAACAGCAAAATCTGTAAAGGCCATTGCATCTGGTATGTGGGGTTGGTGAGGCTCAGAAAGGGGTGTCTTTTCTGGACTGGTTACTGTTGGTGAGGCCAGTGATCCTTTGTCCCATGGCTAGCTTCTCGCTTCCTTCCTGCCCATTCCCTGCTCTTGTCCTCCCTCATAGTAGGAATTCATGGTTGTCTAACCAAAGACAGCTTTAGTAAAATCTTGCAGGATAATTCACTGGAACAAAGAACAAACAAACCAAATTTTTAACTTTAGAAATGTAGCTTTTTCTGTATACTTGACACTCAAATTTTTTCAACCATCTGAAAAAGGATGAGACGTCATTGTTTTCCAGATTCCTCATTTATGACGTTAAGGTCATTCAGAGAATTCATGACTTCAGCAAAGAAACAGGAGATAGAAGTCTCAGTTCCTTGTTCGTAATTTTAGGTTTGGCAGTCCACAAAACTTTAACTACTCCCATTAATGTCTGAGGCACCTTAATTTGTCCACATCACTGAAACCAGTCTGAATGTTGTCTCCTGTTCTAGCTCAGCCATTATTCTTAGTTTACTGCAGACATAAAGTGAAGACAGCTGAGCTAGTCACTACTGGCTCTAAATAGTCAGTGGAAAGAAACAGACACTTTTAGGGTGCAATTCATCTAATCTGCTTTATATGTATGCTTTATAATAAGCTGCTTTTTCACTCTAGGCAACTGCATTTAGGCACCCGAGGACAACTTTAAAATCTCAAAATGAGATAAGAAAAAAATTACAGAAGACATGAAACAGCACTTGAATTGTTATATAACCTCAAATGCAGAAGATACGCTGTCCGAGAAATAAAAATTTTGAGTATATTCATATAATATTTCAGATTATGAGGGTGAAAAAAAGAATGAAGGAAACATAATGGTTTGCAGATTTTTACATTAAGTTCCTCCCAGCCTTTAAATATGGAATGTCTGCCCAGCATTGTGCTGGACTATTCCAGTTCATTAAACCTGAAAGCAACAGTTAATGCTAAATCAAAAACCAAGATGTATTTACTTTTTTTTTTTTTTTTTTTTTTTTGTCTTAGCAAATACATTACATTAATTTTAAGGCTAAATCTAGAATTGAGTCCACTACTTAAACTTAGGTGGACATGGCCTTCCATTAGGGAGCTTCCAAGGATCTATCTCTTTCCATTTACTGGGTAAGAAAGTAGTATATACTTTAGAAAGATGGCTTCAGTGGGTGCATAAATGTAAGTTAAGGCATTTATGCAAAGCTAAAAGGGCTTCCAGTCAGAAACATCACTTGAGCACATTTGAACTGGTTCCATCAGTCATATGATAGCCCTGGGAAAGCATTTACCCTTGAGGAAAACACAGGTATTCTACTTCCCAGGGACACCCATACCCTATCTGTGTGTGCCGTCTCTTACATCCCACCAAGGGATGAAAATTGCCTATGAAAATCACTGCAGCCATCACATTTTTGAGTCACTTACATTTTTGTGTAGGCATGTTTCATACAGCATGTCCTAGAAGGCAAACCACACAAATATAATGCAAAGAGACAAGCAATCTGTTGGAGTGGGGCAGCTGTTTTGTGACAGTGATCACTGACAGCTCAGGCTCTGTACAAAAGTAGTTCCACAGATCTCGAGAGGATATGTATAAAATGCTTAAGAGGAGGCACTTCCTCCATGTTTCTATGACTTAGTTCTCTCCTGGACATGATGAAATCCAAGATCTGCCTCAGTTAATTAGCTTTGTGCATTCTCTGAGGAATTACTGCTATTGGGCCCAAGCAGCATGGGTATCTGCCTAGATAGTAACCACTCCTCCCTTCCTGTGCTTCTCCTCCTTTCATCTCATATTTCCTTCCCCTTTCTTTCTTCTCTTTGCCCCTTTACTTCCTTTTGAGATCCCACAGGGAGAGGAGAGACCAAGAATGAGATCTTTTCACTAATTCCAGCATGGAATTAAATAGACAGAGAACAAGGTCTTAACAGGTCAGATGAGAAAGCTCAGAATGGGAAATAAGACATGGGGTACTGCAGGAAGAGCAACAAGAGAGACTGGAAAGAAGAGAGATGTAGGAAGTGGACAAAGTGAGAGGAGAATTAACTGGAAATGGGTCTGAAAGTACTGTGAAGGAAAGACAGAAGATAAGTGTTAAACAAGGAACAAAAGTGACAGAACCTGAGAAAAATATATTAAGGATGTTTCTGTGAGTACTGCATTTTGCTCAACTGGAAATATGTCTCCAAATAATCAAGGAAAATATGAGGAAAGGTTTGCTGGTTTTGCAGCATAATTTTTTTTCATGGTGAGAGAATAGGTGAGACATAGTTTTGGGAGGAGGATTCTAGTGATTGGATGGTTTATGTGGAGTAGGAAAATACACAAACAGTATTTCATGGGTATTTACAATCTTGCTGCTAGGTTTTTGAATATTTTTACATACATTAATGTGTGTGATGTGGCTGTGGAGTTCATAGTTTAATTCTAAACGTGTGTATTGACCAAAACATGTAAAAATGTCAACCCTGGTAGAAAAGCAGAGCAGTGAAAGAAGCTTTGTTGTGTCTGTTGAGCTTTCTGCAGAGGTGAAAGCAGAAGGTGTCACAGCACTGGCAGCTTAATTGTAGTTTGGCTAGGGCTTGTCTACATGTGGAAATTTTCAGTGCTAGCTTTCCAGATGACTAGTTTGGCCTCGGTGTTTTGCACCATGAGTAATTCAGTTTAGTCCATTTTGGAGGTGAATTGAAAGAAATCACATAAAGGCAGCAGTAGCAGAGAGTAATTCACTTAGAGTGTGAGGCAAAGGAAGTGCATGAGTGAACAACTGGTTTCTTTTAAAAATCCACCCTCAAACTGATTTTATAATAGCTTCCCTGTGTAGAGAAGCCTTTAGTTCCCTTGCAGTGCTGGGAGCCCACATCAAGACTTACACACTAAGCAAGCATTACTATGGAGGCAGAGCTGCATAAAACTTCAAGCAAGCTGTGAGCCTTGCAAGGTGCTCCACTCATCTCTAATTTAAGGAAAATGTAACAGGATTATTTCTTTATTCAGTTTTGTTTCAAATGCTTTAATCTGCCCCAAGATCCACCACCACTTACATTTCACAGCATGCCAGGAGGAGGATCCTTGGGCCATTCTCTACCATTTTTTTTCATGCATCTCCTCACACCCTCCTTGTGTTGGTTTGGCTGGGAAAAGGTGTGAGTGTGTGTAGTGATGGAGTGCCAACCTAAATCATAAAGTAGCCCTTACCTCTGGGCTGGAGTAATGCGAGGGCTTGCTGCCGTCACTCTCGCTAGAGCTGCTTTCGCTCTCTGAGTCAGACTCTGAGCTGGTCTCGGATTCACTGGAGCTGCTGCTGCTCGACCCCTTGCTGGAGAGTCCCGGGGCTCGGGCATTGGGCTGTGGCACCACCAGGCTGCCAGCCCAACACACAGACCATTGGGGTGTGGGGACAGGGGAGGGAAGAGAAGAAAACAGGAACATGAACATAAAACCCCCACATATAAGAACCATGCTGTTTTAAGGAGCATGCTCTTTGAATGCCTGTAAGCTTGTCTCTGCTGCTAATAAATAGTGAAACGACTTCAACATTACATTGCTGTAATTGGGGGGAAAATATGGGGTTACTCTCATATCCATTTAAATCCATAGCCTTTGCCATCTTTTTCATCTGGGGGAGAGTCAAGTTTTCACTTCACCTTGTCTCTTTTCCCATTCCACAGATATTTTAGGATATATTAAAAATACTAAGTGTTAAAAAGCAGTATAGAAAGCAGTTTTATGCTGTCTAATGAACACTCAGTCCAGAGGTGAAAGCAGGAGACCAAAAAGGTTAACAATTAAGAAACAGAGTTGAACCCCACACTACCAGTCATAAGTAGTAATAGAAATAACCATAAAAATAACAATAATGGTACATCTTCACTGGAGCTTACAATCCCCATCTTCCATTTTGCACACTTCTTTACCTACCCATAAATGATATGGTTACCTGCATATACCATCCTGATATTGACAATTCAAGATCTAAGACTCAGCCTGCAAAAACTTGAAGAGCTCAGGCTTATGTTTTTGCATGTCAGCAGTGCAGTGCTGTCAGCAGAGCTACTTGCCTTCTTTAAAGTTATGTTTGCATGCAAGTATTTGTATTATCAGGCTTGACAGAAGAAGAAATGTGTATTTTCCTGAAATAGTTGACCATACATATTAAAAATATCACAGTCATAAAGACTTGAGTGTGAAATATCATATTAAGTCATCCAGTTTATTTCCTAGGCAATGCAATATTGTTCCCTATAGCAGGGTGCATTTTCTAGTGAGTTGTCCAATTTGATTTTAAATGACTTGAATGCAGCTTTTACTTTTACCCCTGGGAAACTTCTCTGCAAACTAACCCAAATTCCACTGTCAGAAATTTCTTCCTACATTCAACCAGAAGTTGCCCTTTTAGAATTTATAGTTGTTACTTATTATTTCATCGTATTACTAATAGTTACTATGATAAATTATCCTCCTCCCTTTTTGCTCTCACATTTTTGCAGATTGTTTTCCTGTCTTTCTTCAGTCATCTTTCAGACAAGGCCTTGCACATTTGCTTCTTCTGATCTTTCTTCATCAGTCATTATCTCCAGGGATATGGGATCATTTTTATGGCTCTTTTCTGAACTCATTCCAATTTGTCTATATCTCTGTGATAACAGGGTGCCCAAAACAGAGTGCAGCATTATAGATGGCTTCTCACTACAGCCCTGCAGTGAAGGGCTATTACCTTCCTGCTCCTTGATGTGTTGCTTCTGTAAACATATATCCGAGCTGTGAGGGAATGTATAGTCCATTAACATCCCTACCTCTCTTTCAACACTCCTTTCTTCAGTATTCCTCTACTGATAGCTACATGATTATTTGCTACAGAGAGATTAGCTCACTTTTTTTCTTCATACCATATCTCATTTTCCTTTTTTACCTTGCAAGCTTCTAGCTCCTTTTGATTTATTTTGCTGCCCTCAGAGGTGTCTGCAGCAACTTCTAATTTAGTATCAAATGCAAACTTAATTAAATGGTTATTCACTTCCTTTTCCAGATCATTAATGAGACTGTTAAATAAACCCCATGTGAAACACACTGGTACCCAGATAACCATCTCTTCCCAATTCCATTCACCGGTGTTTATCATTACCCTTGTTTATGCTCCATCAGTCCAATATTGTGGCTAATGCAATGTGATCTTGGAGATGCATTTTGTAAGAAATAATATCTAATAATTAATTACAGTTCTGCTATGTTTCGCCTAATGAATTTTCTTTATGTGGTAATGGTGTTTTTCATTATGGAAAACTGATACCTGACACCTTGCACAAGCCACATATGAGAGGCAATTCCTGAGTCTGTGAAAAGGGGCCAGGCCATCAGACAGGCAGTTTCAACTTCACAATTCCCCATGGCTGCACATTTTCTGGCCCTCTGCCTGCCTCCCCTAACATTTGCCAGCCTTTCCCCTCTGGACCACTTGTCTTGCACAAACTCTCACCACATTGCCTTGCAGCATCCCTGCTACCTTTTGCTGGGAAGTGGCACAGCTTCCTGTGGCATTCTTGCTCCAGAGAGTTTGTGGTGGCCTGGGGAATCCTGACACTGTTAGAGAGCTTTTTGCACCCTTCAAAGCACTGTGGGGCCAGGCAGTGGACAAAAATCTCAGCTGTGATTTCACCTTACTAATTAAAAGCAAGTAAAATAAACAGAAGAGGGAGAAGCTGACATCCATTTATATTTTTGATCTTTATTTCCATCCTTGTAACTACTACTGGACAGAGATGGCAGTAAAAGCTTGTGCTCTGTCAGGATGGCTTGGTGCCACCAGTGTGGTCACAGAAGTGTCTGCCAACTACTGGGTGGCAAGAGGTCTGTTTTCATGCACAGGCATTAAATGTACCAGTTACAAGGAGTGCCTTTAAGAACTTGTTTTTTTGCCTAGCCATGTAGGTGCAGTAAAGACAAGATTTTCAAGCAGCCATTTGTATTACTTCATTATGGCACAGAGGTGACAGAAACAGCTGGTAAGATTGTAAAAAAATTTTCCTTCTTGGAGAAGGAAAATGGATATTTTGTAAACAGTTTCAGGACAATGCAGCTTTCCTGACTTGTACAGGCTGCCCAGTGAACTCTAGATTTAAGTTGCTCACTTATATTAACAGATTGCAGTTAATCCCTTGCTAATAAAATAGCGAGAGCTATATACAAGCCATTATGAGTAGGTTTTGTGGTTTTGATTGTTTTTTTTCTTAAGAAAATGTGAAAAGAATATGAAAAGTTAACTTCCTTTACAGACAGCGTAGCTTAGAGAATGCCTTTGACAGTGTCTGACTCTGATGGATTTCCAGTCCTCTCCACAGCAGCATTGTGACTGAAAAGTTCTTGAACATCACAAAACATCTGCACATTTATGTCCAGCCCTTAGTGACTGTGGTTTTAATTTTTAAACCATCATTTTTATTTGTCATTGACTGAAATATTCAGAAATTGCTATATAGGGGATGAGGGGGAAAAACCCATTGTAATATTTCTTTCCTTTTGTGAAAGATATGTTTTTCTAGGCTGCTGAATAGAAATTGTTATTACAGCCCTAGATATAAAATATAACTGTTGGACTCTTCACAAACATCTGGAAATCTATGTGTGCTGTTCTAATGGTAGCCAATATACTACAAAAATTAAACATTACAATATTTTCCCATTTATGCTGATACTGCTGAAGTCTCCTATCCCCCTTCTACTTTTTCAAATTTGAAATATAGCATATTCTTATAAGGATCCTCATTATGTTATAGTGAGCAGGGTAATAACAGCTACATCTGTCTTCATGCATTCTTATTAAAAAACAACCTTTTTAAAAAATTGGTAACTTTTATTTTGGACTGCTCTTTCTAAAGGATGTAAGCAAGATCATGCAGTTAGACTGATCTACATTTTAATGATTGTGGCACATAACATTTGAGCATATTTTGCTACTGGTTTATGTCCCAGAGTTAATTACCACATCATAGAATTTCTATTTTTATTTTAAGGAATTAAATGACAATTGGGTGAGACCCATTTTTCTTTAAAGCTCTTAATCAGAACTTGCACTCTCTGTCTTAAGAGAGAGACTAAATACCTTGTAAATTTGCCAGAAGTTCAGCAATAAGACCATTTAAAAATCAACACACCATCTGAAGTTTCTGATCAAATATCTCCCATTACCCTGGCTACAGGGGACCTGGGTACCTAATTTCCATGCAGGTCTCCAATAGCCTGTTTTCCTGCACTGTCTAGTGGACATCTGACCTTTTTTAAAAGAACTGCTAGATTCATGGTAGCCTCAATTTTTCTCATATGTGCAGGTTCAGAAATCCAGTGATTTGGGGAGATTAATACTTCTTCCCCACTCTAACTTGTGATCCAAGTTGAGAGGTGGAGCCATCTCAATCCCTGGACAAGGCCTAGAGATTATTTATATGAGACCAGTTGTTAGCCCCATGAGGCTGCATGGCCATGGCCAGCCTTTGAATGGCACCAAGGTGGTTTGAACAGTTATGCAGGAAGGTGCTAGAGCTGGTTATTCAGTCAGTGGAGACAGATTCCCAAATGAGATTACTTTGGTGGCCCTCAGGAGACCTCTTCAGGGTAATCACGCAGGATTAAGGAGTCCTGCTCTATGCTTCATATTAAGCTGCTGCTTACAGCTGCACTACTTCCCATGATAATAAATAATGGCATTCAGCACTGGCCACAAGAATTTCCCAGGCTAGGCACATGCTGCATTGCAGGAATTCAGGCTCAGAGACATGCAGCATGGATAAAAATACAAGTAAAACTGAAGCAGTTCTTTACCAAACTGCAAGTATTCAGTGACAATATAAAGAGAAAAATCCCTCTGATGCTGCAGAATTTGTGATCCCAGCTATTCACTGCATTACATTATAATAATGCACTTAATGCATTATTATTATTATTACTATTATTATTATTATTATTATTATTACTATTATTATTATTATTATTATTATTATTATTATTATTATTGTTGTTGTTATTATTATTATTATTATTATTATTATTATTATTATTATTATTATTATTATTATTATTATTATTATTATTATTATATAACGCATTTAATACCTCTTTACAGAGGCATGAATGATTATCAAGAAGAGCAATGCAAGGGAGAATCAGGCCTTGGAGAAATGACTCAGCTAAAGGAACATATCAGTGAGCCTCTCAAATACTTTTCCACAACAAAGGCTACGCAAATGCTCATAGAATCATAGAATCAAGAAGGCTGGAAAAGACCTCCAAGATCAAGTCTAACCCTTGACTAAATACCACCAGGCACACTAAACCATATTACAAAATGCTGTGTCTGCTCATTTTTTGAACACTTTAGGTATGGTGACTCTACCACTTCCCTTTACCACTCTTTCAGTGAAGAATTTTTCCTAATATCCAACTTGAACATCTCTTGGCCCAACTTGAGGCCATTTCCTCTTGTCCTTCCTTGGTTACATGGAAGACAAGGCTGACACCCACCTAACCACAACCTCCTTTAAAGTAGTTGTAGAGAGCAATAAGGTCTACCCCGAGCCATCTTTCCTTCAGCGTAAACAAGCCCAGTTTCCTCGGCTGCTCCTCATGGGACTTATGTCCCAGAGCTTTCACTAGCATTGTTGCCCTTTGCTGGACATGCTCCAGCACCTCAATGTCCTTCTTGTAGTGAGGTGTCCAAAACTAAATACAGTACTTGAGGTGTCAGTGCTGAGCAGGGGGAAAATGCATCATATTTTAGAGTCCAGTTGGTCTGTGTAATTTCACTTTGCAAGAATTGCATCTAAAGGTTTCTTACCAAAAAGGTCACTAACACTATCAGACATTATCTGCTGTCTTGGCTTTTTTTTTTTGTGTGTGTCTGGAGACAGGACACAATTTATCCAGTGTCATCTGCACAGCTGTGATCATCTAAACTCTTTTTCTTCTAAATCTCATTCTGCTGTGCAACTGCTAAATGGCTGTGACTTCCCAGAGGAGAGAGAAATGCAATATCCAGTGAGAAGAGCTTATTTGAATAAACAGGTCACACTGTTAGGGATCTCATTGTCAACACTGAGAGGTAAGTGTGGAAAAGGTGATCCAAATTCATATATCACAAACACTCGAGAAAATCCTATGAAAGGCTGTATGAATACTTAGAGTATTTGGGATACCCAGAAAAAAAGTCTATTACTGTCTTGAAATCAGGGTCAATTGTGGGAAAACAATACTTTGAAACAGACATCAGTCCCCTAGCTGGTATAACCTGTCATAGCTCTATTGACTTCAATTAGGCTACAGTGATTTAAATCCAACAGAAAATCTGACCAAGACTCTGAAACAGTATTTCAAATTCAGTGATGAAAACATATTCCATGGTTTAAAGGAGCCCTGTTGGCAGAGTCTCTGTTTTGATTCCAGATTAAAGTATCTGAAACACCACTTCCTTCTTCCCTCGGAGCCAACCTACTACGCATCGAAGGTCTTTTATGGAAAACTCTTTATCCCTTTATTGCAAGAAGCAAATTCCACATGGTGCTTCCTCAAAGCACAGACTGAGAACATTGTGCCAAGATCTATATAAATATCTCTGCTGCCTGTCACTGAAGATAGTGCACGTCTCTCATGCACACAGTAGGGAATTCCTGTCTCAGTAATTGTGAATGGATCACAGAAGCCATGAAAATGCCCACTTCTTGCTGCTGTCCCTGTGCATTTTTCAAATTCTCTTCTAGCAAAGACCTCTGAAACATGGGAATTATAAGGGCTTGAAAAACGGGCCATCCCAATATTGTAACAGAACATATGGAGATACCTTCTGAGGCAACTGTAGAATGCCAAGAAATAGCACTATAAGGGCAGCCTGCAGAATGGAGGTGGACCTCATCCATTTGTTTCAGAACAAAACCATGCTGAGAAAAGGGAAATGATGTCATAAACTCTAGAACATGCACAGACAACAGCCAGATACCACCATGGCTTAAAGATCATCTAGTTCCAACTCCCCTGATCTTTAGGGTCTGTTCTAATCCAAGCTTTTCCATGACTCTATGCTTCTATGATAAAAAGGCTCTGCTCTAGGTTTAAGTCTGAATGACCAAATCAAAATGACCCTTCACTGCCTCCAGCCACCATCCCAAACATGGGTGTGACTGAACTTCCTACCATCAGTGTGTTAGATGTCCTTCATTATTCTTTAAAAAGCACTTGGATATCCTTTTCCTGAAGTCAGTATGAAAGTGACACAAATTTATGGTTTTGTGCCTTTGCTAACTATAAGCATTAAACCAACTAAATGTCTGAATTCTTTCCAGTTACCAATTGCAAAAGCCTATCATTCACTAACAGGAAAAGACAGTGAGCACTGCCATGGCCTGCTGTTTCAGCCTGAACACAAAAAAATGAGGCTCAACACTTTCCTTTCTCCAGGTAAACGATTTCCCAGGAGTCTGTTAATATCTTTAGGAAACAGAGAATTGTTTTCATACCTCATTCCTGTAATGGATGAGGTATGAAATAGGAGTCATGATGAGTGAGAGTCCTGGAGGTTGTTTGGCTTGTCACAATATATAATGCTTCTGTGAAAGCACTGCATTACCTTAGCTGCACCACCTTTGCACAGCTTAGCTAATAAAGCACAGCTGCCAAGAATAGAGTTCATAGGCCCTACCTATATTTTAACACTTTCCCAGGGAGCTTCTTAAATAGTTTGTGCTGACAAGACTACAAGTATCATCTGATAACGCAAACTGAAGGCAAACCAGATCTATCTGAAGAGTCAGGTGTGCACTGTGCAATTGCAGCTTGTTAGAATAGTCACTAAAGAAAAAATGATAGTGTTGGGGAAGATGAAACAGGAAAGCCTTATAAATGTGATTGGATAGCAAAAGATTTTGAGAATATGGAAACTACAAGCGAGATTGAAATCAAGGCAAGCTTTGAGATACAAAGCCTTAGTTACTGAACAACTGGAAAACAATAGTATGGCTGGCTGAAGGTGATCCCCTTTTGATTAAACAATACCCTCTGCTTGCAGACAGGTCCAAGGGTCAGAGCAGACTCTATTAGCTTTGCAGAAGGGGTCCAAAGAATAGTTTTTAGGGTTTAAAATGTAACACAGTATGGTAATATAATGATTCTTATAGACCGTATGTAAATGCTGTAGCATTTGTATCTTGTACTAGATTGGTTAGTGAAATTTAGAATATTCAGCACAGAAGAAGATTTATTGTATTGTAACAGGAACTTCTCTCTCTGGCCTCTCTTGCCCTCTTGCTCTTTCTGTTTTTTGGGTCTGTTTTTTGGGCCTGCTCCGAGCTGTGGCTGGCAGCTCCAAACAGGGCCCCTGAACCCACGCCCTTTGCAATAAACTGCAAGTTCCAAGACCTGGCCTCAGAGATCTCTTGTCTCTGTCTGTCCTGACCGTCCTACCCACCATCGCTCCTACAGATAGGAAAGGCAGTTTAAAAGAACAAGCTGTGAAGCTCAGGTACACAAATATACAAAAACCCTCAAGAAAATCCATTCTGGCAAGGGGCGTCTACTTAAGGTCTAGATGATACTGGAGGCAGTCAAATCACAGCTCCCATTGTGAAGGAATAGGGTAGAGAAGTGAAAGCCACTAGAAAAAACACACCTTTAGTAAAAAAAACCCTCCTAAAATAAAATGCTATGTAACAATTAATGGTGACACCTCTGTATAAATTGGTCTATCAAGAGGAGCATGTGCTGGGGTATCTGATATGAAGGGGTCCAGTAGACCTGGAGCAGCATTAAGGTGGGCATGAAGTGATTAGTCAGCAAGCTGACAGCTGTGCTGGGAGCCTGGTGCCAGATTCCAGCGCCTGCTTTCCACTGCTGTCAAGTGTATGCTTGTCGCTCCAGATAAATGGAGCATCAGCAGTGTTTTATTTGACCTGCTCACAAGAAAAATAAAGCAACTCTGACTTCCTTGGTGTGTTTGTCATTGACCTTGCATCAGCTGAATATGAGTGGAGAGAACCCCTGGTCCGGGCAAGTTAACTCTTTAGTAGAAGAGGACTAATAGGTTCTTTTTACCTTGGTAGATTAATTAGTCCCTTAATGTCTCAAAGTACAGCGACTTGAAGAAATGACTGGCAATATAGACTATATGTCCTATATTGTCCTTGGAACATGTCCTTGGACCAATGGCCTGAAGAATGATGAACAGCTTTGAGAATAGTCCATGAACAGCACCCTTCTGCCTCCACTGTGAAATCCAGAAGCAATCTCTATAGAGATGTTTTTTGAGGGGGAGGGAGAGTGGGGCAGAAATAAATTGAAACTGGATAAAGTTGTTGAGAAGATTCAATCATAGAACACTGCTTCTGATTTCTCCGAGACCAAGGGCAATGGCTTTTGTGTGGCTCCTATGCACCCCAGAACTTTCAATTTTTTTTTTTTTTTTTTACTATTTTGGCCATGTTTCTCAAATAGGAAGGAACTTTCTATTTGAGATCCCTCTGTTGTCTGGTCAAGGTCAGTTTGTGCCCTTTGGAGATTCCTACTTCTCTTGATGGACTTCGAAAGAATCTAAGATCCTAAGGATTGCTTAAACTGTGTGCTTGGTATGCCCGACACCTTGTGCACTGTAACCTGTATGGGAAGCCAGGAAAGTTTGGTTCAGATTCCTCTTCATAATCTTCTTTTCAGGGTTCAGTCAACTCTCTCCACTTGTCCTAAGGTGGGGTTGGTATCCAGTAAGACAACCTATATCCACTCCCAGTTCAGTACTCCATTATTTCATTAGACCACTATCAAAAGCCCTGTCAGATTCAATTATATCTGTCTCAGGAACAGATCCTCCACTAACATTTTGAAGGTGATTCTAGCAGTTGACTTGGCTTCAACTTACCAAGAGACACGTTAGAAAGCACTGGAACCAGTCATCAGTGAAGATAAGAAACATCTTCACTGGAAATGGTAATGGCGCTTTCACTGCAATGGTAATTGCAGAAACTAGGCAAAGGAGCAACGCAATATATTCTGTAGAGTGGCTTTAACCCACCATTTTCAATACATCTCATCAGGAGATTTTGATACAGTTTCATTGGATATTAGACTGGGTGTTGCTCTTTTTGCTCATTTATTTGTGAAGTGTAAATGTGCTTCTATCCAAGAGAACAGCCATTTTTGCTTGTGAGTGACAGCTTCATCAAGCCTCAGATGAAAACCACAGTAGTGCAGACTAGAAAATCCTCATCTGCACTGGCCTGCCATCACCTTTTTTCAGAATTACTGTTAATGCTGTGGCTGGCCATCAAAACAGCCTTTTGTAGTCTTCAGACACAGTCACACCTTGCCTCAGCACAGAAATCCTTTGCCTCAGTCAGCAGAGCCCTGGGTAGGGTTCTGCCTTGCAAGACCTCTCACTAAGCTCTGAGAGTCCAAATACAGATGAACTTGTGCAGATAAAATTACTAACTACCATAATGGCTGTCCAAATGGGTGCAATAAATTTCAGCATGAGACAAACTCTCTCAGGTTTCACTGACTCTTAATATTGCTGCTGCCAGCTTTAGTGTTACTCTTTGACTCAAGCCATATTCTGTTGTCTCCCAAAGGTCTTTTTGGCCCGTCAGCTCTAATCAATATGCTGCCTTGAGAAGAAGCTTGTTTTAAGTAGGTTTGCTCACCATAAAGAACCATAAAAAGAACATTTGACTTCTAGTCCTTGTCAGCATATATCACTCCCTATGCAGAACAGCATTTAGATGGTCTGTTATTTGAATCCAAGTGCTCTCTTTTATATGTTTCAAGAAATGACAAATGCCTGAAAAAAATGCATAGTTGTTCTACAGAAGACATTAGGCAGGCTCAGGAATGGCAAGCAGAACAGCTAATAAAGCCCAGAATTGTAGTAGAGAGGATGTTAAAAGCTAATTAGTTTGAGATTATTTGAAGACTTGTAAAAGGTTTTTCTGTTCTCCTTTCTGTTGTAGGCACAGCCTGTTTTCCATCGTCATCCAAAAATACTTTCATATGTTTTTAGAAAGAGTTGCCCAGGATACACTGTTTACCTATAATTGACATGTTAGCTGGAATAAAGAATGTTTAAAATGAACTTTTAGCTGTTGAGTATTTGCTTGTGATGCAGCCTTAGGTTTTCAGGGGTCTGAGCCACCGGCAAAAAAAACTTCTCCCAGTTTGACCAGGCTCAGATTCTTGACCCCTTATTCTGGTTTGGCAATATTATACTTTATAGCTTGTATAAGAGTACCCAGAAGTGCTCCTGAAAAGCAGGAATGGTCTGTCTAGTGGGGGTGTCAGGATCTGACCCACTGTAACCCAGCAAACACAGTGTGCAGATAATTGATGAAGGATTTTGAAGCAAGGAGCAGTGTCTACAAATAACCTTTGCTGTGCCTTCCTCAGGTATAATGTGATCTGTGAAAAACTATGAAGAAGTATGATATACACAAATATATAAATGTTACAAAGAGTTATATAAATTGCCCTTTACAATTCAAAGGAAAAATTGAATATGAATTGCATCTTTTTGTTAGATGTTATCCATGGAAAGTAAACTTGAGGTTTCCTCATGCACACACAGATGATGAGGGGAGGCAGAAATAAATTTCAAAGTAAATATAATTTTATTTGCTTTATTAATCTACAGTGTGGTACCAATGTGTCTGGACTCAGTGGTTCCCCAGCTGCAACCTCCTGCAGGATGTTATCAATCCTTTATTTCTGTGAAATGTGCTACCAACTACTACGAAAAACACTAGATCTGTATGACATTTTAATTAAAAAAAAAAATTGGTCTTATACCATGCTGTGTCCTGATGTAGTTAAACATATATCTTCCAATATACCTTTCAATCCGTATCTCACATGTTTTGCTGTTCATTAACCACCATGCATCTTTTTAGGTTTCCTGTGAATTTACAATATCACTAAAGCATGTGGAGATGCCCTTGCCTATTCTTCAATTTGAGCATATTTTGCTCTCCCTGCCTTTCCCAGTGGGGCAGAAAGGAAATGCACACATGGCAGTGGGGAGAGGGCACAGGGACAGGGAGGAATATTACTTGTTGGTGCTGCTTCCCCCTCCCCGTGGCACAACAAGCTGTTGCTGTCTTCTTCCTCTGTCTGCTCCCAGGCAGTCCCTTTCTGGCAGTGGTATTACTGCAGTGCCTCAAACATGCTTCTGCCTGTCTGAGCTCCTGCATGGCCTAGGATGTGCTGTGTTGAGTGGTGAGCCTCTTCAGAGCAGGAATGTGTGTCAGCAGTGTGACCCAGCATGGAGACTGTAAAAGGTGTAGGAGTCAACATGTGTTGCTGCTGGGAGTTCAGTGCCAGCTGTGAGGATATACATTCAGTGCTTCTTTAAAAGGGTATCACATCACCTGCCTGCAGCTGGGAAACAGCTGGGGGAAAGCTGGAGAGTCTGCACAAGAGCTTTGCTAAGATGAGACACAGATTTCCAGGAGAGTATGATTTTCCATAGACAGTGCAGCATGAAAGTATCTCTTGGGGACTTTTATTTTTGCCACCCCAGCATGACCCTAAGTGCAGCTAGGCAAGCTTCAGCTTGGGGAGAAAGATCAAGCACTGGGTCTTTGTCATTGTCTTAGACACTAGGAGAGAAAGCTAGATGACTTTGTTGATAACTACTAGCTTGAAGACCCCAGCAGGCCTTCAGACAGTTTTATTAATCATAAAAGTCATTAAAAATGGCCAATTCCTCAGGGGCAAAGTAAAAACAAAACCTTGGAAGAATGAATCAGAGCAGGCATCTCCCATTCCTAAGAGCACTCTGTTCAACATTGTCTGCAGGAAACTGAAACAGAATATTTAGGACTGATACTCCCAAGCAATATAATCTAATGCTTTCTCAGGGAAGGGGCAAGCTTCCTTATGGATTTAGATTGCAACAAAGAAAAATATTGATGGATTTTGTGTACAGCTGGGAGGCAATGAACTCTCAGGCAGTTGACTCCAGAATCAGCAAGACAGTTTTCCCTTTTGCCTTTGAACTTAGCCTTTCCTCTTTTACTTTTTTGATTTCCCCTGGCGTCTCCCTGGAATCAGATCTGGGCTCTGCAATGCAGAAGAGACATGGAGACCAGCAAAGTGCCATGAAGATGATTCGGGGATTAGAACGTCTTTCACATGAGGAGACTGAGATGACTCGGAGGAATAAATATCTGACAGGAGGAAGTAAAGAAGACAGAGCTAGGCTTTTCTCAGTGGTGCCCAGTGACAGGACAAGAAGCAAAGAACAAAAATCAAAACACAGGGAGTTCCTTTTAAATATAACTATTTTTTTCTTTTTTTTTTTTTTTTTCTGTGAGAATGGTCAGACTCTTGCAAGGTTACACAGAGAGGCTGTGGAGTCTCCATCATGGCAGATATTTAAAATCCAATTTTGGCCTTGAGCAACTGTTTTAGCTGATGCTGCTCTGAGTGGGGATGGGACTGAATGATTCCCAGAGGTGCCTTCCAGCTTCAGTCACTCTGTGATCCTGTTGGGACTAGCTCGAGTACCACAAACTATGGTGCTAACTAATGTGATAATGTGATAACTACGTGGGCACTGAATGATTCCTGAGCTCCATCTGGCCATGAATGTCCCCCTGTTTGGTGTTTAAAGCTCACTCAGATGATGAGTATGTCACTGCCCCAACTTCACTGAAATGCAGACTTGGCCTCAGGCACCAAACCTACAGCTGAAACATGTCAGCTGCCTATCACATGTTCGCAGCTTCACCCTCTACTCCATCCTTTTGCAGGCTACTCCATACTTGTCAGAATAAAATAGACTCAGGGCATGTTTATGAGGTTCATTTGCTGCATTCGGTGTATTTCACAGGGAGTAAAATGTGCAACAGCAGCAGCCGCAGGCTGGAAAACTTCCTTCTTCAAACATTTCAGAATCTGTTTCTGAACGTGACCAGCAGTGTCTGAGGCAGCCCATCAGATTAAGCTTTATTTATTGAGCTGTACTTTATAGCACCTTTCCTCTATAAAACTGTGCTTTTAGGAAACTGCTTTACATTTTTTTGGGAGTATCTCTCCAGTGCAGTTGTTTAGCATCATTGCCCAGAGCAGCTGCTGACAATGCCAATGCACTGACCACTACAAAATCCCTTATTTCTGAAATCAGGAGTAGAAAAGATCATCATGAAATAATGGACTAATGTGGCCGTTCTATCTATGCTGCTCATAAATTACATTTTGAACCTGGCAATTGCAGGGTAATTAGGAGGAGAGTAGCTTTCCTGCAGGAACATATATTTCCTCTTCTGCTTGCCTGACACACTCCAGTTTAATTTTTCCTTTGTTCACTCAGCTCAGAGAATGGCAATTACCAGAGGTGATAGCCCAGTGGCAATTTCTGACTCATGAAGAGACTTAGCACAGAAATGAGGGGAAAAAAAAAGGACAGGTATCCTTAGTAATTGAAATAATTTTGAATTAAAGGGACTATTTCAATAATTGCTTTTGTCCTATACTTGTTACCACATAACCTATCGCTATGAATTACTAATACAGTGAAATAACATCACAGTGGAGAATGAGCTTAAAAAGACAGGTTTCCTTAACATGTTACTTCAGCAGTGAGAGGTAAGTTATATTTGGGTAGACATTTTGAAATGGTAGGTGATGCCACAGCTCTGATCACTAACAGCCTTACAATTTTTAAGCCCTCCTTCCCCTTTTGGCCATGACAGAGAGGCACAGGAAACAGGGCAGGAATTCCCATCTCGAGTAGCCAGAAGAAGGTTTCACATTATTAAAACAGATGATTTCCTTAATCTAAAAGCCTCTGAGGAGCATAAATTGCAAACAACATCAAAGCAAGTGAAAAGTTTTAGAACAGATTGTCAAAGAGGCTGCTGGGGTTTCCTTGGTAGGTTTCCATTTTTAAGGAGTCTCAAAATTTGCTTTCCTTCTCAAAACAATTCCATATGTCTATGGATTATTTACGGTTGTTTTGATTTTTGTTGTCAAGGGTTTTAAAGAAACAATACTACAATTATTTAACATGGGAAACTGAAGTTAGACAGTGCCTGCAGTAAGAAATTACCAGGATGATCTCATGGACTAAAACTTTGCAGACTTCTCTGTACTCCCCAGGGTTAGAATAGATACAAAGAAAAGCAGTATAGACAATTGGAAAATAACTGTAAGTCTGATGATGTATAAATACAGCAACTCATTATTCATGTTGCTGTCACTGATTTTACAGGATGACAGGATTTTACCAGTGTTGCACAGGAGTAAAGTCTGCTAGATACGTTGAGCCAGACCTAAAGCAGAACTGAGAAAACTTTGTTTAGTGATTATTTGAATTCATCTGATGAAAAGCACAAAGGCCAGCTGTGGTCTTTAGATTAAAAGTCATCAGGGCAAACTGTGAACTGATTCATATTAGCTTCCTAATTTAGGGTAAAGAAGTGATTATTATTAGAAAGACATGGAGACACTGTGTGCTGATGAGGTTATTAGCTTGTCCTGAGGAGGTGGCACCTGCTGAGTGTAGGTTTTAAGTGCTTTCCCTACAGGAAAAGGTCATAATTTCTTGCTGGAACAGACACCATGCAGGACGCTGGTGTGTCACACCTCCACCTGTTGTTCCTGCCTGCAAGGCCATGGGTATGTTCAGCAGTGATCTACAGCCAGACACCAGGCTGTATTGACCACATCCAGGAAACCAGGCTCCATCTGTGCAGTGAAGTAAGCAGGAAAAAGGATGGATCTGTGAGAAACATTGCCACCTTTTGGGACCACCAAGCAGGAGAAGTCAGTTTTAAAGTCTGTCATTATCCTGTCCAAAGCTTTTGCTGTGTTGAGCTGGCAGCCAGCAGCCATGTGAAATAAAGATCCTTAGGAAGAAAGGATGAGGCTGAACGCTTTCTTTTCTTTCAAGGGAAGAATCCCACTTTATTTCACATAGATGCATAGTTGTTTGGCCAAAAAAGGAAAAAAAGTGAAAAGGCACATATTTATTGCTTGCTGGCCTAGCAGCAAATGCCTGATTCTTAGATCCCTCACATTCTGCTGGTGAATTATTCCAGAAGTTATTCATAGTCCTTACCTAATAATTATGCAAGAAGTATTTTCATAAATGTTACATCAATAATTTAAAAGCTGCAAGAGCATGTGATTTTCAGAGTGATCTCTGACTTGAGTTTGATGGCCAGGAGAATAATAAGAGCAGAAGAATAATCATACATGATAACTATATGACATGAGAAGGAAATTCTAAACTCTGCTTCTAAACTCTGCATCACTGATTAATTTGCTCTGATGGGTGGACTTCTCTGGACTGAACCATAACAGCACCAGTCCTCCATGCACCACTGGCAAGGACTGAAGAATGCTGTACTTGATTGCCTTACTCAGTGCTTGTGTTGACTTGAACATTGGTGAGGAGGTTGGTTGAAACGTGAGCTGTTTTATCTTCAGCTTTTCTTGATGCAAAACTAATTGAATGTAGTTCCAAATCATGTCAAGCTTATAATGTAAAGCTGTTTAACTTCTTCATTGAATGTGTCTGAAAACTCAGAGCTCTGATTCATTGGTACAGACCTTGATTTGATGACTGTGCTGTCCACCGTTAATCAGCATGTTGTGGTTCTGCTAATATGGTGATGTGTTTTACATTTGTTTGCTTATTTTTAGTATACAGGGCTGGCTTACTCATTTCAGTTGTAACAGGAATCATGTCAGCTGAAGATGTATGTAATTTAAATAACATAATTCCCATGCATGTGGGCCTGCAATCAAATAAATAACTCTAACCCTGAAAAGACCATATCAACATTAAAATAAAGATATTAAAATATGTCTAAGTAAGAAATTAAACACAGAAAATCTCAGGGTTGCACTATTGACTTTAACAAGCTTTTCACCAGCTGCAAAGCAAATCTAGTGCAATTACTTCCTAACTAAGCAAACACTTGTCATGTCTTAACTTTGGACACATGTTGGTAATTTTAGAATCATCATGGCCATGTGAATTGAGTGTCACTTCTGAAAAAAAAGAAAAGGAAGTGCAACTTTTGGGGGTAATTATTCTTTTCAGTACAAGTGCAGAAAGTGTATTTGAACACCCCAAATATTCTCAGAAGCTAAGCCTTGACTTAATCAAACTGCAGCCTATGACAACCTGTAAACAATATCAGAAAATCTGTTCTTTCAGGTATGGTGTGGCCTTAATAAAAAGTAGTGAAGAATCTCTTAACAGAGGTTCATCTTTTCTCTTTCCAGATTTTACCTTCCTTCCATGATGTCCTATTTTTATACTGGCCAGACTACCTACATTGCACCCCTTTTTCATCCTTGCAGCTGTTAATTAATGAGAGGAGTGACTGGCACGTCCATACAGTTACAGAGTTTGCAGTTACCAGTTCTTCCAGCTAACCTCCCAGTTCAGCAGATGAACACTAGTGCATGATATTCCTGTGCAGCCTGACTCCAAAACAGACAAGGAGTGCATTGTGGCACTGGAGTATGTCTTCTCCATTTGGGACAGTGGAAATTAATTTGCCATACATTCCCTCATTTAATCAGAGAGTGTTTTCATAGTTTGTTGTAATATATGTAAAAGGCTGGTGTGGTAAATGACTGACAAACAATTCGAACCAGAGCCACTGTTTTTTTTACTACTGCTCCACAATGGTACCAGATTTTGGTCACAAAAACAATAATAATTTGGGTAGGGCAACTCTGTCATAACTCCCAGTCTAGCCAATCTGTGAGACCTTACAAAGGCAGAGGACAGCAACATACAGTAGACAACGACAGAAATACATTACATTTCTTAGAAAATAATGTGGTATTGGCTCAGATTAGTTAAAGACATCAGATGCTGAGGCATTCATCTGCTTCAACAGTGCCCTTTGTCTGCACACATAAAGAATATGCATGGGGATAATTCAAGGCTCCAGGAGGGGGCAGATGTACTTGCAACACAAGGGAAAAACTCCTGGATAATCAGGTGTCAACCTGCTGCTTTTCATCAACATTAAATCCTTTACAATAATTTAGGAAATATATATATACACATTTATATAATAGTCATAAAACATCAGCAATATGAAGTTAAAATTTGGCTGCACTTGACAAGTACAAAATATGGTAATACAGAAAATGGTGTAAAAAGAGAAGTTGAAACAGAGGTACATCTGAACCAGTATATCTCGATCAATTAGAGAGTGATAATCTCAAAGGAGTGTTTAGGTTTTGCTGTTTTCTCAGACTGTTCTCTGGGTTTGCACAGATTATGTTGCAGTTGTTGCTTTCCTCTTCAGCTTTAACAGAGAGAGGTGCTGTACTGTGAGTCCCTCTAGCAGAAGGAGAAGTAGGAAAGCAGAGGATGATCTGACAGCTGGAGAAGCACAAAATTAGGCTCTTCTCAGAGCTCCACTTTTCAACACCATTATTTCAAAAATGTAGGCTACAGCTTTCATGTCAGAATACCAGTACTCTTATTTTTCTATACACTGGCACTCTTCCCATAAGTCCTGTGGGAGATATTTGCACTAGAGGTGTTTGCACCAAAAAGTTTCAAACTGGAAAAATGAGTGAGTTTCTTATTAGGTTCAGCAGACTGGGAATCTGACAGGCTTTTATAAAATTGCTCATTTTCTGAGTCTTAGCTCTTTCACAACTTTTTTTTTTTTATTTTTAATTGAGCGCAGGACAAGCTCTATCTTATTAAGTGAAAACAAAAGAGTGAGAAGTTGGAAATTGCCAGGAAGCCTGGGAAAAACCGATATTTAGCTGAGATTTCATTCCATGTTTTCCTGTTGACCTCACAGGCTCTCAACACAAGAGCTCTGAGTACATTAAAGAAAGGCCACAGTCTCATTTGGTCCTGTGAACATTGGCAATATGTTATGGGGACAATATACAAGTTTGAAAGGGAAAAACCGCAGCAATGTCCCATGCCCTGGAGGTTTTGTCTGGTGCAATGCTGTTTAACCAGAGCACTGTGAGGTTTTAAATGGCCATATGAGATTTATAGTAGGTCATGACCAGATCTCTTTTCAGGGCAAAGTTTGAAAAGTCCATTTGTCTCAAAATTTAAAAAAAGAGTCTGTTAATTCTCCAAGGTTTTTCCTCTTCCTTCAGGCAACTATTTTTGCCTGGCCAGAGTTCCTAAACCCTTCCCAAGAGCCTTTTTAATGTGGGAATTATTGTCCTAGTGTTTGCTATCAAAGAAATAATACTGAAGATACAAATATTTACAAACCCACTCTAACTCCACATGGTCAGTATCAAGCTTATTAAGTTTTCGAAAAAGGGACGTCATGACCTGAGAAGAAGTGGCTCCAGGAGATGAGTGTTTGAGGGCAGGGAGGAGGGATGGTCACTGCGGGCAGCTGGATGCAAAGCTCGAGGCGCAGAGCAGCCCCCGTGCCCAGCTGATGGCGCGGCGGCCCCACCGCGGGCCGGCAGCCGAGCGCAGCCCTGTCTCAGCCAAAGGAGGGGCTGAAAACAAGGCAAAACTGGGCTGGTCCTCTCCACAGCTGCTTCTCTGCTCTTCCCCTCCAGTGATGGGGTCCACATCACGCTTTCAGCAGTGGGTGATGCTTGGGCACCCTGCACTGGGTGTCACTGGTGACACTGCAGAGCAGAAGGGCTTGGCTCCTGCTGGCCCGCCCTGAGACTGGGGCAGCTGGAGGGGACTGGGAGGAGATGGGGGCTCCAGGGGAGGCTCCAGGCACCCCAGTGGGGTCAGGGTGGTTGGAGGAATGGGGAAAGGGCAGCCTGAGCAGGAAATACAGCAAGAGTCCATGATGGGCTGACAGAGAAGCTCTGGGACAAGGTCCCCATGGAGCTCTGAGTCCACCTAGGGGAAGGTGCATGAGACAGAGGCCGCATGTCTGGTTTTCCTCTTCTCCCTCTAAAGGTAATGTAGGAAGGATGAAAAGGAAGATGGGAATGGCAGGCAAAGTCCCTTAGGGCTGCTGGGAACCAGGGTCTAGCTGTCCCCTAACCAGCACCTTCCCTGCCAACAGGCATCATTTTCCTGGGCCTGAAACAATACAAACCTCCCTGGGTATGCATGACCACAGCCACAGCAGATCCCCAAAAGAGCATATCACGTGTCTTAAAGGATCACTGCAAAGCAATAATTTTACTTGGCAGGTGTCTATGACTTTTTGAGGGGTGATTTTTATCTGTTAAATCAGAATAATGCAATACTTTAACCCCACTTCCCTGTTTTTGTGGTTTTTTTTTTGTTTTGTTGTTGCTTTTAATTTTATTTGACAAACTGTTCATTTAGAGCAGTTATGTTTGATTGTGCCAGTAAGTAATAGGTGAGAGCTATTTGTGAAATATTTGGCTTCTAAATTTTCACAGAGAAGGGCCTATTCTCTTCTGGGGGAATGTGTGGGTGAGAGGCAGTGTCTCAGCCAGAAGAAGAGTTCTGCCCCTGAGTCAGCAATGAAAAAACCCTTTAAAATCTTGATAACAATCTAACACAGAAGATACACTGCTATACAAAGTAAATTTTGCAGGATATAAAATACCTACCTTTAAAATAAACAGCTTTCTTTTTGACTAAAATGAAGGAAGATTGCAGACCATATTAAAGGTAGCATGTATTGTATTTAAATCATATGTAGTGGAAAAATACACAATTTAATTTTAGTAATTTCTATTTATTTTTGCCTTTCAAAATGATAAAATTTTCAGGTTATAAAAATGTAATGTCTGAACTTAGACATTTTACACCCAGTTTCAATCCAGGCCTAATTTTTCTTCTCAGATAAAAACACATCTGCAAACAGTCATAATATGATCTGGCCCCTCTCTGACTGCAAAAAGGGCAGCCTACTATAAATACAGTCCTTGAGAGAAGGAAGGCCTTCCATTTGGAGAAGGAATTTGAAATTTCATGCCATTCCAGTTTGGAAGAAAGCCCTCCAACTTTGAATTTACCCATGGAACCTCAAAAGAAAGCAATAATAATGAAAAATAAAGCAAAAAGTGTTTGGTCTGATAATTTGTAAAGAAAATGTCACCAGACAGACTCCCTGGAAATGTTGAGTGAGCAAAAAAAAAAAAAACCAAAACAAAAAAAAACCACAAAACCTTGTAACTTTAGAAAATGAGCCATTTAAGATTTTTGGATCTCAGTTTACAACAAAAAAGCTTCAATGATTACAGAGCCTGAATACTTTCCCTGCCCATCAGGTTGCCAGTGAGGGTGTTGGGGGAGCTAGTAGTGCCCTACTGCACTGATGCTGTACCTTCCCACCAGCATATGTGAAATAGCTGTGGTAAAAAGCTGTTCCACCATAAGAGCTTTGTTTAATTTCACAAATGCTCCAGTTTTTCTTTGGGAGAAAACCCAGCTTGTTCAAAGATCACACATTTCCTTTTACTGAAATGCAAGAAACCTAGAACAGTATGAACCTTTCCTCAACAGTAGATTAAATCCAATACTTTTCCAAGAGAAAGGAAAGGATAAAAATTTCCCTGCAAATTACATCAAAATTGAGGTAGTCATGAAAAAACGGAGAAGACATCTCAATGGGACTGCATGGGGGAGCAAAGTATCTCAGATCATAGCAATGTGACTTCTTGCAGGAGCATTTCAGGCCTGATCAACCACAACTAATCCCCATGGAGAAATCACAGGGTACCTCATTCTTTGTACTAACTCATCCTATTTTTTTTTTTTTTTTGCCGGAAAGAAACAGGACACAGTTCTGTATCTGTAGTACCCTCTTCACCCCTCAGAGAACAAAGGGATAGCCAAAGCATAGACTTAGTGTTGTCCCCACTGGGGCCTCAGGAAGACCTGTTCTGAGGAATCCCTTGCCCATCCTCAGCACAAGCATATCTTTTTCATAGGACTGGCCTCCTGCAGAACCTGACTGTTCTCTCCTGAGCGAGCCAGTCTCTCCTTTCATTTCTGCCTCCATTGTTGCCAGGGTCAGAACAAAAGCAAGAGCAAGGAGAAAATGTTCTTGAATCTAAAATTAAAAACCACAGAGAACAGAAGGCAGATAGCCTTGTCAGTGATAAAGGCAAACCTCAAAATTTAACTAAGATTTCTAAACCATCTTTGCAGGAAGGCAGAAAAAACCTGGAGCAAGCATGTCATCATCCATGGAGCTGGTGCCAGAAAGCCCTGTTGTGCCTGGCTGATTACCGAACGATTAAAGCTTGAAGGGGGGATCTCCTTCCATCTGCTGCATGGACTGCTGCCTCGCTCAAAGGGAACTGAGATTTCTCCTTTGCATTGCTGCACCTGCTCTGGAGACTCCCCAGGCTACAGCTAGGATGTGATTCACAAGCATACAGGAGTCAAAAGTCCCAAACTCATGTCATGTAACTGGACCAGGCTGAGGTGTTGTTGCTGGCTACGAATTTTCACCTTTTCTTAAAATAAAGTGGCAATGAAAGTTGTGATTTGTGTGAACAGAGCTGCTGCCGGTTTCCTGCTTTTGGTGCTGTGTAAACCTGAGCTCTCTTTCATCAGACTGCCAGGAAATTGATACAAATGTATTTATAACATTCAGTTTTTGCAGCCTACCACTAAAAATAGCACAACATGTTGCTCCTAGTATAAGGCTCCCTGTTCTCTTATCCCACTGCTGAAATAAGAAAGATATAATGTTATCAGCTAACTGTCCTCCTACCTGTTCGAAGAAAGCAAGTTTTAGCTAGCAGAATTACATCAGGGTTAAAATCCCCCCGCTTTTTTTTCTTTTGTTTTACAACATGTTCATTGCCTACAGGGACTTCTATTTCCCAGAAGTTCAAATCTCACTGAAATATCATAAGCAGTCTCAATAATAAGAAAAACAGAATTTATTAACAAACTTGCTGCCTATAGCTGTGCACTCATGATATATCTAAGTGTTCAGAGCATCAATTCCACAAAACATTAGGTCAATGCTCCTTTGATCCACATTTATGAAGATGGACAGACAGGTTAGACAGGATTATACCTCCAAGGATCATAAAAATGTAGAAGTTTCCCAACTGAAAACTGATTTTTCAAAGAAAATTATGTGCACAATTTAACTGGATGGCCATATATGCCTTCCAGGTTTTATATTGTTAATATTTGTTTCCTCTTGGATTGTTGCTGTTCTCCTACTCACACTTTTTATTTTTTGCCTCAGATACACACATTAAAAAACACTCTCACACTTCTTGTCCTATTTGATTTATTCCAAAGAAATTAAATTACATTTTTATAAGCCTGTGTTACCACAAATGATAGCTGAAGATTTGCTGAAAAAATTAATTCCTGATCTGTTGCCGTGAAGCATCCTCGCTAGCACTGTACTGACTCCGTCTTTCAAAACCAGATGGAAGCAGTCCAACAGTATGATTAACTTCTTAGTCCCCACAATTTTCTATTGCTCTACTTGCCCTAGATTTCAGGATTGACCTCCTGCTTCACTGCAAAATGCACAGTTGCTCAGTTTGATAAATCACATGAATACTTTTTTTATCACAGTTATCTACTATTTACTACATACCCGGTGAGGTTAATCGTATGCTGAGGCACTTCATATGCTGCACACATATACACTCTTCTTCCCAATAGCACTTTGCATATTCTTCATGCTGCCAGCCAGCAATGGGACCTGTTTTCTCCTTACTAATATATGAAAGACCACAGACCTACACCTTGCCTTTTTACCTTCCACATTCATGCTGTAATTATCCTCACACTGTTTCTTAAAAGCCAAAGGAAGTAAAAGAAAATATGTGAGAAATTACTAGTCAGACCTTTCTTCTAGCAGATAGATATTTTTCAAAATGCAGATGTTTCTGGGAGCTACCACTGACCGACTTCTCCCAGATATCTTTTGGGAATAAATGCATGAGGTTGCCCATAGGGAGGTGGGAAATGTTTGGCTGTCATGATAGCAAAACGCTATCACTTCCTTGAAAAGAAAAATACATCTTAACTTTTCTTTTTCTATCTTTAAACATCAAATGAATTCCAGTATTTAGTAGGGCTCAAAGTTGCCACAGTTCCCTGGGACAACTCTGCTCCACCTTCTCACACAACAATACATCCACATCACATGTTTGGTGCTATGGTAGAACAATTCTAAATAAACACCAGCAATAGTCAAGGTATGACAAAACATCCAGCAGCAAAAAGGTGAGTGCTACAGGTCTTGCTCACAAATTAAGTAGAGGGAGTCCCAGTTTTACAGAGATACCTATTACTTTTCACTCCAAGCTATCTACACAGGCTCTTCGTCTAAAGCCCCTTTTCACTAATTCACAAGATTCTCCAGTACTGGAAAAACTATCCTATATACAATACGTATCATTACTTTTCCGCCTTCACGTTGTGTAAGTAGCAGGACTGAGAAACTCCAGACCATTCCAAGGAGCAGCTGCTCTTTGCTACCCTATATTAGGGCAGGGGCCAGGGAGGGTGCAAGGGTGAGACACCAACATTTCCAAACAGGCAAGCTTTCATGCAAGACATAAATGATAAATCCATATATTCCCTCTCAGAAGTATTCTCTTTTTCCTCTCAAAGATAATCCAGAAAGTTTAAACAATGTACTAATGCTGAGAGCTGCACTCTTCTCTGGCCAACCTTTTTGACTCGTGTGGAGCCTGTGATCTCAGTTCCCTCACTCTCTGCCGGGTCCCAGATCAGCTGTCCCAAGCCAAGGCTTCCCCTGGCTGTCACTGATTGCACAGTGCTGCCACATGAAGCTTTTCTGGCAGCCAGCTAGCTGAGTCACTCACTGATAAGCTGACCATGTAGCTTCTCATGTGTAGAGCTCTCATGGTGTGAAAGGCGATGTTACCGAAAACATCAGTCCAACACAAACATTATGTGAGCGACACGAAGCACAGAAGTGTTTTTGCTACCTGTCACTGGACTCTTTGCTTACTTTGGGGTATCGTAAGTTTAACTGCTTCACATAATCACAGCTCAAACAGATACCTGAGAACAAGAAAACTGTCTCTTTTCACCAAAAGGTTTAAGGCTGCTTGTCTTGCCTGCCTTAAGTGATCTATTAAAAAAAATCATAATTGACTCTTATTGTTGCTTTAATGTTTTACAGGCAGTGCTTCCCACAGCCTCCCAACACAAATAGTGTATCTTGATATGGCTTTGTCTGAAGAAGAGGTGTGCTACACATCCCACTGAACTAATCATCAATTCTGAGTCTGCTTACAATATCAGGGGAAGGGACTGGGCTGTCCAAGGTCAACCTTTTTGATTTTTCTTGCACCTGAATGCTAAATGCATGCATGCAGCCATGAGAGGCAGTGCAGCATCTCTGCTTCCAAATGTCTCTCCCCACAGATGTGAGGCTCCACTGCTTCTCAGCTGCCCCAACTCTTCACTTCTCCAGTGGGGAAGGGGGAAAATTCATTTGCCCTTCAGGATCCTGCGTGCTACTGGTCAGTCCCATTAGGGTAAACCAGCTCATGTCTGGTACAGCCTGCATTTTGGTGTCCTAACCGTGATCAGACGTGGACAGACGAGGCACAGTTACATGGAAGTGCAAGCACTATCCCTCCTGTCCAGAATGAAGGTCAAGACAGGCTGTGTAGCTCACCAGACATCATGAAGGGGGTTTGTCTGCACTGCCAAATGGATGCTAGTGCTGAGATGCCTGCTTTGTCAACAGCAAGAGGTAGTTGATCTAAAATGTTTATCATTGCCTGTGCTTCCTAGTTCAGGTCTGGACAACGTGTTTGTATCACCGAGGTGCTGAGAGAAAGCTATTGAGCTGGACTCTTTACAGAGCTTATCAGCTGGGAATGGCAGGCCTGCCAGCACAGCCATATGGCTGCTGAGATGACTGGGCTCAGCTCTGCCAGTACCTTACACGCCTGCACTGAGGTTTGTATGGGCAGAGCTGGTGGGTTTTGCCTGCCTCTTCCAGTACAAGAAAGGAGAGCAGATCGTGGCTGTGAAGTCAGCATGGCTCCCAGGTACCACCCAAGCACTCAGCAAAGGATCTCTTTCCCTTATTACAACCAGAAAGGAAATTCAGCAGTGGTACACCACCACTTTCCTCTGTGTCCAAAACTCTTCAGCAGACCCACTTGGCCTACACTCCAGAACAGAGAATTAAAAACAGACAGGGGAATAAAAGTGCCCTAGGACCACTGTAAATCTTTACTTCATGGAAAATCTTATCTTGCACATGAATATGAGCTGTGAGTAAATTTAATGTGTGGATTAAGTACTGTATAGTCTCCCTCATGGTAGGCTTCTCAGCCTAAAAAGAACAAAAGAATAATAATGAGTGTTGTGTTTGGATAGGATTGCAAACAGCTGTAATTTACAGCTGGACGTTCTCCATTGCAAATGTATCCAGCAAGCAAGTGCTTCTGGGTTAGTGGAACAGACTGCAAAAAAAATTAGCTTTTAACTTCAGCCTTAAGGTCAGAGTTCTGGAACCATGGGAGTCAATAATAAAATCTATTTAACTCAGTGGGATTAAGCAAGTTTAAGACCTGGCTTAACCACACTGCTTACTGTTAAATAATAACAGAACATGCTGGATATTTTAGTTACATGCATTTTTCTTCACTTGAAAGCTATTCAGGCAGTAGATATAGGAGACAATTGAAAATATGTCAGCTCTATACCATTAAGGTATATGAGTTAAGTTCTTGCTCTTCTCTGTCCCAGAAAGTGAGTCATCTGTATAGTTTGACCACTTTACTGAAAAGCACAATAAAATTAAAACCAAGCTGTGCTGAATAAACACTGAGGGCTTTTCATGAGAGAATGAAAAGCTAATGGGGCCAGTGCATCTTTGCTGACAAAATAGTCAGTGCATGTGCAGAGCAACCTGTCTTCTGGAAGCAGAAAAGCTGTTTTCAGTCAAGCTTCTGGGTCACTAATCTTTGTGTTTGCACATAAATCTGCCAGGGGTTACTGTGTCATTCTGAAAACAAGACTGAGTGTGATACACTACAGAAATCAATGGCTATGTTTAAAAACTCTCTCTTTTATGTTTGTTTATATTTTTTTTTCTCATCTTTTAGTTTAGCTAACTGTTACCTCTTTAATAGAACTTGAAAACAAGAGCTGCAAGAGGAACTTCTGGAGAATATTTAAAAAAAAAGCTTTATAGTAAGCTGCCATCTCCCTTGTTGCTGGGAAGTGCTGGTGTGTGGCTGGAGCTCTAAGTCGCTACTGGGACACAACTAATGAGCAGCAGTATCACAGACATCCTTGCTCTAGCCAAGAAGAGACAGAAACTGCTGTCACAGTGGGGGATTTTGGCCCCCTGCCCTCCCATTTGCTCACTGCAGTGAGGTCATGGGTGGCAGGGAGGCAAACCCCCAGGGTGCACCCCCAGCCCTCCCAGCACCCCTCCAGAGCGGGGAGAAGGAGGGTACTCTGGCAGCCAAATTTTTGCACAGCAGGTTGGAAAAGCTGTAGTAGCTGATCATGTTTTTAAGGGCAGATAGGGAAATATTTGATCATAAATCCTAAATCTGAGGCATGATGGTTATTAATACTGAGGCCCTTCTGCTGTGTGGATGAAGGCATCCTGCACCCAGCTATCTCGCCACCTTTGATGAGGCAGGGAACATCTATTCATCACCACCACTTTTCTTTCCAGGGAGACAGAAATCAAACTGCAGGATTTGGGGTTTGTTAACTACCTCCAGGGCCACTCCTGCAGGAATGTTCCACATGCAGCCTGGGGGAGAATGCTGTGAAAAAAATCCCCATGTTTCCTTTGGTCACGGTATTGTCCGCACCAAGTGCAAAATCTCTTTTGCCTCGGCAGTGAGCCTGCACACCTCCAGGGAGAGGGGCATAATGTTGAGTCCAACTCCACTTTTTTTTTGCATTCATTCCAGTTACAGCAAATACTTCTAAGCCCTCTAACTGTGCCAGCAATTTCACCCACATCCCATACATTTTACTCAGGATTTTTTTTTCCTTAAAGCGGGCAAAAAATTCTAAACAAAATGGTGTTTGTAAACTTGGGGAGGGAAGGTCAATAATTTTGGCGGTCTACCCTCCGAGTAGAGAGAAATGTTATTCATCCATGCACAACATATAATTCAGCCTAAGTGACAGGCTCTGCTCTAGAGAAATCCTGGCCTGAGCTGGCTTCCAGAGTCAATTACCACTTATTCCCAGGGAGGCGGGGGGCTGGGGGCCAGACAGAGCAGAGGGGGCTGCCAACAAGACATGGGGAAATTTACTCTGTGTCAGCCTGCATGACACAGTACCTCATTTGTGGAAAAATGTAAATCTGCTAGTTCTTTTTCACAGGCACTAAAATGTACAGTGTCTCCTCCCCCTTTCCTACCCGCTTTCCCAAAACTGGAAAAGAAATCAGGACCGTCTTAGAAAGGTACCCTATATTTCAATCAATCCTCTTTCATAAAAGTCATTTAAGGTAAATACCTGTGCAGACCTACAGCCCAACTATAACATTTACTATGGCCCAGATCCTGAATTCCTCACTCAGGCAAATTTCCCATTGAAGTTAATGGATTTTTTTGCTTGAAAAAGAGCTGAGTAAAGCCTGAACACTAAGGATTTGGTCCCCTGCTTATCTGCCTGGAGCACTGCTGCAGTTCCAGAAGAAGTGAAAAAATTAATTAAATTCCTCCAAAATATCAATCTCTTAAAACTTAAGGGGTAAAAAAGGGCATTGTTTTTGTGCATAAAACATTCAGAGAATCTCATCAAATGAAGAGTAATTCCCAGGGAAAGGATTTGGAAAAAGTCAAAAGAGAACATCTCGGAATAAATGAAGTACTTATTGCTGAGAAATGAGCTCAGATATATCTCAGCAAACTCTAAAGCTCAGAATTTACTGCATCATTCATGCCTTCTCCAGTAAGTTTCTTATCTCTCGTTTGGTATCACAACAAGGGATTCTGCATACTCTGTATGAAATACAACAAGACTGTGATTTTTGCAGTAATAAACTCTACACATGCATGACAAATCCAAGCATGCAAAATGTTTAACATCCCAGTTCACAGATACTTTGGGGACAAAATCCGATTATGAGTTATATGCCACAATAAATAGGGCTCAACGTTTCATAAAGCAATTTATAGTTCATAAAAATGACAAAATGTACCTGTCAGATAGAATGCGGAGAGCAGATCTCTGTGCTGCCTGCTGGAAGAAAGGGCAGAGATGTTTATTTTATATTCTGACTTGAAAATTACGAGCATAATCAACACTTTAAAAAATGCGTTACACACATTTTTGTCACATGTCCAAAATGTTAAAGTATGAGCAAAGTAGCAGAGAGTCTATAGTCAAATGGACATTCCAGCCTAGTAAATGTAAGAACACTTTGTTTAAAATGCCAAAACCCAGAAGATTGTCAAAGCACTGCATGGTATTTGAGGTCTGAACTACTCTATTTAGACAATTTTTGTCTGTAGGTCCCTGAAAACTCGCCAGGGCTCAGTTTTCTGCTTTCCCCTCTCCCCCCTTCCTCACTCCCACTCCTTCTCCTTTACCATTAGTCTCCTCCCATTCTTCCACAGAAACAAACATCATATATTTGGTTCCTCTTTTATGAAATTATAAATTTTGCAAAGCTTGCCAGAGCTGCTGCAAACTTTTCATGAACACTGCCATGTTCATCTTCTGGCAACATTTGCCTACACAGTACAGGATTGACGTTTTGCTGGTTTGCTCTGCAGTTTTTGCCTAGTACAACTCTTTGGATGGAGTGGGGACACATGGTTCTTGTTCTTGTGTTAACCTCCAGGTCTGGGAATAGAAATTGTAGCCTCTCAAGTTTAATAGGACTACAAAGCCTATCCCTGAGCTAGTTTGACACTTTACTAATATTATTTTTCCCCCTCCTTCAATCACTTCAAGCGGTGATTCATGGCTTTGGCACAGTAACCAGCTGCTAAGCAAAGATGAAATCCATAATGTTTTGAAAATCTGCCTTAAAGACTCCATTCCACTTGGACATGCCCAGAGTGTCTTATCCTCAGCTGCACCTGTCCAGGCTGTGCCTTGACAGAGAAGAGACACAGCACAGAGGAGACACAGAGCTAAGAAGTACAGACAATCAAGGGGCAGGGAAATAAAAGTTTTTATCATTGCAGTTACCAGTAAATACATTTTGAAACTGTTCTTCCTGTCTCATCAACCTGCTGGGGGCCGCATCCCTATTTCCAAACAAGTTAGATGACTTACAGGTATCCTGCTCAGCACCAGAGAGTATGCACGTAACCTTCTGTCTTGGCAAAAATGCTGCTGACAAATTACAAAGTAAAACTTGAGAAAACCTGACTTGTGGCTGTAGTTACATTGTATTTCACAGAAAGGTGTAAAAAGATTCCCTGAATGGATCTTTGAAGATCTGACAGGAGTGGGAAGTTTCCACTTGGTTCTGGAAGCAGGATTTCTGCTCTTGGGACTTTCTGGAATAACTTGTGCCTGCTGGGTTTCTGGGGAGATGTAGTTTGATGTGTATGACCCACCAGACTGTCAGAAGATCATGGCATGGCTCACAGGAGGGTTTTTCCTTAGTGTTGACTTTCTCCAGTGGGCACAGAACCTGTGGGAAGGGCTTGGAAGGTCCCAGCAGCTCAGTGGGAGTTTTCCCATGGTATGAACACATCGTTTTTAGTGTTAGGAAAATAACATGGCAAGTCTGGTATTTTTCACTGTTTCCAGGAGGTCATACTATTTCCATGCTCTTTGTGTCCAAAACTATCCATGCCACTGGCTACAGGCTTTAAAGAGTGCTGCCACTCTCCAGTCCCATGGGCTGGCATAATTTTTCCTCTCTCCTCTGCAAGGGGTTTGTTAGGACAACATTCTTGCAAGTTCAAATTCAGAGGATACCCAAAACTTAGTTTTAAGAATGACTTATGGCTTAAACTCTTTTTAAACACGTAGGGCCCATACAAGCTCCTCTGCTCCCATACCTGATCACTCCCACTAGCAGGAGGCTATGACCATTTTGAATTGAAGCTGCCTAGCTTCAATGCCTGCACTACATTGCATCTTTGTCTGTGAAACTCATGAGCTTCTCTCACTATCTGAGCCATTTTCCATGGCCAAGTTGTGTAGACAGCATTCAGATCACCTCTTCTTTTCCTCCCCACATTAGCCAGGGGCAGTCTTGCCGTCTCACACAGCCACGATGTGGCAGTGCTGTTCGAAACACTTCCATGTTTCTCACTCTTGGCTCAGGCTACCACAGGTGCTCGTGTGGTTGTGCAGTACAACAGGTTGGAAAACTGATCCAGTCAAAAAATAACAATTTTCCTTAGGTTTTTTTTTGTTGTTGTTGTTTTGTTTTTTCTCTCCTGATTTCCCCTATGTTATTTCTAACCTAGATCCCTTTTCTGAGCTGCTTCCCAGGGAGAGGGTGTCACATCACAGGGTGCAGTGTGAGAATCTGAACGGCACTGCGGGAGTAGTGGAGACCTTTGCTGCTGACATAAGATCATGTCCACCAGCAAGGTCACTTCCACCTGACATTGTTTCCACTCCCTTCTGGAGCTGCAGAGTCATCCTGGAGAAAGGTACATGGTTGCTGTGGTAGCCAGAAGGCGTTGAAGGAGACAGGCTGCTCTGCAGCCACAGGCCTCACGGATATTTAAGAGACCGCAAGAAAGCAAACATGAACTTTGAGGATGCTAAAAGCCCCAAATATGGTAAGTGGGGTTCATATCACTGTTGTGTTTCCCTAAAAGGGCTGGATAATTTCTCTTCCAGGCTTGAGGAAAGCTGCCCTCAGGAGGGAAGAGGAGAGATCCCTTGTCTTGACCCATATGGTGTGCTAACTGAGCCAGGAGACTCTGTGTGAACTGCAGCCTCAAGTGCCAGTCTTCAGGTTCCATCTTGATGCATTCAGTTGCTGAAAGCTTTGAAAAGGTGATCACTTCTGGACACGAAAATGGGTTCAGATGACAGGCAGGGACACAGAAAGAAATGTACAAGTGGGTTTCAGTGAGATCATTCTACTTTTTCAATTACCCTCTCATTTTAAGTCCTTTAATAAACATCTTTCTTCACTGAGGTGCAATGCAGATTGGATGGGGCACCTCAGTCTTCATCTGGTGGTCACACATTCTCTAAATGAGACTATTGATTTCTTTCTTACACAGGCTGGAAATACAACTGTGTTGGACTGCATATTTGTGTGACCCCCTGAGTTGGTAATGGCCCCATTTCTAAATGATGGGGGAATAAGATCCAGTTACAAGTTTATTCTTCCTCCCTGGAGAAAAAGATCTATTGCCTGCAATGAAAGGCAGTTAGCAACTATCCAGCAATTTGAATTCTAGCCTATATTGCTCCCCTCTCCTGTAGAAAGTGAGCTGTTGTAATTAAAGGTAGTTAGCAGTTCCCTAGCAAGTATAAATACTTGCAGACACTAATTACAATCTGCTCTCCTGTTCCCCCCTTGCCACAGGACTGGGCTGCTCAATTTAGGGGTAATATCTGCCCTCACTTCTTGCTAACAGTTTGTGAACCCATTCAAACTCATTCAGGAATCCCCATGGAGGGTTATGACCCATAGTTTGAGGAACTCACAGCTATAGAAACAGTTTTTTTGTGATTTATTATGTTTCTGATATATTGGTATTATCTATCTAACAATGTAAGCAAAGGGGTGGTACTTAGTATAATATAATGCCTGCATGACTATTTTTTTAATAGCTACATTTTGATTGTGCTATTTAATTTGCATTTTATTTTACATCGTTAACAACTTTACTGAGGCCAACTCATCATCCATCAAGAAATCTGAGAATATGTTCTACAGTCTTTATTATTCCTGGAAGTAAGTTACTATGCTGGTTATAGAAATTTGGGATAAGAAATAATTTTGATATTGCTGACAGAATTTAAATATCTACAAGACTTAGCACTAAAAAGGGCTTTATGGGAAGCTTAATATTCTCTTGATAAGTGGTAGAATGTGTTCACTAGCAAGGAACATAATCCTGAATTTTCAGTTCTTGGAATCAGTGGGGTTACTAAATGGAGGAAGATTCTCCTCAATATGAACATGGATATTGGAGGCCAACTCACCACACAGTAACTTAAATGCTGAGTAGGAAACAGGGAAGGGAAAAGACCAATCACTCAGGTGTTTCAGGTAGTTTAGCTAGAGAAACTAGCCATAGTAAATGAATATGAATTGTGCTGTTTCACTACATCAAGAATTGCAAATTACAGGACAGTGGCTGGTTCGACTTCTTTGATCCCCATCTGAGTTGGTTCGGATAGAGTTAGGGCAGAGTTTCATTGGTCTGTCTGTAGGCTATTAATCATTCATGGAAGATTCTAGCTGTACTCCAAGACTACTGGGACAAAACAAGTTTTCAACCAGCAGTAATCATGGTCAGGTTCTCAATCTCCAGAGATTTCATCTCCTTTCTGTATCCTTTATTGCAGTGAGCCAGAGCTTGGGAGCATATTCAGGTTTCAGTGTGTGTTAAATGAGCTACCAAAATTAGCTTGAAGTGTGACAAGTTGCAATCTGTTGTTGAAGGGAAATCAGAGAGGAAATTAAATACTTTTATTGTAATTGGGACTGAGCAGTGAGCTAGGTCATTGTAATTGGGTCTGAGCAGTGTGCAGAACAGGTTGAATACAGCTATTGAGATGGAGATACAGGAGTGTTAAAAGTGTTCCCCAGAAATCCCTCTTTTTTTAATTTTCTGCAAAAGGATTGCTTCATAAACTGCTGGGCTCACAGGCATTTTTGGATAAGAAACAAATGAAAACTACTGAAGTATGTTCTGTTGGGCTTGGAAGACTGTCGTGGAGGCACTGCGAGCTGACTGTAGATGCATTTTCCTATACCTCACCCACAGCAGCCTTTGGCAAATAAAAGCCAATAAATTGGCTGTTGGCAGATTCAGACATTTTGCTTTCCATCTTGCCTGTCCCATGGATTAACTGCTGTTTTTGTGAGAGAGCTCAGTTACAGTGACTGTAGGTAGTTACATGAGCTGCACCAGAGATTTCCCTGAGATGGCACAGGTGTACACGTGGTGAGAATTTGAACCATTTCTTTGGTGACAGCGAAGCAATACATGCTGCCTGTGCATGAGTAAATTGCACAGCTTCCATACCATCTTGTTTGTCTTCCTTGGGTGGTAGGTGCTGCCCTGGAACTGTGCAGTTTATGCTCTAAGTCAGCCACTCTCATATTAGCAACCACCCAGAGTGCTGGATGTCACCCTGTATTGGACTGCAGTTAATGAGCTGTAGACACACTTTTTCCAAGCCAGGCTTAAGGAAAGATGTCATTACTATATACTGCCATTTGGGAACCAAACCAGGAAAAACACTTTTATATCTGTCTTCTTTCACATTTCACTCTTCACATATCTTCCATGTTGCTTCTGTTTTCATTTCCAAACATTTTGTTGTTTTTTAGCTTAAATGCAATTTATTCTTAAGCTAGTGAAGCCAGGAAGGATTTTTTGTGATTGCATACTGCAATTTGGGCTATGGGACTCCACAGAGTGGTTTTTTTCCTGCTTCAAACCTGGGTGTTGTTGTGCACCCAGAGCAAAACTTCTGGATAATTCTCTTATTGTGAACACACCTCAGTCCAACCACATGCAGTTTTCCACCCTCCACATTAAGATGAGTTTATAAACACCTTCTTGTGCTAGAAGTTAGACCTGTGCCTGTGACACAGAGCTGCCCTGCAGCCTCCCAGCTCCTCTCCCTGCTCAGGTGTTTATAGGCTGTGATCCAGCCAGCCAGCCAGCCAGCAGCCCTGCTCTAGACAAGCTCAGTTCATCCTGTGGATATCTTTCACTCCAGGTATATTCTCCCAATGTGTTAAGCATCTTTCTCCCATGCCTTGAAACTCTCGCCAGTTTTTGGTGTTCTCCTTGAAGAAGTGCAGAGCTGCTCATCAGGGATGAAAACAGGGGTACTGGAAACCTCTGGCACCCACAGACTTGCTCTGGTCAAATGCCCATGAGTCTCTTGTGGCCACAGGAAGCTGCCCAAGGAGATCGGGTCAGGCAATTTATCATAAATGATTCCTGACATGCCTTCTCTCACTGCATTATTCTGTACTCCTCACTGTTCCTAGGGGCTTTGTTTGAGGATTGCTTTCCAGTGTAAATTTCTGAAGGATTTAAAATCACTTGTAAACTGCAACTTGAGTGTTTCTCTGTAAATTTGCAATATAAATGTATGAATGTGATTTTCACTGTCTGGTTCATATTTATTTAAGATTTACATACTGTAA
Source organism: Chloebia gouldiae (assembly GCA_003676055.1). Taxonomy (NCBI): domain Eukaryota; kingdom Metazoa; phylum Chordata; class Aves; order Passeriformes; family Passeridae; genus Chloebia; species Chloebia gouldiae. The sequence continues at coordinate 27,606,526 of QUSF01000007.1, read as the reverse complement.
GACTTAAAAGGGTCTTCCTTTCTTCCCATTTTGGAGTTGGTTATCATCAGAGCCACATCTTTTAAGAAACTCTAAAACTACTTCTCAATTTCATGATTTCTCTGAGGTCTTTCAACACCTCAGTATTAATTTTTCACCCTGGAGTTTTATTATTATATTCTTGGCGTACATTGTTCTTTCTCCTCTGCTTTGCCCATTAATCCTTATTAATCTTCAGGGGCAACACAGTCTAGTGACTTGAACATGGCACCTGGGAGTGAAAGACCCAAGTGCTAATCCTGGCTTTGCAGCTGACTTGTCGTGTGGCTTCAAACAAGCCACATCTCAGCCACAGTCTCCCTGTCAGTTCTATAGAGATAATAATTCTTGCTTAGCTCTACCTAAACACCTCTCACAGGCATTGTATTAAGTACTTAATACTTGTAAAGTGATTTGGATCTCCAAATTGCTGTATAATCAGCATGGGTATTAACTATACAGAGAATTTTATAAATCTGTAAATGTTGAATCTTCTGTCCTGCATCTGCTCAGATTCTTCCTGCAGTCTGGCCCCAAAAACCATGCAAGGGTTCAACACAGATGAGCTAACTTTAATCTTCTTCAGTGGAGATGAGCAGAAGAAAAATCCTTGTTATTTTACATTAATAAATGGTTAATTTCCAGTGCCACTGCTAGGAAGGTCTGTCATTGCAAAGTCACCTTGGAAAACCCCCTCTGTCTCAACAGAAGTAGTCTCCTTATCTAGGAAAAAGTAACTTGGTTGAAGTGCTGCTTGCACTTAGGCTATTGCAGACAAGAATTGTCAGTGTTGTGCCACAGGCTTTAAAAGACTTATTGGGAAGTCTTAAAGCTCAGAAATTAAAGTAGATTTTTTTTGAGAAGTCTATATATGTGAAAATAGGGGAAAGACAAGCCTAAATTCCCCAAATAGTGGTAACACTTCCCAGGGATGTGCTATGTCAATCAACTGTGATGCATTTGCTACTACCCAACTATCTGCTTGGATTGTGCAAGTAAATAAAAAAGAAGACAGGGGTAACATCCTAGGCTGATTGAAACCAGTGGTTAAACTCTCACTGACTTCAGAGGAGGCAGTTTTCATCCTAGGTGCAGGAGAAATTGTAGCAATGGTTCCTCGGTCTCTTTTTCTTAAATGGTAGTTTTGATAGATAAGTTTCTGAATCTTTTTACTTATTTTTCATCATGTTCTAATATAGCTTCTACTCCCTTTATAATGTCTTTCTTCCCACTATTTATTTTCTTCATTAATTTTTTCCCCTTAATCCCTTTCCCCTTTTGTGTTCACTTTGTTTTCTGACATGCTCTCAGCTGCCTCTCTCTATTTCTGTGGTGTCCCACCCCTGTGCACCACATCTCCTTCACACAGCTCCTCGCGCTGACATCAGCCCTGCCCGGGCTCAGTGGCCAAGGGGAGAGAAGTGAGCTTGACCTCCTGCCTTGCAGGGAGCAACAGGCAGCTCCTAGGGGGGCTGTGAGATTGTGTTTGTGTGCATGCCTGAGTGTGTGCACACCTTGAGAGACACAGCTTTTAATAGCTGTGATGTTACAACAGCACTGATTATTTGTGACTGCTGGTTATTTAACCATTCTCTTGCAAGCATGCTGGAATGCATTTGCCTGAAGGCAAACAGAGCTTGGTGGCCAGGCTTGAGCAGAACCAAGACTCAGGCACAATGTCGGGCTGCAGCAAGGGCTCTCTGCAGCAGGAGGAAAAGTGCACAGCCTGGAAGGCTTGTGAGAGACAAGGACAAGCAAAATCCAGCCTGGAAATGTTGGAGCTAATCCTTTCTTATGCCTCAAGTTAGCCAATACTGCTGAATTGATTGCAGTAGGATACATTCCCACGCCAGTCAAAACAGATGTTCATACAGTAATTCTACTTCACAAGGGGAGAAAAGTTCTAATAAAATATTTCAAGAAGATGGGGTTAAGTATATTACATCAGACAGAGAAAGAAATCTTGGAAAAAAAGTGATATGAGTGGAAAAGGGCAGGCTTTGGAGATTTACCAAGTTAAAACTTAGCTTAGTCACAGCATCCACATGAAGAGACAAGGAAGATGCCCTTACACTTCACAGTTAATTTCCTGTCTGTTTTGGAGTTTTGCTACTGAGGAGCATGCAGATCAAAGTGCCATGCTCAAATGTCCCCAAATTTTGTGCATGTCCAAGATCCAAGCAGGTCTCTAATTTTTTTCACTGTCACTTATAGTTGTGGCATTCAAATTTAGAGCTTGATCCTGCCTGCCAGCCATAGAATCTGATTTTGTAAGATAGGCAGTGATGTGAGCCAAGTTGGCAGGACAAGACTGAGCTCTTATTTTGTTTCATCTGACAGTTTCAGTGAGGCAATCTTGGTCTTCTTGTCATGCCTTGTGGAAGTGCAAATTTAGATGTCATGGAGATTTTAAAATCAGAGCTGGCAAACCACAAAAAAACCTTGGCTCAGCTGGCTTAAATCTTACTCTGGATTCTAGTTAAGTTGGATACCAAAAGAATTGCTTCTCTAATACACAGGAAATAATGGACTTACCCAAGTTAAGTAAGGCTGTTACGGCACTTATTCCTCCAGTCTAAAAGCACACTCACATTATAGTGACAGGGGGCTGAACAGAGCATTTGGATTAAGTAAAAAAAAAAAAACTACCTGAGGTTGCATCCATTCCTTTACCCTTTAATTTTTTCCACTTTTGCTTATCTCTGATTTGTGCAGTTTTGGTTGCAGTCAGACTCGTGTGTAGCCAGACTTCATCAAATAAATTTTCTGTGCTCAGTGGAGTGGAAAACTTCTCATCAGAAAGATATTTTCCTCCAAGTTTATCAAGGCATTTTTTTGAGAGAAATTCATTTGCAGAAATGATGCAGGTTCTGTGCTTTTTCTCTAAACCTGAGTGTTCTCATCTTCTTTTTCACTCATTTTCCTTTCTGATCAAGCATCAAGTATTGCACTGATGAAGAGGTGAATAAAAGGGAATAAAGCACTAAAGTGACACAATGTGGTTAAAATATTTGGACATGGCATATGTGAAAGCAATTAGCACTGTCTAAAAATGGTTCTAATAATGAACAGGGCTATGCAATGTTGTGTTGCAATTTGCCCAATAAAACTCCTCTCTAGATATTCCTGCCTTGGTGCTCTGCTCAGTTAATCTTTGACTCTGGAAAGTGCTCTCCTAACAGGCTTACAGAAAGAAAGCTTCACTCCTTTATCCATTTGTTTCAGAATTCATTACAGACAGCTTCAAATTAGCTGAAATACTACATTTCATATGCAGAAGTACTGTTTATAATGACTCTACTAAAAATCATTCCTTCTGGGTGACTAGATGTGTGACTGTTCATTTCAGGATGATACTCCTTTTTTTGTTGATTGTCACTCCATATCCAGAAGTGAAAGGGAAAAGTTCCACACCAATTGCCATCGAGCACATAGATGGACTTTTGTCCTGTTGCAATGTTGTGACAGATTTGGCTTGTCCTAAATGCCTGTGCTGCTGAGAGTTCTACCAGAAAGATTCATTTCCAGCAATGCCCTGGTAACCCTCAACGCATACAGGATGGGAACAAAACGTAGGCATGTGTGTTCCCACGGGAGCTACAAGTGTAACTCCAATCAGCATCAGTTTTTATGGCTTGACCATGACCAGGGTGATGCTGAAGCAAGGACAAGTCCCCAGGGCCAGCAGCCCACCCCAACTGTCCCTGGGCTGCCATGGGTGGGAGGCAACCCCAAGATGCCCAGGAAGGCGCCAGGCTGGGTGGGCTTCCATCACCCTATGGGGCTTGAGTGGCGAGCCAGATCAGGCTGACAAGACTTTTATTTTACTGTGCTAAAGCTGTGAACTTTCTGAGGCTGCTCTTCCCCTGAGGTCTCCTGTGAAATGACAAGGCTTTCTGTTTGTCTTGGCTTGCCTGCAGAGAGGCACCACTCACACCCTGCAGGGCCAGTCTGTCCTTGTCCCCTCTTGAGGAAGGTGGCCACTTGAAGGCAAATGCTGCCTGATCTCTTCCTTCAGTGCAGGACACATGAGCAAAATGAAGGAACTTGAGAGGATTGATTGCTGCCTCCCTGTGCACTCTGAGAGGGGGGCATCTTAAGCCCCTGCAGTTACCTGCAGCCACAGGAGAGTAGCCATACTATTTTTTTTCTTTGAAAAGAAAAATCTTGTGTCTTCCCTTTCGAGATCAGCCGGGGCTACAGTGCAGAGCCATGTCCCTGGGAGTGTGTTCTGATTGCTTCTTCAACTTCTGTTTATACAATTTTACAAAATTTTGGCAGGAATCAAGAGCACATACCAGGGTGTTGGCTTTTATGAATCTCATGGGATGTGAAAGTCAAGCTGACTCGATGAACTTTGGTTACATATTCCAGACAAGTACAATGACTCTATTTATTCAGACTTGGCAGCCAGAATGCAGATTGACTCTGTGGGTAATAAATTTTCACAGCCACAAAACTTCAGCGTCAACCAATCTGATCCTGTGCAAAAAAAAATGCATATGAGGAAGCAGACTTGGGTTGCAAAAATATGTTAGATTATTATTCCATGTATGCGTACCAGTCAGTTAATTTATTTGGCTATTGATTGACACGAATTGCACAAATGATGCCAGGGATCTTTCTCCCCTTAAAGGAATTATTTTCTATTACAAAATGTTCATGTTGTAAAAGGACAAGTGAGGGGGGAAAAAGAGAATTGTTCACATTACAATTGACAATCTCCTTTTAATATTTCACCCAAGACTGATTTAAGTTATCCAGTGACCTCTACGGAGAAGAGCAGGGTATTATAATGGGGACTGTTTCATGTGCTATGCCACACTTCAAAGAACCAAAAGGCAATAACCACTACAATTCGCTAGTCTGAACAATCTTAAGTACAATTTTGACATCTTCATGCTACAAAGCTTCAGATGCTTTCTGGGAGAGATGATGATGAAATTATTACTCTATGTGTTATAAATCAGAATGAATTGGCTCTTTAACTTGCAGATTTATGTTAACTACCTTGGTATCTGCTAATTGCATGCTCTTCAGATATTGATTGAGGATTAAAAAGTATATTTTCTTCAATCTGTGTGGTGTAAAATATGCCATCAGGAAATTTTCTCTTTGCATATTAGATCCTATGATCACTGCCTGTAAAATTGAAACGATCAGTTTAAATGGATAAACTATGCTCATTAAAGAGGAAAAATACATTTATGTAATTAAAATTATGAGACTAATATGTGTGGATAATATAATTACTGTGGGTGCACATGTACTCAGCTGAAAGCCAGCCTCTTTGGCTTCTCATGGGTCTGTGAATCTCACTACCTTAATTGCTGGTGTTGAGGGAAGGGTTGGGAATGCTTTGCCCACTGCAGTCTCAAAGCTTTTAATCATGCCTCAGTCTTGCATTCGGCCTTCCTCATCCATGGCTCACATTCCTTGGTTTAGTCACAGCCGTGGGTGCACAGAAGCACCTGTCCCCCTTTGCACAACTTCAGACACTTCCCATTCACCACTTGGCAATTTCAGACTTAAACGCAAAATCTCCTCCAAAGTTTTCAGTTTTTCCTCTAAACTTCCCCATTTAGAAATCAGCAAAATTAAAATCTTGCCAGCTTGTGTATAGCTCACCTTCAGCTCTTTGAGACACTGGACTACCTGAATGAGTCTAACTGCTGAAAGGTTAATTTATAACATGAGGAATATCTGGGAATCTCTCATGTACTGTTCCTATCTATTAATCTCTGAACTTTTTTCTTTCCTGTTTTTGAGCCCAGGAGATATGAGATTAAAGATCATCTGAGTTAGGAAGTAAAAGGAAACGAGTTCTGCTGACATTTAAACACAGGTCCATCTGAGCAGTTATTGGAAGAGAGAGTCTGTGTTACTCTTTTTTGTGTCTATTTCCTGCAAGGTAGATGGAAAAGTAGTGTTTTGTTTTTTTTTCAGCAGGTATATTTATTTAGGATTGTTCATGAAACAAACCTAGGGGTCTCAGCTAAGGCTCTACAAAGCATTTCATACAGCAGGAGCCAGCCTATGCCGCTGGGAGATTTTTGTCTGCAGAGCCAAGTTAGGAAAAAAATTGTGATGAGGAAAGGGGATCAAATAAATAAGTAATTTCCAAAGTCTGTTCATGCTAGGCCCTGTGATGATTAGAAGTGAGTCATGGGATCTCAGTCCTGCTCTTTGCTGCGTGGGTGGTGAGCTCTGTCCCGGCTCTGCAGAGCTTGCTGGAGCACCAGGGTGAAGGACCCAGCCTGTATCAGCTGCATCTTGGAGCCCTGGTGACTGAGCAGACACCTGGCACAGCCCATGAACACACAGAAGATGTTAATAATTACAAGCCAGTGCTAAACCAGAGGTCCATGTGTGTCTGCCCAATTGGCAGGACTTTTCCACAATCCCTTCTCTGCCTAAACTACTTATGTTCTTTATGCACAATAAACACTTTCACATGTCCTTTTCTGCTTGCTATAAAGCAAGTCAGAATTTTTTCTCTCTGCGTCTCCCAGCCTGTTTCACTCTAACATCCATTACTCAGGATTCTGTCCCCCTGCCTGAAGGACATCTCTCCTGGCCAGCAGCTCGTGCCTCCCCTATCACCAAGCCCCTGGCTGCAACATCATGGCACCTTGGTCTGCTTTTGTTCCTCTTCAGACATCCCTTCCATCCCTCTCTTTACTTTGTCCTATGCTGTCTGTGAGCTGTATTTTAATCTATCTAGACAAGCAGGAAGAGTAATTAAATGTGAAGTGTTTCAGGATGAAATATGTTAAACAGAAAGAAATTGAATAAATATGTAAATAATAGAATCTATGTGCTGAATCTTAACACCAAGAAGCTCTGCTCAAAATAGATAAAACAATGGTTTAGTATAAATATTAAAAAGTTTTGATTTACCTGTTGTTTAGAATATATTGTAAAATAGAGACATCTAATAAAAAGAGTTAAAGAAAATCATGCCTATCCTATTAACCTAGAATTATTTGTCTAAGTTCCTGAATTTCAAAAGTCTAGATATCCATCCAGCATACCCATCTAGGTACTCCAGTTACCCATGACTGAAATAATCATATTTGAAGCTCACATGGCTTTGCCCCAGCCAGCAACAGTACCATGCAGCTGCTTTCCCAGTCCCCTTGCCCCAGTGGGATGGGGAGGAGAGGCAGGGGAAAAAATAGTTCATGAGTTGATATAAGAGCCGTTTAACAGTTGAATAAAATAAATAAAATAATAATACTGTAAGAATAAGAATTGCAATGAAAAAGCAGACAACAAAAAGAGAGAAATAAATTCCAAAGAAGGACAAGTGATGCAAAATACAATTGCTCAGCATCCACTGACTGATGCCCATCCCATTCCCAAGGAGTGATTGGCACCTCCCAGCAAACTTCCCCCAGTTTATGTACTGGAAATGATGTTCTGTGGAAGAAAAACCCCTTTGACCAGTTTGGACCAGCTGTCCTGGCCATGGGCTCCCCCAGCTTTTGGTGCACCTGCTCGCTGGTGGAGCAGGAGACACAGAAAAGTCCTTGACTCGGGGTAAGATCAGCAACAACTGAGACATCAGGGACTTATCAATGCTGTTCTCACACTGAATCAAATCACAACACTACCAGCTACTAGGAAGAAAACTGACTCTATCCCAGCCAAAACCAGGACAGAAAACCGCATTATATCTGTAAGATGCAACCAGGAGTAGAATTACCCTCAAATACTCTGGTGAAGGCATGGGTCGTGCATTTTAAGGAAAGAAGGAAGGGAAGGGGGTCTTAGCCTCTTATTCCCAACCAAATCATCCAAGCCAGGATACTGAGAATGAGAGAACACAGCGTAGCACTGCTTGGCAACAAGGCACTCAGCTGGTCATGGGAAAGTCAAGCTCCAGCCCTATTCTACTGAGTCATTAACTATTTAGACAAAACACTACAATATTTTAAGGAAAAACTGAGAGATAGTCCTACAGCCCACAAAACCCAGCTCCCCTGACACATGGAAAACATTGGATGGTGCATTTGCTGCCAATCAGGTAGTTTAGGGTGTTTAAAACACAGTTGCTGTAATCACTGTGTTATGGAGTGAATCAAATGCACAGCCAAGGCTTTTTCTCAGTTTTCTTTAGTTTTCTTAGCAGGCATGGGCCATGCAGAGTCAGGACCAAAAATGTTCAGAGGAGAGGCCAGGGCTGGGGGGATGCCGGAGGCAGGTAAGAGATAAGCAGCCCAGCAGCTAATCCCCAGGGCCAGCTCATGATTGCAAAGTTGGCCTGAACCCTTAATCCAGAATTCCTGTTTCTCCCCTCCTCGGCCACTCTTTAAAACAAAACAAATTCAAATCAGAAGGAAGCTGATACAAAAACCTTCTGGGTTGCATCAAGGTAATAAATCAAGAGCACTGCAGCCTGCTCCCTACCAATCCAGCAGTTAGCACACGCAGGCTGGCTCTGAGCAGCAACATCTGTTACTCTAGTTACAGTACTGCCATGTATTTTGATAACCTTTCTGCATATTTAGAAAAAGTATTAGCAAAATATTTGCAGTAGCTCAGTCTCAACATGAAAAATGCTTCAAGTGACACGTTACTTGTCTGGTTCTTACCTGGTCATTCTCCTCTTCATCACTGCTTAACTTGAGGTCATCTTCTAGCATTCTGGAAAGCAAGCAGAATGAATTATAACTAATCAAAATGCTATAGATTAGATATTTTCTCAGACTTACTGTAAATATTTAATAATGTAAACAGAAATAAAATATATTTTATCCCAGGAACTTTGTACCTGTGACACTTTATATCTTATCCAGTTGCTATCAGCTAACTTTTTAATTAATTTCCTAATACTGATACCTAAAAGAAAATGTTTCTTAGAGTAATAATGGATTTTGCAAAGATTCTTATTACAATCACTGGCAAACAATTTTATATGCTAAAAAGAATATATTTAATGCTCACAGGTCAGTAGTCTCCCTGAGAGGAAATTTTTTGTCTGTTTGGCTTTGAGCTTACAAAACAGAAGTATATGTTTACACTGGCAAAACTGCAGCACAAAATAAGGTTCCGTGATGTTTCCCAAAGGCCACTTTTATTTTATTGCATGTTTGATGTAAAATTGACATTGACTGAAACAATTAAAATTAAAATATATTTTCTTAGTGCACAAGAGGATCCACAGGATTTCACCATCATGTAAATATAGAAAATAAAGCATCTTTTCTAATAAGGGTTTCATCCCACCTTCCCATATCCTTTCCCCAACTTGATTAAACTGGTTCACAAAGAAAAGGAATCTGGTTTTACCTCCATGCTTTTTTTTTTTTTTACAATATAAGATTAAGTAACCAGAAGTTAAAGGAGTTGAAGACATGCAAAGATTTCCCCCAGTGCTTGAAAAGTCTTAGAGAATAGGACCTATTTTTAAAAAGTGCCTGAGTAATAATAGTAATAATTCAGAAAGTTGCTAATTTTTCTTGCACTCTGGGAAAAAAGAATCTGTAATTTCATCTCGGCTCCAGAAGAAAGCTTGGTGAGCAATTCAAACACATCCTGTGCCGTGGGTGGTCCCCGGAGTGTAAGTATTGCAAGAAGACATATGTAGTAATTTCAAACCACCTCCTTGTACTTGTGCCTAGATCTTCCAGGAGCGTGCCTGAAAAGCATGACTCTTACATGGGCTACATGGTGTGCTGTGTCTGAAAAGAGCACAGAGCCTCACCACGCTCTCCTCAGCTCCTCGCTGTATGCACAGTCCCTGCCTGTTGCTGCTGTCACAGCTGCTTCCCTCTTTCCCCATGGCACCTTCAGGGAACGTAGGTGTATAAGAACAGGACTGGAGATTGGAACAGAAATTCTTGCTAGTTCATCTCTTAAAGATTCTCCTATTGCTTTATTCCCACATTTCCTTCTACTTGTGCCAACATTTCTCCTCTGTAAAATCAACGTATCAAGCTCAGCAGAATCTCTTGTCAATGCAGACACTTTGAATATATAGGACACTCATTGAGTTGGAGGGACTTGACAATCTCCCAGCAGGACTTGCCTATGTTTTATCTCCAAAGTATGTCCACTGTCAGGAAAAAGCTCTCTCTGCCTTCTCCCTTTGATGGTTGTATCAATGCAGGCACTGACCCAGCTAACAAGCCCTGTTGAGAAGTGAGCAAACAGGACACGTGTGATGACACAGGATACAGCTTCTAGGAGATAAACCACGTCACAGAGGCAGAACTTCCTGTAAACACCACAAGATCCACACTGGCCTTGGATTCCGTCACTTACAGGGATCCAAACAATCTTATAATTGCTCATTCTTTTAATTGGATCTGTTCAGGTTATCCCTCATAAAACAGTGCATGAAAATAGAAAGCTCAGATCTGAGATTTGGCATCTATGTGATGAAATCTGCACTGATAGTGATTTAACCAGAAAGTGGTATGCTTGTGTGAAAAGAACTCACAGGGTGTCACCTCTTACTCTTCCTTGAGTGCATGAATTTCTGCTATTGATGGGGTAGCTAAGTACATTTACTTTAGGTTTAGCAGTTTAGTTCTTCTCCTAAATGCAAGCTGAAAAATCAAAAGCACATAATGAAACATTCTAGATACCTCTGTGTGTTTATCAGTATCCTGGATTTTTGAATTAACATATAAAAAGTGTGTTGTGAGCTTGTCATTCGAAGCAACTGGGATATTTAGAAGCCTTCAGGCTGTGTGGCAGTGTGAGACAAGGACTACAATCCAGTACCATCCACACAAAAGGAACAACAAACGGCAGCACTGATCCTTCAAACTCTCCTTGCTTGTACATCTTAGACCATCTTTATTTTCCCTGTCTGCTTTCCATTTCAGAAGTGCTGCTTTCCAAGAAAAGCACTGCCTGCCTGGGGCTCGCGGTCCCTTTTGGAACTATCATCATCCTACAAACATGCTCCTAACACTGGGGATAGGAAAAAGACCATGTCATCATAAAATGCTCACTTGCTTGCCTTTTTTTCCCCTAGAGAGGGATCTGGCTGATACAAGGTTGTATCAGGTTGCCAGTGCACAGGTCTACCTTGTAAAGCAGGAGCTGTGCAGGTATAACCTCCGTGCCTGAAAGTCTTCACTGGCTCCCAGACAGTTTTCACCCTCAGCCCTCATCCACAAAGCCATAGCCAGAGCAGGACACACTGTCACCTGGCTTGGGCAGAGAGGCTCCCTGGCACCAGGGCAGCTCTCACAGCCCTGGCTGAAGCACACCCAGAGTGAAGAGGGAATGCTTATGTTACAGGGATTCCATTTTGCAAGTCTCTTAAGTAAGGTATGTCAATTTTGAGTATGGATGCTTTTGAGGAATGTTTCTCCTAAACAGCTCATTTCCATCATGAAAACAATGGTGGTTGAAAGAAAAATTCCGCAACTGGACAAGCAGACCCCACTTGAAGAGAGTGAGACCAGAAGAGAAGTAAAATACTTTAAGCTCACAAGAGGTATTACATTAAATTGTAATTTATCTCAAAAGCACTTTGACACAGAATGAGCTTTAGTACACCCTTTTAGCAGAGCACTTCAGACCATGTTTAAAACAACCCTTGTTTGGGATGGGATTTCTTTAAATACCCTGGCAAAATTTGTATAAGGATGGGGAAACAAGCATGGACAAGCTCATATGCAAATGCAGCCCCTATACTTTTTTCAGAACATGCAAAATTCAGGCCAGAAAGTGACATCATCCATGGGCTTTCAGATTCTTTAAAATGAACCTGGCTTTGATGTATTCAGGCACTGGTAAAGAGGTAAGTAAATACAACCTTGTAAACAAAAGCCAGCAAAATGAAGTGGTACTCTGAAAAATACACAGCACCACTTAGTGCTTCTGCACTTGAAAAGGGCACATACGGTCAGGAAGTCACTTTGCAGAACCTAATCATACGTTTTAGTGAAATCTCTGTGAGCTTGTGCAGGCAGCAAGGGATGAGCTCAGGCAGGAGTACTCACTGCTCTCTAATTAATGCATTTGTTCCTTTCTCTACAAAGAATGTGACAGGTAGAGACACAATGAAGGGAAAGGAGGATGGGTTTGGGATATTGAGAAATGCCTCAGCAAGCCAGCTGGTTTCATTCTCCAGTAAGCAAGGGGTTGCAGCCTGGGGTGATGTGCCACTCAGTTACAGGGGAAAAGGAGGGGGTGTGCAGGTTTACTTACACGAAGAGAAAAATACAAAGTGGTCTAGAGGGCACTGACATGCAACATCTGCCAGCGGCAATGCGACTGTGTGTCCAAATTTCCTACCCAGATTATTAGAAACCATGACCTGTTTTAATCTGAGGGTTACTCACTGCATTGGTTCAGAAGGCTACTGAGGCTGGGGCAGCCATGTAGTGGACTGCAGAGAGACCTGTGGGACTCTTGCTCATCCCAACATGTCAAGAGGCCAAGAGTTGATCCTGATCAAAATTACAGGGGATTTGGGATAAGAGTTCATCACAGAATGCCAGGGAACCACCTTGCTCAAATGGAATAGTTGAGACTTGCAACTCTGCTGTTTTGCTTGGCTGCCTTTTCTCCTGATCTATCCCCGCAGAAAAGCTAAGTCCCAAACAAGTGTTATCTTCAGCCCCAGCTGAGTGCAGGGAGTAGCAGGAAGACATTGATTCCCCTCTGGGAGCTAACATCCAAGTAGCAACAAGTTTCTAGTGTGAGGGTAGAGTCAGGCCTTATGTCAAAGACTTCTGACAGAGCTGGAAGATTCTCCTCCTGAGAAGAAGGAGCTGCCGGGAAGGAGAGGTCAATGCAGCAGTTTCTGGAGGAGGCTGTCCTCAAGAGCCAGCTGACAATCTGTTGTTACTTTTGACACATGGGGACACTCTGAGGTGCTTCCAGCATAGCCCTACTTGGAGGGATATCTATTTTCTTCCACGGTGAAGACATGCCTGAATCCTGGAATTATCCTTCACACCTCCTGCTGCACGTGAAAGAAGCAGCAGGCACCACACCTTGTATTTCCTTTTAACCTCTGATAAATTTCACATTCCTTGGCCTAATGTTTTCTTTCCTTCTCCCTGCAAATTACTTATTTAGGCATAAAATTCCCAATTCCCAAAAAATTCCTCTGTGGGTTTTTTTTTTGTTTGTTTGTTTGTTTGTTTGTTTGTTTTTTTGTGATCAGAGAAAGGTTCCCTTTTGGCATCTTAAGAGAGGTTATACAAATGAGGGACAAAACTCTATGTCCCTCTGGTGGTCTAAGCTACTATACAAGATATGGTTTTTCTTCATGATAATTTTGATAATTGTAATGACCAGGAAAAAAATCAAGAAGGCAAGGGGAAAGTATTGATAGCAATTAAATCATTAACACTAATACTTTAGGAGAGAACATGCCAATGGTTTGTGAGGCCAGGGCACAAATACATGTATATTGCAACTGTCATTTAAATAAATTCAGAAGTCGCTGTCCTTGCAATCTGTAAAATATTTTGTGAATGTATTGATCTGATCAAGTATATTGTTCCAGTTTAATTCTAGGCAGCATCTCAGTCAGAATACTGTGTGTATTATGGACTTCTACGATTTCAGCTCCTTATGTAGGAAAGGAACTTTAGTAGTGGAGAAATGCTTTGATTTTAGCTGAAGAGGAATCCCACTAAGCAAAGAGTTGTAATGAAATACCAAAATCAAATAACTGCTCATTATATATTATATATCAATAAGTGCTCATTCGAGTTTAGGCTACCACAGTGTTTCATTCTGAATGCTTTTGAAAAATTAACTTATTTTCAATGTACCTTCTTGGCATTTTATTTTCTTTCCCATAAATGCATACTGACCTTTCAAGAACTGGACATTAGTTTTGATATTACCAGAAACCCAGAAAGAAAACAGATATTATTCTAAGTAGCAGTATGCTAGAAGACTTTCAGACTGACCCCAGATGTTTAAAGTCACAACTGATGTGCTGATATAGGAGAAGAAAAGTATTCCTTCATATTATTAAAAAAAAAAACAAAACAAGACCTTCCCAGGGGCACAGCACAATGTAAGACCTTTAACTCTTGTCCCCAGCAAAATGAGAGAGAATGCCAGGTGGGAATTTGATGTTCCTACCCGGACTGCGCCCTTACATTACTGGATTGTTTCAGCTACGAGTGCTCACGTACATAATATGACTTAAGCTCAAATAAGACAAATGTACCTTCAGTTTCTGGCTGTCTTCCATTGCTTTCTAAAAGAGAAATGCTAGGAAAAATATGCCTGGTAAGAAGTACAGAGAATTCATAAGAAACAGATGAACATGTTTCCTTTCTTAAAAAAAAAAAAAAGGAAAATGAAAAAGAAAGAGAGAAGAAAAGGAAAACGAATGTTGTTGCTATAACCTTGGTTACTTGCACATAACAGATGGGCAGTTATATTCACTACTTACCTACAGCCAAAACAAGTATTTCAAATAGCTTTGTTTACTAATCCTAAATATAGGAGTGGCTGGTTTTATACAGTAGTAATTTTTAATTAATTAGATTCTGATTGCTGAAATTATTTTTCACTCTAGTGCTATAACTGATGCAAATGTTTCACTTTGGAAAAGCTCATGCATTTATATTATCTGAAAGTGTAGTATTTATTTTTGTTTTATACAAAATAAAGTCAAAAGCTTATGGATTAAGGTAAACAATGAGATCAAGAGGATATTTTATAAGTGCTGTAACAGAGCTTTCAGCAGGATTGTAAGACCTCTGCAAGCACTGCTTGCAGCATCTAAAATTCACTCTGAATATATGATGTTTAAGTTGTAAAAATCCCCTAACAATCAGGTTGTGCAAGTTCTGCTACACAGAAACATGCAGGAAAACATGATTATATAGAATACTATCAAATCTAATTAAAAACAGAGGGAGAAAGCCAGTAAAATCAGGCTGGTGAAATATTAATGTACTTAATGCTGGAATGAAACCTATATATCAATGTGAGATTTAATTCCAGAGCGTAGAATTTAAATGCCTGAAAAACGGACTCAGTCTATAGAAATAGAATTAGCAATTCCAATAAAAAATAGATACTCTGAAGGAAAAGTTTTCTGTCCTTGGCTTGAATCCATCTAGACTGGTCTGCACTGCTCTTCAAAACCATTTAGACCAGCTAAATATTCTGCTAAATTCCCATTACACTGATGGTCTCATTAGAAATGCAAGGCAGTCCTCTCCAAGAGATACAGCCATCACTCTCTCTTCGGAGCAGAAGCTGAAATAAGGTTTCTTCTGCAGCAGCTGCCCCTGTGAGTAACTGTGTTTGCCCTGGTGATGTTTTTCCCCTATAAAGAAAGGGACAACAAATGCAATTGAATCATACCCTGAATTTTTTAAGTCCTTGTCAGGGTGGTGAGAAAGTGCCCCACGGACCACAGCACTTCCTGAGAGTGATGTTTCGGCAGAAGGACCCAGAGTATCTCCTTAAAAATTAGAGAGATTCAGGAAAGCAAGGAAACAAACTCCTGTGAGGCCACTCCCTGAGCAAGGAGGCCACCAAAAAAATGCACAAATACTCAGAAAAAGGGAAGAGTGATGAGCGACTTATCAGCAGCTCACGCCTAAGCAGTCCAATCAGTCTGAGGGCTTGCCAAAGTTTCATGGCTAATCATGTGTGACAGGAGGAAACACATTTGAGGAATAAGAGTTTTGAATGTGCTGCTTGCAATTTTCTGTTCTGTTTCTTGCCACCCTGCCTCTGCACCCCCAAAGCTTCTCTAGGTGTGATTAGCAGTTATTTACTAATGCTCTCCCTCTGATTTCTGAGCCATTGCTGATGCTGCCACCTAAAAAATATTCATTTCAAATGTGAAATGAAGTAAGAGTGCATGAACTGCAGCATTGCCGGTGTGTCAGCCATTGTGGCAGAAATCTTGGGGAATTTAATGTGTCTGAGACAGAGCTGCCACTGCCAAGTCTCCCCGCTGAATGTGCAACATCTGATTTTGTATTCAGCGATTATTTCCTTTCAAATGATCTCTTACTGCCTAATCCCCAGCAGAACAAGCATCTGTCCTTATGCTGGAGTCATCATGAAGGTGAGGTTTACCCCACATTTCAAGGTACATCACGAATGACCCTCAGACCACTAGGTAGTGGTCTTCCAGCTGGTGCCTGCAGTGTGACATGGAAGATCTGAGGCATATGGATACTTCTCTCTAGGATAGCTGATTTTAAATAACTTATTGTCTCTAGACACTGTTCAGGTTCTTGTCTGGCAAACCTGCTTTTTCTCATGTAAAAAAAAATATTTATTGACTCTAACATTATTACAGCTTTAATACTTCCAGCTAATCAGGGGTAATTGCTAGAATTTCTTCATTATTGTTTTTCATCTACCTTAAGAAACCCCATATTCTCATTGGCCTTGAGGTTTCATCTAGTATCATCCATTCCTTTTATCCATATTCAGTATTTTACATTTTCTTTTCTAGACTGTTGTATGTTATATATATATGTATTCATATTACATATATTTTAAATTTCATGTCTATTGCAAAAATTGCTTTTTCTTTTTAATTACTACTTTTATTTGACCACTGAAGCTGAACTAGCTTTCAGTAAAGTTGTTTTTTGCCTTGATTGTGGAAATGCAGCTTTTTGCTAACCTAACAAACTCTGCTTAAAAAATTTCAAGCTGCCTCATTTCTCAGCTTTTCTACCTCATCAATATATGGTCAACTATTTTTTATGCTTTGGGACACCTGCCTTTCCTTATTGGGACTGTCCTTTATTTGTCTAGCTTGGACATAATAAAACCATGGCCTGGTACACAGGCAACTATGTACCTTCCCATCCACTGACCAATTTATCTTTATTCAAAGGATGGGTGAGAATGTCTGGTGAAACCTCATCAGTGCTAGAAAAGTGCCACAAAGACCATCCACAAATCTTCACTTTCACAGCTGTCTGTGTGGACCTCTGGTGCTAATTTCCAAACAAAGACTTTTACAATCCACCTGCCTTTTCTTTATAGATTGATGCTAATGGAACACCTTAATCCCCTCTTGTAACCAGAGTTGATGTTCAGTTGATATTCTGTCTCTGGGATAAAGAAGAAGTTTGTTGGACATCCTGAGCTGGAGTTTTCCATGTCAAGACAGGCTAGAGGAGGAAGGGACCAATTCCCAAAGACACATGGCTGCCTGGCTGATACAGAGAGGCTATTGCAGAATATATGAATGGCACAGGAACATATGGGAACTATACCTCCTCCATTCCCTCAGCAGCACCAGCCAGTAGAAGCACATCTGTGAAAGACACACCAGGACCCCTGAAGTTTTCAGCATTTCCTTTCAAATACTTTGCCTAGCCATTTCCTGGAAAGTCACTAAATGTATTTTACTCAGTCCTGTCTGCAATACTTATAGCTTCATTTAGTTTTAATATAGTTATAAATGGGCTGTAGCGGCCTGCTTTTTTTAATAACTAAGTAAATGAAACCCTGTCTGTAATAATAAATGAACAATCCATCTGGGAGGCCTCCAGTAAAAATTTCAACAGGTATTTATTGCTCCTTTATGTAAACAGTACTCTGGACAATGCAAGTGATTATACTCTCTGTCAGCCTTGTCAGGAAGGAGACAGTAGAGTTTTGGATGAAGTTCCATAGCATAGACACTGAATTTAGCAGTTTATTTGACTAGATGGAGAAAAAATGATTAAAACAGGAAAATAAACAGACAAGAATCCAGTTGCCTACTGTGAAAGGAAGCATACAATTTTATTTAAAGATATGGGCTGTGAAGATAATCTATAAAAAATTGACAGGTCTGTAATGCTACAGACTTCTCACAACTCCAGATGCTACACAGACAGCTCCCACAACAACCCCACCTCCACAAAAATGGAAGGAGTTTCACTGTAAAATCAACACTTTACAGAGACTTTAAAAATATATTGTTCCCTTATAGGTTCACACAGTATGGAAGAGCAGTGCCTTGGGAGAATCTCCAACTGGAGTGCAAAAGACTGAAAATCATGCTCTCCATCCCTGGGGGTCATCTCTTTCATTCATGGACACTGTTCACACTCTGGAAAGGGCAAAAGCATGATACTTTTCAAGTAATGAAATTTTAATTTAAGGAAATCTCACTGCAAAAATCATCTTCATACCACTGTAATATTCTGGCTCCTAATTACACACCATTACATTCCACTATTGTTGGAATAATACAATGTCAGAATACATTGTCAAATAACTATTTCACTGTGTGGAAAGAGGGTGGGGAAAATAAAGAAACAAAAGCAGAACGACCTGAAAGCTCACATATGGCCAAGGTGATGTGCTACCACTTGATGCTGAGGAGTGAGCTGTAGAGAATTCTGTGTGTTAAACATGCAGGGCCCATTGTGACTTTTGTCAAAATTTCCAGCCCTCAAATTTCTGTGGGAATGGGCTTAAACCTCTCCCATGAGCAGATTTCTCAGAGCCTTTCATTTTCAGCCAAGACAGGCACAGGGAAAAAGGTGGGGTTTTTTTCTTCCTTCCAAGGCAGACTGTAAAAGGAAAGCAAAGTTCTCTGCCCAGCACCAGGCAGATTCTGTCCCATGGGGCAAATGGACTGCTGCTCCTTAGGAGTCCTGCACCCTGCATGCTTGCTCAGAGAGAGGGAATGCACTGCTCCTGGAGCTACATCCATGGCCAGGGTACTCCCAACAGGGTCACTTAGTTTATCAAGATTAACTGATGTGGAGTTTGTACATTAGTAATAGCACTCTCTATTCCTCTCTGGTTTTGATATGTTGGGGAAAAGATAATCCCAACAAGGGAGACATGTCTCAATTGAAAGTAGTCCCACAATATACAGGAATGCTCAGGTTTGCTTGAGGATGGGCTGAATGACGAAGGGAGGGAGAGAAGGGGCTGCTAAAGGTGCTCCAGGACTTGGGGCACAAGACAGGGAAGGTGGAGGCTGGCACTGGCACCTGGGGCAAGTTCATGGCCATGAACTTTGCTGCTGGGGGAAGACAACACATGTGCAACCTGCAGTGGTCAGATAATCCCTTTGTTTCCCACAGAGCAGCAGGGAAGGGCTGGTTGCTCATGTAGGGTCCCATTAATTCAAACTGCGCTCTGCAGCTCTGGTGGAGGTGTGGGAGGGGTTTTCCCTCAGCTGCCCTGGGGCCTGATGTCACCAAGTGCTTCTAGCCTGCTTCTTTCACTTTGAGATAACCCCTTCTAGGATGCAAAATTGGCTATTCCTCTTTCTTAGAAATAATCTCCTTTGGACATAGCAACAGCAAAAATAATCAGCTAAGGGCTGCTCCCTGGATGAGAAGAGTTTTATTCCCAGCATTCAGATGCACATGCTGTGCAGAAATAGACCACCTGCACTCCAATATATTTGTATTGAAGAAAAAAAAAAAAAGAAAAGAAAAAGTCTTTTTTCTTAGAAACACTCTTTGGAAAAAATTATGCATTTAGCTCTCAAACAGTAAACCACACTATATCTCCTTTCTAATGTCTCTTTTTAAATATACACCAGGGAACAACTCTCATAACTCACTTGAAACACACTATCTTATGAGTTATAGGTCAGTCTTCCATGCTCAGAGTGTATGTTGTACTTCCATACACCCTTATGAATTTTCCATCCCTCATCATTCATATCATGTCAGAATATCTATTACAAACCCTTGTTTGCAAGAAGGGCTTGTATTTTATCCTTTCCTTTTATCACTGCTCTTAAATTTTCTTCTGGACACCAGCTTGGCATACTGGCAGTATCATGCTGGCAGTTTCTGAGAAAAAAATCAGTCAAAAATCCTATGTCAGGATTGTAGTGTCACTTGCAAATATTCTTTTTTTTTTTAACTAATAGGAATAGTGTATAAAAATGAATTAGACACAACTGTATTCTGATTGCCAGCTTCTACCACCCAGCACCAAACTACCACAACCATCTCATAAAAAATATTCTTTTGGAAGTCTAAATGATGTCTGATAATGGTTTCTGCCATCCTAAAGCTTTGGAAATGTTGAACATCTTGAGAAAAATGTCAACAATAATTTTTCACAAAGGCTCAAGCATGGACAAGACTAACTAGAGTCTTGTGTGAAGGATTCAGAGCTGAGGGGAATTTTCTAACACAGTTTAACCATTAGGAACAGTGTGAGAACCAGGCAAAATGCTTGGCAATTGCTAGATTTGAGCAATACTTTTCCCTAAATAACTAAAGAAATTTAAATTCTATATAAAATTATAAATTTCAACATTTCTGAAATGCTGTGCTTTTGTTTCCTTCTTTCAAAAACATTAGTTTGAAATATGCTTGTATATAGTACTGTAACAGGGCTGCCCAAGCGCTATCAGGAGTAAGGTAACCTAAATGAAATTATTAGCCCTGAATGTAGTTCTTTTTCATTTTGCTGAGAAAATTAACAAAACTATTTTTATTTTCAGTTGCCCCACATAGCTTTTTGAATTAAACAAAATAGAAATTACCCATGCTGATTCAGAAGCTAATTTAAACCTGTTTGCAAAGTTCTAAACCTAGATTTGTTTTGAGTTTCATATGGGTCTACAATATTTACTGGCTTCTTTCAATTTTTCCCTCTCACTGGCAGTTAATTGAAACTTTTAGTGAAATATTTTTTTCTGTCATCAGTTGTCAGATTGACATTAATAGATGCAAATGTCCTCAGCAGTGTTGTGAACAAGTGTTGCAATGAATCAAGCATACAGGAGATGGATTCTCAGATTGCTACATGACTGAAATGGAAGGATTTGTGTTGCTGGCTTTTAGCTCTGTTTGTTTATTTACAGCATCAGATAGGAATAAATAGCAATTTAAATGTACTCCATTACATAGCTGGTTGTTTGGTTTGTATGTTTGACATTTATGATTATCTGATACTGAGTTCCCAGGAAAAGAATTCTATGTAGGCCCAACAGGACCTACCTGTGGCCTCCACCTTTGAAAAAATGGCTTTAAGTACAACTTAACTTGCTATTACTTCATGTCAGCTTGAGTCCAATCAAAACAATCACTATTATTTCAGAAGTATTTTTGGGTGTGGAAATAAAATATGTAGGAGTTAATATTTACAGAGCTGTGGATAATTATCTGTTTGATACTTAAGTAAGAATAAACTCTACAGATAATCATACATTAATTTAGTACAACTGCAAATAATTTGTGATCAAATGTGGTGTCTATATTGTGCAATATATATTCAAAAGTCATATATACAAGGAATGAAACTTGACTTTTGAAGAATTCAATTTAGTATTAACACTGTTAATGGTCAAAAGTAGATCTCCTGAACTAAATGTATTGGGTTACTTTTATCATCAGTGTCACTCTAGCAAAACCAATTTCATCAGCAAT
Source organism: Chloebia gouldiae (assembly GCA_003676055.1). Taxonomy (NCBI): domain Eukaryota; kingdom Metazoa; phylum Chordata; class Aves; order Passeriformes; family Passeridae; genus Chloebia; species Chloebia gouldiae. The sequence goes on along the minus strand of QUSF01000007.1, from coordinate 27,585,185 downwards.
TAATTTAGCTCACTATATTACCTTCAAGGCAAGTGATTTTTACTGATAAGAGAAAAAACTTCAGATGTATGTATTACATCAGGTACTTAAATATTTTTAGTGCTGATAACAGCAGAGATGGCTGATAAAAATAAGAAATAAAATAGGCAAAATGCAAGAGACTGACAATAAAGAGCTTTGAAATATGTAAATTACTTTCCAGAAGTTCTACAAACCCTTAGATTATCTCCAGCAGAGTGTTTATTAGTCTAAAGAAATTACTGTGTATTTTTCAGTGTACTATAGAAAGGTTTTTCCTGTTCCAAAAATGCAGCAACCAGCCTTCATTACATCTTTTTATAAATGTCTCAAAAGCTCCAAGTTTATTTGCAATTTAAAGGAGTGCCAAAGATGAACAGGGAGTAAAAAAAGGTCTGTCAGAATTTTCTTAGTGATACTTTCTCTCACTCTTCCATCTAGCTGAACACCAAAGCATGAGGACTTCTTCTCCTCATTACCAGGATCATTAACTAGAAAGAAACAGGATCCATCCTATCAAGACCAATTGCTACTGGGCTTCATCCTATTGAACTGTTTTCTAGTGAGAGATCTCTGTGTAGGTACATTTCCCAACACCCTGAAATGAAAAGTGAGCAAACGCACGATAATTCTCATTCAGTCAGAAAGAGGAAATAGAGGCAAAGGGATTCACTGCTTTTAAACGAAGTCACACTACACTGTTCAGCCAGATTCAGAGCTGGGAAGGAAACTGCAGGTCCTGCTGGGATAGGCACTGCCTCAGATGTGCCTGTGACCCAACATCTTTGGGTCACTCTCTACTTCATCTTTGGAGCCTGCACTAGGAGGAAATTTTTAGTGAAAGAAAGCCAAAGCCAAGGAGGGAAGGTGAAGAGATGCTGAAACTGTATCTTCCTCCATATAACAATCTCTCTTCTGTCAAAGCATAGCAGAGCTACTGGAACGGAATATGTCAACACTCCAGAGCCCCTAATTCCCTGGCAAACAGGCATTCCTACCTGAGACAGAGCAAGTGGGTTTTATGTAAAAAATGCATTTATTCATCTGCAAAATGTTGCAAATAAAAAATAAAATTGGACTGGACGATTTAAATTTCTTCCAGAAAAACCTGTAACATTTGACCTATTTTGGTATTTTAAATCAAATTTTGATTATTTTAAGCTACATGTGAGAGATCATTCATTCCTAACAAGGATTTGTTCTAGTGCTTGTTTAGAGTAGGATTAAATAAATTTTTATCATGCTGTGACTATTAACTCTTTACATGCTTTACTGCTACATTCATGCAGTTATTAACTCCTAAAAGTCTTTGGTTTGGGCTGTAATCACTTCTTCCTTAGTTTTTGTGACGTCTGAAACTACACTGAGAAGTGCCCTTTAAATACTTGGGTTTTTGGTGGAGTTTTCCCCCCATGCTTGTAATAGCTATGACAATTGGCCTGCTAATTATTATAATGTGATATTAAAAATACATTTCAGCAGACGTATGAAGGGGAAGCAGATAGATGCCTTCTGCAGCCCTTCCTGGGACCACTGGGACTGTGTGTGGGATGTCACTGCAGCTGGGGTGATGGCCCTGACTGCCTGTCTGCTGGGGATGGCTCTGCTGCTGGTGATGCCTCAGGTTTAGGTTTTATATTTTTCAGATTTTAGTGTGTACTTCTGGCCTTCATATTAGGGGATAGTAAGCTCTCTTCACAGAGTAGGTAGACAAAACAATTCCTTCTCTAACTGGGGCAAAAGGACCAATGATCCAAATTTCAGTAAACAGTGGACTGAAGAGAGGAAACAAGAAGGATGGGACTTCATAAGCTAAAGCTGTAATTGGACAATTAGCTCATATGCTCATGGACCAGAACTTATAAAATTGTTAGACCCCGTGACTGGTTGTCCATTTCGTGATCATTTTGGGTTCATCTTGAGTGTAGCCCTGGCTGGGCCCTTGTGCTGCCCAAGGTGTATCCATTGAGGCCTCTTAATAAATACCTACTTTATTCTCCAGCTCAGTCTAGTCTCTGTTCTAGGTCAACCTTCACAAGGCATCACCAGCATGGCTTTCTGTGGGGGCCTGGCTCTGTCCCAGCCCAGCACTGCCACGGCTCTGTGACCTGCCAGGCAGGCAAGCAGCCCTGAAACCAGCCAAGCACAGTGCCATACTCGGGGGTGTCCCTTGTCACAGCGAGAAGGGCTGGGTGAAAATGAGCTTGGAAGGATGGCCATGCCCTCTGGGGTGCTCTGGCATCTGGTGGCTCAGGAATGAGATGAGTGGCGCCCATAGCCCGCAGCACCTACCCATGCACAGGTCTTGGGTACTTCTGATGCAGCTGAAACACCAACAACCCCAGCTCTGAGGCTGACAAAGGGTGAAATGGTAGACATGGGAGGGGCCCTTCCCCAGCTGTTTGTGGCTCAGAGGCGGTCCTTGAGGAGTTCTGCCATGGCACTCAGGGCTGGGGCAAGGGACACTGTCACGCGTGCCCAGAGGAACCACACCAGGGGCTTAAAAATGCTGAAGACCTGGCCAAAAGCACACAGAAATGAGTGTCTAGCTATTTAACAACAAACAAGGATCTTTAGGACTGAAATCCAGGTCACAGCCCCATTTGGGGGGCTCAGGAAAACATGAGCATCTTTGCTCTGGCACCACTCCCAAGGTGTGAGTGCCTCTGGCACCCAACAACAGGAAGAGGTCAGAGAGCCAGCGCTGGCACACCCTGCAAGGCATCACTCCTGGGCACTGTAGTCACACCAGCCCTGAGCTGCTCTTCCTCCTCTGAGGACTGTGCTTCATCTGCTGTGCAAAGATTGAACCCAAGGAAGGAAAAAGGAGGAAGGTACTAGTGAGAATTCACTTTGTGGTTTTGGCTGGAGCATCTTCAGTGCTCTTCAAAGATGGTGATGCTGCTGTATCACATTAGTCCCCTGGACAGGTAATGAATGGGAGCTGTATAATGTGAGCATTAGATCACCATCCTCAAAGAGATTTAGGGAAAAAAATCATAATATGCACTGAAAAATAAATAGATGCAGACTAGGACATAGAAATATTTATTTCCCATAGAATGCTGATTAATGTTGCATCAAATCACAATAAAATAGCCCCCAAGGCTCATTATCCTATTTGTAAAAGGGTAATAACAATTAGCTTTACCAGTGGTTGTTGCAGGCTTTGAGGGGGGTTGTGTGTTCAAAAGAAATTTTAACGACCTGAAGAGGTCATTACTTTGGGGATATTCTCTTGGACTGGCACCAAATCTCCTCTGTCTCTACCTAACAAATCATATAGCAAAGAGTGAGCTTTCATCTGCACTAGTTTCAGGCATATTTTAAATTACTTAAATAAGTGTAATTGCAAAATAATTTTATTCCACTGTTCTGCCAAAAGCAAGACTGGCAAGCCCTCGAAGGACTGGAGGCTGCTGAGAGGATCATATTTTATCAGGACTTCTCAGTCCAGAGGACTCACCTCACCTCATCTCATCTCAGCTAACAGCCCATCACAGAGAACCACCATCCTGAGCCCCACCACCAGGCAGGGCACCCCTGATTTACACCATGGGCACTTGGTCTGAGCACCTGATGAGGTGCTAACTATAGCAGGTCTGTGTGACATGACTCTATAGTCCTAGAGGTAATTTCCTACACCTTATTACCGCATTATAACGGCCTCTTAACAACCAGGCTAATCAAGAATTAATGAGGCACTAAAACACTTTTAGGAACAATGAAGGATTTAAAAATTTCTCTTATGTGTTTTATTTAAAAAGCAATTAATTTAATAGTTACTGCCCTTACTTTGGAATCATATAAAAAGTCTTGGTACTTATCAAATGTATCAGTTGAAAGGTTTTATTCATTTATCAGTTATTTACTTATGTGAGGCTGCACATAACCTAAAGAGAGTAGAACCAGATTTGGGCCCTGTCTGCCTCCCTCATATAATTCCATTTGTCTGCTCAGACATTCCCCTGCTCTCACACAGTCAAATACAACACCAAAACCAGAACAAAGTCAGCCTAAATTCACACTACTGCCAAAAAGGGATTTTTTTTTTCTTGTCTCTAGAAACTAGAGTGTCAGGGACATTTTTGTTTTGTTTTCTTTAGTTGGTGTTTGTTTTTGTTTTTGTTTTGTTTGGGGTTTTGTTTTTGGGAAGGGAGGGTGCACTTAAATGGGGAGCCATCCTCGACAGAGGTTTTTTTTGGTGGGAAAAAAGTAGGGATAATTTATGTTGCTAAAGGATTTCATATCAGTGACTCCATGCTGAATTAAAGCCCAAAGATATGAGCCTTTACCATTAGCCTGGAAGGGATAATCAAAACAAAAACATTTTCAAATTTGACTTATTTTTTAGGACTTCCTTCTGTGGTGTAAGGATGGGGGATATATCCTGGTTTGCTGAGAAAATCCCCAAATAGATCATTCTGTGACAGATAACAGTTATGGTTATTAATTCCACTGCTGACATTGAAATTACACTGATTCCCAACATAATGGATAAGTAAATAGCACATCAGAAATTCTCAGATGCTTCCACACTTCCTATGCAATCATAAAAAGAGAACTCTCTCATTAAATAATACACTGTCAGAAAAGGCAATTTGATTAAATAAACCTATCTGTCAATCATGTCTAAAGTTATAAAAGGAAAACATTATGTAGCTAAGTAAAAATTTTCTCTATATTAATCTCTCTCTCTTTTTTTATTTTCTTTTTCTTGTGTGAGTCTTAAAAGAGAAGTAATGAAAAACTATGTGCCCTAAAGGACGATTGGGCCAATACCTTTCACCTGACAAAAGAGTTAAAAGTCAGTCTTTACCATTAAACAGAGATGACACGATGGAAAAATCAAGGGAGAAAGGAGGCAAATGATGATATGCACTAATCCAGAAACCTGAGCTACTGTGGGTGTATTTTTTGTACCTCTTGTTACATATCTTTATTTCTTTTCTGTTTTTCAGGAGACATGGAGACATGTTTTGTAAGGAAAAAATAGAAAACAGGAGGGCCCACACAGGTGAAAAACAATAAGAAATGAGGATGCAGGTGATGAATCCTGACCAAAACAGGAATGTAATGGTAGGAAAACAGCAGAGAAGTTGCAGCAAGGAAGAAAATGAAGGGAAAAAAGAAGGGGTGGGTGGCAAAGGATGGACAGCAAGTAACAAGGAAGGGAAAAAGAAATCAGAAATCATGGTGTGCATTGAGCTTAAAGAGAGAGCGGGTAGAGTTTTGGGGCTGATCCCTGGGTTTGTTCTACTGGGTTACACTCTGCCCCATTCAGTGCCATACTACCAAAGCATTAAACACATATTTTCCTGCAGCAACAAATGAGGCCACACATTAGCCAGCTGCATTACAACATCAGTGGGGTTAATTTTTCATGCTACTTAATTTCATCAACACTGTGGGCTGGGGAGAGGGGAAGAGTTGTGTAACATGGTGTGATGGGTGGAAAGTCTCTGAACGTCACTGTGCCTGGTGGCCAAAGATGGAAACGGGGTCTGGCAGTTTCCTCTCCTTGGCTTTGGGAGGCAGCCGCTTCTTAGGACATCAAATACTTAATTAACTGAGCTGCAGAATTGTAGGATAAGATTCATACAGTTCCTTCTCTGATGGGAGAGTGTCAGCCTGGACCATGCTGTTCTTGGTGAGTCTTTAAAGCTACTGCAACTCATACAGAAGACATTCTTTGAAAAGAACCAGAGATTTATTTGAACAAAAATCTGAGTGGATGACAAGAGCACGCAAAGAAATAAGATGAGATTTTAATTTCTCTCAAGTAGAAAAACATAAGCGGCTTGAGCAGGAGGTATTTGCTTTGCAGCGAGGCACTCAAGCTTTTATGGTTTTTGGTGCACAGAAAGAGTTGTTCTTCTCATACTGAATTCATAGCTCTGCAATGTCATTGAGCTGAATGGGATCATGCTAAAGAGATACTTGGCCATTTCTGTTAGATAAAGATAAATCAAAATAATTTTAAAAGGAAGGCTGTTGCTCGATATAATCTTTTTACAATGCCTGGAGATGATGGTTATGAAGTAATCCACCTACTTTTGTCTGAGGGGAATATATACAAATTTGGAATAATATCATTATTATAGGTCCTTCTACAAATCTTACCTTTAGCATCCAGCTCTCTGCCCACCTCTCATTGTTTATGTATTATGTATGTCTTTATATTTGTTTAGTCTTACGTGTTACATATAGTAATAAAACTAAAATCCTGGATGACAAGTCTTCTGTTACCATACCTCTGATCTTCCCCCTTCTCTCTTTATTCCATTTCCTCCCAGGCTTCAGAGCTGGCAATTTGGTCCCTGACTCCTGCCTACTCAGCACCAGTCGCAGGATGCTGCTGTGGGTGTTGTGGGGCTCCTCACAAGAGCATGCCTGCTGAAGACTGGCATCAGCCAGCCACTCCCAGACAGTAACGAAATACATGCAAAAGGCTCAGGGAAAGCTTTCCTTCTCCTGAATACAAAAAAAAGCCTGCAAGAGTAAAACTCTTCAGGAGAGGACAGGACATCTGTCCTAAGCTGGCCGTGTGTTTCCTGGCCTCGGAGCTGGAGCTCTCTCACCGGAGCCGTGCTGGGGTTGCTGTGCTGCAGGACGACACTCCGGGAGCTGATGGCAGCTGTGAGGGATGTGGAGGAAAAGAAGACCTTCACTCTGACAAACACGAGCACCTCTTTTTTTTACCCCCTGCTCATTCCATGAGCAGTCACTTTGTAGCAAGCCCTTTTTTCTACACATGCAAGTCATCCTGCTTTACTGAGGCTGCTCTCAGTAAAGCCTGCTGCTCTCAGGGAAATGCTTTTTAACTGAACTGGAGATGGGCACAAGCAAAAATCTAGGTACTCACAGGAATTCTTGTTCTTTCAAACAAAAATAGTGAAAGAAGTCCTGCTAAACAGCATGCTTGTCTATAATTATTTATGAGATCAAAATCTTTCCACGTGACTGAGGAAAACCCAATTTTTTTTAACAGTTTGTGGCAAAAGGCTTCATTGTTTTTTCCATAGAAGTGTACAGAAATTGCCATTGCTTGCAGTTATAACAAGTATTAAAGTTTGTCCCTCATATCACATTTTTGTATGTTACAAGGAAAACATGGATTTTGCATGAGCAGGGACCTGAACTGTTTCTTAAGACCAAAAGTTAAAACCAATATAGACCAGAGTAATGGCAAATTGTTTTTGAGGGTATATTCTGTGATGTTTTGGGGTTCCCACCCCCAGACATTTTCCTTGCTATTTGCTGTATTTGGCCTTCATCGGAACTACATCAAGACAGGTCACACATCTGGGTGGCTGCCTCATCTCCCTGGGGAACTTCAGGATAGAAGGCCCCCTCTATGCCCACTTAGAATGCCAAAAAAATTGGTCATCAAGCCAGGTATAAAAGAGTAATTTGCTCATTCTTTGTCTGCATTGTGCTGTTAAATACTTTAAAGATATTATTTGTGCTGATTTGTCTGCTTTGCTTTGATAGTAGGAAAGCTGATGGTGAATGTACAGGATTTTTACCCATAATTGCACAAAATTCTAATACAATTAAATAGACAGTGAGTTCACATGATTTCCAGGTAAGAGATCAGTTCTGTTTTAATTTAGTATACCTGATTTATCACACCTCCTGGAGTGTGTTTCTAAAGAAATATGTCGAGAGACTCCTTCTCTCTACCGACAATTGCTTACAGTTTATGCTATGAAAGGGGGAATCAGCACAAATGAATCCTGGCAAAATACCTTACAAAACTAATAAAAATCAGCATGCAGAAATGCCCGCTGTAATTGCACTATTTTGCCATAAAAGGTCTGTGGGCCAATCAAACCATGTGATTGGTTTTTTTTTTCCTTTGGAAAAACTTAGCTTTTATCTTTGTAAGTCAGTGGTACAGTTGCCCTGATTTTGGAATGATCAGTAAGTATAATCCTTTTGAATCTCAGGAACAATATACCTCATCCAAACCTTTGTCCTGATTCATCTCCAGCTTTGATAGCTTTGGTGTGTCACCCTGCTTGCTTGTCAAATCTATCATCAGTTCTAAAACTGCCGATAAATATATTCCACATTTCTTTTGGGAGATGAAGCTTGTCTGCATGCTAAACAAAGAACAGAATGCACAAAGCCAAGATACACGCTGAGATATAATATTCTCCCTCTTAAAATACCACAGGTGAAATGATAATGTGGAAATATTCTTACCCTGAGGAAGGCAGACTCCAGTTGTAGCTTAGCAAATCAAAGACCAGAAAACTTGCTTGCAATAACATCCTAACAAATCCAAAGGGTTATTTTTCCCCAGTTAAAAAATATCCACACTCTGACTTTTAATCCAAATCCAAAGATTAAGGCAGAAGAACTTCAATAATTTGTTTAGTTAGGTATAAAAAGTAATTTGTCATGAAACTGCCAGCCTGCCACTATAAAGGTTTAAAAAAATCACAGCTATTCATGGCTGAATAGTCAGATTTTTCCACACAGGAAAATTCATCATTTCAGGTTGCAGTATCTTTTTGTATTTTGCATGGCAAATAAAAAGTTGTCCACCAAGCTTTAAATGTCTCTTTTTTTTCGAGTTGGTCACTCTGTAGGAGAAACAGGCGCTTCTTTAGATTCCTTTAATTTATTCTTCATATTCATAAAATAAGTTAACAGCAAAATGAAGGCGCTTCTCATTCAGAATCTCACTTTCTTGTTATTAAAATTTTATCTGTGTACCAATAAAATGTAAAACTAAGGCACTTCAGATACCAAAATCTTTCCATTCCTGGACGAGCTTTAGTGTTCAAATGTTAATAGGATGCCTGCATTTAGGGAAAAAAAAAAAACAACCCTAAAAAACTTGGCCTGTATTCAGGCTCAAGAGTCTGTGAAACAGACTTTTTCCATACTATGACCTCAGTCTTAGGATTTCTCTTTTGCAAAATGTTAGTTATTTTTCTTGGCAGATGGCCAGAACCCTGTATCTCTCTTTCCTCCCCTCTCGCCCTCCTCCTCTCTCCACCCTCCAGGCACACACACACCTCTCCTCTTCCCATCACCCAGCAATTCAGCCCTGAGATGAGGTAACCCCTCATCTTTGGCTGACATGGTGTGGAGAAAATAATCAGGTTATGACATCCTGGAAGTCTGGAAGTATTGAACACTCCCATTCACTCTTCTCTTCTTTTGCACCCATTTTGTTTTGTTTCCCTGCCCCAAACCCCTGGGCAAAGCCAGCAGCCCCCCACACACAGCAGTGGTGGTGCTCCCGCCAAGCATCAGCTACGGCAGGTTTCAAGTTGCAGCAGCTTTCGCCCAGGGTAGAGAATTTCCAAAATGTGTTACCCTGGCAACCAGGAATTTTAGCCCAGCAAAAACCACCACCACGCACACCGCGACTCCAACGTGCGAGACGCTGAGCTTCCATTTATCATTTTCTTCAGAGGAAAAATACAGCGTGGGGTCGGTGGTGTCTGCCTTCTTGGAGGGATTGCCAATGAAACAGACTTCTTCCCAGGCACCTGCATCTCCTGATCTTCCTGTCAACCCCTCTCTAACCACTGTATTCTGAGCTAATATATAACACACACAAAATTCCTAATTAGTCCCTTACAAATGACAAAGTCCAAGGAAAACAGTCCCTAAGAGAAAAATATGCTTTCAGTGTAACACAGGAAAACATTTCCTCAAGCATGAGGATATTTTATCCAGTGGAGTTGGTCAGCTTTACTCTAAATGGCATTCAATGAACACTGGTGATACAGAAGCATTTTTTCATTTGGTATAAAATTAGAATTAATGCCCTGCATAATAGTACGTTTTCCAATGGGACAAATGCTGCCGTTTTGGCATGAATATTTCTCTTGCATAAAACCACTTCCCCCTTCAGCTTTGAGTCAAGGGTGGCATCAAAATGAGGGCAGCTCCCTGCAACTAATTATTTTCCCCTACAGTGTGCAGAGTATAGGTAGATAGTAAAGGTGAAGGTGCTACAGAAGAGGGCCTGTATCAAGGGTACTTTATAAATAAAACTCTGCATTGAGCCATAAGGGTGGTTAATGCAAGCTATTTGTTACAGCTGGTAAAAGAGAGGGATAGCATTTAAAAATAGGACAGTGAAAGCCCTATCTCACCCCATCTAAGTCAAACAAAACTTTACCAGACCTCAGTAGTACTTTTATTTAGCATTCATCTATCCCCATTTTTGTTGACATCTCAGATAATGCTTTTTTTGGTCTGAGTCAAAATCAACAGAAGCTCAATTTTGTCCCAGGAAAACCACATCTGCAATTAAGGTCAAATTTGGTTTCCATATGTTTTCTTTCTGAACCCAACAAATCAGATCCAACTCATCTTCTTTTAGGGAGATCATGTTTTTGAGATATTTTTATGACTTTAGGTGCTATTTAAATATTATTTTTACTTGTATCAACTTTGACTACTGTGTGTCTATATTTTTTACATAGCAAAAAAATATGACCAGTAATACAAATTTATTCTTTCTCCTTAACTTTGTAGATCTTAAAGACAGATTCAGTCAAGATGTGTGTGAGCAAATGTCTTCCAAGAAAATGTCTTTATAGCATTTGAAGAAAATAGACTTCTTGGTATCAACTTACAATAGGGTTTTTTGTGAAATATCAGCAGCATTGTGCTCTGTAAACTCAAAAATTCTGTGCTCAGAAAAGGTTAGGAATTGGCATGAAAAGTTCACATCAGCATTGTGACAATACCACGGTGACTCTGATGCATCCCACAGGTGAGATTCATTTTTGGGAGTGGGAAGTTATGGTAGAATTGAATTTTTAACAGTCTATATATTTAACACACAGAGAAACACTCTGTACATGGACTAAGGGTAATATTTCAGGGAAGAGAGCAGAAAAGAAGAACTTTTTCATGGAAATTTGAGAGCTGAGGAGGGGGTTTTAAAATTTTAGCTGCCCTTGCTGGACTGTCTGAGCAGAGTGAGAATCTGGCAGTGTTGGGGGTTAGCTCTGCAAGCTGAGGCTCAAGTAAACAGGTGGAATAGTGCAATGAAACCAGCCTTCTTCTTCTGCCAGAGACTTAGTTCATGGATAAACACCAGACTGCAGTTTTAAAGACCTCCATCACTCTGAAAAACACTGCCTTCATTCATCATAGTAAGGGGTTGTTTTCTTTCTTCTTTTTATTTTTTTTTTCATGGACTGCAAGACTTCTCTCAGAAACATTGCAGATACAAATTAAAAGCCATTGACATATTAAAATTTTTAGAAACAAAAAATTCAAAAATTATCACAAAGGGTGCTGTTTGGCTACCATCCTTTGGAAGTTGTGTTTCTCAGCAAAGCAGGGTCATCTGTGGCTTATGAGCAGACTGATATGCTCCAGGACAGCCCTGCATAAAGCCCATGGAGTTACTAAAAGGGTTTTCACCAAATCACTGGCTGATGTGTCTTCTGCAGATGTCCTTGCCCACAAGCTGAGCTGTGAGAGATTAGAAAGTTGCCCCAGTATCTTAATCAGAAAGCTGAAAAATGGATTATATCCTATAACAGTGTATGCAGCCCCTTTTTTTTTGGAACCAGCTTCCTCACTAGCATGGATTTCATCCCTTCCATTGTCCTCTAGGCCCATCTGTTAGCTATTTTCTGGTTCAATTGACTTGATCCATCATGGTCCTTTTGGCAAACAAAAAGAAGGATATTGAAAATGTACTGCTGGAGGGTTTTTTCCTCCACAGTTTTCATGCTTTGTCGCATCTCTCCCTCCAGTTCAGCAAGACTAAAGCCAAATCTTTATAATTTAAACTGTGTGACCCTTGTCCCAAGACTGAAACTCTGGGGAGAGGATGGGAGAATGGTGATGGGGCAGGAGCTGCCACTGATCACCAGGTCTGTGGGCACCTGGCAAAGGCAGCAGCTTCTGCTCTCCCTTTCTCCCTACATGTGGCACTCCTCAGTACATCTACCATTTACTACCCAAATCTGTCTTTGAAAACTTAAACTACTACCATTTCCTTTACTGTTCTGGGTGAGAAATCCTCAGCTTTTTTTACAGGACATTACATTTTTCAACACTTGGTACAAATATTAATGAGGTCGTTTTCATGGTGGTCTAATTATTTTAGCTGGGGAAAAGCCCAAGGTTAACTTAAAATAACTTGCACCAGGGCTTTCAGTGAAGTGAGGTGGGATTAAGGCTACTCTTCCAGCTCCCAATGTCCCATTGGGTTGCAGTTGTTGCCTGAAAGACTTGAGGTCAATACCACATGTCAGCAGATGTGAGAGGAGAAGCTCCCTGAGGGCTAAGAGCAGGATGGTGACCTGGCAGCACTTGCTCAAACTGATCATCTGTATTTGAGACTGGTTCTCTCTGCTCTCTGCAGGCACCTTGTAACCCCTCTGCCTCCTGCTTCCCCCTGCCAAGGGGGAAGACCAGCAGGTGATTTTAGCTGTTGAATAACTATCTGTAAGCCACTCCAAAGATACAAGGGGCAAGACAAGAGAGGAAGAAAGATGCATCACAACATGAGATGCTCATGCCAATATGAATGTGTCACATCAAGCAAGAACAGCAGTGATGTTGCTGCAACATGATGTTTTCTTCCTGAAGGAGAATCAGGGTGGTAAGAATGATGAGCAGGTGATGGATGGGCAAGAAATTGTAGCACTAATGTCTGCAAATGGGCAGCCTAGAATCTGCTGACTTTAGTGCTGTTAATGAAGATCCCCCTGAGCAAACCATTCTGCACATGGTTCTGGGGACCAGTACAGGAAGGGAACAGAGCCAACATCTATTTCTGCCTGGCAAAAACAAACAAGCCAACACACACACACACACACACACACACACACACACACACACACACACACATGCACAGTGATCACTGTGATTCTCAGAGAGTATTAGCAAAGGACAAGACCTACACAACTGCCATAAATTATAAAAGCCTCCCTCAATCTTAGTTAATTCTCTTGTAAAAAGGGAGGGAAAAATCTGGAGCAGCTCAGCATGAAAACAATTGTGGGAGGGTTAATAAAGAGACAGCACTGAGGTATCTAGTTGCTAGCCCTGATATCATTAAGTAAGTGCACTAGAAATGTCGAGGTAAATGCATAGCAGTGAATCACAGTCAGGCATGATTAACCTTGGGTAGTCTGAACTGGAAATCATTTACAAACACAAAGGTGCTGAAGAACATCACAACAGACAGTACATCGAAAGTCATTCCAAGAGCAGGAGTCACGCTGAGCGCTTTGTGTATTTGCAGTTTTTAATATTGTCATATTTGCATGTGGGAAGATGGAAGAGCCCAGATCCCTGGCTCAGGGAGGAGTTTATGTGGTCCTGCAAGGTCCTCTGAAACATGTGCACTGGTTGGAATCACTTTGCCTTGCACAGAAGCTTTATAAAATTAAAAGCTTTAATTACAACAATCTGAGGCTTACTGAAAGGACCTTGAAACAGATCTGTCAAAGAAAGACTAAAATCATGTAACTGCAAATATCAAAGAACCAAAGACCACTCTTCCTTTATCCATACCCATGTCTTAATGCAGCTTTTCAGCCTCTGGTGGTAAAAACGAGGGGGGGAAGGATTTTAATAAAAATCAGATGTTTTAAACAAAATTCGTCAAAGTTTTCTGACCCTTGAAAATTGACCCTCTGATAATAAAACCAAAAGAACAAAACATCACTAGATATTTCTGATCAGTCCTAAAAGTTTGGAAATGCTCAGCAAAGCTATAACCATATGACCCATAGAGAGCTATATATATTGAGTACAATGACAACAAAACCCCTTCAAGTACAGAATGCTCATGGCTTTAAAAGCATTCAATTACAAGGAACATGAATCAACTGGGGAAGACTCCAGACAGCTTAACACTTCTGTATTGTTTGCACCTTTTATTGCAATTCTTTAGTGCCAGCTCAGGTGATTATTGTGAATGCCAAGGCAGTGAAAGTCATAGGAATATTGTGCAAAATGATACAGCTCTGCTTAGATTTCCTTCCTGCTTTTCCATCAGTCTTATTCTCCTAAATCCATCTCTGTTATCCTTAGCATTGCAATAACTGCCCTTATTCATCTGCTTCATTAGGATGCTGCATCAATTAATATGCATCATCTAATGCCTACTATTTTTTTAATGTTTAATATTATTATCAGTGGAGGGCTGTGTCGTAATGAGTCTATCTAGGGAGTTAGACATACAGGAAAAGCCCCTATGCATAATGCTGTTCCAAATGATCCCTGTACCCAGAGCCTCTGAACAGAGCACTACACATTCTGCACTCTCAGTTTCTGCACTCATGGAGGTTACAGAGAGCACCTCTGGTCCTGGGGCTCCAGGTCTCAGGGTTATGTTTGTTTCTGAGGACCAGGAGCCCAGTGGGCAAGGCACAAGAGTTATCTTGAGGGGAGATGTCATGTTAATGCTTGGTTCACAAATGCCTCACTGCCTGATTCAGGAGGGTAATCAACCTGTCCTTTGAAGCTGCATAAATAATGTTTGGATGGAGGTAGTATATCTGCACCAGGGATGAATTAACTGCCATTGAATCATATACGCTTGGCTAGAGTGTGAGGCTTGTAACATGCCTGAGGAAAATAAAAAAGACATTTTCAAGAAAAAAACATTAATTTAATCCTCCCTATCTTTTCTGTAGTTTTCCTCTAGGCAAGCATGACTTTGTGGGGGGCTTTTTTGTTGCTGTTTGTTCCATTTTCACAGGGAAACACTGATTCAAAGTGAGGTGCATCCACAATTTCTCCTTGTCAGGCCTGAATGTTCCATCTCTCTCCTACATCAGTTTTGCTCCTTTTTAGCACCCTGCTAGGAGATGCCAACTGAGTTCCTTTGATACTTTGAGAGGAGTGACACCTTGCAAGGGGGTACAGCCTTTTTACCCATAGGGACCCCTGGCAGCATTCATGCCACTCACATATCCCTGAGGCTCCCAGCTGGGCACTGCTGGAGCTCTTACCCAGGCATGGTCTTCTCCATGTGCATCAGGGAAGAGAACCTCCATCTGCAGAGAGACCAGGCACACAGCCTCACACGTCCATGTGCAGGTGTGCACTGTAGGTTCTCTGGCTGTGCATTGTGTGCACAGGTATGAGTTGCTGCAGACCCAAAAGATCAAAGAAGTTCTGTATTCTTGACTGCCTGAGATAGCAGGGATAAAAAGCTGTCCTAGAAGATGGTGGAAAAGAGAAGAAACCTAGGAAAGGCCAACAGCAGGGTAGCATAAAGAGAACTGGGGCACTGGTGTGTGCCTACATAACAGTGTGAATTACTTTTCTTTAAACACTCACAGATCCAGCCCTCTATTGAGTAATGTGTACATCTTTAGTTTGCTAATGGCTTTTACTTGTCTTCAGTTTCCGATCTCTGATTTTCTCTTCTACTGTTCCCAGTTTTGTATCTCTTTCTGAAAACTTGATGTTTGCAATTCCTTTTCCAACTTCTTAACTATATCCTTCTAAATTTCCTCCTTCTCTTTTGATACAGCACTTGTTGGCTCCCTTCTTCTCATGTCCTCTTTTTTCTCTTGCCTCCATTTCTATGGAATTTTGCTAACTAGAGGGACCTCTGGTTCCTGAATGCATTAACTTACCAACAGTAACAAGTTGTTTCTGCCTCTAAAAATTTTTCTGGGAACCAATGTATGCTGTGGGGTAGCCTTAGAATATAGTAATAATTTAAAGATAAGCATTAGAAATATACTGTATCTAGTAGACAGTACGGTTTCAGAATGTACCAAGATCTCTTATTAGGCAAGAAACCTTTCACACCTACCCAGATTCTGACACACTGTATCACCCAGTATGTAGTCTCAAATCCAGACCATAACTATATGGGGGTGTACCTCTGAACCCATGTTTTGGTTTTAGAGAAACCACTATTGTGGTTCAGAAATCTTACAGGTTTTTAATCTGATGAAGAAGAAAAGAACATTCCTTATCAATAAAATACTAACTAGAAAAAACTTATGGCTTATGGCTTATGGTTTACATATTGCTAAATATCAGTAAAAATAAATGTGTTCATTTCTCCAAAATACCTCCAGATGGCATTAAAACCCTTCTTCTTTTGCTCTTTATTGCAATATTATTTTTAAAAATGATAATTATTGAAATCATTCCATTAAATGTTCCCAGCAATCATGCTATCAGAAGGCATAAGGTTGCTAATGCTTAATTCATTTAATAAGTTTGCCTAAATGCACTTGCATACTATAATTACATTCCACAACACAATCTGCAGGACAAGCCATTTCTTACACCGTGTCAAATCTTTTTCCAGATTAATTTCCAGAAGATTTTTAATGCGTATTTGCAGCAGAAATCAAACGTCCCACCATAAATCACTGTTATTGTACCTCCTTCTGTGACTACTTTTGGCCATGTAACAAATGGTGACACCTTGTGAGATTTACATGATATAATGCTCTGAATTTAAATAACAGGAATCAGAAAACATAAATTATGGGCCAGATGCACTTTAAAACTCACATGACTGACTGTTAGAAGAACTTCTCTCTCTCTCAAATGGAATTAAAAAGGTGAATGATTTTGCAGAAATTCATAATGCTCCTGTCTAGTAGTTATTAAAAGAATTAACTTATCTCGCTTAGTTTGGAAGACTGATGCTATTTTTAAATTTTTTTTTAACTTGCAGTCCATCTGTTTCATAGACTGGTTTATATGGGCAAAACAATTCAGTCTTTTGTATACCAGAGTAAAAAATGGTAAAAGGTTCTATTGTTGCACTAAAGTGAAGGTGTACACTGATATATTACAAGTGCCTGTTCCTATCTATTTCTTGACTTCTTTTGTTAATTCAAAAACATCAACAAAATCGTGAGAGACCAGAGATAACTGTAATTGGATTTCAAGTAATTCAGAGGTGAAGCTGCAGACTGCAGTCTTTTAAAATTACATCAGTACATCAAAGGCATATGTGACATGATGTTTCTTAGCAAGTGTGACAAACTCCAGCAGCATTAAGGTAATGTTGAAGTAAGGTTCTAAAGGCCAGCCTTGCACACCCACAAAAATAATCTCATATCTATTCAGTGTGATATGGAGCCATTTCACTTGCAAAGACTGCTGACTTACTAGCATGCAGAAGTTCTAGGAATAATTAATGTTTAGTCATTATCTAAAAAGCCGTTTTACGAAAAGCATCAGTGAAAGAGCTTTATCTTAATGAAAACAAACAAATTGTATTTTGCCCAACAAATCTGATAAAAACACAGCTGCCTTCTCCAATCTTAAACGGAAATGTGACTTACGATGTATGGGTTGCGCTTTTCTCTGGGGTCTTTGGCTCTGCATCACTTTTCCCTTTAAAAGAGAAGAAGAAAATGACATCAGAAATGGGTCAGTATGAAAACTGCTCAGATGTGACTCACCAATGCTTTATTCATTGCTAACACTGACAACTCCTGCCACACACACACAGACAGCTGTGGAGGCAACCACAGGGCTGCAGGGGCACTGCTGGAGCATTTACAAGCTGGGAGTCAATCCTGACTTGACTTTTCTTGTCACTGACAAGTGCTCCGTACATATAGGCAGAGAACTCCACAAGAGGAGATGCTTAGAGAACACAGGCTTTACCAGGGAGATCAGACCTTGGAACAATGAAAAGGATTTCTCTAGGGCCCTACAGCTCTGCTGTTGAGATTGTACTCCATACAACATGCACTTGCTCCAGAACCCTGCTCCAGGAACAGTAATTATTTCATACAAAGCCAAACAGTATCAGCCGAGAGAGGAAGGCAGTGATCAGGGCACAGTTCTGCCAGTGGGTATTTTGGTTCACATTCATTTTGTCACATTAAGGATTTGAGCTTTAGCTTCTGTACGTGGGGGCTGGGGAAGCCCTCTCTGCTGTGCTGGCTTAGGCACTCAGTGCCAGGAGAAGCCAAATACCCAAATGCTTGAGAGGCACCCGAGGCCCAAGGGATGCCTCTTCACATTTCCTTATGAATCATATGGGTCCTGGTATGCTAGCCTGTGATGACCCCCATCTTGGGTCCAAAATAATGTATCTGCCCGACACAATCTAGTTACATAGCACGGAGAGTGGGAGGCAGGCTGCTGGCAGGTGGGGTGGTATTGCTTCTGCTGAGTCAGGCGCAGTCCTTTCTACCCCCTGCCAAAACACAGTAAAGCTGATGTTGTTTGCTGTAATTAATGTTCTCTGAGTAACCTGAGAGAGCTGCACTCCAGTGTAAAATTTCTGTGTAGCTCTACCATGGATTTAGAGGTTATGCAACTTCACTTGAATCACCTTGAACTTGAATTCTGGGCCTAGTGAGTGCGCAGATGCTGCTGCTCTTGTGTGTCACTGGATGCTAATAGCTGTCTACACATGAGTTTATGTTGCCTAGCAGACAAGGAGGCGCAGAGGTTGAATGTGACTGGTTTACTGATGGATGTGTTTTTCTCCATTACCCTATAATGAGCTTTGTTAAGCCAAAATCTACCTATTCCTTCTGAAAAAACTGTGAAAAATTCTTATTTTGGACAAGTTGTTTTAGTGTTGCCTGATGTGCTGCTCATTGAGTTGAGTGGGTTTTGGAATCAGTCCCGACCTAGTCCATGCACATGAGCATTATGCATCATTTGTTTGCTGCTGACAAAGACCTTACCCTCAGTCTCCACAGAGCAGCAGCTGTAAAGGCACCTCTGGAAAACTTTCTGTTGCCTTCAGAAAGGCAGGATTCTGCAACCAGTGTTCTTCCACTGCTGTACAGAAGGAAGCTGAAGGACACTCTAGATAGTGACCTTCTGGAGGTAGCAGTCCCATAGTGGAACTTCTGGGTATCTCAAACACCTTGACACAGTGCTTTTAGATGTCATCCTTCCCTCTGGTAGGGTTTGTGTCTATTCAGCTGAGGTGCCTACACTTTACTGAACAGGATGGGTAAGACTCTGGATAGCTTCAAACCACCAATGCCTTCATGGACCTCTAGGGAAGCTCAGCATTCACTGTAAGAGAACAGCTAAAGTCACCTAAAATTTAGGCATGAGCAGGGCATCCACACAGGATGGAATACATCCACTCCATAATCTCTAGGCCACCCTTCACCAGCAGAGACCTCAGAAAGTATATCCAGATGGTGAACTTGCTGGCTAGGAAGCTGTTGCTACAATATACGTTTGTCAGCCTTCCGGAGCCTGGAGCCCTGGAGCTCATCTCCATTATGGTAATTTGGAACAAGAAACCAACAGTAACAGTTGGCATATATTCAAAGATTTTCTATTTGTAACTTGGGTCTTCTCTAAGTGATGAATTATTACCATGAACACTGGTTTGTTTGAGTGTGAAAGGGAATATGGATTCCTGAGTGCTTTGCCAGCAGAGTTCACATCAGTTCTACTTTCAGCAATGCATGTTAATGCAGCAACAAGGGAAACAGCACCCGTACTGTGAGGAAACAGAATGTCTGTGATTTAGCCAAACTGGATATTAATGGATTACCCTACCATAAGCATTTGTAGCTGCTTTTATGCTAATTGTCACTTAACATACTTCTGTGTGGAGAGGAAGGACGAGCCTGTACAGATGGTAGAACTGCATCAGTCCAGCCTATCAGAGTAGAAAATCTGGCCATTAGTGCTTTAGCAGCTCTTACCAACTTCATTCTCACTTGACTGAATTGTAAAAATTTTACAAATGAGTATAGCCTAAGCACAGTTGAATGTCACAGATACAGTACGGATAATATTTTTGGATAAGGGTATGCAAAGGGTATTGGAATTTTGGTGAATCACTCAACCAAATTAAGATTAGCTTTTGATTTTTTTCATGTAACCTGTCAAATACATGCAGGTATCATTGAGGGAGGCTGGCATTTGCTGAACTGCTAAATCTTCTCTAGTTTTGACTGCTTCTTATGGGCAAATTTGTGTGAACCTTTGTTTTTCTTAGCCTTTTTGGAATTAACAACGTGCTACCCACCTTGCTATGAGATTGCTGTTAGCACACTTTGTTTCAGATGCTAAGCACCGTGTATGTCTCCTGAAACAGGTGTGTGTCAGTGGGTCTATGCAGAAAACACACAGTGGAAATAGTCAGTCCACAGATCCTTAGCCACAAAATTGGGATGACTTTGCTAGTTTCTGCCTCATCTCATCAAACTTCTTACCCAGGCTTTTTAGATACAAGCAGAAGATGTGTCTAGATTTCTCAAATTTCAAAATGAGTTTCAAATGAACTTTTGTAGGATTTCCCCTATTGAATAGTGGGTGGCCAGAAAAGTAGTTTTCTCCTCTTAGTTGGAATTTTGGTGAATCACTCAACCACATTAAGTTTCCCTTTCTGGGTAACAGGCATAAATGATATTTATTGTGATGGAATAGTATAATTTCAGCCATTATGAGTTTTTAAATGCTTTGATTTCCTTGTGGGGGAAGGATGACAGAAATGCAAATGCTATCCATGAGAAAGACAATGTTGGCAGCTGCAGTAAAACCACTGCAGATGACAGGCTCAAGAGCCACTCCAAAGAAGTCAGGGTGCAATGGGAAAAAACAGCTAATTGGGACTCTGAAGATGTGCACTTGGATAACACAATGCATTGACCATTAGAGTTGTTCCTCACAGAGTAGTTTGCTAATATTTCCTGGCAGGACCCGTGGACCCATGGAGAGAGGAGCCCACACTGGAGTAGGTTTGCTGGCAGGACCTGTGACCCTGAGCAGGACCATGCTGGAGCAGCCTGCTCCTAAGGACTGCACCCTGTGGAGGGGAGCCATGCTGGAGCAGTTTATGAGAAGCAAAGGCTGTGGGAAGGACCCATGAGAAGTCCATGAAGGATCGTCTCCTGTGGGAGGGGCCACACACCAGAGCAGCGAGGAGTCCCCTCCCTGAGGAGGAAGGAGTGTCAGAGACAAGGTGCAATTGGATTACCTGACTGCAAAGCCTTTTTTTTGTATTTTCTGTGTCCAGGAGAGTAATAGGGCAGCTTTGGTGGCACATGGTGTCCAGTCAGGTTCAAACCACCACACATCTGAATAATTTTTCCCAAATTTCCTTTAAGTTTGACATACATGACTGGTAAAGTCTATATCTCATTCTAACTGTGTTTTATCTGATAGCTTATTCCAGCATTTCACCTGGAATTCTCATGGATACAGCTCTCAGAGGTAGTCAAACTCTCTCTGTGATGTTAGAAAATTTATCTGAGCATCCAACAGTGACCCTGACTTTTTCCACCAATGAAGAAAATATTTCTGCATGGGTCTAGCTGTTCTTCAGTTTGGTTGCTATCAGCTAGGCAGTACCAAGTGTAGCTTCTGCCCAGCTGCAGATTTTAGTGAGCAGGATGAATGAAGAGAGGAAAAACTGGAGTATGGGGGTGTAGGAGGGATGGGAGAATAGGAAATGCAGTGGGGTCAGAGACCACAGGAGTAAGAAGCAGGGAAAAGTTGTAAGGTCATAGGATCCATTTTGTAATACACAGGAATGCAGGTTTTATTAAATCTGCAGAACAACCTGTTTTATTCAAGTGTTGGAAGAAGGAAATACTCAGCTAGGCCCAAAGCTGGCCAAATACTGTGGCCTCTGCTGTCATTGCAAAGCCCTCAGCTCAGCCAGTGTGTTTGTCATGCTTGTGCCTCTGCCTGTGCTTGCATGGCCCTCTCTATTATGGTTCTTTTGTGCTTCTTTCTCTCATTACTGTATTCATTATTTTCTGACAGAACCTCATACCCTTTGCCTTTTGTTATTTCCTTAGTGCTGGTACTTGCAGCAATATCAAACCAATGCCAGCAATTAAGTGACACCACTGCATGTTTCTTCACAACGTTGTCTTCCTCATGCTGACCTGTCCCCAGCGAAGAGCCACAACATTTTAAAAGCCTGCATCTCCCAGCCTTGTCTCTCTGGATGTCTTTTTCCTCACACAGTGGGTGACCAGACCCTTTCAAAGTCCTATCTACAAGCTCAGGGCATTTTTCACCTTCAGTCACAGCCCTGCAATTTGCAAACCGGGCTTTGTGTTTGCTGACAGGTCAGGAAGTTAGCAAAATAATTCTTTTGGTTGTGATGATTTTATGTGGAAAGCAGGATAGAATCATGTATTTTTAATATGCAAGACACCATCAACAACCGTCAGAGGTGTCAAGGGAGAGGATTAATATTTTGTTTTGCAGAACAATTCAATTGTCCTGTTCAATACAGATGCTAAGTTTTTTACCATAGTTAAATGTAATTAAAATGCTACTGATCTGCACCATGACTTGTAAACTAGAGTCCACTGGAAAGACCTGAGCAGGAGCCACACAAGCACCCATCACTGCCCTATCCACACTGCTAACCAAAAAGACTCACAGCTATAGGGTCTTTGAAATGTTATCTAGTGTTAGTTTGGCAAGAGTTATGCGGCTTATTACTGTGCAACGGCCACAAAATATACAATTGCCTATGAAAGATAAATAATTACAAGTTTTCTTGCAAAATTTTCCGGCAGTCTGTATCTGACTATGCAAGTAGATCAGCTCTTTTCTGGCTTTCCAAAAAAACCACTCTTTTGCTCATTTAGTCTTTCTCATTTACATAATGTAATAGCCATAGTGGAATGAAAACTCTTTGTTCTTCCTAGGCCACCAAAAGAGCTGACATTTTGATGGTCACTCTTCAATTCAGTTCCCCATATTTGTCCATAGCTGAGTACTGCCTGCTGAGGCTTTGTGCTGTCCCAGTCTTCCAATGATCCATCAATCACTTCTTTTTCTAAGTCATTGTCTACCCCTCCACCCAATGAAGGCAGAAAATGAGCTGGTACTTACTTGTATTGCTGTGTCCTGTAGATCCCTGTTGTGACTCCTACAGTGATAACAGAAAAAAAAAGAAGGTCTATTATTTTTTCAGCAGTTTTTTGCTGCAATACTTGCTTGACATAACCTTAACAGTACAAACAGCACTGATGATTGTTCATTTGGTTCCAAAGTAATTTTCATTTAGAAGAATAAGTCCAATATTTATTGGAAAATCCATTAATTATTAGGTTTGTAAACTTATTTCACAACAACCTTTTAATAGTGCAATTCCTTGTATAGCTATTATGACTCTCCTGCTCACTATTCATGTATTGATCAGCCAAAACTTGTCTATTATCGTCTACAAGTTCAGACGAGAAGACAGAGGGAAGGCCAATATATTGCTTCATGGACCACTGGATTCCTGGGGTAGTAACACAGCCAGTCTTTTCACCATGTTGACATTGACAGCACCAGAAAATGAAAATCCACTGGGTCCCTGAGATTACAAGGTCGACCCTGTATGACAACAGCAGTATCTGTGAATGTGGTGCAATAAATCAGATCAATTTTACCTCAAATGCAAATGTTACCTCACTGTGTTTTACTCACAGAATTTGTTTGCAGTCATAAAAATATATATTAGAAATATATATAATAAAAAATATATTATATATATTTAAAAAGCCTATAAATACAAATATAAACCATAACAAAACAATAATTAAATGAAGGGGAAAATAATTATTTATTTGCCATGGATGGCAGCAGGAAAAGTATCCCGTATGTAATTCCTCTTCTGAATAACCCAGACACACACAGGAATATTATATCCATGCTGCAGTTACAGCTGTAGTTAAGACTGCTCAGAGAGGCCAGGCAGCCACAGGAGCACATGGGGTCATTTTTGGTGAGGAACTGAGCACTGGACCAGATCCAGAGACAGAGGGATGAGCCAAACACAGAGCTCATGGGAGAGGAACTGCAGGTTCCCAGAGAGCCAAGGATGCTCTCACTTGGTTGGGCTGAGATTGTGATGCTAAGTCACTCAGGAGAATTTTGCAGGGCCTTGAGGACTCAAGAGCTTCATGACCCCTCTAAACAGAGGCTGGCTGGATAGCAGGCCCCAGTGGCTTGAGGGCTCAGCTGATCAGAATCCTTCGATCTGCAAATTTTGCTCTGTCCAGACTGCACGGCTTTGATCTGTAATTTTAATACCATAACACACATCTGCAACTTGCTTCCATCCTACATACCTGTAATGTGAGATGTCCAATTTTTGGGCAAGCCCCAATAGTTTTGACCATCAACTGCAATATGAAAATATCTGTACCATGTTTCACATGCCAAGAATAATTTCTCAGTAATCTGAAATTGTGTACTTTTGACAAATTGCATCAGCTTTTTGTGAATGTTTCTGATGAAGAGAGATTAAAGCATGTTTTTTTTTTGAGTGACTGAATGCAATCTTAAAAAGTCAAGATCAACTTGCAGTGGTGATGTAGTGGTATGTACACTTGAATTTAAATGCTATTCTTGTAGCCAACCACACTCCCAATAAAAGTAGGCTTTTAGAGCATATTCAGTTTCCAAAACAGAGAATTTATGTACCTGGAGAAGTTCAGGGAAATACAATTTTGAGGGAAATATCCTTGTATTTGTAAAAGTAATTGTATTTGAAACTTTTAAACAAGGATCTTGCTCACTCTTTTACCTTTTCATGAACCTCAGGAAGAGTGCACCTTCCCCTTTGACTGAGCACAGTATCCTGCCTCTGCCAAACCTAGTAAAAATATCTCATAGAGAAATACAGAATGTTCTCACTAACAGAGGAAAAAAAAGAATGTAACTTTATAAAAAAGGTGAAGCCTTCAATTCTGAAGATTATTGTCCAGCATATTTCCTCCAGCTTGTTAAAACCAACAAGAAAGGAAAAAACAAATGAATTGCACTTCTAAAGAGCAACATCACTATGATAACCTAGCATCTGCTGAGAATAATTACCCAATAGCTTTGTGACAAGAAACCAGTTCTCCTGGAGCAGCTAAATTAATTCTCAAATAACAAAGTGATGGCTGATCCCATAATATCACATATACCTAACCAGAAATCAAACACCTGATCAAACTATCAAGACAAGAAATCACAGTAAAAATGAAGAAAGAGAGCAAAGCAGGCAGAATTAACAACATTTTTTCCTGCACAAGAGAGTTAATGCTTGAACATGAAAGCTCATCCACATAAGCATCAAGTGAACTCTTATTTACAAATTTAATTATTCATTTAAAGTTTATTTATTAAGATGCTTTTAATAAAATTAAATTCAAGAAATGTCTGATCATTTGTACATAACAAAGGCTGGCAGAGATAGGAGAAAGGAAAGCACACACAGCTTGTCACATCACACATTCAATCAATTATCCTTAAGCTTTGAAAAACAAGAAATAAAGAGACTGTCATTGCCCCTTTCTGGTAAATTCAAGAGTACAAATTAATACCAGATAGAAGGAAAATTCAAAGTTAAGGATGAAATGGAACTTTATGCCCTCCATTACATAAAGGACAGGTCTCTAGTGGTGCTTCTCCATCAGCACAGTACTTGGAAACCTACTGGGCACTGCCACGTGTGTCAAACCTGACCCAGACTCTCCTCCCATTCTTGTGAATCAATTCAAACCTCCCATGCTAATGAGGCCTGATTTCATAAAGAAGTACAGCATATGCACATCCATCCCCTCCATCAATGAGTATTTAGTTATATTGATTGATACATCCACATGTGCAGTTTCAAATGTGGAATTCCGTTATATTTGTGATATATAAATCTCAGATATTTAGCTCTTTTTTTACTAGACTGATTTCAAAACCACTCTAGCTCTAGTTGCTGTGGCCTTTGCAACTTTAATAGCCTAATTAATAAATTTCAAGTTTCAAGCTGTCAGATCGCTAATTACTTGAATTGCAGGTTAAAAGCAGTGTGGCGTGAATGCGAACTAATGATGCTGACACTCAATTTTCATGGACAGAAAAGTAGTTACGATTTGCATCCTTGTAACAGGGCAAGAGCCTGACAAGCTTCTCTTTTTCCTATTCCCAAAATGATGAGTATTTTTATGTTTGGGAACTGTCTTCTGTTAAAAGTGGGTGCAGCCTACTTGCTTCTCTTTCTGGAAGAGTCTCTGCAATGGATTGAACTGATGTCTCAACAATGCCATTAAGACTGAAAAGGAAATCATGTTACTGTGCATGACTTGGAAATAAGAGATGAAACTGTTGCCCTGATTTTAGCCTTTC
Organism: Chloebia gouldiae; assembly: GCA_003676055.1. NCBI lineage: Eukaryota > Metazoa > Chordata > Aves > Passeriformes > Passeridae > Chloebia > Chloebia gouldiae. The sequence continues at coordinate 27,559,118 of QUSF01000007.1, read as the reverse complement.
AGTCTCTTTATTGGCCTTGGTCACTACTTAACTGACAGACCCATTTATCTGAATAATGTGTGATCCACTAAAGTTTGGTGCAGCTCTCAGGTTTTAAAAAATAGGGACAGCTACATAGTTTACCTGTGGGAAAGCTTTCCAAGATCTATGGAAACATTTCCTATGAGGTCCAATAAAGATTTTACACCATGCTTTGTGAAAAGCAATAGCTAGCTTACCAAATTTTGAAAAATATGTTTGAAAAATTAGGAAACTAGTTTTTTGCATTTTGGAACCTGAAAAGCTTTCTATAGTCTGTAACTGTACAGATTACCAGATTAAGCCACAGACTAGCTCTTAATTATTTTAAAATATTTTAAAATAGAAGTGGTGTCTAAAATTAACATAATCTATGGCAAGTAATACCGGATTGTTCCAGGACTCTGGTGAGTTTTTTAAGGTACTTCTTTCCCATCACACACAAAGCACTCTAATTTCTGGCCATGCAGACCACCCAGGCCACAATACAGTTGTGATGTTATTATATGTACAGAAGTATGCTTATTTATTACTAGATGAAATCTTGTTCATCATAAACTTAAAAAAAAAAAAAGGAAATTCTACTTTGGCAAGAGAAAAGGAAGCCACCTTGAAAAAGGTCTTTAAAAATGAATGGTAGATCTCTGAAATGTCTCTGCAATTCAAAATAATAGAAAATTTCCCAGTGAGATGAATGAACAGGCAAAGATGAAAAAGTCAATATCAACCATTATTCACGTATCTTTGCTCTCTGCTCTGTGGTTCTCCTATTCCTGTATTTATCACAATACATTTACTTGTGAGGAAGTGGATTCACGATGGCCACACAGACCCACTGACAGGTGCCTTGCCCATGCACATCTGCACATGTGCCACAGAAACACACTCTGTGGTGATAATTGTGGCAGGAAACTCAGCACTGCAAGCACCACCTCAGTTTGTCATCCCTATCAAGCACTTCACCTGCTTGTAAGCTGCTGATCCACCTCTCTCCTACAGGACTTACTCTAACTTAACAAGCCTCCAGCTCACCTACCATCTTCAGTCATTTGTCTGCCTTCAACAAGCAAATAGTGAGTTATTTCCTTCTTTTACTTTCATAACATGCCAGAGATGTCTTGGTTTACACCCGTGATACTTCAAAATCATGACACTCTCATCCACAGAAAACCTTTTTTACTGTAGGCAAACGAAGTTTCCTTGGCTTTGTAGTTATAATTATTCCCTGAACTAAATTTTGCAGAATGGACTTAAAAGTTGCCAAACGAGCTTGCTTTAACAGGAGAAAGACTATAAACAGCATCAATACCATCTTTCAAGCTTGAAGGCTGCATGAAATATGCTTGTGACATCTACACAGTATATGGTGATACAATGTGAAATTTATTGGGTCTTGCACAAGACAGCTGATTTCATTCCCTCCCGACTTACCATGTATAAATAATGTGGTTTCCCCAAGCTTGTGCTGATGAGCTTTACCATGCTGCACTGCATCTTTCCTTGGATGCATATGCAATAGTGGGGCAAGTTTTAAGGGAGCATCAGCAGGACTAGTGGCTATGGTCTCTTGGGGGGATCAAATGTTTCTGTGGCAAACGCTTCTGTGGCCCCTCTGGGCATCATGGCACTGGGCTGACTGCCTCTCTAGCAAAGCTGCCCCTTTGAAGCCAGGCTGGTGGCAGATGATTATGGCCAGTCCTCAGACTCAACTAGAGGCCGGTGTACTAGTGAAGGCCTCCTCAGACCTCAAAGGTCAGAGGTCAACCAAAATCTCAGCTGGTGAAGCCAAATGACACAGGAACAATGGATGCAGGAGCTCCCTGACTTTCCACTGCTGTCTGTGCCCTAAGGAATCAGTCAGCAGCCTCAGCAGAAGCCACCCCATCTGAACATCCCACCAGAGGCACCTGTGACCCCCATCAATTCTGCTGCCATGACATGCAGAATGTGTAGCCCTGCTGAGGCTGTAAGAAGGGAAAAGACAGGGAACACTGGCACACACACATGAAGAAGATCATCACCAGGGCATCACAACCTCAGCCCAGAGACCTCATTCACTTAGGGCTTTGTAGGACATACTGTAAAGTACAGAAGGAATGTTTCTACATAATGCTGAATGTCTTACCTTGTTTGGGAAGGGAAACTTGCTTTGTTCTGCCTTTCCTGGTGTGTGAATAGCTGACAGTGGTGGAGGCCATGAATGTGTCATCTCCTGAAAAACAATATTGTTCAGCAAACTGAGTTTAGAAAGTCAGTGGAAAACGAGACAATGATAGCATATCAGTAGGAAGAGTACCTGGGCAGTGGAATATTTAAGTTAAGGAATATTAAGTTATAGGAAATGCCCAGTTTTCTTATAATCTAGACAAAACATGAGCTACAATGATTTTTACACTCTTGAGAGCAGTTCCCAAGCACTGTCTCATTTTCCTGAATAAATAATGCATCTTAAGTGAAAAAGGTTTGATTTTTCTGACAATCTGTAAATACATGTTAATCACACAAGGTATTCAGGCTGAGATTAACAGAAGAGCATTTTTTGTAGAGGGGAATAGAAATTTCAGTTCATGACCAAGTAATGGGGTACACACTGTGGACTAATCACAAAACAGATTTCACAGGCAAGGTCAGAATGGTAAATGCTTACCATTTGCTAACAGTTAATTCCTAAAATTGCCTTTATCATTGTGAAGGAGTTGAGTAAGTTCCTAACTCCAACATGTTTGTCCCTTGCAGGACACAGATATGTGGCAAGCCCCAAATGAGGTATGCTGCACCCCACATTTTTCTCCTCCCTGTTTCATCTTGAGGGACATTTTTTCACACCTAAGAGACAGATGTAGGTTGACCTGAATTTTATGTAGTCATCCTTTACACAGCTTCAGGTAGAAGGTAGGTACATGCTTCAATAACGTTATGATCCGAGTCTGAACGAGTTGGTCTCCAAAGCAAGGCAGCTTTTGGGGAGAGGTAAATTAAATACTTCAGACAAGAAGTTTGTTCCTCTCTAACGCAGGATTTTAAGGGATGGACATGTTTCTTTGACATGTTCAGCACTAACAGCCACAGGATTTGGTACACAGCAACTTAAGAGAATTAGTATGAGAAATAGTGCCAAGCATGACATTCCTGAAAGTTGGCTTGGATGTCAGAAGAACTGAAGAGCCAATAACATCCTGCCTTAAGCAGGGGGGTTGCTGACGCTATCAAGAGTCTGCCTGGCAGATGCTTTGCTGGGTTTTGCTGCCATTAACTGACTGTGGAATTGTTTCTCAGTGATATTCCAAGGAGCCATGCAGAGATCCACAACCTCCCAAAATAATGCTGGAGTTATATTTCCATGACTCATTCCTTTTTAAAGAGAAATGTTCCTGTTTGAAAAAAAAAGTGTGTGTGAGTCTCTTGCCCATTCCTCATTAGTGCTGACAGAACTGCTTCCTGACCCGGCATAGACTGAGTTGCTGCATTTTTTACATAGTGGAAAGACTCTGGCTGTTGTGCCAATGAAAGGACCAGCCCTTTCAACACAGTTTATTAGCAATAAATGTCACCTTTAAAGCATTCTTGATAAACAGTTTATTTCCTAATAAAAATTGCATTCTTTTATTTTATTTGGGGCTAAAAAGTTACATGATTTATTGTACTTCTGTAATCTATGTGCATGCCTCTAATCAGAGCATCATCTGGTTTGCAGTTTCAGTATCAGAATTGCTTTGCTTTTCACTTCTTTGAGGCAGATCATTCATCTTATGACTTCCTTATCTGATAAGTGCCAGCAATAACAGTATATAGCAATTTTTAATATACAGTAACTTCTTAAAACTCAGGCAGCAAAAAACATAGGCAATCAGATTGCTATTTGACTCAAGTATCTGGCATACGTGCTACTGTTTACAAAAGATTAAGGAATTCTGTATTAAGGAATATTCCAACAGTAAAGGTATATGACTATAAATTGACAAAAATGCAATGTGGAAACACTGAAATGTGGATATTTAACCCTAAGTGTGTTATCTAAAAAAGTATCACTTTCACACCTGCCTTTCTTGATTTTTCCCTTAGAGGACCATTTATTTTGTGAGAAATGTGATGTTGCTTACATAGACTAGAGGTGTTTCCACTGCTAAAACCCTGTTCCCAACCAAAGTGTTTTTCCCTGCTGAACCCAAAAGAACACATGGGAATGACTAAGTATCCCTTTCTTCCAAAGGGCAATGCTTTATGTTATCTCTGTCAACTGAAGAATGAGGGCAGCCAGACTGGGAACATCTGGTGGCTTTGACCTAAAGTTATCCTACTTGTGAAATATTCTATTCAGTGCTTGTGATTGCCATTTGCTCAAGGTGCAGTTCTTCCAGGTTATACAATTGGTGACCCCAGTGTCACCTTCAGGGAGACGTCTCCTGAGGAGTCTGCTCTGTGCCAGCACAAACCAATCTGTTACGGCAGCAGAGCTCTTTCCTCCCACCTTGCCTGCCCACATCTGACAGTGATGCCTTCATCCAGGGAAAGGACCAGAGGGTTGATTAAAAATAAGGGTGACCTTTTTTTTTGACATGTCAAAATCTTTCATTTCTTCTTTTCTCCAACATTATTTCTCACTCACACTTCAATGAAAAATAGCCTTAATGGTCTTTTTTTTTTTTTTCCCCAACTAGTTTCTCTTCTCCTTTTTTCACTTTCAGTTGTGGTATATAATAAAGCTTTCTACGTAATTTATATTTGATGCAACCCTTTCTGACACAAAGATTTAGTAAGACTACTGATATCTGCCAGGGTTAATAATTGCCATTATCATGAATATCTGAATGTGAATTTACTAGAATAATGCATTGAGTTGTAATTATATTGCTTATTTATCTCTATCCTTCGAAATTCAGACAACTATAAAATTAAATAAAATTAGGAAAAAATAATCAGAAAGCCACAGTGAAAAATGTCCCAAACAACAGGCTGTCAGCACTAAGGAGTGGTAAGATTTAGACGTAGCATAATTTTTTTTGAAAATAGAAACATTAAACTATGTGCAGAGTCTCCTTCTGGCTGCCAGGAACAGAGCCTCAAAAATCAGGAGAAAGGATTTAGGTGTCCAGAAAATGTCAACACTTTGCAAGATCAAGCAGAAACAAATCCAGAATATGTTCAAGTGTGCCAAGTCTCAGGATTTTAGACTCTATCTGAAGATATTTGAGACAGATTCAAAACACATATGATTATACTGAGATCTTTTTTTTGGTACATGGTGTGAAATGTCTGAAAATGCAAGCCTAAATGGCAACTATTTAACTAACTAAAGAAAAGACTCAACTTTTTTGTAAAATGGGATGCACATCTTTTTTTCTCAGGAAAATTGCCTGTTTTCAGAGTTCGGGATAGGCAGTACTGCCATAAAGCACCCACTGGACTGAAAACTGTTTGAAAAGGGCTGATGAAAATTTAAATGAATTTAAGAGCTTAGCACCTTCAAATTGGTGTTAGAACATTGATTGAACATTCAAAAAGGTTTTTGAAATTATAAAGAGAAAAAAAGCAGGGTCTTTTTTAGCAGAAATCAAACAAAAAGTAAGTCAGAAACACCTGGCACCAGAAAATGTTCCAGCTACTACAAGATAATGGTCCAATTTAAAACCAATTTATAGTCTTCTTCAAACTTGATTAACTTAATCCTAAAGCCTGAACACTGTCAACTAAAGAAAGTACTGAGAAAACATTTGGGGCCCAGAAGTGGGGAAAAGAAAGACTTCTAGATCAAAGATGGAAGCCTTGAAGAGGCTGCTTAAAAATATATGTGGATAATGATATGTCCTGCCCAACTGGAAGACAACTTGTTTGAGATGACAATGACTGCCCTCCTCCTCCTGCAGCCAGATGCCCAAGTCCAAGGAGCAGCTCAGAGATTCTCTCTTTTTTTTTTTTTTTTTTTTTTTTTTTTGTAACACACATTTCTCCTTGTGAGAGTTGCAGCAATGTCGTTTTGTACTGGCATCTTTGTGGTGCTGGTGGTGATGGCACATCTCATTCACATGCATACTGTAACTCTACAACCCTGCAGCTCTACTTGTCTCTACCTGCAGTAAATCAGTTTTCAGCAGTCATACATAAATGTCCAGTTTTACAAGCTATAAAGGTCCAAGCCTAGTTAATCTTACTCAACATGCCAACTTGGCTTTTCTTCTCACTGAAGGGAAAACCTACAAATAAAGAAATCTATAGTATTGCATATCCTTGATCCAATTTCAGTTTCTGCAGCAACAATTAAGGAACCAGACATTTCTCAGGGATTAATGACTGCTTGGCAGTGTTTTCTTTGGAGCTTTTAACCCTAGCTTGTTGATAATTTTTCAGGAAAGGTACCATGCAGAGGTAAATAATAGTATTCACTCTAGATTTAAGGCAATGCTATTTACCTAGTGTCATTGGTCTTGCTATGTGGTACATGATACCAGGAATGGTTGAACTGATTCAGAAAAAATCATAATTAATAACAAGTAGGGAGATGGGTATCATCTAGATTTAAAGTCTCACAACATGAATAATCTTGCTGTTCACTCAGTGTGAAAACTAGAACTTATCATTGGGTCATGAAGAAAACCAACTGTTTAATCCTCCTCTCTGCTTTTGCTCACCTAGCTGATTTTTGATTCATAATATTTTGTCTCTCTACACAGGATGATTTAAGAAATATTTGTGGCACCTCATAAAGGCCCCTGTCAAACACCTTTTGAAAATTATTTTAGCTGACTCAACTTCATCCACTAGCTCCACTGACATGTCACAGGAATTATAGGAGATTTGTGAGACACAATTTTCCTTTGCAAATACTTTTGCTGGTTAGCTCAGGGGGACTGAAGAGGATCTGTCTTTGTAGTGCGTACACTGAAATGCAGATTTTAGGGAAGCATTAGATATATTTATTCAGCTGGAAGTCAAGGAAGTCAAGGCCATGCAAAACTAATGCAGAGATTTCCAAGACCCTTTAGCAAGTGATCACAAGACACAGTCTGAGAACCTCTAATATAGTTACGTTACTCTTTTGTCTTCACAATATTATCTTTTTGGTGTGGTTTTTTTTTGTTTTGTTTTTTTTTTTTTTTTTTTAATACGAGTCTCTCTTTTAAACTGCTGTCAGTTGGAAAATATCCCTTTCAATTCAATGAAGCTACCTTGCCACTAGCTGACAACATGGCTATGATTTTAGTGTCAAATATCCAAAGCAAAGAGTCAGACACTGAGACTTTTGGAGACTGTTGAAGCTGACAGTATTTCACTGTGGTAAGGTTCCTATCATGTGAAAAGCCAATTTTCTTTTTTCAAAATTGGTTCCCGTAGTATCTGTCATTGCTGTGACTTTTCTAACCCAAATCTCCAATATGCGGCTATAAAAAGCAAAGATAAAGCTGTTTCATCTTGTTTCTTTATAATGTCACTTATCCATATTTACAACTCTTTTTCTACTTCCTCATCAGCCCCATAGTTTCCTTTGAGCAATTGATAATTTTCTGCTTTCCATTTAAGCCTCTCTTATTGGTCATTATGCTTTTGATAATATGTTATTCAGAACCATCACCACCTGACAAAATACCTTGTAATTTTCCAGCTTCTGTTGTTTCCTTTTTCACTTGCATTCTCTCCACTCATTTGGGTGGGTTTTAATTTGTAGTTAATATTTGTATGATGCAAAATGCTTTCAAAACTTGAGGTAAGTGGCACACATGGTTTCAACCACTAATTGAAGGATGAAATAAAAGAACTACAGTGAGCTCCCTATCATGGTGCTGAAATTGCAGTAAGGACACTGAGCTGGGTGCCAGTTCAGCACTGAACCTCAGTCAGCAGTTCTTCTGTCTCTCCTACTCGTGCTAAAATGATTTCAGGGAGTCACTTTTTTCATAGCAATCTGCTGCAAACACATTCTACCACATTTCCCCTTTGGCACCAGTCCCAAGACTCTCCAAATGCTCTGTTGCTTTCTGTAATATGAATTCCTTTCATTAGGCTTCACTGGTATACTGTCCAAAGACACATGACAATCCAGGGGCAAGTGCTTTTCAAGGAATATTTTTTTTTGGTTCTAAACAAAGAAATAAAGGTAATTGTGTAGCTTGTGACTGTGCCATTTTTGCTGTGCTTGGTTCTTCAGATGTGCACAGATGGTTATCAGCAGAAACTGCTTGATAGTAACAGGACTTGTGTGTGTGTATGTGTGTGTGTGTGTGCATGCATGCCCATGAGCTGGGAAGGGAAGGAAAAAAGAGAAATTTGGCCCATGAAAAGGAAGAAGGTCAAGAGATTTTGCTGACTGCAGCACTAAAGAATATGTTAAGTATTAAATCTCCAGATATTTGGTATCTACAGAACTAAACCATTCCAAATCATGAGCATTTGCAATGCGATCTGCAGATCAATTCACCCTACAGCAAATCAGAAATGCCAGTGCAATAAGTTTCTGTTTGGAATATGTTATCTCTGCTTTAGTGGAACCATCCTGAAAATAACTTCAACACTTAGTCAAGGTTCAGCAATCTAGGACAGACAAATGCAAAAGAAGGCTACAGCTGCTAACTTATTAAACTGACTTATTTGGTCCTTAATTTGTATGCTTATAAACTTTAACATAGAGGCTTGCAAATTTTTATTCATTTTGGGGGGGAATAAATGAGCCTGTAAGTCTAGAAGAAGTTATGGATACCTAAAAGAAATGTGGTTTCATACTAAAAATAAGTTAATTAGCTTATAATTAGCTTATAGTATGCTCTCTCATATCAGAGTTTAGGACAAACCTCCCTCCCCCCACTTGTTAGGAAAGGAAGGCGTTCTTTTACAGGTAAATCACAGAACAGCATTTAGACCATTTCCTTTTTTTTTTTAAATATTCTTCACTGAAAAAAAAAAAAGATAAAATTTCTCCTTCAGTCACAAAGATGAATATCTCTTCCTAGCTAAGAAGCTATGTTTCTAGATGAATGCATTGAGCCATATGATACAACAAACTGTCTGAAAACCAACCTTGCTTGGGCAAGCTGAGATGATGTGGTTAATCAAGGTACAATCTTTATTAGTGCATTAACCTCCTGCACCCAAGGACTGTGGATTCTAATTCCCGAATTGCCATGCAAGACTGATGCAGCTAGTTTTCTACTCTCAGTTGGCAGCAAGCTAACAGAAGTGGCTAATGAAGATGAATAGCTGCCTCTTGGGAGTGGGGGGAGGAAAAAGAGGAAAGGAAAAGACCTAGGATACTTCAAGGTCCAGATCTCTGCATGATTTCAGATAATAATGAAAAAGTGCATATAGCTGACATTTTCAGAGACCATAACAAGCATGTTAATTCTTAGGCAATGGTAGTGGCCTCAGAATTGTTCTGGAAACATTTCAAGAAGTTAAAACAAAGGCTATTGAAAAAAAATACCACAGCGCTGGTCAGGGTCTTACTCTTGTTTTGATGGATGATTGTATTAATACAGACAAAAAAGCAGAGAAAAAAATGCTCAAAGCTGAAAACCAGACACATTTAGTACGGAAAACATCTGTGGTTTGGAGAAGACAGAAATACCATCACGGTAAATATTTATCAATACTGAAATATCTTTTCCACAAATGCATGCAATGTTCTAATATAAACATGCCTTTAATTCAGACAAAAATACACTGCTAAATGCAGGGAGGTCATTGAAGCAAATTTTGTGGGGGAAAAAATCTAGATTTTTTTTAAAACTAGACAATTTTTTCCATTTTCTTATGTTGTGGGAGGCTGGAAGATTTGTGATAATTACGTTAACGGTCCTAGATCACTCCCTGGTCAGAAGATGAAATAACAGGTCATTGGTTTGGTCTAATTTGTTCTTAATTCCAATTTCATACCCCTGAAGCCAATTTAAGAGGACTGGGGGTACCATAAAGACTTACTTGGTTCCTGGGAGTCTGGGGGCTCACTCAAAGGGCGCTTTTATGCATCCACAGAGGAGATTCACCAGTGGATATGAATTGGTATTTTTAGCTCAGCTTGTTCAGCCAACTGATTGAGCATGTCAGCCTTCATGAACTTAGGGGTAACACAGTGATGCCTGTGTGCTCTGTCCACAAGTTGTGGGCAGAGACTACATGAAGTAAATGTACCTTGAACTCTGGGTTAAAGTGCTACCAGAATGCCTTTTGGCTAACATACCTGCGAAGGCTGCCAACCATAACAAGAAGCAAGGAAGCTTCTGTTCTGTGCTACTAAACAAACTTGTGTGAAAAGACGATAGAGAGGGTCAGAAAAGAGAGGGTAAGAAAAATCCATAAAAAGAAAAAAGTCAGAATTAAAGTATTAGAAGTTAAAATGCTGTCAAATGTAGCTCTATAAAGTACAGTTCCAAGAGGTTTTGCACTTGTGGTTTCTTAATGCAATTAAATTAAATTTGTTCAATTTACAGGTGAAAATTACACCAGGCTGAAGCCTTGGACTGAAGAGCTGAGCATCAAGACAGAAACTCTCCTTCCCTTTTCCCTGCCATAAAACAAAGAGGCTCTGCAAGGCAAAGCAGCCTGTAAATCCTTCCTGGACAACCTTGCATGGATGTGGCTGACTGCAATTAGCAGACAATTTTGTTTATGATGCTCTGACAACTTGGGGAATCTGTTCATATACAAGTCATTTATTCTGAATGAGATTAAGAAATCAGTGTAGCACTGTGTGCTTCAGTGTATGTGAATTCAGCCATCTGTTCTCAAGGTTACATCATGTGCCTCCTAGATCTGAATTGACAGAAAGATGTTAAATCTTGCTGGTTTGTATTCTAGAAGTAGCACAGTGGCACAATGGGATGTCTGAAGCCAACAGATACTAGTTCAGCTAAGGGTACAGAGGTGTACAGAGTTGAACATAGGTTCATAAATTAAGAATACCATAGACTGGGACACTGGGCCCAGAAAGGTGTCATCAGAGGACAGGAAACTAAAAACAAACATCCCACATCTCATACTCAACATTTCCCAAAGAGCTCAATCCATTGGGGTGCATTCAAATATGGTAGCACAACAGAAATGGTTATGCCAGTGCTGTAATAGCTTGTTTCCTTGAGCACATTTCTTCAGAAATGCTGGTAATTCTGAAGAAGTGGGGAAGAAAAATGGAAGAGAGAAAAGATCACAGATTAAATCAGCTCTCTTACACTAAGAGCCACTATGCTTGATTTGTGTAAGCATCTTCATGGGGGAAAACTCCCTGTAACATGTTGACAGTCCACAATAATAGAAAAACACAAAAATCACTAAAGTCATTAGGGTTACAATACACATACTTCTTGTATTGTGAGACAATGGATAGAAGAACCCAATGGCAAGGTGAAGATAGAAAAAAAAGAACAACTTCTCATGAGCTGGTGGTTCACTGCAGGGATGCAGTGCTATGGAAATGCCTATCTTCATGTCTTCAAGTCATAAGATAAAGAATATTTTTCCAAATTATATGCTTCAGCCAAAGACAAGATAATAGGTTCAAGACAGAGAACAGTGGCTGAAGTTATCTGGCTTGTCACACAGGTCAGAGCACTAGTCATTCTGGGTGATAAGATACACCATTCAGACTCACACCTAAAATGTAGCTAATTTTATTGTTTATTTTTCAGTCCATCAAAATCCTCAGCATTTATAGTTGTCAATACATACTTTGTAAGTCAAGAAAACTCGTGAACCATTTGCATTCACACATGAATGTTAGGTACTGAACACAAAGGAGTGACTCTGAGAAAGGAATGTCCCATTATGCTTTAGAAAACAGAGAAGCAGAAGTTTCTCATTTTCTTATGTATCAGTAACCTATAGTCCATACTTGTGCTCTGCTGCTTTTGATTTCATAAGCTCCCAATGCACCACAATAAACCTTGGGGATTTGAGTGTCGGGATAAACACAATGGAGGCATTTGCCCAACACTCTTGCTATGGCCTGCAGAAAGATGGCATGGGGCACATCAGTGGACCTAAGACCATCCTCTAGAAGAGTGGGGAGAGGGCTGGAGGCCAGTCCCTTGTTGCTGTGTAGAGAAATGTTAGGCTTGCAAGCAGCACGGTGTGTCAGGAGTCCTTGTGAGGGCACTGTGCACAAGCAGGGAGCCTGCCTGGCTGGGAGCTCTGCTCACCATCCTGTTCTCAGGAGCCAGTGCTGATGCCTTAAGTTTTAGCTTTCATATTTTCCAGATTCCATGGGCACGAAACAGCACTTACCATTTCTCCCTGCAACACATGGGGTGGCCTTTGTGATGCTGTCAGAGGCAGGCAGAGCCCCTTTGTTTTCCTCAGATGTCCCTAGGCAATCTGGCATTTCTTGTTAAAGCTCATTTTATGTGTGTGCTTCTCTCTAGTTGCAAACATAGCCATGGAGCAGTGAAGGCGACCATTCTGTAGCTGTGCAATTTACATTTGTCTAGTGCTTATATTGTGTTCCTCAAAGATATTATTGTCTCAAGTGCTGTCTGTTCTAAGCTCTGAAACAGTATTTTGTGTTTATTATATGCATTGGCTTTCATTTGCAAGGTAGTCTGCACATCTGAATTAGGCATCCCAGCACCCCCCTAATCGCTGTAAGTACCATAATATTGATATGAGTTACAACTCATAAAATTGGAACTAAGGTTGAAAGAATCTTGAGTCAGAAAGTCCCTTAAGAAAACCCTTGTCTCGATATAAATGGCACTGAGGGTGACAGTGACAATCTGTGATTCCAGATGGAAAAAATAGTACAAGGTATGAAAATACACATCAAAGATTTCAGTCAACTCTGAAAACTTGTTCTGGCTTTATCCGTTACACCATTTATTTCATTAAAAAGTAGATTAACATCAGCATCTTATGCATTATTGTAGACATTGTCTGCATAAGCAATTTGCATCTATTTTTTAAAAAAGGCAATTATTTTTGAGCCATTTTAACTAAAATTAAATACATTTAGATTTATCTGATTTTTCTAAAATCACATTAAATTATTAGAAGGCAAAATAAGCAGATCTTTGAAACTGTTTTTAACTTTTACTTGAAGTGCTGAAGGGCCTGTATGGGGCACAGAAAACTTATGTGGGGCAGCATGTCACACTGCCTCGCCATTTCTAGGTATTTTCTGCTGGTGCTGTACCAGACTCTCACCACAAAGACAGCTTGGCTTTACAGCTAGAATGAGATGAAAAATAAAGCTAGCAAAAGTTTTTACGACTCTCTAAAAAATTCCTCAATATGTTTGCCAGCAAACTGTAGGTGATTATGAAATTATAGGTTACATTATGATAGAGGTATGCAAGGCAATAAGATGGTTACAAATGCTTGTTTATTTTTGAGCTCTTAACTACATGATTCACTTATCCACTTTACAATATAATTAACATTCCTTTGCTGACATTTAAAAAATGAGGATATATATGTTTTCTTTTTTTTCTACCTCATAGAAATCGTGTGTGAAAATTAAAGTAATACATAAAGAAAAGGAAATAGGATGTATCATTACCACTATTTAATTATGTTACCTATTTTTTAGAGTGCAGAGAATCAGAAATAACTGCCTTACCACTGGAAATTTAAAATACTAAAAGTCACAAAAGGTTGTTTCATGGCAGCAAACATTAATTTCTTTTGATTTCTCTTTATAAGAAGCATCAAACTGAAATCCATTGAAATGGGAAGGTTCAGATAATGTCTATGTAGCAATTAATCTCCACTTAAGCCTTCAGGGACTTCTCTGCCCAAGCTAGGTTTTCACCCCTGTTGATTAAAATTAGTCCTTTAGGTCAGTTCTTTTTCACTTCAAAAGAGTTTCACTTTGAAAGAGTAAAATAAAGCAGTGGATATATCCTTCTAAGCTTTAACATACATAGAAGCCCATCAGAAGAAAGACCACAACATAAAGCATTTTTTCCCTACTAGCAATAAAACCATAAATTGGAAATACCCTCAAAATGCAATGGAGTCAGTTGGAGATCTCTGCACTGGTAAAAGAGTACTATAAAAATGAACAGTTAAGGTGGCTTAAAATAATCTGCATGGGCAAGGCAACTACATCCAAAGGATGTAGTTTGTAATGTGGAGAGAAGAAACAGTGATCTAGAGGTGACTCAACTAGTGCAACTCCGTGTTCAGAATACCAGACATAAAAAATACCAGTGGTACAAACCCAGTGCATTCCCAGTGCTGGACTACATCAACCAAAGTGAACTTGGGCTACAGCAAGGCACAGCACCACCACCCGCCAAAGGGTTTTGCAGACTGTTCAGCAAACAGAAGCACTCATAATACCCGTGTACCAGAAAGAGAGGAATTTTAAGACAGAGGGTGTGATAAAGTGAGATGAGAAAAGATAAAAACTGTACTTTCAAATGAATCCTTTAATGCCAACTAGCAGTAAAGCTTTTAGTCGAGTCTGTTCGGTTTTATTGATAGGTTCAATGTGTTGAATCCCTATCCATATTTTAGCCTCAGTGCCTCAATTCACATTGCCATTGGTTTCTGATGTTTAATCTCATTAGCACAGCTATTTGTATTGATATACCCAATAAGGTTGCTAACACGACCTTAGCTAAGTGTTATTTATTGTATCTGTATATACAACAATATTAACACAGTCAAGCATCAGCATCGGCACTTGAGGGCACCATTAAATTCTCTCAGTGTTCAGTGAGAGATTTAATGATGGATTTAATAGTATTAAATAGGAAAAAATGCCCTTGGCCTTTACATTCTCATTTAAAAACATATAAAAGAGTAGTAATTCGGGCAGTTATACTTCTTTCAAAGATTTCCCTTTAAATCATGCTCAGCCATAAGAGATCAGCTGTACTTTGGTAGTTATTGTATCTTGACCAAAGACAGCAGCCCGTGGCCTACCAGAATCACTAAACTGTTGGCAAATTCAGACTCAAGTTTCTATGACAAATATGAGTGAGTTTGCTGATAAAAAACCAAAAAGGACTGGTGAAAAATTGGCACAATGGTGTTGTCTGTCTACAGTGATGAGACTTCTGTTAGCAATAGAGATAAACAGAGCTGTGAAATAGCTGGACATTTATGTCCAGGTTTTTATGCTCTTTTTTTCCATGGAATATAAACATGCTAGAGGTCTGGGAGTTTTCGTGCAATAGTATGCCTGTTGAATTTTTTCTTACCTTTTAGCAACATTTACCTTGCTTTCTTCCCATCTCTAGATCACTGCTACTAAATCACAGAATTGTTTAGGCTGGAAAAGACCTCTGTATAAATAATACTCTGAGATCATCAAATCCAACTGTTAATCCAGCACTGGAAAGTCCACCAATAAACCAGGTCCCCAAGTGCCACATCTACATGTCTCTTAAATATCTCCAGGTATGTTGACTCAACCACTTCCCTGGGCAATCTTTTCTGATGGACCTACTGATGTTGTGTAGGCCGTCAATAGGAGAATTTCATTTAAGAAAGGCTTGGGAAAGGCTTTCCCCCCCCCCCCCTTCTTTGAAATAACTGCATCCTTTAGGTCAAAGAACTAGGACTCAGTATGCACCGGAAATTTATTTATACACTGCCTAGCCAAGTCTGTCCTCTTACATTCAGTTTGAAACCACCAAGTGGGAAGAGAAAAAAATGTTGTGAGATAAAAATTCTCCCTTTGTGACCCTTACCAGTGACCAGAGGGTCACCTAAGCACCTGTGACTTCTTCTTAAGCTTGGAAACTGAGGGCCATATATGCAGGCTCACAGAGACTCCACATGTAGAGCCGAATTTATATCACCAGGAATGAACAATTGTTCATTTGTGGGCTTTTAAAAAATGTATTTTCAGTGTCTATCATGAGAAGGATTAAACACTTACACTAGCAATATGAATACTGACAATTAAAAAATGACAGTAAACCCATCATATTTGGATTGAAACCAAATTTAAAAGGCTTTTCTCAGCAATTTTGGCATAAAAAGAATATGGATCAAATCAAAATTATACTTACACACACATGGGTAATAACAATTAAAACTAGAACCTTAGCAGCAAATCGTGCAAAAAATGACAACAACAAAAGCTGAAGTGACTGACTGTCAGGGAACGTTCTCATTTTCCTCTGAAATTTCCCTGCTTGTAAATAGTTCTACTGACATAGATACTGGGGTATTTTAAATAAACTCACTTTATAACATCTCTCAGTACAACACACATAGTTTAAAGCATGAGTTATACAACAGAGACAAAGAAAGGGACAGACTATTCTCATTTTTTCACACATCCAGGTATGCTGGATTACTTACAGAGTATTATATAAATGTGGAATGCAGTGCTTCCCAAAACAAGGGTAAAATATTGCTGATATTCAGCCACATCACAGGTGGGAAAAAGCCATATAGAGTGCACAGTTCACTGCACAACAGAAAGGGGATGGTGAGTAGGCTAAAGAAAGTATTATCCAAGGATGAGAAGAAATCCCATTTTTTATCAGACAAGCGCCCAGGTCTCTGATGTCATTTCAGAACATGGGTCTTTGGATATTGCAGATACAGCTAACATCCTCATACAATGCTTCTCAGTTTATCTGTTTCAGAAAAATGAATGAAGACAACCAGGTTCTTGCTTATACTATTAGAGCCAGGACTCCTGCATCCTTGTTCACACTATCATTTTGGTGCATCAGACCTTAGGTGGATACACAGCTAAGGCTTAGTTTATACATTCACAAGTGTGGTGCATATGTAATATGCACATTTTGCACATTTATTTTGGATAATGAGAAAGCAATTTGCAGTTAATTAAAAAAAATTATCTTAAGCGGTAAGGTTTATTGAGAAAGTACCATGGTACAGGTACCATAGAGATGTCTTCTCTTGCAATCTACAATAAGATTTATTTTATTTTTTTATAATCTCTAGCAGTAGGCAATCCAGTATTAGGCATTCCTGAAATGACTTCATAGCACTTTGCCATCTTTGGATGGGATAATTGTGGTGAGCCTTTTGGAGGCTCTAAGTTTTACTTCTGCCTGTGGGTGCTCAGAGACAACCCCCATTGAAGTCAATGGGAGCTTAATGCCCATAAATAGTAAGTAAAAGTAATTTTACTAGTGGCAGTAAGGATTTATAAATGCTTGACTAGGCAAAATCCCTTCCTCAAGCTGGTTGCTCAAATGATATACTTTTAAGAGACTGAAAAGGTTCATGTAAAATTTACTGTCTTGGTTAAATAATACTAACACAGGTTTTTGCATGTCGATTATGTATCAATTATAGTATAATTGCATCATTACTTTAATTAGATTAAACTGCATAATTGGGATGTCTAATTAGAGATGGAGGGGGAAAAAAGGTAACTTACCTGACATTAACTGTGGTTTTAGAAGAGGGGCTTCCACACAGATTTTGCTCTAGGGGCAAGTTTCCAGCATGGCAGTCACTGGCTTCCTTTACATGACAAGACTGAGGTGGCCCCAGGTGCACCACCACCATCCAGACCCTTTCCAGAGCAAGGTTCTGATAGGGAGGGCATTTGCCCCTTGGTACCTTATCAGTGAGGTGTGTCAGAGCAGTGGAGTGGACTCCAAGCCAGCAGTGACAGCAGTGAGAAGACGTGGGTCATTGAGTTTGTGTGGAAAACCTTTTGCAGAAAACCAGAATTAGTGTCAAGGAAGCTGCTCCTCTCTTTCAAGTGCTGATCCACAGAGACAAGAATTCTTGGTAATGAACGACTGCATTTTAAATAGAGATGCAAGGGGAGAAATCTTACCCAAAAAGCAACAGAAGGACAACTTGATCAGCATTCTGACTTTCCACTGGAAGTGGGAAGTAGAAGAGATACCTCAGCAAACCGAGTCAAAATGGGTCCCAAAGCCTAGAGTATCCTCTGTAGGATACTCATAGGAAATAGCAATATAGTGCAAAATCTACTTGGACAAGTCTGCATAGGAATAAATTGGTTTCTAACCCTTTCAGACTGGACATCTGAGCCATTTTGGAGGATCACTTAGAAGTGTCAATCCTTTTCATGTTAAATGACAAATCACCACCTTACTTCTTTTAAGAGTGCACTGAGATTTTGGGAAGTAGAAGGCTGAACTGATGGAGCTGGAGATGGATGTAAAATCTGCAAAAGTCTCCAAAACCATCTGCAGATCATGCCATAAGCTAAACATTTCCAGTGATGAACTTACATTGTGTCAGGACTTTATTGAAAGCTGTCAGAAGAATGAATGCTCTGGGTAGTGAAGGGATTATAATTTTTTACCTCCAGATAAACAAGTTTAACAGGTTCACTTCTGCACCTTCATAAGACATAACAAGAGCCTGAAGTTGGAATGGCCTAGTTGAGGTGGAGGTGCCTTTGGGAGCAATGCCTCATGACAAATAAAGCTACAGATACACCTTACAGATACATAATTATTAGAAAAGGAACCCAGGATTGGGGACCTCTCAGAATCTTTTGAATTTAGAGGACAATTTCAGATGAGGCTGAACTTTGTCCTTCAAAGGACAAAGCAGTGGAGGGGCAAACCAACACATTCTGGATCTCTCCCCCATTCTCTAGGTTCTTTCAGGCTGCTGTTGAACCATGTTGAAATGCTAAGAAGAAGGGTCCGTTCCAGTTAGGAACACAAGACCCCTGCAAATAATCTGCCTTTGGATTGTGAATCTGCATGGTAATTGTGAATGGGAGGTGTAAACATGTGAGTCCTGGTCTGGATCCAGTCAGCAAAGTGCCCCACAGAGACACTGAAAAAGCATTTCCTGCTCCAAAACACTGGCAGTCCAAATATGAGATGAAATTCAAGATGGATGCAGACAAAAGAAGTAATACATGGAAACAGTGACCGACTTTTGACTACCAAGTAGACTTTAGCACGCTAAGATTGTGTACCAGTATTTTTAAAGTCCAAGTGCTACTAGGCATATTTGCTCTTTTTTTTCCCATAGAAGTATCACAGCACATTTAACAAGCAGGCTTATCAAAGGCAACATTCACCTCTGTATCCTAACCAAGAGATGATAACTAAGTTGGGGGAAGACCAGCAAGGGCTAAGGCATGCATATTTGAAAATACAGGAAAGTAGATTTCAGAAAAATTGTCCCATAGTTAAAGATGCCAATTGGCTCAGTATTCCTTCTGTTTTGGCTTATTATTTTTTCCCTGGTAACTCGAACTGAAATAGAAATGGCAAGACCACTTATGGTGATATGAGATGGTGAGACGCTGCTGTTGGGCTCCAGCAAGAAAGTTGTATCATGACTGAGATGATCAGAGAGCTGCTGTGAAGCAAACCAGTCCATACAATTCTTATAATCAGCTTTCTGGCACTAAAATGTTTTGAGGAGTGTTGGCCAAAAGAACTTGGACTATCAGGTGTTGGCTAGCACCAGGTGTCAAATTTGGCTCTGGTCCTGGGAGACTAAGATTCACAAAAAGGCAACAGGCAGGGATGGAAGATTCATCACACTGGACAAATAAAATTGTCTTGATCCTGTTTATTTGAGTGTTCTAAGAATTACAGGCATCTAGAGAGTCAGTGGGGAAGTAGAGAATTTATTGAAGTAAAACATCAAGGGGTTTTTAATGAAGTGCATTGCAAATAGAAGTTGGTAACATCACTGTTCCTGGTCGCAGCTATTTTTTATTCCACGAATGCCAATAGAGTCCTGAAAAGCTGAGTTGCTGGGCTAGGGCATTTTACAGACCGTGCCAGTTGGCGGCAGCCAGAAATAAGCATACTCTACTTTACAATAATTTAGAAACCCCCTCTTGTTCCCCAGGCCCCAGATGAAGTGTTTCATGAGTATAATGGCAGAAGGCAAGGTTGCCTGTCATCACCTGCACAGTCCTGGAGTGGGACAGTGTGTCCCTGGATGGGGCTGTGTGCAGTTTCATGTCTGCCACTGGTCCAAGACGGAGGCTGCCACTTCACTCCTGAGCTGACAGCCTGCACGTGAACATGATGGGAAGTGCTGTTGTAGGCAGAAGAAGAGGCAATCCTGCTGCACATCTGGCCTGCTGATCAGCAAGGATAGTCTTTCTGAACCAATGGGAACCCATGGAACTACAGTGCCACTGGAAACCAGAGATCCATTTTTTATAAACCAGTGAAATAATGTACAACATAGGTATGAGGCATGATGTGGTGTGTGAGTTGGAGTCTCACCACTTGTTTTGTTCTGGAGTGCCTTCCATTTTGTTCTGGAGCTGTTGAGTGAGAAGCAACAGCTTTTTCAATGCTTACAAGTGTACTCTTGTTTTTCTGTGGCATAGTCTTGGTTAATTTTTGAATTGGATATGGGTTAAGACAGACTTCTCCTCTGTCTTTTGCACAGAGAAAAGACAAGGGATTAAGCCAAGTCAGCTACCTATGTTAGAAATTTCCCAGTTAAGGTGATTCTGACTGATAACTGAGTTCATTGGTCATGAGGGGATACAATTGCTTTTGCAGGGATTTCTATATGGACCAAAGGAGTTTCAAGAGATCAACTGGTAAAATTGCTCAAACAAAATACGACTTTATGGATAAGCAGATACTAAAAGTGATGCTGATCCTCAAAACTCCTTTCCTTGAAATGGAAGGAAGGTTCCTCTGGATGCTGACAACACTTCTTGGACTACAGTGAGTTGCATGCATTTTAACAATGTCTCCTCAAATTGATGGGAGATGGGGAAAGAAAGGAATTAGACCAAGCTGGTCAGGTTGGATATTCATCACTCACTTCTAGCAAGATCAGACCTGGGTGCAGAGCAGAGAAATTGTTAGTGGGAAAACAATGCTAATGTTTCCACTAATTATGTTGGAGGAACAGATTTAAAGCTGTTGTACCATGCAGAGGCTCAAACATTAAAGGTAAATTGTGTGGTTAGAAGCAATGGAAGAGTAGCATGAGTCTATCCCTTTCCTTGCACGTCACAGTAGATAGGGTGAAATTGGAGCCATGTGGTTATTTAGACATAGTCCAATGTGTTTCTGGGGTGAAATCTGCAGGTACACAGTTACTTCAGACTATCAGCTTTAACTAATCAGCTTTAAATCACTGTCAAAATTATTTGCAGGTATTTTTTAGTAAGGTACATTGATTCATAATGAAGTTAAACATTTTGGCCTTTGCAATTTCTTTTCTTTCATTTGCAATTTCATCTACTAAAATTTCACAGAATTGTGAAATTAGTCCTATTATAAATTAATTATTTGCACATTTATCCTTCAAAAAGTAGGCTTTAGAGCATAAGTCTTATATCTATTTTTAAATCTTCTACAGCTTAAAAAGAATAAGAAAATGAACTTCTTTCATGTTTCTTTCACTCCTCCCTGCCTCTGGTGCACATGCCTTTAGAAATAACTGCCCTGATACCACACCTCAAATTATATCTTCCAAGGGAGATGTTAGACAAAATCCCATTGACTTACTGATTGTTGTTGTGTGGGTGTGTACCAACAGCATTTAAAAAAGCTTTTAGCATGCCAGCTTTTATCCAGAACAGCTTAATTAAAACCAGATATTATAATAGTAGCATTTGCCCCAAAATGAACAGTAGGTATACTAACTGCCAGTGCACTAAGTTTGGCTTATGAAAGGAGTTATAATAGACTACCAACAAAGGTATGAGGGATGAGGATAATAAAGCATTTGCTGCATGCTGAGGTCTGTGGAAGCCCCCAGCTCCCCCTTGCCTAGTGCTGGCAGCCCCTTCATGTGCTGTGGATCCACGTGAGCCTGCAAAAGCATCTGGGGGGGTACACGTGCCAGAGCCACCCTTGTGCCTGGAGAGCACATACAGCCCTAGCAGACAGCTCTCCAAGTCAAAGAAAATTGGGAGAACTGGTAATGAAGGGAATAAATGCTGGCACTCAGGAAAAAAAATGTTATTTTGTTGTGTGGAAGATATTTGTGAGTGATACTGCCTGTTATTACCAACTGCATTTTTCTGAAATAGATTTGCCTTCTCCAGGTGAGAATGAAGTGAGGTGATGAAGTCAGCTCAGTCCTGTAAAGCCTCAAATCCTACACAATCTGACCCAAGCTGAGGAAAAACTGTCCCTAAATTTGAAAATGCTAATACACTACGAGTTTGCAACAACACTATGCTGAGCAGGAGTTGCAGATTGTGTTGAAGTGCAGAAGAAATGAGTTTGAAAGGGAATTTTATAAGTTTCCCAGAACACGCTAGGTAGTCCCTATATTTTGTTGCTTCTGTTTTTTTAACCCTAGCTGTCATAGGACATATCTTAAATACACCACCACTCAAATTACTTCTCTGATTTTGAATCCCAAGTGGATGGAAACGTGTGGCTCCCTGAGTGAAAACAAATTGCGATGAAGGTGGAAACTAAAGATTAGCACTAATGCACATGTTTTAGGCTTCAACCCCAAATTCATTTAATAAAAGACCTGTTATATTTCTCCAAAACTTAACAGACGAAACCTCAATCAAAAGATATCTGAGGAAACAGGATAGGATCAAGAACAGGGCTAATTTTGCAGAATTAAGGAGCAACATGAAGATTTTTAACGAGGAAGCAGACACCTTTGCAATAACTGCACTATGATATGTTGCCTAGCAACAAGATATAAAAATGATGTATAACGCCAGTAACTTCTTTCACATATGAAAACAGCACCCTACCAAGACAGCTTCATAATGTACTCTTACAAACTAAAAATCCATAGAGACCATTAAAGCCTCCATCTTCTGTAATATACCCTGTTAAACAATCATGTGTTTTTGTTAATGCAGTAAAACACTGAATTTATTTAATGATTACCCAATGATACATCAGCAGCAGCAAGCAAGAACATTTCTATTTTAAGCCTGCAGGATCCATCCCAAGATATCACACTTTGACAGAGAACAAATGCAATGAGCCAGACCCGTGCAACACCCAGGAGGGAGATGCATTTATGGGGGGCGAATTAAAATCACCTTCTGTCTGATAAAAAAATAGCATTATTGGAATGCATGGGAATGCATTTATTGCTTTTTCTTTTCTTCTGTGGCTTGTAGTTTAACATGATATTGCTCACAGAGTACCTCCTGCTTCCTGGCTCTGGAATGGGAGAGGCAAGGAGGGTGTCAGGGCGTGCCAAAGAGTGGGTCGTGACTGCATAATGTCTGCTAAAAGTAGTCCTGTGAATATTGTATCACAGGACAGGGTGAAAGAGGGGACTTGCAGAGGCTGAGGTGCCCCTGGGTATTGCTGGGGCAATCTGCAGCCCAGGTGGAGGGGGAGCAGCTGGCACTGGCAGCTCCAGCCCCAAGCACAAGCAGAGGCGGCACTCGCCAGCCCAATTACAAAAGATGGTCCACAGCCAAAATGAAAGCCCTGCAGCCAGAGGGCCGTGCCAAGACACCAGGTCCTCGCGTAGGGGAGGGCGGGGGGGGGAGAAGGGGGGGGGGGGGGGGGCCGGGGGGGGGGGGGGGGGGGGGGGGGCTCACTTTCCTTCTGCAGCATCACACCCAGCTAAGTTATGAGAATAACAGCCTTAGCAAAACACAGCAAGTAAAACCAGAGCACAGTGACCAAAAGTTTAGGACTGGTAATGTATCACAAGGCTCATAGAGGACTCATCTCAGACAGGTCTGGTAGAATCCAGTATTATCAGGCTTATGGGGTAGTTGGGCTCAGTTATGCTTTACACAGAGAGGAAAATCTCTTTCTTATCGGCTGTGAGTGGGGACTTGGCTCAGGTTATCACCTTGCATTGCTCCTGCATACTCATGGGACAGGCTACCTGTGAAACTGCCCTGCAACCCAGTGGCAGCACAGCTCCTGTGGGAAAAGGTTCACTGGTCCACTCCATCCTGTAGTCCCTTGTTGTCCCTTCCCAGTCTGTCATATCTCCCTGCCTCATTTTTCTTGAAAGTTATGGGCTGATTATTTCCAAATGCTGGAATATTTCCAAATCTGCAGATTAATTGAGATACATGTTATATATGTCTGGAAATGAAGCAGATGAACACGGCACTTAATCCTTTGCCGATCTAATGCCTTGAATTTTAATCTTTGCTCTGCCACTTGCTTTTTTACCTTGAGCAAACCACAACAGCTCTCTGTACCTCAGCCCACCCATCTGTTCAAATATATCTGGTGATGTGACCCTCTCCAGCTGACCCATATTTTATGGGATTGCTGCAAGTCTGCATTAGCATGTGACTAGATACCAGGATACTTTCAGATGAAAACATTAACCATGTTATTGCACAAGGTAAGCACAATGCATTCTTGAATTGAACTTCTGAAAGTATTAAATATTCATAGTGGATTGTATATTCTACAAATTCAGCAATGCCAACAAGCAAAGTCCAGATCATTGTGATTTCAGTGCTGGGGGTGTGGTGAATTATAGGATTCCAGGATTTATTAGGTGCAGACTACAGGGACCAAGCATTCGAGAGCCCAGGTCCTGGGTAAGCAGGGAGAGTGTAGCGTAGGCAGAGGGGAGCACAAGCAGGCACAATCCTGATCTAACTGCTAGGATAATTTCTGCTGCAAGCCTTTGAAGGTGAAGTGTGGAGAAAAATTTAAAATTCCCATTCTTCATGTAGCACTGAGGACCTGCAAAAGTCCAGTGTCAGGGGACAAATAAGATCAAAGATAAGCTTGTGTGGTTTCCTTTTATCTAAGTGAAGGCCAAGTTTTAAGCTCCAACAGAGAATTTCAGTGTAAGAGGTCTTATTCTAAGCAGTTTTGTAGATTAAAGGTAACTGAAAAGATGGAGACATTGGCAAGATATAGAAAAATATATAAATATGTAAATGCATAAAGGGAAGTCAAGTGTGACTCCCTTTCCTAATTGCCTAACATGATTCCCACTAGATGCATAAATTACAGCTCCTATTAACAGCACTATGAATAATAATCAGTTTACTTTCTGGCTTGTATCTAAATATACTTTCTATATGATTTCATCTTTTATTCAGCTGTTTAAAAGCAGAACATCTAATTACAGTTCATATTAGTCTACATTAATTTTTTTTTTTCCACGGAGCATGTGTGATGACTGATTTTCTAAAAACAGACAGAATTTTTTAGCATATGGAAAAATCATGTTATTATTAATACATTCCCACATGACTCTACATTTCAATTCCCTTAATTATTTAGTCATTGCTGATTATGTCTTTTCACAATTCATTATCCCATTTCCTGCAACGTGGGCATTTTATTCATTAAGTGTCAAAACTAAGGGCCTGACCTCCAGGAAGATAATCAGGAAATAAGTGGCAGACATAAAAGGTCTGGGTTTCCCTTAAGTGCTCACTTATTTCGGTAACTGTGCCATGTTTTTAGTAAGCGGTGACAGAAGCGAAGTGTTGTCGGTAACTGGCGGAGGGCGCGGGGCTGGCGGGCTGCGGGAGCCGTGCTCTCCCCGCTGACGGGTTCTGTGCGTGGGGATGCCAACGCGGGGTCGCCCCTTGTGCGGCCCACAGAGCAGCGCTGCCCTTCCTTTGGCTGCTGGCGGAGAGAGCGGCTGCCAGAGGGGCTGCTTGTGCTCCGCGACCCACGACAGCCCCAACGCTGGGGACATGGCAAGCTCCCGCCGGCCCCAAAGGGCTCCTGCTTCTCAGGAGGCCTTCAGGCCCTGCTGATGTTTGGGAGGAAACACTGCCCACTCCCTCCTGTTGAATCTAGAAAGGCAAAGGTAGAAAATCCCAAGCCAGCCCAACAGACATGACCAAGGGTCACGTCTCCAGTCTATGGGTTAGACCGTGGGTATTTCAGGCCAGGCCTGGTGCTTCAGGCTTTCGCTGGATGGAAAACAGGTCCATACTGCAGCCAGATGCAGAAGCACGTCTCTGGCCTCCTGCACGAGCCTAACCTCAGCCATTATGGGTGTATCAGCATCTTAAAAACAGAATGCTGGTGAAAAAGCACCTGTCTGTGTAAATACTGCACCTCAGCTTCCTGACCCCTTGCTCAGCTAACACAGTCAAAGATGAAGGAGCTCAGCAGACAGGTGTGTCCCTTCAAGGTTTTTGAAACCAACAATTTAACATGGAGGAACAGGGATGTGACATTCAGCACTCAATTTTTCCTCTGCTATAGATTTTCATCAATATCTGTCACATCGAAAATAGCATAATAACACAGACAAATAACAATTATTCAGTACACACACACACACACACAGAGTATCAATTACAATAAGAATGTGAGGATGATTTAATTAGCTGCTGATAACTCCTGGTAATTTTGCAAAGTTGTGACTAAATATTTGTGGTATTTATAATATATAATGCATACATATGGGTATCCCCATATGCATGCAAGCCTTATATATAAAAAGGCAATACCATGTTTTATTGATGGGGTTTCTATGAGCAAAAATTAATTTGAAAAGCTTAATTTGAAAAGCTTTAATCAACATCACATTAATAGACAGCAGTTTCTTAAATAGCCTCATAGCTAGACAAATACTTTGCCTAATGCCATTTCATTTTCTGCCAGCTGCATGTGATTTGCTTTTGATCTGGCACACGCTTCGTTATACATTATTAACGAGCCAAACAGCATGCCCCTGGAGTTAGCATCCTGCCCCTGCTTATTTTTTAACAAATTTCCTCTTTTATTTCATCCCACAGTGATTAATAGTTTCAGCTAACGGCGGCACTGTTTATGATCTGAGTCAGTGACTTCAGACCATCTTAATCTCCTGTTAGGCAGGTTTTAATTTGCTTACAAATTTTTATTTATAGCACAGTATGCTCTCCATTTCATACAACAACAAAACCAAAACCTGCAAATAGCACTTTGTTTCTTTTAATGTTTCTGATGAGCTTTTATGGGAGAGAAAAGCCCAAGCAAGACATGAAACAAAAAAATAAAAAGGCAACATGAAAAATATTTATTTTTCAAAACTGTCTTGCTTTTTATCCTGTTATCTGGAGAGAACCTGTTGCTTCCAATGTCTCTCTGCAGCCAGATAATTTCTGGTCTGGGTTATTTTGTACCCCATGGCTGTCTGCAACAGTGCTTTTAGATGACTTTCTTATTAAAGCAGAGTCCTGTGGGGTTTCCAAAGTCCTTACTTGCAGAATTTTGATTTGTGGCATGGTTGGCAGAGAAGCAGCTTTGATTCTTCTGTTAATATTATAAATATTTCTAGCTAACTTTAAGATCTATGCTGAAATGGATGAACTCTTTTCTATGTTGTTATGGCAGTTCAAAAGACTCTTTTATTAACCCAAGTACCAGATCATTATTGGTTTTTATTGTGCTGTAGTTTTGTCTAATATCAGAAGGAAATGATTTGAGGTGGGAGATGAAACACCAAATAGATTTAGTTATCTAAAACTTTATGGTGTCTTAGCTTCCTGCAGGAGTAGTCTGAATAGATCTTTTTGGGAGGATTTGTATTTTTTTTCTAAGAAAAAACTGTATGCCCATCACAGTGTTCTCCATCATATGGGCAGTGCCAATGACTACAGTCTGCTTAAACAAATACTGAGTGAAGTGGAGACAAGGTGCCTACAGAGCCCAGGCAGAATGACACAAAACTCAGGTTACAGGTTTAAGATCTAGCATGCCACTTTCCCAGAGCATTCCCATGCCAGAGTCATCCTACAGAATTCCTCATTTCTAATGCCTACAGATTTTCTCTTTTGCACCATAATGAATTAAACACCAGATTTTTCTACATGGAAGAAATAATGGGCAATATCTAAACTTCTGTATAGGGGAGTGCAAAGCCATGAAGGTCACAGGAACAGTTTAGGAGATTTGTTGTCAATTACACAGGGAGGGAGACAATTCTGCACTGCTGGGGCGGGAGGAGATTGACCTCCTAGTCCTCTGGATGCAGAAGAAATAGGTGCCAGGATCCACTTGCTTCCTCCCACTTTCACTTCTCCAGTATTGTGTTTGCTGTTGTCTTTCTTGCCAGTAATTTTGCACCCTCATTCATCAGTTCCTGTTCCTAAAGTCAAAACCAAGCATCCCATTATGTCTCCTGAGCTTGTCTCACTTTGACCAATAGTTTTTCATGTTCTTGATTTGTTCCCAGATTTGTTCATCACTGTGGACTGACTCTAGAGTTATGTCTTCCAACTACCTTTTAAATATTGTCATCCAAATGGTTGGTGGGTCAATCATAACCTTATTGTACTATTTCTTATTTCTGACTCTTTTCCTTGAAAATTTTCCTATTCACCACTTCTCAACAACAAACTTAATCCATTTTAGCTTTAATAGTAAAGAAAAAAAATAAAATTAGCAAAGGGACTGAGATCCCTGTGTAGTCAGTGAGGAGAAAAGCATCTTGAGAGGCTAATTTGTCCCTCTTTCCTGTGACTATGTAGGGAGATTAAATTCCTAACTTAGATTAGATGCCTATCTTCAGATAACAAAAAGGTGAGATAAATTCCATCTCAAGTCATCATGTAATATTCACACAGTAAAAGAAAATATTATTTTATATGCTTTCACTTACTTCAGACTATGGTAAACCTGTGTAATTCTACATGTCATGCTTAGAAAAATGAACATGTTACTAACCCCACTTTTACAAATTTAATAGTAAACTATCAACTTGTGCAGAACCAGAGAGATGCATAATAAATGTTACAAGAACAGCTTTAGGCATTGCATATTAATAGCTGTGGTAGGATTGACTTGCAGAGCCTTAGTTTTATGATCAGCAACAAGATAATTAGTAAAATTATCCTGCAAATTCATTATCCTCATTCCTTCCACTTGTGCATTTTATTCATTACATATCAAAATGAGGAGCCTTGCCTCCAGATGGATAATCAGAATGTGTCAGACACAAAAGGTCTGAACTTTCTTTAAATATGCTTTGTAAATGTGACCTTAAGTAGTCTCCATGATACCAAGGAATTTACAGTCATTATTCCAAAAAGAAGAAACCCTGTAATTTTACGGAGAAATGCAGTTGTGCATTTTGTAGGCTTTCTCACACCTTAATTCTATTTTGAGATAAATGACATAAGCATTGGATAGTTTAGGAACAGAACAATTTCCTTCTGACTTAGTCTGAATTCACCTGCAGAGCTGTATTTTGCTTTCCATGCTCCTCGTCTTCCCTCTTCTTAGATCCATAATGCAGCTGAGCTACACTGGGACTCCCTTCAACCTATACATCCAGGGGATCTGGGACTGAAACTAGGGTGCAGGAATGTTGTGTGGACTGATTTATGCCGGTCTGTTGTCCTGCTGTCTAGGCAGGACCCAGATAGACATGTGAGATCAGAGGGATCTCCTGGCCACCAACAGCTTAAATGAAGTCAGATGAACCAACAGAGCTCTCCCACACCAAGCACCTCATTTTGCAGATCTTTATAACATTTCACATCTTAGATTTGAGGTTCTTGCTCAAATCCCTCCTGCTCAGAACTAACACAAAGCATTCAGCTGCCAGTGCTGAGTCTGTTTTGCACGGGGTGCTCACACTGGCTGTGTCTGACCCTGAACTCGGGGCTGGGTGCCTCCCCCCTCTCAGCTCCCACGGGACCCTGCGAACAGGAGGCAGCAGCACGAGCGTGATTCACAGCAGGAGCCTGACTTGTTCCACAGAGAAAAACTGCAGTGCTTGGCTGGATTGACCCTGCACCCAATCCCTTCTGGATACAGAAACAGCAACAGAGCAGCTGACAGATGAGTGCCGGTGAGCTGGAGAGGAATGGCTGCAGTGGATGAGTGTATGCTCATCTATATTTACCCTTTTACCTCTGTTGGCTTCAATAATTGATTCTCCTTATTTTCCTCTCAAAAAAAATGCTCCATTTTCATTTACTTTAAAACACTTTAAGTTGCAGGATTCTTAAAGTGCTTTTATTTTGGGATATGAGCTTCATAAAAATGCATCTGCCAAGCCAACAATGCTTTAAAATCCTTGGTTTGTATTTTAAAAACAACAAAATTTGTACTTGTAAGATTTGATTTGAAACATGGCCTTAAAAACTTAGTAAGAGTGGCATCTTTTGTGGAAAAACTGAGGACACATTGCAGTAGATCATGTAATAATGGTTTCATCACAACTAAGTACTTGCTGGCCCTACATCCTGCATGATTCCTATGATGTACTGTGCGTACTAATTCAATGGCTTTTGTCCAAAAAACAGGCACTTCAACAGCAGAATAAGATGCAATCATGGATCAGCCCATTTCTGCATGTGTAGAGTTTATTAGTACTCACATTATTTAGCTGGCATAGCTTTTGAATTGCCTTTTGCCAAGCAAAGCACCTGAGAAAGGACACCGAAACCAGACACCCTAAGTCTGTGTCTAAACTGAGAAATCCCTTCACTTGTTCACCCATGCTGCATGGTTTCTGCTAGGAAAGGCAGACAGACAGGGGTAAAAAAACAGACTCCTGTTGGTTTGTTTGAAATCCCAACTCACTGAAATTACCAAAACAACAACAAAAAAAAAACCAAAATAAAAAAAAACCAGAAATCCCAATCAATCAACACAAATAAACCAAACAAGAAAAACAAGAAAGAAGAAAAAAACCCATGAAAGCTTAGATGACAAGATATGGAAAGGTAGATACACCACAGAAAAAAATAACTGTTAGGGAACATCTTTAACAGAAGGGAATGTTTGATGATTTGGGGAATCTGCCTATGTATAATTTATGAATTCCTTATGGCTGTTTTTTACTATGTAATGCTTTATACTCCGTATGCTAAGAAGACAAGGAAAAAAAGTTGATGTCTGTGCATGAGAAGGTTGATAGCTGAAGATCATCAACACCTGAAAAGATTTTACCCAAGGCAAATAAAAGGTTAAGGGCAATGGTTTTTTTTTCCCTGCCTCTCCAGAGGGGTCTAGATGTGGATAGTGGAAAATCCCAGACAAGTGAAAAAAGATATCAGATACTAATCCTGGGTCTTAAAAAAAAATCAGAGAACCTAAGTGACTCCTGTGAGACTCCAAGGGCCCAGAGACAAAGGCAGCTTGTTTAGGAGAGGAGAGCCTGGAGGCAGCTCTCTGAGCAGAAAGACACCAGGGAGGATGAAAGATGCTGCTGCCTGGGAGGGGAGAGAGAGGGAAAGCCAGGCTGAGCCTGGAAGACGGAGTGGAAATGTCATCTTCAGATGCAAGGGAGCTGAGGAGTGACAGCAAAAAATGATGGGAAAATTTAGATAAGGAAAAATGTGCAGATCTTTTATTGCTTTGTCTAGAGATACACACTGCTTCTAAAGCTAATGGGGAACAGCCCCAACCACCTATTTTTTTTGAAAGCCTGCAGAACCTGCAGTGGTCACAGAGCCTGGACAAAGTGATGCACACAGCAAATCTGGGTAGCCTCCTTTGGCTAAGGCAGACTGGTTGTCCCTGTGGGGCAGGCCCACAGGTAGCAGGATGAGCATTGTCCATGTGCTTGGAAAAAGGCTGAAGTGGCTGAATTGAAAAAACAAGCTCATGTCCCTGTTCCCAAGAAAAAATTTGTTCAAGCATTATCTTTCCTATGCTGAGTCTGTTGCAGCTTTAAGCTTTCTCATCTGATGAACATGAGAGAGAACCAGCTGCTGCAGCAGCAACTATATTTAGCAATCTATTCTGCTACTGATGCATATATACCTGGTACCTATCACCTATAACAAGAATTATTCTGACAAACCACAAGGAGAACAGACCTTTTAAGATTCAGTTCCTATTAACAAAATGTGTGAGGAAAATTACCCTCTTTTTGTCCATGCTAAATTATTCCAGCTTTTCATTAATACTCATTAAGTTTTTAGGGGCTGGCATTTTTAGCAAAAAATAGTTTTCACTGACAGAAAAAAACCACCCAGATAAATGAAGAAAATGTTTACTCAATTTAATAGGCATGATTTTCTCTTTTGGTGCTCAATTCAAAATCAGGATCTGAAGTCAACAAAGGTTGGATCAGGGTCTACAATTTTTTTAATTGGGCTCTTTTCATTTACACTGGAATACTCTGAAAATGCAAAGTTATAATGAACCATTACATATGCGTACATGCAAGATGAGAAAAATTAATAATGTCTTGGATTTTCTCAGTATTTATTCAGCATTCATGAGTAAATGACAAATAACTTGATAATATTAATGAAAAAAAATTCTGTGGAAAACCCACACAGCTGGAGAGAAACGTTTTTACTGCACGGAGTCCGCTTTCTCTCCCACCAAGCTATTGTCATTACTCTGAATAACTTTTTCTCCCTCCAAGGGTAAAGTGACAGGCTTGCAATTTCTATATAAAATTGCATGGTTTTTAACAGAACCCTGTATGTAAGCCCTTTTATGTCTGGGTGACTTTAAGTATAGTCAATATTATTGCAAAAAAAAAAAAAAGTCTTTTTTAAATTGAATTAATTCTGTTGGCAAAAATTAGATTTTCAGTAACTGTCAGAAATGTGATGTTTTATCATGTTTT
Organism: Chloebia gouldiae; assembly: GCA_003676055.1. Lineage (NCBI taxonomy): Eukaryota > Metazoa > Chordata > Aves > Passeriformes > Passeridae > Chloebia > Chloebia gouldiae. The sequence goes on along the minus strand of QUSF01000007.1, from coordinate 27,526,790 downwards.
ATCACCATCTTCATTGCAATCTGTACAGTGGGACTGTTTGGATAACTCACTCAGAGGCTCATCATTTCAGAAAACATTAAAAATTTGTACATTAAGCAACTGCATGATTTCCAAGTATCTCACTTTTGAAGCCCATGTGATAGCATGTTACTTCCTAAGCTACTAAATCCTAAATAACTTTAAGAATGACACAATGCACCATACACAGCAATGGCATCTAGCACTAATCATAAAGGACAGCTACTATGGCATTTTGGTTGGTCGAAACTTGATCGGTATTCAGTCAGTCTCTCTTAAATGATGCTGTTAACATCACTGCAGACAAGTGGCTGCTTATGCTCTTGTATTTCCTTCAAAACCAAATTTTACATTTTCAAAGAAAAACCCAACCCAGTATGTCCCAAGGGCAGAGAACTACAATGGCAAAAACATGCCAAAATACATAGAATTTGAAATGTGACAGATTTTCAGCCACATTTTTTTTTTGCAGTGTGGCTAGTACTGTATTGTACTGTATTGTAAAGTCTTTAAGTTTTTGCACAAGGCAGGAAGAAACCACAGAAAATTAGACTCTATGCCTCCTAACACAGCAAGGGGATCACACCTGAGTGCTGGCCCACAGCCATTCACATCATTAAACCAATGACAGCAGCACGGATTGACTGGGGCCCACTCTTGCAAGGAAAAACCTCTCCCAACAGGCAGCATGGGTGAAGCCACTCTGCTGCAAGAGAGCTTAGCTTTTTGGGCACGAGCCACACAAGGCTGTTTAGCCTCAGGCAAAGAGAACACAAATTAGTCCATTTTACTTATTAGTAAGTACAGACATTGCAATAGAATATTCTTGAAAGTGATTTAATTTCATTTTATTATACTCCTCTTTTCTCCCACAATTTCCTTAAAGTCTTTCAGCCAAGTGAAGCTAACTGCTAACTCATGTGCTGCTCCTAAATATGATTAAGTAAGAGTAACAAAAGAATATTTGTGTCAGCTGCCTCTCTCAGACATAAACAGAGAGCTCATGCGTCCTGGGTCAGACCAAAATGTGACAGTGGAGGAAGAGCTCATGCTGATCATCTCCAGTTGTGGAAAATCAGGCACCACAGAGGAATTTCCTAAATATATGAGAATGTCTACTGAAAATATTAGTGTAGGAGACAGCAAAAGGTACATGGCCAAAGTACTTGTGCAGTGTCGATCACTGAAACCCACACCTCAAACCAATGCAGGTTTTCAGAGGCACAGCTTAAGGCGGGGATGGCAGCAGGTCTGTAACCCTGCAGGGCAAACCAGGGCTGTGTCTGCAGGCTGTGGGGTAGTGACTTCCTGGCTCTGCAGCCACAGCTGCAGTCTGCAGCCCAGAAAACATGGAGTATGGGCTCTGCCTCTTCCTCCATTACCCTATAGCCATCCCTGGAAACATGGCAAAACAAACCTTTGTACAGACAGACGATTTACCAGCATCTAGTTACGTTCTCTGGTCAGTTCCTCAATGTCTGTTTAATCAAGGAGGAAACCATTGTCACCATAGGGCTTACTGAAGGGCTCTGTCATCTCAAGTCACACTTCCCTGTGGTTTCAATTTGTTTTGTGTCAGTCTTACCAAGAGGGTAGAAAGTCAGTTTTTCTCTAAAGACAGCAGCTGAAGGCTCAAGCCCCAGGCTCCCAGCAGCACAGATACCTGCTACTGCCAAAATTTTATTCTTCTTTTGTTAGGATTGATAATACAGATCCTTTCTGGTATTATTTTGGTATTAATTTTGTTGGCCTCAGAGGAGCTGTGGCAGGGCTATACAAAATGAGGATCTATCTGGCCCTTTGCCCTTAATAACAAGGAATCATTTCTCTGTATTGGAACAAGATGGTGATTGTGCTTTTTCCCCCAGCTTTGTGAAACACTCTAAACAGAGGGAAAAATTAGTAAGTATTTTAGTGTATTGTTTTTGCATAGCAGAGAGGCTGGATAATTCATTCTGGATTCTGTCTTGCTTTGTCAAATAACAGGGTATATGCATTCTCTACAAAACAGCAATTTTTGAAACTAATTCCACCAAATTAGTACTGTAGTGTTTCATTTTTAAAGTGACCTGACTTTCCTTGCCACAAAGCCTTTGCACACCAGCTACTTGAGTTCTAAAAGGAATGTGGGTCTCTTTTGTCTGTAGCACCCTATTCAGTTCAAAAAAAGACCAGGTTTTGCTGTATTTGAAAATGTTAGTGCCCCAGCACATGGGTGGCTAACAGCACAGTGTGCCTCCACATCCTGCACTGGCACCTGAAGAGTGAAAGACAGATTATCTTTGAGTGGTGTTAGTTCTAAGTTATAGTCTTACATATGATTTTCTAGCTTGACCTCCTATTTCCACTAAAACATTTATAATTTTTGCCTTTTTAAAGTGGTATTTATTAACTGACATCAAGATTTGCTATGTTCAAGGTTTAAATATACAGCATACTTCCAAGCTCAGATTCCTCTGAGACAGTATTTTCAACAAAAACAGTGGAGGCAGAAAAAATCAAAGAGTGAAAATTCAAGGAAACAGCTGATGTACAATTAATTTATGGTTGGTTAACATTAAAACTGTTATTGTAGCATTTTATACATTTTACATGGTGTTCTGTACCTCAGACTCTCTCTGTTAAGGGTCGGGGAAGCAATATTTACATGTCTAGGTTTAAAATGTTGGCTGTGAAGGTTTATTGACAGTTGAAAACGACAATATGGGCAATAAAAAGGATGTGCCATGCCTGGTGGCCAAACCAGGAGCAGATTCTATTCAGATGAGCTAGCAATACGTAACAGGTCACCTGGAGAGGGAGTCTCATGATCTGAGAAAGCATGAAAAGGGACAAAATGTGTGAAAAGTAAGCAATCTCCCTTCAGCCTTTTGGATGGAGAAAGACCCTGGCACAAGCAGATACACAGAGATGGTCCAAGGCACCACATACAGAGGGTGTGTCCTGAAATTTTCATGGTGTGAGGAGTCAAGGGGGTGGTCGTGTACACAGGTATGGCTCTCTGTAATCACTGCAGTTTATGTGGACAAAGACAAAATATCTTTAGCTCTGGTTCTGCTGCTAATTTTGCTCTAACAGAACAAGGTACCTTATGGACTGCTAATTCTCACTGAGAAGCTGGAGAAGTTCCATGCAGAGCTTGCTGAAGCTCTACATTGCTCCTGTCCACACCACTAGCAGTGCCCAGGCTGGCTGGAGGAAAGCTGACAAAGGCACAGTGACTGCTCAGAGAGTTCTGTACAGATGAGCTGGTGTAGGTGTGGTAAGAAGGGCAACGATTATAGGTGAGTGCTGCAGGTTGGATGAAACAGCTCAAAATGTGTCTTAATGTTTCTGGGATTTAATGTCTTGAGTGAAATGCTAGATTTTCCAAACACTCTTGGGTATGTATGATTTTTCATTTATTTGAGTAAGAAAGACAAAAAGAATAATACTGAAGAAATGCAAAGAACAGTATACATCAACCAGAATAATGCTTTAATTGCTCTGAAATGTAGGATATTGAAGGCAAAGCCATGCTGTGGAAGTTCTTCTGAAAGACTACAATGAAAAAAAATGATATTTTATGCATCTGATACATTATTTTATATGATTCTGACACTTTGGAGTTCAATGAGTTCTGACACTTCTGTGTTCAATGAGACTAATCAAGTGTCTGAAAACTGGGGCTGCTTATAAATCTCCATACCTTCTCTCTCCTCGACCATCTCTTTTGCCTGAAGTTGGTGTGTTCCTCCAGAAACTTTTCCAGGAGTTTCCCACCAGGTTCAGTCACAACAGCTAACCTGAATTTCTCCAGAAAGGCGCTGTCTGAGGCTGGCCTTCTCACCTCTTTCTTAATGTTGCCTAGCAGTTTCTTCCCAGCAGTGAGACTGCAAAGAAATGCTCTGCTAGTGCAGAGGCAGCTACTGCATGAGCACTGTGCAGCAAAGTGGGTCTTGTTCCACCTGTAGGGTTTCCCCTCTGCTTTGGAAAGCAACAGGAGAGTTTAGAAATATACTGCTGATTACCATATTTGTGTTCTGTAATTCTTCACATGTCCGACTCCACCAGGAGCTTAAGTGCAGCCAGTGGGATCTTTCAGTCATTAACATTTACAAGGCAGCAGTTCACAGTTGTTGAACTAACAACCTACCTCTAAGAAACTGATTTTTCTCCCCTCTAAGTATTGACACGTGCTCCACTGACTGTGATGCTTATTCACAGTGACAGTGTGTTTGGTAGAATTTCATGTTTTCACAGGATTTGTCTTGTGCAGACAGTTTCTAATTTACCTCTGCTCTTGTTTTAATTCAATCAGCTGATGGAGTGCAGCTGATCTCATGGCACATATGGCTGTTCAGGTTGGAAAAAAGGCCCTGAATATTTGATGGGTCGATCCTTAATGCTTTCTGCTAAAGAATTAGCAGGACTGCTAATGAGCCAAGGGATCCCAAGTGGGGAAGGGAAAAAATACAGAATTAGATTCTGTTTACATTTTTTTTTTATGTTGCTCAAATAAGAAGTGCAGTGCTTTATACACTCTGATTAGATTCACAGGGTAGAGAGAATCAAGTAAATCACTTATCAAAGGCATCACACTTAAAATGTCATTTTCATAAGTGGATGTCCTGTGGCCTTGAGGAGACACCACCTATTTCAAGGCCATCTGTGGCTGCTTATCCCTCTTTGCACAGGAGGTTCATGGCAGCAAGGAGAGTTGTCCTTCACTGGGGTGGATGTTCTCAGCTGGAGTCCATGTCCTTTCATTTCCTCCCAACGGCTTTTTCTGTCTCTTCTGAAAAAAATTATCTTTCCTCCACTGCAGACCCCAGCCTGTCTCTGCACTGCTCCATGCCATTTCAAAGGACGTGGCTTTTTCTGTGTTAACTGTCTGTCCTCAGATTTTCTGCAGCCCTTTCTCCACATTCCTGTTGCTCCTCCAGCTTCCTGCTGTCTTCACATTCTGCAGCCAAACACTGTTTGCAGGCCAAACTATGCCTCTCTCTACCCAGTTCAATGACACTGCTCATGTCAACACAAAAAAATCCAGGGAATTCACAAAGAACCTCTTCAATAATCAAAAGCTCAGCTTGCCTGTGGGTTTCCTACCACAGCTCTAGGAAATCACAGCTAAGACTGTAAGAACAGCCAGATCAATCTCCACTTGCTTACAAATCAAGAACTGCCTGCACTCAACACACTCCCTTACTTAACTCCATAGCAAATATTCTCAGAGTGCCTCCTATATTGACTGCAACAGTTAACTTTATGGAGAGGCAGGACTCTTGTTGCTCCTGTTCTTTGAAGGTACTACAGTAAAATAAATGTTTATTTTAAACCCCACCAGTCATAACAAAATACACAGTTCCACACACTAATAAAGTCAAATAGAAATCAGCCAAAATTACTATCATAGAATCACAGACTCAATGGTTTGGGTCAGAAGGAGCCTTCCAGATCTTCTAGTTCCAACTCTCCTGCCAAGGGCAGGAGAGACCAGGCTGCTCAGGGCCCCATTCAGTCCTTAAGCACCTCCAGGGATGGGGCATCCACAGCTTCTCTGGGCAACCTGTTCCAGTGCCTCCCCACTCTCAGAGTAAAGAATTTCTTCCTAGTATATCATCTAAACCTAATCTCTTTTAGTTTGAATTCATTCCCCCTTGTCCCGTCATTACTTGCTCCTGTGGAAAGTCTTTCTCCCTCTTTCTTGTAGGCTTCCTTTAGGTACTGGAAGCCTGTAATTAGGTCACCCCTAAGCCATCTCCTTTTCAGGCTGGACAATTCCAGTTGTCTCAGCCTTTACTCACAGGAGAGGTGCTCCTTCCCTTGGTGGCCTCCTCTGGACTTGCTCCAACAGGTTGATGTCCTTCCTGTGCCGGGGACCCCAGAACTGAAGTAATCTTGCTTAGCCAGCCTGTGTTTTAGCAAGGAAGTGAGTAGGTTGGCTTTGGCAATGTCTCAGGAACTCACACAGCAACTGCTCCATGCACGGTGGAACAATGGGTATTTTTGTAGTCTTAACTTTTATTTTCCATTTCAAAGTTTTCTATCATGTCCTCCATGAACAATGCAAAGCTTACAAGGAATTGCCTTTTAAATCTACTAGCAAGAAATGAGGCTTTTCTCTCATGTTTTGACATTACATCTGTAACTTAGTCTTACTGGAGTTATTTACATTGCAGGCTGTCTTGAAAATTTCTCAAACCTCAAAGTGTGTGCCTGCAGCTGGACAGAGAAGTCAGCACACTTTGAAGAAGCTGCTATAAATTAGTGCATGGGGTTAGATGAGGTTCAGGATTCCTGCAGTGATTATAAACTCTACAGGAAACCTTACAACAGCTCCAATCTCAACAGGGTTACTGTCTTGTTAATCAACCTCCTTGAGGACTGAAAGAGGTTCCGTGTTTCAGTACTTGAGGGCATTCTCTAGAAGCTGCAGTTTTGTGCAGAAGTGTGGAGTATCTGTCAGTTTACAAAGTCTATAGAGCTTTGATACATTTGGTAAAACAACATCAAAAAAGCTACATTTAAGCTGTGGCAACCTGTATTGCAGCAGACAGCAAAAAACTGTAAAATCATGTCACAGTGAGTGCAACATCAGATTTGGTGGTTTTAAAGCTATGCCTAAATAACTTTGCAGCCCAGGTCCAGATGTTAGCTCTGGCCATGGCCACATGCTGGAACCAGAGGGTGACAAGATCTGTGCACAAACCTGCCTCTTCTCACCTGCTGGGGGAAGGGAACACAGGAAAGCAGATGGAGCAGACCTGGGGCACACTTGCTACTGCCCTCACTTTTGACTCGGGAAACATGGACATGCTATGGAAGTATCTGTTTCATGGAAAAGCCACAGCCTGACTTGTGCAGGGAACACATCCCTTAGAAAGAGGGGATGTTTTCTGCTTTGTGTTGTGCAATAGACAGCCTAAATAGAGTGACACATTCCTTAAAAGGATGAATTTTAAGTATCTTCTTCCTTTTGCTGATGCTCCATACATTAGGAGTGGCTCTTCCCATAATAAACACATTCCAGCAGGCCAGCCATCTCTTGTGAGAGGAACACAAGTATTTCAGCTGCTGTGGCTTTTCCTTGTCTGCCTTTGGGTACCTGTATAGCAACTTCATATATTGTTTAAAAAGAAGTTAAACTTGGGCTTTATGATGTGAATAGTAATTCCAACAAAACCATGGAAATGGCATTCCTTATAAACAGTCTGTTTCAGAAAAATAGAAAATCTGTGTTACAACTTCATGGATCTGCTCAGAACAAAAAGAGGGCATGGAGAGGGATGGAAATGTCTAGATGCCAGTAAATTACAAAGTGAGCAGCAAAGGCACACTATTACTGTTGCTGTTTTCAGTAATTATCAGCAACATCAAAAACTGCAGATCTGGATCTGTGTTACAAGAGTACCTAAGCATTGCTTTTGTAATACACAGCAGTTCCTTGACATAGAAAATCCCTTTTTCAGTACAAAAGAGAGCAGAAGGATGTATCTGACCTGACAGTACTACAAGAAACAATTGGGACAAAAATGTTCAAGCATGAGAAACAGTGGTAGAGCCCTGACCTCACCACTGGTTTTCTACCATCCTTGGGAAAAAAGAAGCCCCTTAAGATTGGGAGGTAGCTATGGAGCTGATTGGGAAAGTTTTCAAGGCTCTTCCCAGATCTAATAGGAAACACTGGATAAATTAATTGATGTAAAACTTAGCAATATTCTGACATCACCAGCTAAGCTAAAGTGGAATTTAACATGTTAGCATGGACTGGAGGCCTTAAAATCAGAGACAAATAGCTATACTTGATGTGATAGAGAGGGAGATGACAGTGGTGAGATGTGAAGACAAATGTCTCTGGGCAAGACATCAAGCTAGGAAAATGATCTGTGCAGCAGCATGAATGGAGGTGGGTAGCATTGCATTTGTCAAAAACTAGGAAAGGATGCAGCAGCAATCAAAGTGTGTAATGAAAATCTTGGACCAAAGACTTACACCTTGAAAATAAAGAGCTTCGGTCAGAAATACTATAGAGTAACAGCCTAGAAGATTTATGTGTACTCCTAGACACAGAGACACAAGGGAAGGTCAGAATAGAAAGTGATGCCCAGGTTTGCAGACATGGAAGATGGGCAGATTGGTGAGGTTACCCATCATGAAGCTTGACAAAAATATTTCTTGAGGAACATTCCAAAGGAAAAAAAAGAGAGCAGCAGCTGTTTTCATTGTTTTGGAGATGCACCTTTGTATCTTTAGTCATACAGTGCATTTTTCTTCTCAGATGGGGTCTCTTCCCCTGCGTGGAAGGAATTGGGCCTCTTCTACATTTCAGCTCAGTTGCATGAGTCAAACTACAGAAACTAAAGGAGGAAGACCAATTTCTCTGAATGCTCATTTTAAAAGCCTTGCTTTAAAATGAAAATGGGAGTCTGAGTGTCACATCACACCATGAATTCATGATATCCACCGCTAATTTGTAATAAACCAGCAGGGACTGTGGCTTAGGCTTGTTGAATATGCACCTGAGTCCTAATAAAGCCTACTTTGTAAATGTTAGCTAAGTAAAAACTCTGCCAGTGAAGTCATAAGCAATACATCATCACCCTTCCATAAACTCTTCATCCAGTTTAAGAATTAAAAGCTGCACTTAACATATTGCAGGAGAATGGAGAAATACCTTTCGAAACAACAGGCTTGATGCACTGCTAACCTCCAAACCAAATATTTATAACCCTGTAGTTTATAAATCATCAGAAATATTTGGGTGGTGGAATATCCAAGAGGTAGAAGCCCACACAGTAACAGTGAGGTTTTATCATTTCATCTACCTAGCTTTGTGTTTTAATCACTATTACATCAGATTTTTAAGCATTGTGAATTATTGAATTATCATTTTTGAAAATGAAGCAAAATAACTACATGAGTTAAAATATTACAGAAAAGTTTCACTGTTTATAAATTTTTCTGCCACAGAAAATAATCAATATCCAAGTTAATTCAAGCCAAGATCTGTCTGGATGTGTATTAATTTCCTTCATGAAAATAAACTAGAAATTGCAAAGTTAAAAGAAATAATAATGAAATATGGAAATAACTACAGATTTTGCACATTGTCATTATGTAATGGACATAATGAAAATAATGACGTTACATAATTAAATCCAGGTGTAAAATGACCTTCTTAGACCTCCCTTCAAAATTAAGATTTTTGACAGTCATGATTAATGGAAACATGCACTTTGCATGGTTTGTAAACCTGAAACATCATTGTACATTTCAGTTTATAATTTATCCCATTATCTGCTTCTCCATGCATGAAGGTCAGCTGTACAGGCATAAAGTAGCAGTGAAATCCACAGGCTTTGAAAGGTTGTTCTCACAGATTTTTCAATTATTTTTCATAAGGAAATAATTTTGCCTACTTTTTCCTTAGAAAGATGACAATCCAAAGTAAGAAAATTTTAACAACAGTAATTGCAATATTCTTATAATTCTCTTGTCTTTTCAGAGCAAACAAAATTGGACTGGAAAAAATGATTTTTTATGATTCCTACCCGCAATATTTCTTCAATGCAGCTGTTATCTCCTGTTCCACTGTCCTGTAAACAAAACGAGAAGACAGTTTATGTTTTAAAAAGAAATAACAAATAGGTCTGAGGACATGGCTGTCACATGAAATATATTCCGACCTCTACTGCAGATTCAAAATGAGACCAAGTCTTCCAGCATCTGAAAAGTTACACTGCTTAAAATTCTCAAATTATTCCCTATCAGCATCACAGGAAGATGCAATATTTACAGTGTTTACATATGATTGCAACATATGTCTATAAATTCAACGGACTTTTTTCACACCACTTTTGGGTGCTGTTCCTGCAGTTTTGGCTCTACTGCATATGAGTAAGCAGAAGCAAAGAAGTTATTGCATGTACATGGACCCAATGTGCATTTATTTCTATTAAGTAAATAACATCTCTCCACATCCTTTGTGCAGCGCAGCTCTGCAGTGACACTGTGCAAAGCCTGAGGATGCACAGGGCAGATGTGATGCCGAGGGGAAAGCTGCAGAGATTGCAACACAGGCAGCAACCCTGAGCATGGGCACAGCAGTCCTGAGAAGCCGTGATTTCCTCAAGTGCCAAGCCTGAGCCCGCCCGTGCATTGTGGGACTGAGGGCACAGAATTCCTCTCTCCCAAGCAGAGTGACTCACTCCAGAGCTACGTGCACAGGGGAAACCAGAGATTTGGCAGGGCAGCTATTCCCCCACAGGAACCATCCAGACGGTGCCTCACCTACATATCCACCCTGGGTGCTCACTGGGACCCAAACTTCTGCCAGCAAGGATGAGGCAGCACGAGACACACACCACACACCCCCTCCCTCCTGCCTGCCCCCTGCCCACAGTCTGCTTGCACTGCCCAGCACAACTGGGAACAGAGGGCACACTTGGATGGAGGATGCCAAGGGGGTGCCCATCTCCTACAACTCTCCACAAGATAACAGGTGGCTGCTGCATCCAGCAAGCTGTCTGGGGATTTCCTTCATCACACTATACTACCTGACAATCCCCCACAAAGAAAGGCTTCCTTCTTTTGCAGAACAGAAGTAACTCAGGAAGCAGGGGACTTCAGGTCTTCCCATGTGGGAAAAGAGGGATAGGAAAAAATCCATCTGGTAATTACTGTACCCAGAGAGCTAGCAGAGAGGTGAGCTTGGTCTTCTCCTCTTGTTTTCAGAAAAACCCTGGATGCTCGGAATTTTCAGGTGTGCACCTGGAGATATATCAAAGCAATTTGTTTTTCCAAACCCCTGAGTTCTTCTCATCTGGACATAAGACTTCTCTACCACATCTGTATTTGTGCACCCAAAAAATCACAAGGCATTTTCAAAAATGGATACTTCTGCATACTAAAGCCAAATGATCACACAGACCAATTTGTGCGAGTCCTGGACACTTTTACCACCATTCCCTAGCCTGAGCTGAGGGACCGAGGACATCTGGATCTTCAACTGCCTAAAGACCAACAGCTGTAACCAAGGTCAGGAGAACAACAGCCATGCATACGCAAAAGAACAATTTATGTTTTCTAATTTTTTTTGTGGCTGTTGTTTCACACCAATTCATAGGAAGTCGTAAGTGCTTTATTGCCTGCACTCCTGCTGAATCTTTGCTGAATATGGCCCGTGATTGTTAGACAAATGAATCACATTAACTCTACTTGGTGAAACACAGTCCATCAGCTTTACAGTTCACTACAAATTACACCACTGATTTCAAAGGCAAAGGTACTGAACAAGTGGTGAAGTCAGACTTTGGAGAATTACTCATATCTGATATATGGATGCTCAAGAGAACCTGCTGCCCTGAGCATATAGTTGTTTTCTGACCTCAGACCTGCCCCTGAGGAGCTGCACAGCACCATGTGTGATATTCCTGTCACAGGAGCAGGAAGACAAGTGTTCCTGTTGCCAGTGAACCTAGCAAGATGGAGAGAAACAACAATCTTTGTATATTTAGTAATTTAAAAATTAGTATTAGATAATTGCTATTTCTCTCTGTGAGTTTCCATCTATTTTTTCCCTTTCCTTCCCCAAGCCACAGTTTGTTCACTTGTTATCCCACTAACAGTGGAGATTGTAAAGTCGTCATCATGAGTGCCTTGTTTAGAGAGCAACAAATTCACTGCCATCCTTAAGTTGTCTGTTCTAGTCTATTGCCATCTTACAGAAGAAGGGATGAGATGACCATATGATCTTATGCTGTATAGAGTACATTGAACATATGATAAAATGATGATCTCTCTTTCCTTGTGAGGATAAAAATACTGAATGTGAATTTGGCAACAAGCTATTTCAGACTAGGATTAGGAACAAGCGTCTGTTACAAAACTGAAAAACTCTCCTAGAAGTGTAGTGAAAAAAATTCTGCAAGTACCCATCGGCAAGAAATTTTGCTTTCTATTACCCCAGAACTAAAACTTTAGCTTTTCTTTCTAGCCCATCATCTCTCTGGGCAGGAAGTAAAAACTTTTCACATCTTCCTCTCAATATCATCATGCAGCATTTCAAATGGTGAAAAATAAACTGGAAACATAAAACCAAAGACAAGATATGTAAAACTGATATAAAACTTGGGGAAAACCCCTCAGTTTCTACATTTTCCTCTTAGGTTTTCATTTTTTGAGTGCCAAATAGAAATGTCTTAATTTTTTCTTTTTTTTTTGCTTTGAGTACTTGTGAACATCTTAACATTACTTTCTAGATCCACTACATCTCTGCTGACATTACAGAGGAACACGTGCTGCCATGGAATCTGGCAAACTGAATTTAACTTTGTGGCCACAGTTTAACTTCGGAAAAAAAAACCCAAACCAACAAAAGGTGGCAAATGTTTCTTGAAATGTAAATTAAAAGCAGGGATTGCATTAGCTGCAGGGAACAAGCAGCACGGAGCCCTTGACACGCTATTTGCTTCGGTGGACTTGCCCATCCGAGCACTCTTGCGCTGGTGCCGGCTGCGTGACGCGGCCCCTGCGTAAGGCTGGCAAAGCGGCCCCTCCACCCTCTCAACAGCCACAGGGCACTCGTGCAATGAACGTTTTAATTATTATTTTTTAACATTAAAATTAAAACTAAATAAAGACTTTGAGGCTGCTGTTTGCAAACTAAGCTGAGGAGCTGCTCCGCCGTGTTTGTTCTGATGCTGACAGACCCAGCTCGTTTGTCCTCCTTTCTGTTTTGCGATCTGTCATAACAAACTTGTCTCACTGAACCTCCAGTGGACCATCAGCGAAATACGGCAAGTCTTGGGGACCCTCTTTCCCCTCGGATGCTGTCCCCCCGCCAGCGCAGCCTGCGGTACGCCGAGCATCCCGCGGCAGGGCGGCTGCCGCGCGGTCTGGCAGCAGGATGCGGGAGCTGCCGCCGAGGATAACGCAGCGGCTGCTGGAGAAATAGCCCGGAGCGTCGTGCTGCTGATAACACGAGCAGCTAATTACCATGCAAAGCACAGAGAACTGTAAGAAACAAGACTGACTAAAGGCTACATAGAATTCTTGGGAAACGGGATGTCGTTTCAAAAAAAAAGCTACCTCTGTACAAATTTTATTTCAGAGCATTACTTTAGTTTTTCTTCCCTTACCTAGAGTGTTCACATGGAGATATATAAAGAAATCTCTCTAGGAATTGCCTATCTTGTGATACTTCTCCCTCCTTTCAAATCTTTATGTTGAGGAAAGAAAGAAAAATCTTCTGCAAGTGTCTATTTCCATTTTAGCCCAAGAAATTCTTACGATGCAAGCTTTTGTTGCTTTCATTATTTGGACTGTGCTAGGTGTTTCTACAAAGTGTTCAGAAGCTATTGGATTTTTGTCTCCAGTATCAATTAGGCATGAGGACAATCTCCAGAAGCCTGAGGTACACACCCATCCTCTTCCCCTGGGAGCCAGGCTGGTTGTGTCACCTCCAGCCCGCAGTATGACAGCGGCCACCCCATGTCTGCCCCACACTGCACAGGCACAGCACAGCACTGCTCACTGTGGGGCTGCAGGATTTCCCCTGGGGCCTGAAGGGAAGCTTCAGGCACTGAATGCTGGCAGGCAATAACCTAAATCCATGATGAAACAAAATAGGAAAAAAGGGGGGAAATATCCCACCTTGATGGACCTTAATCTGATAGCATATTAGAAATGCTTCTTAGCCAGACACACACACATGCACTTGCAGATGCATATATACATTTTCTATGCAATGCATTTGCTAGAAAGGAATACCCAGTATGAAGAACTAAACTCCTTATCTTTTTACATATCCATAAGTGTGGCTTATGCCTGTTGGGTTCAGGAGAATCATTACTCTCAAAGTTTCCCTTCAATCATTTCTCTAAAAAGATCTTAACACATTCAAGTTGTGGAATTTACTGGAGTTTATAACAGGGTATTGTGCCTGAGATCAGAGATGTGATTTCTGGGGGTTCTGCAGAAAAATAGCCAAGCTGTGGAAAGGAATTTTAGGGAAGTGCCATTTGCAGATGTCCACGAAGGGTTTTCAGATATTCAGGGCTTAACTTGTTAGTGACTTCCTTACATGTGCTACATCCCCAAAACGCTCTTTATGGAGTGGTTGTGCTGAACCCAACAGCTCTTGGAGAGAAAAGGCAGGACTTTGAACCACAGGAAATGTGGGCTGGTAAAAAGATTAGGCTTCAACCTAGTTAAAAACTTACCTTTTTGCCCCTCAGGAAATACTCACCTTTTGTAATGCTTTAATTCTGAATGGGGACCTGGGAACAGGCTACCTACTTGTTGATTTTATCCCTTTGGCTATGTTTCCATTCAAAATGCAATCGTGTCACATCGTTACCTTAAAAATAAAATTTTATGAACCATTCTTCAATTCAGTTGAGAAATCAAAATTTGATCAGGTCAAAGTACTTCAATGACAAATTTTAAGAAATATAATCTGTAATCACAGACTAAGATATGGCCTAAATCAAGAAGACATTAAAACAAAATATCAAATATTTGTCTCCAAATTTTGGAATTTTTTTCTTTAAGGAAGCATTTTCTTCAAACAAGAATGAAAACGTGTTTTGTCAAAATCAACATGGAAGCAGCCATTTTCAGTTCTGATAATCTGGGATATCCCATAGGAAAAGGAGTGAGTATGAAAAAACAGACCAGAATTAAAAATTTTATTTATCTTTTATTTCTCCCTCTCTAACAATGATGGCATTTTGATCTTGATGAGTGACGTGAGACCTACCAGCAATATTTCCACATACCTGTAGAACGATAGACTTCAGGAATCCATGGCACACTGTAGTCACCCTCATCTCACTGGGCAGCATTAAGAATGCTTGTGCCTTCTGTGAAGAAAACTCCTAATCTCTCCCTGAGGATGCAGGCAAGCAGGGCTGAGCTATGTAAGGTTACACCAAGGAAATAAAGAGACAGCTCAGGAAGCTTGATTTTCTGCTCCTGATATTTGAAAGCTTTACTTTGCACTCATGCTATGCCTTACCACTAATTGGAGTTCCAGTGGCCACAGTCTGTAGATACAGTAGCTTTCTCCTGTGCTTTGCATTGCTGTGAGTAGGAGCTGTTTCACTTTTACTATGAGGAATTGCTGACACTTCTTTAGACAGAGAGTGCAGGAGGGAGATGGGAAAGAGGAGCTAAATTCTCCTCAAGGTCTGTGTCAGAAAGTGTTGTGCTAATTAAAGTCATTAAATCCATCTATTTCACAGTCACTGTTAATAAACTGTTACCTTTAATAAACCCATATCTTTTGAAATGGACCCATCATATTTTTATGGGGATTATTTTTCCTACCAAGGGATCTTGCAACACTGTTCTTGGTTCAAAAGGGAAGAGGAATAGCTTTTAAAAAGATTTTACTTCAAGGAAAAGAAAAGAGCAAGTGATGAAAGTCATCTAGCTTTGCTTTAATGAAAGTATCTGTACTAATTGGGGGCCTCACTGCAACTGGAATATCATGATGCCCTAGTCTTGTACCAGGACCAGGAATATGTTCTGGCTAATTAAAGGAGATGAATCAAAAATATCTGTAGATAGAGAGAAATGCCAGATGATCCAACAGACTTGCTGTGCACACTAGAAAAGAGAAGCAAGAGCCCATTTTGCTCCTGGTGAATGACACTCTCAGAGCAGTGGGCACAGCAGCTCCCCCACAACTGAGGCAGATCAGGAGCTTTTGGAGAGCAAGACCCTCCAGAAGAAAGACTAGAGAGGAGTTCACAGAGCCATAACCCAGAGGATCACAAGCCTTAGGCTGTGCTGGTCTTACAGCAGATCTGAGCCTCAGTGAAGGTGGATGTACTGTGGTTGTGTAAGTAAATCCATTCACCATATTGTGTTGTTTTTAAAAGAGCAAGGAAATGATGTTAGAGCTTGACTCCTCCAATATGTGCCCATGGCCTGCCTCAGAGCTTGAGACATTTCCCGTCCATGTAGTGTTTGGCCTGCAGTAAATGTTGAAAAGGCAGGACGAGAAAGTGGAATAATGCTGAAGGGCTGCCATCAGGATGGCTGCTGGGTGCTTCAGCAGAGCTCAGACTCCTACAGCCCAGTTGGGAGGGTATTTGGAAGGGGTGGGTCTGGCCATGTGTTGAGAGGTCTTCAAGCTGATGAGATGGTCTGAGTCCAAGTCTCAGTGTCCACACCACAAAAAAAATGAAGACAATTAAAGGCCAAGAACCCTTCTTAACCCTCCCCACTCTCTCCACCCCTAAGGGTCATCGAACAATCAATGACTGGAGCTGCACTGGTAACATTTCATCTAGTAAAAGATGCTTGGGAGCCTCAAATGAAACCTACTGACAGATCAGCAGAGTGATTTTACAGGCTTTTACATTATATTAATAAAAATAAAATTCCAAACATGCTAGAATTACACCATGACCCAGAACAATAAAGTGGAGCTGTAATGGAGACGAACTGCACTGTTCTATTAATAAAATATAAAGGTTTTATTGTTATTGGGAAAGATTGATTGCATCAAATCAATACCATGTCACAGCATATTAATGTTTTTGTTCACTAATGAAAAAACAGGGCCTGTTGTGATTACACTCTCTTACTACCCATTTGAAAAATATAATGGGCTGGTAATAATGAAGACTGTACCTTGAAATTTTACTCCTTGCTAGATGCTTGATCCTGAGGAGGTGCTTAGTAAGTCACCTGTGCTTTCAGAAAAGTCAGCAGGAGAGGAAGGGAGCTAACATATATGAAAATGCTGTCAAAACCTCCCTGAATGGATTCCACAGTCCCTCCTTCTCACTGAAAAAATCTAGAAAAAGCCATTGGGGACCTCTGGAAAAGTCTTCAGCATGCTATATTTTCTGCAGTACTACATGCATGCCCAAAACACATCAAGTGACTGCTGCTTGAGAACATTGACAGTGGTGCATTTGTCAGAAAGTTTCCATTACAGCCATCAGAGTCTTTTGGTTTTGCAGCACAAAAGGATTTTTAGTTGAGTCATGAGCTTCTTCCCTCAGCCCATGCAGTTTCTCCAACAGCCCACCCAAGGACCCTGCCCTGAGACTGACAGAGATGAGCTCTTCTCCCCGTTAGATACCTGTCCTCCTTGCTGCACAGATGGCCAATTAGTGTCAACTGGAATGTGGTGTTTTTAGTGATGTGGACATTTTTAGTGGCTGGGACCTGGACTGAGCCTGACTGATTGCATTTAATATATTGTCTGTGTTTGTTTGAGGAGAATATGTAACATCTGCATAATGGCAACATTTGGAAAAACAGGTATTAGGGAACTGTTGATATTTTTGTGAATTTTAATATGAATTTAGCATCAGCTAGTATAACACTGAATAAATTAAATGTATTACTTTGCCAAGAGATCCTTTAAAAGTGTTAATTAACGATAAATCAATAAAAACTATTCAAGATGAAAATCAATTACATCCCTGTTTACATTATTTAACTCCAAACATTTCTGTTTTGTGCGCTTGTAATTAGCAAGCTATAAAAGATGCCATAAATAGGCGCATAATGAGAGGAACTGTTTATAAATGATAATTGGTATTCATTCCCACTGAGCTAAAGGTTATGTGATTACAAACTGTTGCACGGAAAGGGTTAAACCTCTTACAGATTGAAGGTTTTACAGTACACAGCTCTGGAGAAATCTTTCCCACAAAAGGCCCCTGATGGAAGAATGCCCCTGTACATCAGTGGTGGTGGAAAGAGTAACATCTACCAGGTGTTCCTTAAAGCCTATTTACATATATTTAGAAAACACTGGGGGAAAAACCCTACCCTTTGGGCAGTGGTGGAGGCAATAAGAAACAGAACCTTGCATGAGAAATTCAGTATTAACAAAATTCATCATCCAAACAACATCTCCACAAAGTATAAAGGAAATATACTAACACTGAAATGCTACCAAAAATCCGGATGAACATCCTGTTAACAAAGCTGAGGACAGGACAAAGGACACAAGGGTGTTTTCTGTCATGATGGGTAACAAGGATGTCACTCTACCCATTACCTCCTTCAAAGATTAAGACCAGAGGCTTTCACAGAAGGCTAAAAGGGGATTACAGGATCTTCAAGCAGCAGCCAGAAGCCCAAAACACTGAGCAGAAGCCTGTAGCTCCAGAAAGTAACACTGGATTATTTCCTACAACACACAGAGATGAAAAAACTTTCCTGGGGAGAAAAAAATCTCTCACTAATCCCTAATGCTGAAAGCAGCCTTCATAGTTTTAGAGACTGAGACTGATCAAAACTCAACAGGTAAAAAATCCCCATGATCTGGAGACCAGAGGCTTTCTGTTAATGGCTTTTGCTAGTCTAAGGATGTCACCAGCATCTGACAGTTTTGGCTTTGACAGTGTCTCCTCCCCAGGGAAATAAATCTCAACCTTTCACTATAACTGCTACTGTGAGGGCAACAAGCATCAAGAACCTTCGACTGAGCCAGTCTGACCAGTGAGCATCTGGTGATAAAGACAGCAGAGTCAAATAAACTATTTGCAAATGCAGAGCTAGACCATTTTTCTAGCTTGCCTGGGCATAGGTGATGCATATTTACTTTCCCTTTCCCTTTCCCTCTTTCCCTTTCCCTTTCCCCTTTCCCTTTCCTTCACTTACACTGCACTGCTTTCCCTGATTTGCACAGAGTACAACTGCTTCACAGAATATATGGATCAGAATTGAGTTTGAAAAAAATAATCTCTTATGTGTAAGGAAGAGAGCGTTACATGGTTTTGACAATGATAGCTCAGTCTTAATGCTAAGAACACAAAAAACATATTATGGTGATGGCAATTATTACCTGGACACCTATTTCCCAAGAGTGTTATAATTTGCTATTGAAAACCCAAAGCATTATCAATGAAGAAGTACAATTGTATGCATCTGCAATCCATTGATGCCTCTGGTCAGCTCAGGTGAAGTCTCTTAAAATCCACATGGAGGCTGATAAATAGCACAAGTCTTCAAGCTACAGTGAAAACCTTGGCAGAGTTTTCTTGTGCTTTCAGCATTCCTGAAAGTCAAAAGAAAAATCCAGCCACACTGACAGACTGGGAACACATTCACTACAAAACTACTGAAACCAGTACTTTCTAAATGTATTGCAGTTAATAGGATACATAAAATTTCAACTAAAATGTCAGGGCTGGATGTCTCAGAGCTCACAGATGTAAGTTCCTGCCAGTTAGGAATATACACGACGCCATGGATACATCAAGGTATAATATATATACCAAGGTATACATACACATGCATGTAGCATGTACATGCCACATAAAAACCTCTCTAAAAGTTTCCAGGAAATGCTCAAACTGACCAAACAAGTGTCAAATCTTATCAACAGTAGTCTTAATATGGGAACTAATAAATTCAGCACATTTATAAAGTTGCTGAATAGAGAAATAACTTCCTTATTTTTTCCTGTCTTCCCTTTCCCAAATCCCACTTACATATTGTTTTTACCACTGATTCACTGCAAGCCTGTATCAGTCCTCTTCTTTGGGAGCTAGGCAGAAGCCAAGCACTATCCTATGCCCCCTTACCTCCAGAGTGAAGATACCTCCACATCTGTAAAACCATCCATCCCAAGGAGTGGCAGCTTCCCAGCACTAGTCCCTGCTCTCCTGTGGGCTCCATGACAGCACCCCACTTTCTGGGCAATCACAAAGACCAAGAGCAGGAGAACAAACAATGTCCCAGATTTGGGGGAGAATTGCAAATAGTTCTCAAGTACTGGTATGGTACTTGTTAACATTTTTTGATGGAAGCCACAGTGGTCCTTCGATCCTGGAGGACAAAAGGTTTGCTTTAAATAATCCTAGTTATTTTTCTTTTGGCTTTCCCTTTTCATACTCTCTCAAGGTATCCACTTTTAAAGGGGATATTGCATCTGAATGTCACAATGTTTTCTGATTTTCTTTTTGCTGTCACTGTTACAAGTAACAGTGAAATACAAAAAGAAAGTAGAAAGAAAAACTGGTCTCAGCTTTCCCAGACTTTCTGTCTGGAAAAGCATGCTTGTCCTTCCAGTAAGCACACATTTCCCACCTGCTGCCATTGAGCCCTCCCACACAGCTAATAGACCACCATGTCTTAAAGGGGTCTGTGAGTTTTCACAGAAAGGTTATATTGCCCTTAGGTTTGGTTTGGGTTGATTTCCAAAACTTTCACTGGAAAGCTTCAAAAAAAACTTCAGGTTTTTTTTTTTTTCAACAATCCTCCACTTAAAAACAGGTTATTTGGTCTCTGGAGAAAGAAATGTTCAGTGTAGCCCCATTTTATTTTAAATGGAAGCTAGATGGAGAGAAAATCCCTAATACTGCTTACAGACATTTCCATCTAGGTCAAGTACAACAAATCTGCATTTTTGAGCAGTATAGCCAGCTCTCTGTCCCTGTTGAAAATGGCAGGTCTTGTGGCACCCTGAATTTCAACAACACATACAGAAAACAGGAGTGCGGTTGGACAGCCTTTCAGCTGAGAAGCCACATGCTTCCCTTTTGTTACGTGATCTTGCTGAATTTATTTATGTGACTTTTATTAATGTTTCAGGGCATTGAATCCTTTAAACTTGTTAGTATTTTCCTCTTTTTATTGGTCTCTGCTGCCCTTTGCTGTTTTATTTTATTCTTTTGTTCCCCGGTGTAACTGAAGGTAATGCAGTCCTGGGCCTATTACCCTCAGTCACTTTGATCTGGCAGTGGATATCAACAAAGAAGTTATTTGTTCTCAACACATTAAACCCTTCTATGTAGCTTTTTACAAATTCTGTTATGCAACTTTGATAGGGCCTGGAATGAGTTGTCAGGTACCAAAAGGCAGGGAAGCACAAAGATCTCTCCAAAAGCCAAGCTATGAATGGTGTCATCTTGCTGTTTCACTTTCAAAGGTGGCTCATAGGGGTTTGTTGAATAGGAGTCGTTTGACAGCAGACATCTGAATTTGTATCACAGTCTCTAAGACACCTTTATAAGAACCTTGAATATCTTAGTTGACTCCTGAGGATCAAAGCTTCCTATGTAATAAACCTATCATGGGTTATTCAGGGAGATTTTCAGCATTGCTAACAATGGCAGCTGATTTGCCTCACATGAAAAGCTACCAATAGAATGTAAGGGTTGTGATCAATACTTTAACTAGCAAGATAAAAATCTGTCTGAAACTCAGGAATTATATTATGGTCTCATCATGTACTTTATAAACCATCTCCTATAATTTGAAGATACACATGCATTAAGTGTTGCTTGAAATACATTAAATTTTGATTTTTCAAATCAGAATACTAGAATAGTAAGTAGAATTGGCAGCATAAATGAATATAATGAATAAAACACGAAAAGCTCTTGGCTGGCTTTTGAATATAGCATTAGAAACAGAGAAACACACATTGTTTTACAGTGGAGTACATTAAATATATTTGTTATGGGTTTGAAATACTCCAAATTATTTGTTATGGATGAGAGAGGATGCTCTGCATTTATGATAGATGATACCACATTGTCATCAATTGTCATGCTTTGTTTATAGGACTGAATAATTTCTAATCATCAGATTACTATGTTTAGTCCGCACTCTGGTTTTTTTTAGAGTGCATATTAAACAGATCAGATCCTTGTATCTTTTATTTATTTGTTTGTTTATGAAGGGAATAATGAGTGGCTCATTCTCCTGAGAATTAACTATTTGGTGAAGGGTTTGGAGTTTCAGGTCCTGGCTCTTGCTGGAGAGGAGAGAAAGGCAAAACTACACTTGGGCCCTGATTTTCATTTGTGGGCCCATATCACCACATAAGGACATCAGACAGTAACACCAGAGAAAAATGAAGATGCAAAATGCTACATATATTCTAAAGGCTTCCTTAAGCTTTCTGTTTACCTTTCCCCAGCCATACTTGCAGTTCCAGAATGTTTTATGTGCAGATGTCACTCCAAGTCTCTTGTAGCCCAGTTATATATTAGGGCAGGTAGAAGATGGGGAAGCCACTCCAAAACATGGATTGTCTTACACTATTTGCAGCAACAGGTATTTTGTGAGGAACAAAATAAAATGTTCTTGGCAAAACTCTCTTTTTCATGATTCTTTTTCTGATAAAGAAATACAGCTATGAAACAAGATACTCTAACAAGGGTTGCAGGCAAAGATTTTTAACTGTTTCTGTGCAGGGGAAGGCACAGACCTGGCAGTCAAGAACTGGCTGGTCACTATTGCCTCTGCTTTAGGGGGTTACTAGGAAAATCCCCACTTAAAAGCAGTTCCTGCCTAATACAAATTTTATATACATTTATGCTAGAAACAGAATGGGATTTTAAATACCTGCAGTTGGGAAAACAGTCAACATTATGGGCTGGATACCTGTATCACTTTATCCATGGGGACTGTATAAACACAGCATCCTGCCTGCACAGATTGCCCATGTGGGTCTCGGGCTCTGTTACCCCTCACTCACTGCCCCACCTGCCCTGTTGACAGCACCTATATATCAATTTAAGATACAATGGGATTGCTCATTCCTAGAAAATAATTGCAAAATCAAACCACTGCCTTTAAAAAGGAGTGATATCAGTTCATTTGTTACCCAGAATAACTGTACCACTAAGCTAAAGAAGAAAAAAACAGCAAAAATTATACTGAAGCCAAGCTTACATTTCCATTCTTATCTCTCTGTACCAATACTGTCTCAGAGGTTCCTGCTTACATAGCAGCTGCTGAACTGCTACAGTTTGCTGTCTAGCATATTAAAATAAACTAGCACTGATTTTGGCAATTTACATAAATAGTTGATGGATCTCTACAGCAGAGACAGAAGCTCTTCATCTGTGTCCACCTGTGCATCAGACCTCTCAGCCTCTACAAGGACTAACCGTGGCAAATAGAGACTGCTGTGTGAACCTACCCAAAGTCAACCATGGTGTCTCATTAGGGTTCAGAGCTCAAGCAAAGCTACCAACACAAAAGATACAACTTTTGAAACTGGTATATCCTGCTATTTGATCAGAAGGAAATTATTAAATCACAGAATCACAGCCAGCCCTCTGATCATTGTGATCCTCCTCTTGACTTGCTCTGACAGGCCTGTGTGCTTCCTGTGCTGGGGACCCCAGAGCTGGATGCAGGGCTCCAGGTGAGGTCTCACCAGGGTGGGGGAGAGGAGCAGAATCCCCTCCCTTGCCCTGCTGGCCACGCTTTGGATGCAGCCCAGGACACAATCGGCTTTCTGGGCTGCAAGCTCACATTGCTGGGTCACACTGAACTTCTTGCCAGCCAACATCCCCCAGTCCTTCTCCTCAGGGCTGCTGTCAATCCATTCATCCCCTCCACCTGTAGTTGTGCCCTGAACCAAGTTTGCACAGGCTCACCTCTCAAGCCAGTCTAGATGCTTTTGGATGGTGTCCCTTCCCTCCAGCACATTGCTGCCAGCACACAGCTTGGTGTTGCCAGCAAACTTGCTGAGGTTTCACTCAATCCTACTGTCCGTGTCACCAACAAAAATGTGAAACAGACATCTCAATTGAAAATAATCTGCAATAATCTGCATTTTGTATGCATGCACGCACATTACCATGAAAGCTTGTATAGCACTTCACAATCTAGATATGCATTGGTATATATAACTTTAAATACAAGATATAGCTTCAGTTGTGCAGCATAAAGGACTGGAAACATTTTAGGTAGGCAGAATGGAACTCCCTCTGAAAATTACAGTACTAAGTGAAACAAGAGAAGTCCTAACAAACTCTAATACAAACACATGCACACTCACTCTTTAAAAATCTACAATGGGTATTCTGAAAACAAACATAAGGCCTGTCCACAGGACCTCAGCTTTTCAAAATCAAGCCCGCAGATATCAAGCTTTCTCAAGCTCAGTCCTTCACAGGATGGGAGCAGTATTTCCAGGGCTTCCACTCATAGCAGCTGGATCCAGCCAAGGGAAGGAGGTTTCCAAGAACTCCATAGGAGCTCTCCAAACAGCAGTCTGCCACTGATGCCCAGAAATACCTCTACCACATTTGGGGATGAAAGGTAGCCAAGTGTTTCTGTCTGCTCACCCATTACCTGCACAGAGTCATCTAACATTTGCACATAGTGTTACAAAGTGTTCCCATAATTTATTTGCCCACGAAATATGAAACAGAGAAAATCTTTGGAATATATTGGAGGCTGATGAGCAATTTCTTCAGAAATAAAAATGATAGCTAAATTTGGGATCTAATGTTCCAGATGATTAGCACCACCTCAAAAATCAATATGAAATGCTGTAGAATTAGATATAAGGAAATACTTTTTTTTTTGCACACTGATACTTGCTTTAGTGTGAGCTAGACTTCTTGAAAGGCATAGAGGATGGCTTTGGAAAGGAAAAGGAAAACAAGATCAAACATTCTCATGTCCTGTCATAATGACCAAACAAATCTGTATGTCATCTTGTTTTACATGCTTTCACAAAAAGTTAACTGAATAACAAGTGCACTCCCCCAGCAAGACAAACAGCATCTTTGACTTGTTTCACTCTTAAGGCTGGAAACCACTGCTGCTGAGCAGATCTGCTACAGGGAGAGTGGAAGAGGGAGTGTAGGGAAAAGGATGGTTTGTGCTCATTAAGGGTCTAAAATCTAATATTTGATACAAAAGCAGTGCATCTTCTGAGACAAACCATAAAAATACAATTATTATAATAGTGTATAATTTACCAAAATATTTTGACATTTTTCCAGAGATAGTCTGTTTTCTGGTATTTGCATACCTTTGACTCTAGAGTATAGGCATGTACAAGCACAGAAGAAGACAAGACAGCAAGTAATTATTTACTGATTAAGGAGTGGATGGGCTTGAAGTTTCAAACATTAGCATTCCTATTTCACCCTCATCCTTCTAGATGAGGAAGGAGAAGACATGAAGTAGTGTTCTCAACTCACAGATTCGTAACTCGTGCCATCAACACCATAAACTTCTCCTCTTTGTTCTTTTGACTCACTGCCATATCCTGGTAAGCCCAGGTCAGCTGTGCTCAACTCACATTTACTTTGCTGAGGTGGTAAAGGTTACACAACTCCATTTTTTTTTTTCCATTTCTAAGAGAAATGAATCCAAACTTAGCTAATTTGTATACAGCTTCAGGCAATATAAACATGGCTGGTTAGAATCATTTATATAGTATAAGCCTTTGTACTCCATACTTCATGGAAGTTAATAAGTAGGTGTCAAACTCTGAATTAAAATTCCCAGAAGAGGACACAGCACAAAGGACAATAAAAATGATTTTTAAATAATCATAGGGATAAATAGCATCCACTTCTGACAAATGTAAGTGCTGGCATAAAATGTTATTAGGCTACAGAGATTTTCTTTTGTTCAGGAAGTATGTTTTATTCTCCAGCAGTGTCATTCATCATCCTAATGAGCCCTCAAAATGTAAATTAAATAGCAAAGACTGATTCATTCAAAAACATCTTTGTGCTGTGTGTTAAACCTTTTCTCTACTTTTATCCTTATATATTGGTGCATTCTTTCATTACAAAATAACCCCTTAGCCCTTGTATGCTTTAATGACCAAGTTCAAGCAAAGCATATTTTCAGTAAACACTGTTTATTCATTGCTGCTTTTGGTTCAGTAATTAAAAAAAAAAAAAACCAAAAAAACAAAACAAAGCCCCCAAAAAACACCACCAAAAAAAACCCCAGAAATTAAAAAAAAATAACCAACTAACAAAAATCCCTAAACAAACCAACCAACCAAAAAAACCCCCAAAAACGACAAAAGCACAATTCCTCATTTTAAAATGTTGTGCTCATTAAATTTCATTTGATCCAGAAAATTTCAGAAACCTGTGCGTGCATGTGGTTTTTGTTTTATTCAGTGTCACTTAGTACAGGGAAACCCTCAATGGAAAAGGATTAGTAGAAATTTCAAGCAGCTCTAATTTACTGAACCAAATACATTAACAACTAAGCAAACACTGTATTTTTGCTAATGGCAGAAAAAAAGAAAAGAATCTAGGGTCATGAGCTAAATTAGTTCAGACTTCTTGTTATCTGTTGATAAGGACATTACACGTTCTTACCAGGAATGCAGAAAAGATGTTTCATACTTGACCTGAATTTATGCATGAGCACACACACAACAACAAGAGCGACAAGGAACAAGGCTTCTCTGGAGCCAATCCAAACAAAAATATAACTGGAATGGAAAAAACCACAGCAAAAGCATGCCTGGCTTTGGTATGATTAGTCTTCAGTTATCCTGTTCTCTGCCTCTTCCCTTCTCTTTCTCTTCCTCTAATGCTTCTCAAAAACATCTTCAGCTTAATCTGGGTGTATATATGTTTCTGTGTGTATAAGATGCAGATGAAAATATTGAGAGAGCAAAGTTTGCCTGATGACAAGAATGCTGTTATTAAACTGCATATGTAAGACTTAAAATCCACAATTTTCAGAATAAATTACATCAAGTCTCAGTATTTAGTGACATTATGCTTTTATGAGGTTGAAATGTTGGAGGGAGACATGAGGGGTTACAATGAAACCATCCAGCTGTGAATGAGGTAAGTACATGTATGGTGTCTTGCTGCCAGGGATCCAAAAAATGGCCCTAGACCAATACTCCTTTTATTGCAAACCCAAAGAGAGCTGAGTGATGCATTGGTGTAATTGAGTTAGGAGAGCTTAGAGACTAGGTTAACTGTTAGAACTTTTAGCTAGAATATCTTTGATGACAGGTGACCTTTTGTAGGGTTTCTTCTGAAAAAGTTAAATTGGTGATTTATGAAAGTTCAGTGAAGGTTCCATACTGCAACTGTTAGAGAGACCACATGTAATTAGGTTAAACTCCACTAAGCAGAAAGAAGAATATAAAAAGATCAGTATTATGGCATGAAATATTATCACTTAAGAAAATTAAGCATCATGAACCCTAGCTGAGAGAGCTTAACAAACCATCTATCATTTATCTTTGAGTGCTGATTCAGAAATCATACTGGAATTCACAACTGCAGTGATTGATTAAAATAAATGCATACAGTATAGTAATTTATAAATGAAGACAGTAATTTACAAATTAAGTAAAGACTTTATGCCTGCAGAATAAGCTGCTGAAGCTGAAAAGATATTTGAAGATACTTCAAACATACTCAACATGTCACAAAGAGTCGCATGATGCAGCAGCTATCTGAGCTAATACTTTGCTCAACTAATCTTCAAACTCAAGAATATTGACTAGATGAAAAGTCTGCCTTTCACATCCTTGTGCACATATGATACACCTAGGTACACTACCTGTATTTTTACTAACTACCCTTTCCACTGATGTATTTAAGTACCTCTTATTACCTATTTTTTTACACTACAGTCAAAACACTAATCCTTGGATTGCCAAAATTGAGCTGCTCCTCAGTTCTGAAGAGCAACTCAATTTTGAGGACTTCATTTTCAAGTAATTTCATTCAAAAACACATAAGTAAGCAGAAGACAAGAAGCAGGTTCTGTCCCCAAAATATTTTGCCATTGAAATGGACTCAAGGAATACCATGCACAGAGAGGAAGAAAACATACCAGAGAACTGAGTGGGCTAGGGGATGGCTTGGACTTGTCAGACTTTCTAGTTTACTTTTAATAAATAAACATCTCAGTGGACGCTGCAGGCTAGATTAATTCCCTGGAGATTCTGAATAAGGAAAGAAGTGTGACCTTGAGGGTCATTTGATCAGAGCTCCATTGTCCAAAGTGACAGGTAGAAGGGCAGGAGACACCATGTCCCCACTGGAGCAGGGAATGGAGCTCACTGAGGACGAGTGAAGAAGAGGACAGGAACAAGCTTCTCAGCAGCTTTCAGGAGGAAAAGAAGAAATGTAACTTTGATCTGCTAGATAAGAAATGGGCTGAAGTTGCCGGTGGTCTTTGTGAGGAGTGTTTGCAAGAGCAGAATGAAAATACCTTGCCATGAACCAGGAGATGAGACACACTAAGCCAAGAAACTGGCAGGGCTAGATGTGCTCTGTGAAGGCAGGACCCTCATAAAGCATGAATGAAAGAGAAGCAGCACCCTGGCTTGCTCTCAGGTGCACAGGATGAGAGGAAGGGAAGAGTCAGATTAGTGCTGCAATACCTCCAGCTGAAGCACATCAGAAACCTCATTTTTTTCCTGGCTGATTTCTACTTACTAATTGGTAGCCCAGGTTCTTGCAAAGTAGTTACATGATTTAATGAAAAGCATAGTTTTGCCACAGAGCCATTAGCAAACTGAGTCTCGAATATCTCCACCCCTGTTGAGCAACAGGTCATTCATTGGCAAGATCTACTTTCTCCCAGACATGACAGTACACATGGCAGAATCTGGCCCTTTGTAACATAACACTGATAAAAGCAGAGGCACTTCTAACTTTGGCTGCAACCCAGTCCTACAGTCATGCTCATATTGTTTGTGCATTTCATTAAAGGTGATGCATGAAATCACTTAGTGTACTTGACTCTTTTAAATACCTTGACAGAGAGTTCAGTAAATTATGAGTTGTTTTTCTGTATAAGCAAGAGCCATAACTGAATATACACACTCATGTGGCATTAAATTCATATGTATGCAATTAAGAAAGATTGTTTTTACAAATTTAATTACGTGACTCTTGTACTAAATATTTTGCATTAAAAACAGGCAAGAGAATAAACAAAATGGTATCAAATAGCCCACTGCCTGAAGGCTGTAAAAAACAATCTATACAGCGACTTTTAAAAATACAGGCAATATTTTTGATAAAATTATGTGCCAATTCAAGGGCCACTTTTCTTCTTCAGCACACACAGTCAAGTCTTCTGGAATTCATGACCACTCAAAGCCTTTAATGAAACTTGAGCACATTAGTCAGAGTAACCTAATCGCTCTGTCTTTGAAGATAAACTCCACTTTTCTTGCTCGTTCCCACATACAAGGAAATGCAGAGACACTAGAAGTGTCATCATCATGTAAGACACTTGCTATTAAATCTATTCTCAATACAAGGCTGACCTGAGGTACGTTTCAGAAATCTTTCTCTTTGTCTGCTCTAATCCATCAGAATCCTTTCAGGTAAAACTACCACATTTATACATCAAAACTGTATTTTTTAAGTAAGGCTGTCATTTTTAAAGCATGCATCTTTTCAGGAAAATGTCAGGGATGTTATACTTGGGTGTCCTTCTGCCCAAGAGGCCAACAGAACCTGAACAATGAAGCAAACAAGACAGCTAATCAATAGCAGTCACAGCACTATTTTTTATCCTCCAACATCTTCATTTTCGAGTTGGTACACATCATTACAATAGGAAAACAGGACAGTCAATCTCCATTAAGTTCAAGCGCTGCACGAAAGAATTAATTTGGCTGCCTTAAAAATGATGATACAACTGCATGCCCTTAAACCTTTTAAATTTATACTAAATTTAAAGAAAACACTTGGATAGGCAGATTGGCTAGATATGAAGGCAGGGGAATATTGACTTGTTTTTTCCCATTGGCACCCTATATTTCTTACAGTGATGATTTCTCTGAGCACTGGATTATATCCTGTAAATTTTTTTTAAGGTTTCGGTATAAAGCAATTTCACCAGTACCTGTGTAACTAATCAGATTGAAGGTTCATGATGCCAATTTCTCAGAAGTATGTCAGTGGCACTGAGTCTTGTTGCTAGCTCTAAAAAACATCCTTTAGATTTGGGATTTTCAAGGAGCCCAGGGATTTAGTTGTCCACAAGCCATTCATATATCAGTGATGAGGTCAAAACTCCCTTTGGCTATTTTGACAAATCCATTTCAAGTAACTACTCATTTTCACATTTAATTTGAGTTCAAAGCAGTCAAAGTTATGATTCTCCCCCTCCTCCACACCGACTGCTTTCCGTATCTGGCACTGAACACTAACCTTATGTCATTTGCACCTGTATGCATATATGCATATGAATACATATGCAAACACATACAGGCAGAACCACTGAAATGGGCTGGCATATGGCAGGAACCCTTGCTGGTGCTCCAAACACATATGCTGGCACTTGCCACAGAGGGAATGGGGTGGAAATGAAAAGCATGCAGAGACTTCTAAGTCTCTCTTCCCATACATCTGTTAACATCCTTTTATTTCCTATATTTAATGGAGAACTGCATACACAACAACTTGGTCTAATACAACCTTGCAGCACCTGACACACTAAACTGCAAGGGGAACATTCCTCACTCAGCCAGCTTCAAAACTATTTTGTGTCCGGGGCTATTTCAAAGTAAAACCGAGTAGTCTTACAGTTACTAATTATGATGTGGTTCTGCTTGGTCAGACATTGTGATTTTAACTGAAAGTGAGATATCCATTCATTTACAAATAGCACCAAGTTTCAGAATTTCAGCCAATTTTGAATCCATTGGTAAATAGATTTTTCTTTTGTTTTGGGGAATTAAGCAATCAATACTCAGTTTATAGGCATGAACTTTGTGAAACAAGACTTAAGAGAAACGGAGAAATGTTCCTGTCAGAAAATTTACTCTAGAACTGCCAATGTATGAAGTAATTTCTGGTGGTACTTTATTTTAAAAATTAAAAATATACTTGATTCTCAGCAGATTTATAACAATGACATTAGAGATATAAGACAAGCAAATAAGACAGAACTTATCAGTTCTTTGGAGGAGCAGCACAGCAGGAAAGGCCCCTGGGAAAGAGCATTGCAACATTTGGAGAGAAAATCTCCATCACATAACAGCCGTTCTGAACATTTTTGAGTCTATTTTCTCTCTTTTGTCCTCTGGCAAGTTTTTTCTCAATATTAGATTCAGCATAAAAATACTTGTAGACTGGCCTCATGTACTCTCTTGTTTCTAGCTCCAGGACATTACAATCACTGTCCCAATGTTTTTGAAACTTCCAGAAAGTTATCTGCTCCCAGATCTCTTTTTAGTAACTCAGTTCTCTTTTAGCTTTACAGCTTGAAATAGGGTGGTGGTTTTTTTGGGTATTTTTGTTTGTTTCAATATTCTATATCCCTGCCTATGCAAAGAAGTGAAGTTCATGATTAACCCATTGTCTACGTAAAGTTTATGCAATGACTATGTTTAAAACCACACATGTATTTTCGTTTTCATCTGGATCAGAACTTTTACTTAAAACTTTTCTGGTTTTCATACAAATTCTGAAAATGTATTTTAATTACACTGTCCTGTGAAGGGAAGTGATTTTCTGGTTTACAATGATGGAATGAAGCTACGGAATTTTCTTTCTATGGAGAAAATTAATCTTTTGGCAGGTCTAAAGGAGGAGGAAATCTTCAGTGAGATAGTTCTCTGTGGATGACTTCATGATTAACATGGGCTGTAGGTAGAAAAGAATGAAAAAACCATAGAAAATGTTGAGGGGTTTTTTAATATTAGATGTGCCTGTTGAATACTTCAGTAGCAGGAAACAGTGAAAAGCCCTTTGAGAGAATTTTATTCACAAAAGACCTCTGCTTTACCTACCAACATATGGCCAGAGCTTGCGCTGAGTTTCCACACATTTTGGCCTACATCTCAATATGTACAGGACCACTGAGCCTTTTCATCTTTGTTCTTAATAAGAGCGTTGGAGAGAACTACACTTCCATCAAGGAGCCATAAACAGATACCATTAGTTCTGGCTGGTGGCAGATTGTGTTTCTGAGAGATGCCAATGGAAAGCAGGACAGACTCGTTGTGGTAAGGATTGAACAGAGCCACAGGTGAAGGACTGACAAACCAAGTTAAAGCGCTTGCTATCAGTTTTTTTTGTGAATTTTGGTGAAGAATGTTCAAGATTTAAATCTAGATGTTTCAAGAATATCAAGGCAGTTCAGAAATGAGCACATTTATCCTAGTAAGAAAAGGAACTGGCAGGAAATAGTAACTTTTCAAACTATGGCTTGCTTTTCTGCCAGTTTCTACAAATTTTTTTCAGGTCTCAAATATTCTGCTACTGAAAAGGTCATTCTTTTTCGAAGATAACTTCCCTAAGGAACTCCGCTCTTTTATATAAACATGCAGATGCAGGCACCCCCTCTACACGCATTTCAAATTTACATTCAATTTTTTTATGCTCAGGCGAGTAACATGGGTAATATTCAGCATTTGGCCAGGACACAAAACAGTGAGAAAGTTGATTTATACCTTGATTTTTCCACTTATCCCCTTCATTCCACGTATCCTCCTTATGCTCCAAAGGGACGGCAGAGTCACATGGAATCTTCCAAGCAATGTATTGTCTCTTAGTCCAACTTTGACACATCTTGGGACAACTATGCCACAAGTCAGGGCACATAAGCATGGTATGGCAAGGCTGCTGTAGACCCCAATGACCTCCTCCTGTCCCCTTGTGTCCACCTAGGATGAATCTGCACTTCTGGTAACTGCTAAATTTAGGCTTTCCCAACCATGTCTGCCCCAAACTGGCTTAGTCAAACCGCTCTTCCAAATTCTGATACAGTGGCTTCCTCTCAGTTTAGCACAACTGAGAAAATTAGTTGTTCTCTGCTATACAGTCCAAACACTGTTTCAGACTGGAAACTCCACACTGCCCTCAGGAACTCCCTCAAATTCTTCCTTTTGCATCCAGTTTTTATATTTTAAAAGCTTCCAGGGTAAGAGACAGAAAATGTTCTTCCATACTTCCAGGAATTAGATCAGTTTATCGGATAAAAGATGTTACCTGTTGTGTACTATTTAATTTTCTTTCAGGTCACTCATATCTTTCACCCTTGTATCAAAATAATTGGTAGCAATGCATGACTCAGAAACATCTTTGCTGTCACACAAAGTGAATGTCAACAGTATCAGTATAAAAAAAATTACATGCTATGCTCTTTTAAATGCAGAGATGGCATGAAAAAGAACACCCAGTGATGTGCTATGCATCATTTAAAACCAGATACACTCTTCTGCAAAAACTGTTGTCACTGACAATATTAGATGTGTGGTTTTTTCTCCTTTTGTTTTTAAAGGATTTAAACTTAAGGCTTTTTGGGTTTGCTTTGCAGGTTTTGGGGTTTTTTTTGAAACAAAGGTCACTTACTTAGCAACAGATAAATAAAAATTCAAGCAGCCCCAGAAAAATCAATAAAGGTACTAAAAATCTAAGTTGATAATAAATTTTTGTTCCCTCTTCACATAGCTCAGGAATGTCAGTATTTACTGGAACCACTGTAATATCAGATATTTCAGAAGAGTATTGATTTTGCCACTGAAGTGTGACTAAAGGGATAAATAAACTGCTCTTGGGGTCAATCGATTCATTTATCTTTGCTGTTATTTTATAAGAAGTCAAAGCAGCATAAA
>QUSF01000007.1:27373398-27493461 GCA_003676055.1 Chloebia gouldiae | reverse complement strand
TCACAAGGATATTATAAAAATTACAGTGCAAAAGTCACGCAGAGCCTGCTACATTGTGATTATGATGTGAATTTAAGGTGGTAAGAGACTATTTGGACAAACATGAGGTTTGTCTAAGACATAAGGAACTGCTGTGTTTGCAAGAAACTATGAGTCTACTTTTGCAAAGCTATGTATGCAAAGAAAAAGAAAAGAAATGCAGTGGCATTGAGTTAAAATGACAGAGAAGGCGTGTAGCACTTTTTTATATGATATCCAGGTAATAGGTGGATGCTGTCCATCTAAATTAAAGTTTTTAGAAACTAGACTTCTCTGGTCATGGCTAGTCACTCTCTGCTCTGCTCACAGTTTATGGAAGGAATCAAGACGCTTTCTGCAAGTGGTTCCCCTTCCATGGTTTTTGCCTAAGAAAGACCAGATTAATCACCTTTTGGAGGTACCTGTTTTGGTCTTTTGACTATGAAAAGAGTCCAAAATAGTCTTGGACATGCAAGCTTGAAACATTGCAAGTGAAGGGAAATTAATCCTATGCAGAGTATCAGCGATAAGAAAGACATCTTAAATTCACCAAAGGGAAAGAGCAGTAAGTAGTTGTTCAACAAATGAAGTTGTCTTTTCTGTAGTCATCAAATTTACAAAAACCCCTAAAAATCCCCAAAACCAAACCAAACAAGAAAAAAAAAAGCAAAACAAACCCAACCCCCCCAACCAACCAAAATAACCCAACATCAACCCAGACAAAAAAACAAAAATAAACAAACCAAGCCCCCCAAAACCAAAACAACTCCTCAAAATCCCAACAAAATGTCCCCAGAAAACCCAAACCAAATAAAACAGGGTCACACCGATGGTCATAAACTTTTGGCAGTTTTAAATGGTTGCATGGGGTTAAATGAAGTGACGACACTGGGAAAAATATCCAGGATTATGACTCCTCAGTGGGCTTGTAGGAAACTCATGGAAGAGCGGCTAAAGAGGCTACCACCTTTTAGGCAGTCAGAAAGCACAGCATTGCTGAGAAAAGTAAAGGGCTTGATTTCACATCAGGCAGCATACTAATTCTGTAAAATTCACAAGGCAGTGCCCCACTCTCCCTTGAAGAGCAAGAAATGCTGAGGACTCCTTATCTAAGGTACTGCAGCTACAGGGGAGACACTGGCAGACAGGGAGACAGAGAAACAAAGACAGGAAACTTTATGAAACTTCAGCATGAATGGTTGCAGAAGTCTGTAAGTGGCAGAGGTACTTTCTTATGAAAGAAAGAGGTTAGACGCAGAGGCTTTTCAAAATCTGAAGGACTACAAAAGCACAGGTAGCTAAATAATAGAAAAAAAATATTGTGTTAGTGGTTAATGCAAGGAACCTGAAGGGTATGAAGAAAAGAGATCTAACAAAAGCTTACAGAACTTAATAAACAAGCAAATTTCCTTTTGGTTTAAGTACGTAAATTTCTATTGAAACAAACACACTGGGCACAATCCAGGACCATGTCTTTTAATCTGCATGAAAAAAAAATTTGATTTGACATATCAATTGATATTTGAGAAGTACCACCATACCTCAGTCTTGCAAGACAGCCCCTATGGCCTTCTTGAGACCTTCCAGCCCTGCTCCCTGAGGTTAAAGTAAGGCAGCCCTTACAGATCCTACAGTTTTGTATAGGCATGCCATGGACAGGTGAGGGCAAGGAGAACTGACATCCAAGTTCCTTCTGATGACATCAAGGCCACACCCCCATACAGCTCCTCAGATGACCACCTAGAGGTATGGGACATACCATTCATCTCGGAGATCTAAGAGAAAATCCTGGGAGCTGTTCACCAGATAACTCCATGTTTTATTTCACCCTTTGGTAAAAGAGGCTACAAATCCTAACTTGCTGTGTAGGCTTTTACACTGACAGAGCCTTAATGAAAGCCAATGAAAGCAGCTACTGCTTTTGGCTACCAAGTGGCAAACTTCACTGGTGCACAGGTGATCCTCTCTTGCCAAGCACAGATGACTACCAGACAACAAATTAATCCAGACAGAATTCAGGAAGGGAAAGTGGTGCTTTACATTTCAATGACAAGGATCTGCCAGCTTTAGGGTCCATCCCATGCACTCATCCAGACTCTTCTTGGTGAAACATACTTCAAGAAAACTGTTCATGTATCTGAATCTGCCCAGGTGCAGATGTGACTTCAACTTGTGGAATGAACCAGAGCTGGGCACTAAAGAAAACCAACTACAGCCAATCTTCATGTATTTATCCTGTTCAACAGGATTAACAAAG
The DNA here is from genome assembly GCA_003676055.1 of Chloebia gouldiae. Lineage (NCBI taxonomy): Eukaryota > Metazoa > Chordata > Aves > Passeriformes > Passeridae > Chloebia > Chloebia gouldiae. Next base: position 27,491,186 of record QUSF01000007.1, on the reverse strand, counting down.
AACAGCTTAATGCTGGTTGGAAACGCCTACCAGTACTTTAGTTCATTCACATTCATAAGAAAGAAAAGGAGACAAATATTGTGCATAGCATATGTGTGTTTTACTCTCTGTCCTGCCAGTAACAGCTGCTAAGTGAGGATTTATTTGCTCCAGAAAACCATTAATTTTCCAACAGTAACCAGAAACAAACAGTAGAGGTACAATATTTCCCATGTTCCAGCAGCAATATTCATGTATGATCTACAAGTATTTTTCAGGTATCAGAGTATATATTCAGTATAAATGTATTTTCGTATAAATTTCTTTCTTACTTCATTTTTTTTTACTTCCCACTGGTTTGTATATGACACAGAGTATGCTTCCTCTAGCCTGGTATGCTGTTTTGGCTCAGGAACTGGACAGCAATAAAACTCTTCCCCTTCTGTAATGCTGTTCTTTGAAGATCTTCCATATGTCTGGGGAAGATGGCAAATCAACCATACCTCTGAAAGGAAAAATCAGTCCCACAGCCACTATATGCAGTATTAGTTCACTTCTGTGCTTTGATATAAACCTGGCTTAACACCAACAGATTGTCAAATTTTTGTTGTTGCAAAGCTTTGAAGAAGCAGAATGTTTCTGAACCGTAACACATCGGACAGGGAAGGCAATTGACTCAAAAGAGAACATAAATCCTGCTAGCAAGGGGATAAAAGGGCCACTGCTGGGCAGAGCTCCACAGATGTGCCCTGGGACAGTGGCTGAGGGGTGGTGGGGTGAGGTAAGGGTGCAGCCAGGCTCCAGGCAGATTACCCTCTCCCAGCAAAGGGAGGTAAACCTCCCTCCTCAGCAAGGCTGATAGCAAGTCTCTCCTGACTCCCACAGAAGAAGGAGCACGGGCAGTGAAGCTGCCTTGCCTGGCTTGTTTTGACGTATGCTATGCCCATCAGTTATTTTTAAATCATGTTGTTTGACAAATCTGCTGAATTCATTCACAATTTCTGATTTGCAAGCTGAGTTTCTCTGTAACTTCTAGGAATGTATGCAAATGGCAAGATAATGCTTTCTGTTTTGTTCTGTATTTAAAAATCTCTACAGGTTGTGACTCTTCTTACCTATCTGTTCTACTCCCTGGCAACTGTTTTCAACAGGAAAAACAAGTTAAATAATTAACTCATCCACTTCCTTACACTTTAAGTGATGTATTATTTAAGAGTCCAGGCATTAAATTCTCAATCCTGAAAACATGCCCTTGGGACCAGTTGCTTTGAAGTCATCTGCAAAGTTAGGCAGGTATACAAATGCTTGAAGGATCAGATCCTAAGGAAGGTTGCCTTTATTGTAATGGTGAGCAATAATCATAATGAATCTCTTTGGTATTTTATCATACATTACAATATAGCACCTGTTCAACAGCCATCAGAAAAGTAATTGTATTTCAGTGTTTGTATTCTTTTCATTTGATAAATGAGTTTGTTTTACACATTTGCTTTATGCAGTGAAAGAATATTAAAGTAGATCTGTTTAACATCATGTTTGGAAGCGTAAAGGAATTGTTCTTTGGGAGGCTTCACTCCTGCCAGCATTAAAGTATTATGAAGAGCTAAATGAACATATGGTTAAGACAATTTAAATGCATTTCTAATGAACAAATGAACACACTTCGCTGCATCAGTTAAAAGCCAAAAATCCCTGAATCTTCCCTTCTAGCATTATCTGCCTGTGTTACCATCATGAACACCATCTATGTTATCAGCTTGAATTCTTACATCCCAAACAGCAGAAAATCAATTAATTGGGAAGCCTGCTGAATAATATATATTGTTTTACCAAATAATAAAAAGTAGGTCATTAAGGATCTTGCCTTGCTTACTAGCAGGACAGCAAAAGGCAGAATTTTGCTCTTGTATACACAGACTGCAAAACCCATGGCAAGTGTCTGTGCTATTTAACAAGGATGAAATCTGTTCTTGGATCCACTCAACTGGCCACCCAGAGGTAGGGCTTATTTTGACTCTTTTTTTGATATGGCTGGTGCTGGTTTCCTTTTAGTTAGCAACAATGTAAAGGCTGCTTAACTTTTTCATAATACCTCCAGAAACTGAAGAGCTCTTCACCTCTCCTGGCTATTCAGATAAATTCTCCCCTTCTCATACGAAGAATCACACTATCAGCACAAATTCAAGATAAAACTTAACTGTTACTGATCCAGTTTCCTGGAAAAAACAGCACATTATGGAAGCAGCAGATGTTACTCCCTTGAATGACATCTTGTGTTAAAACATGAATACTCACAGCACTACTTCTTCCTGGTCCCAAGCTGATTCTAGGAACCTCCTAAAGGGTCTTTAAAAAGCAATGAAAGTCAATGCCATGACTTCAAGCATTTCCATGCTTTTCACATGAACATTTTTGCAATAGACAGACAAGAAACTCTGGCTAAACAAACCACAGTTAAGCATTTCAAGGGAAAAGCAAGAAGAAAAGCAAAACACCTCCCTCCTGAAAACACAAACCAGTCCAAAATAAGCCCAGCATGTAAGAATAATTCTGAAATGCATGCTTCTTCTGGAGACAAAGTATTTCTAAGAAATACAGTGGGAAATTAATCATCAAACCCTGTTTTGTTCAGTAAGGTCCCTTACACCTGCAATCCTTGCTAAAGGGGGATCATCCTTCCCCTGCAGATGTCACTCACAGGTGGCAAAGACTCACTTACATTGAAACATCCACACTCACATCATCTTGATTCACATGAATCACCAGAGAAAAACGTGCACTGAGAATGTGTCACTCATCTGGTCTATCTTAAGTGAACTGAGACCAATGAGGCCCTTTTCTCGCCTGTAACAGCAAGGACAGTCTAGGCAATTAGCTCAGATGTTGGCAGTGAAATCTGATCAATTGAATCCTATCTTTACAAACCACAGTGGAAAAGTGGGAATGAGTTGGTTCTTTGTGTGGAAAGATTTGGGCAATAACTTCAAAAAGTTAAGAAAATCAATCCCTAACACCATATAGGACAAGCTGGCTTACCAATTTAATGGTCACAGTTAATGCAAACCCCAGGAAATACATACATCGCAAGGTACTCACATATTAATTAAGTACTGTGAATAACCACAGTTTAAAAATTGGCTGCAGGTACACAAGATAATATTAATATACCAGTTATAAATATATTTCTTAAGAATTTGATGGAAAAGGAAGTTTACTGGTATCCTTAGTGATTTTCATGCAGAGGTAAGAGGCTTCTTCAAGAGAAGGAAGACTTTCAGTTCATGAACTATTTATTAACCAGGTCAGCTGAACACACTTTCCACGTGTGTTCAAGTCAAATTGAGTTAACTGGATAATAACTATGCTTTAACCACATTTGCTGGCCTCAGATTTCATTCAATCTGGTATTCATAGCATAACAGAATCATTAAGGCTGAAAAAGGCCCTCAAGATCATTGACACAAACCATTAACCTGGAACTGCCAAGTCCATCACTAAACCATGTCCCCAAGCTTCACATCTACATGTTTTTACCTTCAGGAATGGTGCACAACCACTTTCCTGAGCAGTCTGTTCCACTGCTTGACAACCCTTCTGGTGAAGAAGTTTTTCCTAATATCACATCTAAACTTTGCCTGGTGCAATTTGAGGCCATATTCTCTCATTCTGTCACTTGTTACCTCAGAGATGAGGCCAATCCCCATCTAGTGTTTCAGGTAGTTGTAGAGACTGATAAGACCCATCCTGAGCCCCCATTTCTCCAGGCTATACACTCTCAGCTCCCTCAACTGCTCCTTGTAAATGTTGTGCTCCACACCCTTCCCCAGCTCTGTTGCCCTTCTCTGGACAAACTGCAGCACCTCAGTGTCCTTCCTGTGGTGATGGGCCCAAAAAGCTGAACTCAGTTCTCAAGATGTGGCCTCACCAGTGCTGAGTACAGGGGACAATCCCTGCCCTGCCCACACTATTGCTGACACAGGCCAGGATGCCTTTGGCCTTTCTTGGCCACCTGGGCACTGCTGGCTCACGTTCAGCTACTGTGGACCAGCACCCCCAGGTCCTTTTCCACTGGACAACTTCCCAGCCTGTAGCACTTCATGGGGTTGTTGTGACCCAAGGGCAGCACCCAGCATTTCAACTTGTTGAACCTCAGACTTTTGGCCTCAGCCCATGGATTCAGCCCATCCAGAGGCCTCTGAAGAGCCTTCCTGCCCTTCAGCAGATCAACACTCTCACCCAGCTTGGTGTCATCTGCAAACTGACAGAGTGCCCTGAACCCCCTCCTCCAGATCATGGATAAAAATATTAAACAGGACTGGCCCCCATACTGAGCCATTGGGAGCCCCACTAGTGACTGCCAAGTGGATGAAGCACCCAATAGGTGCTCTTTCACCTCCTTCATGTCTCTAGTCTCTTTCCTTGCCTTCGCCTCTTCTCTTCCACGCTCTCTTTTCATTTTTTTTTTCTTTTATATTTCAAACAGGCTTTCAGGTAGATACAACCTCTACTTATTATAAAAACTGCTGAATCAGAAGTTCCTGCATCAGGAAACTTTAATTTTGCTTTTCCACATTCTATGGAACAAGCAGAACTATGTACTGACATCATAGCAGAAATGCCAAAATGATGGTATTTATGCCTCTAGAAGGCATGATTCCATAATTCAGGTAATATTATACTGTGTTTTCATAATATAGTTTGTCTTTAGCAATGACAGTTATAGAGTTTCAAATAATAATAGACATTTTTTAAAGACTATACTAATCTCTTATCTTCCCATTTGTTATTTCCTTGTCCTGCCTGTTACTGTAATATAATGGTCATGCATTATGGACATAAAAGACTATTCCATCATGAGATGTGCACTTCAGATAGATTATCTGCACAAACTTTTGCCAAACGAAATTAAACAGCACAAATGTGTCCAGGCCCATACAACACCTACTATCCCCTTTCAAAAGTATGACTTTCCTTCTGAAAAATTTGGGACCAGTGGTCCTGTGTGCTGTACTGCCTACTGGTGTATACCCCACCCAACTATAGAGGCCTGAGATCAGGAGGCCATGCCCCGGGACTTCAGCATGGGTCATAATTGACACAGATGACATCTTTTCTTCTTATATTAACTATGCTAGAATAAATAGGGTCTGGCACCCTGGGGTACATTTTATTTCCCAGGGGCCTTGCAATGGGCACCTGCATGGGAGACACTCAGGCTCAGATGCTCAACAATTTACAAATTGGGACACCTGGGTCTTCTTGGAGTCCATCATATAATGTACAATGAGACCTAGAAGTGAATCAGTGGCTGGTGAGATGGACAGCAAGCCCCTTACCAAGAGGAGTGGGTTCTGCCAGCTGCACAACCCATCCTGCCACCAGCTCCAGGCATGGTCATGACATGTGTGATGCAAGAACCTTCTCCGATGGCTACCCTGCACTCTGTAACCTTTGCCATGCCTACATCTCCCTGAATATCCTCACTCCTACCTGCCTAAAATACCTGAATAATTACATCATAGGCTACATGGCATCTTCCAGAGTCTTTGCAGCTGTTTCCAGTCCACCTCGTTTCTCCCCTGTATCATGGTTAATTAATTTTATATTACAAGCCAGGCACTTCTGAAGGATCTGTGGAGGTTCAGATTAAATGCAAAGTTTCAGCTTCCTTCACGTACCCTTGATAAAGATGACTTTATAGCCTTTATGTCAGATGTTTTTGGCACTAGTCGTGCCTTTATTTTAGACAGGTAAGTAAGTTTGCAACAGTTTAGGCTGGGGCTTTTTCCCATTCTGTAAAGTAACAAGTACTTGGATTTAATTTTCTTTCTAACCTTTATTTGACTATATTAGATACAGACTCATTACAGTGAAGTACAAAAACAAGAAAAAAATTAAGTGCAATTATATAATGTTTTTTTGAGCATACCATTAAGCCTACTAGCAATAGGACAAAAAAATCATAAAAATGCATAACTTAACAAAGTGTAATAGACCAAAACAAAGCACAATGACTGGACAAATTAGAATATACAAATGGAACAGACACAACTAAATGATCCAAGAAGATTCCCACATTAAAAACAGAGAGAAGCCAAATCATCAACAACCCACAAAGAGCAGTTTGTCACTTAGACCCAATCCAGTGTGCCACAGGCATATCAGTCTATCACATGGAAGCCTAGGATCTTTAGAGAGAATTTTCTACACCTTGAAGTTCCCTGTCCCTGCACACACTGCATCTTTTGTTTTACTACTGGATGTGCCAAGATGAACAAAATTGGGCTGCTGTGCTCCTTGCTTCCCCTCACCACAGTCACAAGTATTTCCATGTTCCTTTCCTTGGGGAAAAGGGATGCTCCCCAGTTGGGAAAATACTGACTGAGTCTGTAATGGGACTTAGTTATCACCCAGTGTGGGCACCAGGATTGTACTGAAGTGACTCAGGCACCTTTTTATTCAGGCTCTGGAGATGTGCACACACCATGCCCTGAGGTAAAGGTCTGCAATGAGCTTACCAGCCTTCTGCTCTTACCATGAGGAGCCTTTTAGTAACAAACTGTAGGTCTGGTACCACAAAACACATGACCTTCAGGAGAATGGTGTTTCCTTTCAGCCAGGGCCTCCCTGGCAAGGATGCTTTGCTAAGGTTAAGGAACACAGTGCCAGCAGTCTGAAGAGCCTCTATTACAGGGGGAAAAAACAAACCAGCAGGGACAGGTGCAGAGCCATCTGCCCTTAGGGAAAGAGTGGTAGCTGGCAGAAGCTGAGAGCATCTATCAGACAGACAGCATGGGCTGAAAACTTGTCAGACTAAGGAGAGACTGAAAATGGGCTTTCTCTTTTCCAGGTGAGTGCTCTCACTGCTGACCTGTTGCTGAGGAAAGAGTGAAGGGGAAAGATAGTAATAGGCAGCACCTCAGACAGCTTTGCTTTGGGGGACTTTGCCAGGGTAGCTAGTGGCCTGAGTAAGCAAATTTGGAGTAGCTAAGTGTTACAGATAAAATGATTTTTGACTACCTGGAGTTCCACCTCTGGTCAGCCTTCCCGTGTCTCATTCTTGTAGCTGCTGACACCAGCTTCCTGGTGAAGTACTTCACCTAAGAAGGATTTTCTTCCTTGACCAGCTTCATCTTAATTTATGATGCTTTCAAGAAGATTATCAAGCTGGCAGAACATTATCCCATCAACTCTCAGTTCAAGGTGGACTATATAATTAATTACTCTTGTGCCTGTAAACCACCTGTAGATCCAGGTAAGGGAGTTTGTAGGCAGGAGGAGGCCTTTGCTCTCCTTTTCCCTTGTGCTGCAGCCCAGATAATAGGTAGATTATTCCTTCTTTATCAGTTGCCTTCTGATATCCTGTCTTAGTCTCAGGTGCTACAGCAGACCTTTCATTAGGGGTAGAAATGAGCCAAGACACAGACTCTCATTTCACAACCTGAAAAGGGTCTCAGTTTATCCTTCTTTACAGCTTAGCCATCCTGTCTCCAACTACAGCTAGCTCCTACTGTAGGCTTCCCTAACAGACTCTGACTGCTGGCTATTTCCTGCAGGAATATTACTGGAAGTATTTCCTTGCTGCCTCTAACCACAGGTTTTTACCTAGCTCAACTATGACTGCAGGTTCCAACTCTATCAAACCCCAACTAACCTCACAGCAGATCTCTTGCAGCAGCAACTCTCTTCCTTATTTCATTCTTCTTTGTGTCTCTTCAGCTCTTCTCCTTCCACAGGGCTGGACTACCTCCTCAAGGCTCTCCCTGGCCAGCCAACCCACCCCTTTTATCACACTTAACCTTTATTAGTCACAGCTGCAACCCTTTAAGGGCAAGGCTGTTCTCCTTTGGTAATTAGAACTGTGATTTCCTGGGGTGAGGTCACTTGTAGCCCCTTCTTCTGCACCTACAGCAAAGTGCACCTAGCTGCAGCCCAGAGTTAGAGGCACAAGGCTTGGGGAGGAGAGCAGCCCAAAAATACAGCCCTGTTTGTAGGATTTCCACATGGACAGCTCTGATAGGACTTCTGGACACTTCTCCCTGACCCATAGGATCCTCCATGCACTGTGCTATCTAGATGTAATATATTGCTATTACCTTGACAAAACATGCTGTAAGTTATTAGAAATGAAAAGTGCAATGTATACAAAAATGCTGCATTCTCCTTATAGAGAAGTGAACTTTGATAAGTGAGAATGATTAGTCTATAAAATTTAACTTCCCATTTATTAACTTAACCCAACAATGTTGAGTGTTATTAAATTCTTAGAGTGGGAACAACTATGACCAATATAAAAGTATTTGCCAGCCAAAGTGCAAATCAGTAGCTCTACCTTTAGCTAAAATTTTATGTATTATGCCAAATACAGCTCATAAATGTCACTTCATGATTTGGATTTGTAAAAATAATTAGCAAAGTGTCACAACCCTGTCTTACCACAGCAAAAAAAAAAATTAATAGTTTATTCAGATTTTCAGATTTTTATTTAACTTAATGATCCTGTTAAAAACATGATAAATAACTTTTGTTCTAACAATATATAGTTTATGTTCTTCAGATGCTATCTAATGAGGCAAAAGTTTATAACAAACTGGAGTTTTACTCTTAGAAATTAATATGTATATAGAATTATAAAACCATCTGGATCCATCAAGAAATCAGGTTTTTAGATATATAAGATAGCAGAATAAATCTAAAATGTAGTAGATTGAAAATATAAATTTGACTGATCTCTAAAAAATTAAAGGTCATTTTTTATAAATGCTTTTAAAATTTTATTCTTTGAAATAGTACTTTCTGAAAAAAAGGGGCTCATAGTGATATATTGCTATGGATGCCAGTGCCCTATTTTAACTACTTTCCTTAATTATACTGAGGTTACAGACATTTTCAGTCTCTTACACATATATAATATTCAGGGCAGTAGCATTTGCAAATTATGTATTGGAAATAGAACTGAACTTCAGGTTCCAGGGAGCACCATGAACACACCTTAACAATTTTAATTGGCCATGATATCACCAAGAGGTCAGCAGTAAAATCTGTATTCCAAAGTTTATGGCTGTCATTTTATAGATTTTGATTTAGGGTTAGCACCTGCACAGCAATTACTGATCAAACTGTGATATTTAAACTACTGGTCTCAAACGCAGGAGCTCCTCCTGAGCAGTTGAAGACCGTGACAAAACCAAGCAGAAGGTCACAGCTTGCTCCTCCATGCAGTCGCTGTCCTCTCCCTATAGCTGGGGGCTGTAATCCTCACAGTGTTTGCACTGGATGTGTGCAAACACTGATCTCCCTTGTCCTCCATCTGCCTGCAGTGCTAAGGACCAGATGCACTGTGACCCAGGCCACGTGTTAGAAAGGGGGGAGACAGGAGCTACCTAGGGAAACCTTCTAAAGGTTATGTTCATGATGACAAATGCTGTGCAAAGGGTCATAAATGCACTTTCACGGAAACCTGCAGATAGAAAGGATGTTAGTGAGAGCTTCTTAGGATGGTGCATTCCCCATCATTTAACACCCGTAATGGAACAACGTCCTCGTATTTCTCATGACACTGTTATTCTTCTTAATGGGGATTAACAGCCTTTCGTGTTATTTCCTGTCTAGATTTCTCATGAACTAACATCCCCACATCAGATACTATATTAGCCAATAATAAGAATAAATGACAGACCGTGTAGTTTCTTGCCTGACAAGGGTGCTGCATTATCCCACCACACAAAGAGTACAAAGAAATTTCTGGGGTTTATTTATTGTTTTGGCTATTACATAAAAATATTATAGAAATAAAAACCATGAAGAACTAGTATGGTGTGGTATTGCTCCAGTCATAATGTGCTAGTACACAATCAATTCTTATAAAAGCTTTTCTCTTTCAGAGTAGTTTAGTTGTCCAAAGGGAATAAATAATTTACAGCTTGTTCAATCTGGTACTTCTCTCCTATTATTTTAAAAAATTTATTCTACTTCGCATTTACCATATAAAGCATTCTTTGTTTACAATCTGAGCATTTAAAATCCTTTGCCTCTTTTAGCACATAGCACCTTTGGTCAAGTGAGCTCACTGATAGGATGTTGTCAGCTTGAGAAGGGTTCAAGAAGAGTTCAGGTGTACATTTTATTTTTCTTATTTCTGAAACCAGTATGGACTGCATTGATTTATTTTTATGTAAATTTTCACAATTTCCACATTTTCAAATGACAAACCTATATAGCTTATGGACACAGGCACATATATATCCTTAATGCATGACAAGGTGAGGTTGGATGGGGCTTTGAGCAACCTGGTCTGGTGGAAAGTGTCCCAGCCCATGGCAGGAGGGTTGTCACTAGATGGTCTTAAAAGGCCCTTCCATGATTCTGTGGTTCTGTGATTTTTTATGTAACTGAATACAAGTCAATGATGTCAAACTGGATCACAGCTGTCTGGGAACTACCCCACAGAGTTGTCAGGAAACTCAGCAGGCACAGGCTGGAGCACCTCGCTGACACTAGAAGTGACTATGTGCAAAAAGAGGATCACACAGTGGGAGCCAGCAGACCATCAACCCTGCTGACACTCTACCCACTGACAGATGCGGAAAGAAGTTTCTGCTTGCCCTGGACAGAGCACCCCCAGAATGTCCCACAACCTAAGATTTCTTGGAGAGGAAGAACCACAAATACTTAAGTACCTACATTTTTAGCAAATGAGATTGTGTTCTAGGCATTTAGTTATTGCTTCCATCCAGCAGATTTTTTCACATTTTCACAGATGAAGAAGTTTCAGTATTTCTAAGAAAAAATACAATGTTTCTACTGGAGACAGGCCTTAATTTACCATTAAAAAAGAAAAAAACCCTGCCTTCCCAAATGCTTGCATCTTTAAATTGTTTGAGGAATAATTCTTGAAAGATCAGAACAAAAATGAATGCATGAAATAGCACAGCACTTGTCTCTATCAGTGGTGTCTTCACCTAAGAAACACACAATTTAATTTTAACTTTTCAATTGTCGTTTTCATACCAGTTTACTGGTGGGAGAGAAGTCAGTATTTACAAGCAGAATGAACAGTACTTAGAGGATCAGATTTCCAGTTCAACTTTTCAATTTTACCTCTTCCGAAGCAGATATGTAGCAGTGAACCTAAAAACTCATGAGAACAACTGCATGACCCATATAGCTTTCCCCTAAAATATTTTAATGACAGTGTCTAAGTGGCTTATTTACTGACTTCAGTATCACGCAGGGATTCTGAACTGCATTCAAATCTCAGATTTCACCGTATTTCAAAATATCATGGTTACTTGATTAGAAGAAGGAGCTATACTAGTGCATCATTTTCAAATGGGAAAATATGTATCAAACTCTCTTCTAAATATGTTCTCTATGTTGGCCTTGCTATTGGTGTGATTTCTGTCTAATTTCTGCTCCAGTGATCACTGGTGACTCTCATGGTCATGGTAAATGGTCTCCAGCTACATTTGCAGTATGTTCATTGATGTATTTTTCAACTAAAAGTGTTAGGAATACACAGTGACCTGTGAATGATTTTGAGGGCTGACACTCAACTGTTGACCCTTAAAACTTTGAAATAACTACATAAAATATTTAAAGACAGGAATGAAAGATAGCTCCCTCTAAAATGGAATTTAATGACTATCAGGAATTTAAAAAAATAACATGTGTGACCACCCTAAAACACAGTGTCATCACTCCAGTTCCAGACTGAATATAGCAAATCCCTACTGCTAGTATTGGAGTGAATACAATAAAGGATTTAGATAATGATTTTCCTACTACATTGCAAAATCCTGACAGTAGTGGTTGAAATTCCTGATCAGTTTTGTGGCTTGCCTATAAGACTACAGGTCACTGTGTTGGATAGAACCTTTGAATTACTGCTTTGTTTAGATCTGGAGGTTGGTGAAGAGCAATATAAATGGAGGGTAATAAGTTTCATCACCTAAAAACCCACAATTTTTCCCTCTAAGAATAAAAACCTGGACTTGCTTTCTGCAGGTTATTGGCAGGGCCATGATGCTTGGACCATATTGCACAAGGGCTTATGGCTATTCATGCTGTCTCTGCATGAAAATTCAGCAATTTATCTGTGAAGTTCTAAGAGGACTGGATCACATTCTTGAGACAAGAGATTCAAAATTTTAGTGTAGAAATATTTTGCTGAACTTCAAATTTCAAAGCTGGCCTTCACAGAACTGTTTATGAACTGACTAAATTGTTTGAGGTAAAAAGAAAATCAGGTATACATTTACATTGACAGCAATCTGTTTACTGTTAGCCCCGCTTTCAGCACACAATATGGATGAGAACCAGCAAATATACTCAGCAACTTGATTGACTGCAAGCAGGGATTTGAGCCTGGGGCATCACACTTTCTCCCACTGGTTCACTGCATGTTTAGGCAGGGTGCAAAAATGGAATATCTCCCACAGAAGTGACTGAGTGAGCCTGGCCCTGCTGTGCATGTCACGTGCTCACTAGATGCTCTCGGGAAGACCAGAGTGCTCTACATTTAGATCCATCCTGGTCCCAATAACAGCACAGCTGAACTCCCACTCAGAAATGTGAAGATGGGACATAAGCAATTTCTTCCTGATAAAGCTGTTCCACTGTTTTTACACTGAATAAGAAAAGGAGCTAGTAAATAACTCCCTTGCTTTATGGGGAATTAATTTGGGACACAGGGGTTCTATTCTTCATGCCAGGCACCAGTTTGCAAGGAGAAAGTACAACAGTATCAAAAGAAAGGGTGGAAAATCCTTCTCAGTCCTCTCTGAAGTATCCCACAGGCTTGCAGTCATACTGTCCTTCAAGTGCTTTTAGGTAGAGGTACCTGTGCCATCTCTTCCTCATCCCATTTTATCAGTCTAATTTGACAGTTGCTTTCAGCACAGGTGTGTTCTATAGCAGCATTTTACCTTTGGGTTTGAGTAGGATGTTTTGTTCCATTATAAATAATTCCGCTAATTTTTGATTTTAATGAAAAAACACCCCTTGTTTTTTCACTTTCAGATAATTCTTATCCATTTTAAATGTATTTTTCTTTGGTTAGAGAACTGAAAGAAAGCAAATATAACATTCATGTCCCTTTTTCTTCTTTCCTACTGCTACTGACTCATAATAGTGGAACGCAACCTTCTGAGTTTTAAGCAAAGCCAATCAGTTAATGGTTATTTCCTGAATTGATTTCCTCCAATTCACTCCAGCAACTGGATAAAAGTAGCCTGGGAGTATTATAAATTGTATAGGAGCAGGAGGAGGGAAGGGATTGAGATGCTCCAGAGAGGTCTGCTTATCACCAAGTTAACACTGGTTCCTCTGACAATCAAAAAAAATTTTAAGTTCTTATGCATATTTTAAAATGCTTGAGATTACAGGCTCCCACATGCAGAGGATTCTCTTGTATAAAGGAAAAGCTTGCCTTCCTGGAGGTTGATGCCATTTCAACATAAGCCTCCATGGATTTGATATTTATGTGCTCAGATCTGAGTAGATCCCAGCACAGTCAGTGATGCTTGACCTCCTGCAGAGAAAGTGCCTTGCAGTGAGACACTTATAATGCAGCTCCTTGAATGCTGGACTTGTTCTCTTCTGCCTTTCCCCCCACTTTATGTTAGATATTTCAGAAAAATTACCTACCTACCTGTTGCCAAATCCAAAATTCAGCTCTGTGGACTGATGTTATGGGTATGGTAGAAGGGGAGCACTTGTTATTGGGACTGAAGAGAACATCAAAACATAGACTGAATAGATTGACGCAGAAATACTAATATTAACTATATCCTCAAAAATAATCAATATGTTTACTTAGGTGATGGAAATTTCTTGTTATCACACAATGTCTGGTGTAAAAGTAGATGCAAATTTCTCATTATGAGACATGCAGTACAGCAAAGCCTGTATTTAATGACAAGAAAATAACTGTGTGGCTTGGTGGTCATGGCACTCATCCAGTGAAGAATTCCAGTTTCTGATTGTCCTTCCAACAAACAATTAATCAATGGATTGTAGGAATGGATCAAAAGAAGAGACTGTAACACATTTTCTTGCTTTTCCTGAGATATCATATGTATACACAAACACATATGGATTGAGAATGGATTGAGAGCAGCCCCAAGGAGAAAGACTTGAGGACAGTGAAGACAAAAAATCAGATATGAGCTGGCAACGTGCACTTGCAGCAAAGAAAGCCAACTATGTATCCTGGCCTTCATCAAAAGCAGAGTGTTCAGCAGGTCCACTACGTTCTGGTGAAACCCCAGCTGGAGCACTGCATCCAGCTCTGGGGTCCCCAGCATAAAAAGGAGATGGACCTGTTGGAGTCCAGAGAGCCATGAAGATGCTCAGACGGCTGGAGAACCTCTCAGATGAAGACAGGCTGAAAAAATGGAGGCTGCGCAGCCAGGAAAAGAGGCTCAGGAAGGCCTTACCATCTTTCAGTATATAAAGGAGACTTCCTGAATGATGCAGAAAGACTTTTTACCAGGTCCTGTAGTGACAGGACAAGGAGTAATGGTTTTCAACTGAAAGTTGGTAGGTTTTCATTGGATATAAGGAAGAATTTTTTTCCTGTGAGGATGGTGAGATACAGGAACAGGTTGCCCAAACAGGCTGCAGATACTCCATCACTGGAAGTGTTCAAGGCCAGGCTGGATAGGGGTTTAAAGAACCCAGTCTAGTGAAGGGTGTCTCTGTCCATTACAAGGGAAGTCTGGACTATATGAGATTTAATGGTCCCTTCTAATCCAAACCATTTTATGATTCCATATATCTATTCATGAACATATGAGAGACATATATTTACATACATATATATACAGAAATATTTATGTATCCACTTACATGATTTTTTAAAGTGAGATAGAATGCATCTTTTTTTAATTAGACATAGATATAGAACTCTCTGACAAAATTTGCTACTTGGTAGTGGCAATCAAATAGTTTTAATCAACCCTGCTCTTTCTGAAGCACCTAAGGAATATCCCAGCATTTCTCCCACAAATTTCTGTCCTACTGGTGGTCACTGATGTAGCTCCCAAGGATCACATACCCCATGTGATAATCTCAGAATTAGTGCTTGATTCCTTTTTGACAGCACCCATATGGTAAGATTCACCTGAACTATCCCAGAGACTTATGGCTCACTAGGGTTTCCCATGTAACACTACATGGATGCCACTTTATGACCATAACGTTGTAGAGAGATCCTAACCATCTTTTTTGTCCTCAAATACTAGCTGCAGCCTTACTGGATATCCCTTCTGATACCCTATAAGCTGTGCTACCCTATTTCTGTGCTTCCACTACTGCCTTGCTGTTGCAGCTCTTTAATTCATCCTGTCACTTGCTCCACTATTATGGCTTTGAGAGTTCATTTGCTGCAGGCAACAGAGAGCTTGCACAACAGTGTGACATGAAATGCAGCGTTAGGCTGCTCGTGCCTAGTGCAGGTGTGCTGCTCCAGTCCAGCAGCACGGTCTGCATGTGTTTATCTCTTCAGTTTGCCTTTTCAATGTATTTTCTTGGCAATCTTGACAGCTGCTTCTGCTTTGCCGCTAAACTGGGGGAGATGCTGAGAAGGCACAACATGACTGAAGTCTGATGATGCTGTACACTTCTGGCGTGCAAACTAAGGGCCACTATTCAGAACAACTCTTTCTGTGGTCCTCCTTCTCCAAGTCAAAGTCAGCCTTATGGCCATCCGTGATAAAAATGGCTGCTTTTTTATATAAGGGATCCATTTAGCAGCTGTCAACAAAAGCACTCTGCATGCACTAAGGCAGGAGGAGAAAAACGAAGACGAGACAAGCTGTGGGGTTTTGTTTAACCTTGCTCCTCAGGGACACCAGCCTCCTTACAGCCACCAACCAGTAGACCAAGTGCTAAGTAGCTCAAAGCAAGATGGCTCCCTCAGGGAACCAATGGAGTATTTACACAATGAGGCTGCTGACAGCCTGTCTGTATTAATACTGCTTAAAACAAAACTTGAGATGCTCATAAAGCACAGGTTGGCAATTTAGAGGAGAGAGCTGACAGTACTGAAAAATAAAGAGAAAACAGAAGAGAAGAAAGGCACTCTCAAAACCAGTTTTTCCTGAAACACTGCTTAATATCACTAGATTTCAGGGTCCGTGGCAGAGTGACAAAATGAACTGAAAAACTGCACTTGTTCAAAAATCAGCACAGGACTATTTCTTGAGCAAAAAGACATAAATCCCTAATGGAGACCTAATGATCCAGCAGCCATTGTGACTGCTGAAGGAAGAGTCTTTTGCACTTGTCAAGTGACATTAGTCATAATCCTCACAAATATCTTCACCAACACCAGCTCTGTTGCGAGTGTGGGTGTGAAGGCCCTTCTCTAGCACCCTACCTGGCACTCAAGAATACTTTCCTTTTCAGTGCTGTGGTCAGCATTGCCTTCAGGGGAAGAGGACTACATGCTAGAGATGGCAGGGGACACTCTTGGAGGAGGTGCATAAAGAGTCTTAATTTTAAACAGCTCTGCTGCAAACAGAACAAAAACTCTTGTTATGCAACCACCCTGTCCTCTGCAAAAGAGGAAGGTCCAAGACACACCAATAGATGCCATTAGCTTAGGCAAAGGCATTTTTTTCTGGGCTTTAGTTTAGTTACTGAGACTAGAAGAGCAATCTGCTTCAACTGCATATTTTTATCTGTTGAGCTCTAAATTTGTTAAACTTATATTGAACATATAAAAGACAGACAGAGCTTTAAGAAGCTCTTGTTTCAAATAAATGAACAATGCAGAAATATGAAGTGTAGCATTTTGAAGGATGCATTTTGAATATTGCATTTCAGGTCCCCTGTCAGTCAGGGGTCCTTCACGACAAAAAGTTGTTTAAAAATTTAAGGCAATACTAAAACATTATTTTTTCTTCTTTTATCTAAAATAAGGAAATACTTGCATCTATTCTCTTTTGCATGACTACAAGTAAAAACAATATATATAAATACTATATAGGCTAAGGGGCCATAATTCTGCCCCCCTATATATCTTTTATTTTGCATAGTGATTTGTGGTTTTTCCCACCAATTGCTGCAAGCCGTTTTATGGTTTTGATGTTGCCTAGGCAATCTTACAGATTTTAAATTTCCATCTTCTGTTCCGCTCTAAAACTGATCTCATCATAATGGCAGTATTTTTTTTTTCACATCTGGGTCTTATGTGTCATATGGAATGTGTTGTATGATTAGCTTACTCACTCTAATCTCTGTATTGTTGAGTATTCTGTACTCTGGTAAATACACCATGGAAAAAGTCACCATGCTGTGAAGACAACAAGATGACAGCACAAATCTGCAATCAGTTTTGCTACATTTCAGGTAGGAGGACACATCTCATAAGGGACCGGTAAAGGTCACATCTAGTGAGATCCTTTATCTCTCCTACCTTCCATCCCTCCAGTTGGAAGAGATAAGGTTTGTTTGCTTGAAACTAATGATCCGCCTTGAAATGTGATGTTTCGTTCTTGCTGTCTAACTCTGGGGTTTGTGAGAATTTCTCAGCTCTGAGGTCCCAACAATTGTGTTTTAATTGGGGAAGAATGCCCAGTTGTGTAACACCCTTTGCTTAGATTTTTAAGCACCACCCAGTGCTTTGACTTCTAATAGAAAGTAGGTATGTAGGGAGAAAGGAGGCATGAATATGCTGCAGAAATCTCTCTGATCACTGGGGGATCAGGACTGCGAAGTCCTACAGCTAGGGCAGAGACCAAATGAGGACACAGTGAAAAGAGGAGTTGACATAACTGGTAAAATGATAAAAAGGCATGGGTGGACTTACAGATGAACACAGATGGAAAAGACTTGAATGGCTTAGCTGAGAGAAGAATGGGTCACAGATTATGCCTGCAGAAGTCAATTGGATGCTGCCATTTGACTTTTCTTCCTATACCAACATAAGAGAACAGCTGATGATGCTGAAGACAGATTTAATTTTTTTTAGGTGAAACATAATTAAACTGTGGCATTCACTGTCACAAAGTAATGAGAAAAGCCTGGAGCATAGCAGGATTAAAAAGGGACAGGATCTTTACACAGGTAATGAGAACACATTCTGTTACTTTAGTTGGCAAACACAGTTTTCTTAACAAGAAGTATAAAGCCTCACATTCCAAAAATATAACGCACCTAGAAACCTCAAGACTGTGGAAGCAATGCTCCCCATCAGCAGGTTATTTTTAACCTCAGTGCCTTGCCTTGAGCCCAGAAGCAGGATGCTGGACTGGACGGATAGCTGGTCTTGCCCAGAATGGCAATTCCTACATTTCAGTGTTTATATGTAAAAAGTAACAGCTCAGTTATAACCAAAACAAATTTAAGGGAGATAAGTTGATAAAGCAAATCCAATCATAAAGAAGAGAGAAAGTATTATGTGTATGCACTAAATTCTTGTATGGAAAGAAAATAAATAAACCCAGTTAAAGTAAATACAGGCCAGTAAAACTGAATAATGTCCAAAGTGCTCAGATATAATTCTCACAAATGAAGGTGTCTTTCTGTTCCAGCAGCCTGTGCCGATGCACACTGAGTACAATATTTTCTCCGACAGAAACAAGCAATTGTCACAAGACCATGAGGCACTCTTCTGTTTTTTCTAAAATCTTCAAAGCAGCAGGTCTGGCCTGGGTGAAAACACTCTTAGCCACAGAAGACTGCTTCCTCAGCCAGTGCAGATTGCTGCAGAGCCTTTGACGTCAATGACGTCAATGGAGCCATACTGATTTATACCAGCTGAGAATATTTCTGCACAGTGAAATCTTCAGCACAATGGTGTGTCCTCTAACTAATTTTATTAATTCTTATAATTATGTTTATTCTCAAGCCTGATGCTACTGCTTGAATGTGAGAAGGAATCATTGATATTTAATTTTACTGCTCTCAAAACCCATTTGTTCACATTTTCTGAGTTGTGAAATAGGTTTCACTCTGTTCCCTAATCAGTTAAAACAAACCTCGAAAAGAGGAGAACCATGTGCTGTTATCTATATTTGCTGGCTTACCTTGCTTCTTCTTCTTAACTTACAACTAAAAAATAGCGTTGTGTTCTCTCCCAGCCCCTGCTTTAAAGGTAAATTTGCAAGTCACTCATCCAGGATATAAGCTCAGTCCTTTTTTATTCTATTATATTTTATCATTATGAATATTTATTATTTCATCTTTTAAAACTAATTAATAGATGCAAATTAAATATGTGCATCATTTTCACTGTCCAGTTCTTCATCTTGAGACTGCAGACATCATAGCTACATGAATCTTCAACAACCTGCTGCTGTACATGTCTGAATAAAATGGCATAATCTAAACAACTAAATCTTGGAAAAGAACCTATAACAAGGTGGTGAAATGATTTAACTCTGTTTGTAATTAGTGAAAGGCACCTTTTCAAGTTGAATTTATACTGTATTCCCTCATAGTTTCCTTCTGAAATCACTCTCCCATGTAACACTGGATGTGTAAAATAAAATGGTTTTGTAAAAAGAATATTTAAAATAGTGGTCCGTGTCTTCTGACAGTGATCTGCAACTTCAGTTTCTCAGCTCTCAAACTGAGTAAATGTCGCCTTCACTGTGAACAAATTACACTGCAGATTTGTACATCCTGAGATAAATAGAAGGTAAACAGTACTAAATTTAAAAGAAAAGTATTGCTGTAGTTTGAATGCACAGTGCAACATCACCAACATTTAGTCCTATAAACCACATGTAAATAGAACAATCAGTGACAGGACCAAAACCAGGCAGGGAAAGATCTAAGCCAAGCTGAACAGCTTCCACACTCAGAACAAGAGGTTTGAGGTTTTGAAGGACCCTGTGCCTGCTGTCTGCCCAAACAGATCACAGTGGGAGAGCAACTCTTCCTGACTGTGCTTGCTTGTCTACAAAACTGATAAAGGTCAGATTGACTGATACCCTTCCTGGAGTTTGAAAAATGCACAGAACACTCTATTTTAGCTCCTTACTCATAACAAGAGATTGGGAAAAACAAATCCTTGAGCAGCTACTGTCCCAAGAAGCATACTGTGCCCTTCAGTCTGCTGCCAGCCACTCCAAGGTGACTCACTTCACGTCACTAGAGCTGTTTCTTTTCACAGTGACACAGCTCAAATTTTCCATGTTGATGCAGTGTTAATTCACAGGAACTAGATGCAGCCACTCATGAACACAAGGGGTCAAGCATGCCTCTGTGAGAAAGCTCTGGAAATTAAGGGGCTGCCTCATCCCATACCCTCCTGCTTGTTAGGATTTCAATGTAATTATGCCATGTAAAAAGTACAGAAACAGGGAAAAAGTGTTGGAACATACTTGTACCAAGTTCTGTGTGTTGGTCCTCTGGATGCTGCATAATAGAGGTGTCAGCTAACTACAAGACTAAAACATTTGGTTCTTCAAGCCCAGATCTGAGCCAGGAGTACCAATGGATTCTCTTGGAACCACTGAGCCAGTCAAGAGGTGGTAGGGTAACCACTGGCACTGTGTTCTTCATGTAGACCATCAGAATGGAAGGAAAAGACACTCCTCTAGTGTGTCTGTCTGTCTCAGGATAAAAGAAAGGACAGGAGAGGATTTTGTCTTCTCTCCTTGCATGAAGCTGCTCAGGACAGCCAATACTGTGGCAAAACCTCCAGAGCCCAGTGCTCTGTTAGCAGGGGAGGGACAAGGATAGGAAGAAAGAGAAGGACATTCTTATGATCTCTATAGCTACAAATACTCTTCTCTAACCTCAGTGATAGATTTTTTTCCCTGTCTCAAGGGACCTTGGATGAAGACTGTGTTGGAAGGGTAGGAGGAAGACAAGGGGAGTATAGAGGGAAGAAAGTCAGAAATACAGGTCCAGTACTGAGGGTCTTTGCTCACTGCAAAGGTGGGGAAGGAGATGTGGGAGCAAGGGCAGAGAGGGACTTCTATGGGGCTTCCTGAAGTCACATCAAAGGAGCAGGACATCTATGCAAAATCAGGTCCCCAGCATCCAATGCCTAACACTGCTGTGTGACCTATTGAGCATGGCTATTTGGGCAATTAAGTGGAGAATAAAGCTATTTTATAAAAGATATCAGGCATTTTCAGGCAGGAGCAATTAGCCAAACTATGTCAAAAGTTGGTCTAGATTCAGTTACAGATAATCAAGGACAATGTGCTGCTTCACAAGTTCAAAGGCTTTAATATTCACAGCTACTATGCAGCTACAATGCAATACAAGTGTAGCCTCAGGGCTTTTGTGTTTCTTTAAAGCATTAGCCATTAATAGGCTAAGTTTACCACTGGGATACAGAGTACTGGCCCAGCAATGCAGCTTGAATGTATTTATTTTCCAGTCTATGATTTTCAAGTGCAGCGTATCACTTCTACAAGGATTTAATGAGAGCCGAGAGGTGTACTTTATAAGCAACAAATTTCTATTTCTAATGGAGCTCAAATCAAAGAGTGATTTATTAGCCTTATCAGCTTTTACTTGTATTTTTCAACAGAGATCAGAAATTTAGATTTAGGGCTAAAATTCACAGGATAGCATCATGAGCCTTGTTTTCAAAGTCATGATTTTTTTACTCTTACATTTATGAACTTTCCATCCTGCTTAAGGTCAATCATACTGAAGAACAGTGAGTATCTGCCAGCTGCTTTGGACTGCTTCATTAAAATGAAAACATTTAACTTCTTAAAAATTACACCATCTAAGTACATATTTAGTGAAAAAGGAGAAGGAAGCACATTTGTCTAAATAAGTAACTCCTGATGAGACATTTATTACCATAATTATTGTCAGTAATAAAAGCAATAACAAGAATAGTGCTATTTGTCACCAGCCAGTGGAACAGGTTCTGCTCTTTGCAGCAGAAGACACAGACAAGTGTCCCCCTGTTTGTAACCCAGGAGGAGCTGGATGCAAAGTTCAATTGATTATAAGATCCATGAAGCTTCATGAGTAAGTCCAACATGCCGGGTCCCAATACAGTCAGATGGCAACATCGGAAAAGACTGTCTGTTCAGATTAAGAAAAATGGCCTAACATGATCACTGGATCATTCTGAGTTTAGCTCTCTTGTGTTGAGCTTGGCAAAGGACTGAAAGGCTGGAGGAAAACCAGAGTAAAGACAACAGAACCTAGAAAAAAACTATTTAATATTTGGAAAATTTGCAAAGCAGATGTTTCCTGCAGGTGGAATTGTATAAAGTTTGCCACAGATAGCAACATTTGACAATTTGAAGCACTATAAAACAAGTTCCCACTGGAATAAATTTTTTAATAAAATGCCTAAAATAACATCAAAATTTGAATATTATAAATATAATGCCACAATGCACTCTGAATATTAATTAAAGCTGTGTTAAAAAACCCACATAACCCTCTTTGCTTACAATCTAACTGAACTGAGTAAGAAAGAAACATGTAGAATAATAACAAATAGCATATACTGGTTGTGATAGAAATATTAATATACTATTTACTAGTGTCACTTATCTCATCCTTACCCAATCTATTTATTTGTGATTATTACATAAGGCTACACTTGATTATGGGGAAAAAACCCTAAAAATGAGTGGGGCATTTTGAACTTATGTCTCTTTCTACAACATCTCCTTGAGTTCATTTCTGCATATTCATGCCTCTCTTCTCTCACACATAGACCTGTTCATTCTCACTGGAAAATCTGAAGACAGTTAGAACAGAGAGACTTGAGTTTACATGATCAGATTAATTTTTTTTTCGCCTAATAGAAAAGACAGACATTAACTCATCCCTCTCTTTACATAGATTTATTATGTTCAATAATTGTCTGCTATTATTGCTGTACATTGTAATCTATTTCTAATGAATCCCTCTTGGTTATGGTGAAGAAGTCTTGCATAATAAATTCTAATCTGCTAGTCATTATCTTTGTTAATATTTTACAGTCTACATTTATTACTAGGATTAAGAAATAGTTTGCACAGTGCTTGATATTTTCACTGTTTTTAAGTGCTATCTCTTTGAATTAATGTTCTATTTGAATTTGCCTTTGCATTCTTAGGTTAGTACCAACCACACTGGAAACTACAAAGTTTTTAGTCTTTTTTTTTAAGTCTTCTGCTGGGAAACACCCAGCAAAAAATTCCCACAAATTTTTTTGAATGGGTGTTTCTTCTTGTTTCTGTTTCAGCTCATCTGATTGATGCTGCTTGGGTCCAAGCCTGCAAGCAGACGCCTGGGACTGGAGCTGACAGGAGCAGAAGTGGCTGCACACAATCACATCTGGGCATTCTCCAGCAATTTGTCTTCCTCAGTTCTGGAAGACAGGGATTTCTTTGGGGGAAGTAGTAAATCTGCTCAACTTGCAAAGTTATTTCCCATCTACTAGTCAGAGGCTTAGGAGTGCACCCTCCAGTCTCCTATTCATAGTACCTTTTACAGCTACAAATGTCTTGGCACAGAGATAATAACTGGAGAGCTATTATCAGATCTTGTAACCTCATTATAAACCAGCCATCTCTGGCTTGATGCGAGTTAGCCACAAGAATCCACACCACGCTAAGACACCGAGGGATGCGGTGCTCAGGCCCCATTTAATTAGATGTGTGCTAAGAGTTTGTTTAATGTCACACCCCCAAGCATTACTGCAGTGAAATGAGGAACAGGGCCATTTCAGTCGGCTGAATAATTCCTGAACAGTGTTGTGTGACTGAAGAACTCCCTTGAGTACTCCACTGCACATCCTTATGAGGTGGTGGATAACTCTGAGCAGGCTGCCATCGAGGTTGTTTTTGGAAGGAAGGACAAGCAGTACTTCTGCCAAAGCTGTTTGTGCCTTCTGCAGTCTTTGCTCAGGAAAAAGGCTAAGGATGAATGAGCAATGCTTGCTTTTAGACCCCCTACAAATGCTTATTGGCATTTGGCACTTAGATTTGACAATTAGAACTGGCTGGTAAACTTCTCATCATAAGTGATGGATAATGCTGATTTGCTCAAGCTTTTATAGGAACATATTGGGTTTGATTAAGTGGCTTTGGATGGGTTCCTTAGGGCAGAGTGGTAAAAAAAACTGTAATTCTTTTGAGTAGATGAATAGTTAGGTACTCACTCAAGGCCCCACTCTGATTTATTTGGGAAAAATCTGAATTTTTATATACTGAGAAGATATCTGGTCTGATCTGATAGTGAGTATTAGCAAAAGCATTCTGCCTGGAGGGAGGCAAGGACCACTCCAACTCAGAAATCTTTAAAAAGTCACAAAGTAAATATGTACCATAATTCTGCCTCAGTATCTGTAGGACAGCAGGACCCCTCTCTGTCCATCTGTAGGAGCATTCAGTGAGTCATGTTGACCATTCTTTCTCCTGGATGTCTTTCTGAGGTGTGATCTCTTTTTGAGAACCTTGCCTTTTTGTCAATGCTTTTTATACTGTGGGAAATATTTTTTATTTATCTTTTCCTTGTCCCTCAGAAGAGATAATTTTCCTCAGTTTACATTGCTCTAACATACTGTGCAAAGACGTTTTCTTTCAGCAGTTCTAAAATGTTCTTTAATATGTGGTCAGTACACAATTATTTGTATTATTCCCAGTGTGTTCTTCATAATTCATACCCAGTGAGCATTATTAAATCAGTGTGAAAAGGATTATATTGAATACCACACTGCATTGCAAGTACTCACAGCAAAGTGGAAGGAAGCAGGAATGAGTAGCAGGCAGAGACAGCTTCAAAACACTGGCTCTCCTTCAACATGCAAAATATCTGTCCCCAAAATATGACATTGTCAACACTAGTTTACCGTAGTTATATCAATAAAAAGGAATTAATGAGTGAGACAACTCAGGCCCCTTCCCACACTTCATTGGTGACTCTGATCCCTGATTTATGTGCAAAATTCACTGTGCTGAACTCAATCATCACTGAAGGGAACTGAAAACACCTGTCAGTGGAATGACAGCCTCAAGAAGTCATGAGCAGCTGCCTTTTACTGCACTGTGTTCTAGGCAAATATGCTAGAAAGGTTAGCTTTGAAAACTGCACACAGCAAAACTCTCATTGCAGCCATTTAAGCAGTAGGTCCTCCAGATGAATGAATCTTCCTTTCTAGGAATGTAAGACACTCAGGTTATGAAGCTCCAGGATTGATTAAGGCCTTTGGATACTCCCATAACATAAATAGTACTCAGAACAAGACTAATCACAGCTGCTGCACTGATGGAGAAAGGTCAAACATGGAACCTAGAAAAAGCCAAACAACAAAGACAGCAGAGAGAAATATGTGTGTAGCCAACAGATTTTCTATGGATCCTTAAGCTCACAAGCTCCTAAATTTGCTGGGAAAAAATACTTGGTCACTGCAATTCAAATGGTGGTATATTCTTTCAAGGAAAAAAAAAATTCCAGTAAATTATTATCAGTATTTTCATGCTATTGTCATTTCACAGAAAAACTGACAAATACATGAAGTGCACAAAGATTCAATGAAAAGCCAATATTAAAAAGTAAGCATTTTTGAAAGAACAAAGTGAAAACAATTTGCTTATTGAGGAAGGAGTGGAGAGATGACAGAGTGACAAAATTGAGGAGAAAGAGAGAGAGAGGAGGAGAGAATCACCAACTCAAACAGAAAAAGTCAAACAAAATATAAAATTATAGAGAAGTTTTACTTCTGAGATATACTATATACCTGGTGTAACATGAGAGTTGGGAAAAAGATTTCAGAAGAAGAAGTTTTCTACTCCCTTTAAAACAGAGAAGAAAGACAGGAAAGGAAAGGGAAAAACATTACAGGGAAAAAAAAGGCACAAAGAGGATTCAGAAATAGTAGCAAAAGTCATTCCTAGGGAAAAGAGAAATAAAAGAAAAAAAGCAGAAAGCCAACAAAGAAGAAAAAGTGAAAATAAAGAAGTGGAAAAAAAGTCACTTGTACACATGCACAGTAAAAGCCATTGAAAATACAGTTCTAAACTCCTGAGAAACATCTATCAGGAGACATCAGAAATATATCTGTGTAAGAGAAAATTGGGATATTGTCTTGCAGTTGTGAGATGAGCATGAGGGATATCATCGATAGCCATGGGAAAGAGGACAGCACATGTGTTCCTTTAGTCTTCTGAGATGAGTTTCATATTTCCCCCTCTGTGAGAATAATGCACTCAAAGGTTGCATTTATCAACATAAGAAGAGTATGCAGATGTGTGCACACATGCACACACAAAGTATAGCATTTAGAAATGCTTGGATTGGTTCCAAGATAGTTGAACAAAATGAGACTAATAAAATATAATTAAACATTAATTACTGTAGCTATCAAAAATAATTGACTTGTACAAAGCACAGCACTCCTATTAAAAGGGACCTGAGGGTAATAAAAAACATATACTATTCTGTATAATAATTGCTATGAAGCAATTAAATTTATAGGCAACTGTTAAAATTCTTTTGTGACTATTCAAACATGTGAGAACTGGACAGATTTGGTCCAAAACTGTCTACTATAAGACAGTCTTGTTATTAATAAGGAAATTACCATTTAAAAATCAATCCAAAGGTGCAATGCTGGTTGAAGTAGATTTGAAGTAAAACTGGATGGATCTGTCACAAATATGCTGCTGTGTATATCCCAACAGGTCCTACTTCTTCCATCAGCTTTTCTTTCTATTCATCTTTTGAGCATGAGAGAGACAGAGCTGGCAGATAAAAGCAGGAGAGTTGAGATCTTCAGCTCATATGAAGCCATGTCACTTCACTCACTTCCTCATGCTTTGCTGATTTTTAACAGTGAAGGGAAGAACT
The DNA here is from genome assembly GCA_003676055.1 of Chloebia gouldiae. NCBI lineage: Eukaryota > Metazoa > Chordata > Aves > Passeriformes > Passeridae > Chloebia > Chloebia gouldiae. The sequence continues at coordinate 27,464,432 of QUSF01000007.1, read as the reverse complement.
GGCCTCAGTGCAGGCAGAACTGGGGGAGAGACAGACTGGGTACAGAACCAACGTTACAGTCAGTGAATGAGAACCTGTATAAGGAAGAGTATTTCACTGACTAGTGGGAACAAAGTGGAGTAGTAGACTGAAACAGCTTGTGCTGAGGCCCCCTACTTGAATTTCTGTGTGTATTACTGCAGACTTGCACTTAGTCTGCTCCTTAGAGTGCCCATTAGTGTGTTAGGCATGCTTCTGGAAAAAAAATTTTGGGCTACTTTCACCTGAAAAGAACCTAGTTTGGACACTCTGACTGCTCAGCAAGCTGAACCAAAATTTGACAAGTGAGGATGACCAAGATTGACTTCTGATCCACACTAGAGCACTGATGTAGCTGCACTGGAAAAAACAGTTTTATGCTTTTTAGATTAACTTTTAAGGGGAAGGATTGGTATTTCACTCCCTTGTGGACAGCTTGTTCTCTTAGTTTGCCTTTGAGAAAATAAAAGTTGAGCGTTTACATGGAATGCAGTCTTCTAGTGTAAGGAGCAGTGCTAATGGCAGGGCATAGTCAGAAGGGGCAACAATAATGAAGATTGCATGAGTCTGTTTTGAAAAGAGAAGTGACAACAACACACTACAGACAGCACTTCTGTGTGTTCTCACTCTGGGAGTCCTTATTCCCTCCTTCTGTGCTGCCTTCTCTCCTCCTTTGCTCTGGCTGCAGCCAAGATTTACTTGTTATTTGGCTGGTAATTTCTCACCTCTTACTTAATCTCACACATTCTATTTACTCAGAAAAGTTTTGTTGTAGTATGCATAGAATGAAAGAGTTGTAACAAAACAGACAATATGCAGAGCACAAAAGTTCATTTTCATGAGCCTATCCTTAATCAAGGAAATGAGAAGTGTTGAAAAGTTTAGAAAGAGGAAAAACAATACATTTCACATATTTCTCAATCTCTACTCCTAATGCGTTTGCAACAGATTGGTAAATTAGTGGCTTCAGTTGCTTTGAGAAAACCTTGGCAGTCTTACATAAAATGACAAAAATGGAGTCAAATCCTTAAGACAGATGTAATGTATCACTGAGAGTTGGTGGAGATGCCATGACATGAAACATATTTGGCATATGGCACCTTCACTTCTTCTTCAAGAAAAATACTAAACATAGCAAGGTAAAGTCACTTGAAATTGTGAAGGAGAGAGAAACTGTCATTACTATGAGACATTAACATTGCTGTGTTCAATTTACTATAATCCACCAATCAGACTTAAACCTACCAACCAGTTCTGCTTGTAGGAAATTCTTTCATTCATTCATTCACTCATTCATAGAAAATCTGCCACCCCAAGAACCAACTAAAGGGGCTAAATCAATCCTCATTTTGTTTGTCTCTTGGCCCCAGTGGTAAATCATATCAAATCAACAAATCAAATTATATATGGTATATCATAACATACTATTAGAACAAAAGGAAAGACCAGCCTTTTTTTTCAGCTATTCTTCCCAAATTCTACATGTCATGCTATGCTTTCTGGGCATGCAGCAGGTTGAACTGCTCCTATGCTATAAATATTCCTCTTACATAACCAATTAATCAGATAAAAAAGCCAAAGAAAGCAACTATTTTTAGTATAACATTGCTAGTCATGCTTCTGCAGTGTTATTTTTTGCTTTTAAATAAAAGGGTTTCTTCATTCTGCAGTTTTTTTCCATCAATGTGTGGGACTGCGCCAATTCAAGCAACATTTCTGTATAAAGAACCCTGATTAATAATCTAAAATTCCAAGCAAGCTTTATTGTCTCAGTGTTGTTGCTCAAGCTGCTTGCAAAGTTTTTGCTAAAACATTCAAGCAATTCCTATATAATACACAAAGTGTTTTTCAGGCTTTGGCTCTTTCAACCAAAAAAGAATGAATGAATTGAAGAATTACGAAGGAAAAAATACAATGTTATGCAAAACCTGATGATTTTTCATTGAAAACATGTTTTAAAACAACTTTTTTCTTAGCTTTCTTTCCTACTGAATATGGAGTTGGCTTTTCAAATGTCTTCTGCCAACAAACCAAACTCAAGAACAATTACAAACTAGCCTATGGAGCCAATCCTCAATTATTTCAATCTGGACTGACATGGTTTAATTTAAACTGAGGCTTTAGGTCTTCATTTTAATTTTTTTTTTCACATCTCTATCTCCAAATCCTGTATTAAAAGCAAATCAAGGCTGTGAATTATGAAGCTGCAGTAACTGAACTGCTTTTGTTTTTGATAGAGAGAAGACAGAGTGGTAAAGCAAAAGAAGTCTGAAAATTCTGAAACCCAGAATGAAAAATCTAATGTTAGATGACTTGAATTCACATAGTTCACCTAGATTTAAAGGAGAACACACCCTCTGAATGCATTACACTTTTATCTTAAAAATTATCTGGTGGCAGCTGCAATTCCTGGGTCACTGAATGACCACTAGTGGGGTCTTGTGGGGAGCTTATGGCTCATTCCAGACCAGCTGGGGTACCACAGATCCTACCTGTGTCATAGCTGACCATCCCCTGGGGAGGCCTCACTGTCTGACACGTCACATGACTTCAGGGGCACCTACATGGGAGCACATTTTGCCCTTACTGGATGTGAACTGGTGGATGCTCACAGCATGGCTCTGCAGATGGAGAGAAGAAATAAGCTCTGGGTGACACAACAGACCCACTCTGGTCCCCAGAGTATGGGGCTCTGACTCCAGGACCTTTCCATTTCACACCAAAAATATAAGGGTGTTTCATGTCTCTGAGGGATGGACACTAACAGGAGAAATGAGAGCACTCTCTCTAACCTACAAAAATGCACCAGGGTTAGAGCACAGAACCCAATACAACCAGTTCTGCTCATGGACATCATCTTATTACTAATAATACCCACATCTACAAAGACACCACAAAATAAAGCAATATTTTTTTCCAAATTGGTTCGTTTCTTCTCTGGGATACAGATAATTTTTCAGTAAAGGTCTGTTTTTACAGAATGCTGTGGTCAGGGAGGCATTGTAGCCTTTTTATACTTAGTAAATGATTCTCAGATTATATGTGCACCTGTATCATTCTTAAATGTTTATCTACCACATGACTTTTGTTTTTATTAAACATTATCATGCACAACCAAATGAAGAGAATTTTTCTGCTTTTATTTACATGCAAGACTGGATTTAGATACAGCAGATTAAGTACAATTGGGGAAAAAAGAACAATGGATGATGACGGTGATGACAAGGGCAAAACAATTGTTTGAAGCTGCAGCACAGTATTTGAAAAGCAGGACCTCACCAAAGACAGTCTGCAGCTTGAAAAGGATCAAATGGCTCCCGTTAGGTTTAGGGTAACTTTCACACAAAGCAAGATGTGAATGACAATGGATTGTGCTGTCTGGCTGCCAAAATTTATTGATGATAAAGGCAGCAAGCGAAATAATTTTCAGGGGAAATCCACCTCAGGATCTAGGAAATTCTTGCCGTGTCTGATGTGTGTTCAACATCAGAAGCACAAGAGATGAGGCAGTGTTTGAAGAATAGAGAAGTCTGTACAATACTGAGGAAGGCGAGCAGCGGGACACTACGATAGCCCTGTCAAAACCAGAATTTTCCTGATAATACAAATCCCATCTGGCAGGCCAGGCATGTACGCCCTCTCGTCCTGCCATAACCAACTGAGGCCACAGCTCAAAGACTGTCATGCCAGGCAATACGCAATTTTGTAATTAGTTCTGTGGAAAAACTCAACAATCAGAAATTCTCTGTCTTCTCAGCAGCAGTTGTTCTTTTCCCAGAGAAACTGGAGACAAATATCACTTTCAGCTATGTTAAATTCTTAAAAGAAGAAGTGAGGCAACTCCACAGAGTGCAATGAAAATGTTTTAAAAATGCAAATAAAGACTGACATACAACAGAGAAAAAGGGAAAAGCTTTTTCCCAGGGAACATCAACTCCATTATTGAGTGTAATCCCAACACATTTACAATAAACCTATTTCCTCAAACATTTCCTCTTCTTTTGGAAAGACCTGTTTAAAAAAAACAGGTCCAGCTGTGTTATAAATTACAGTAGTGCTACATTAGCAGTTGACTTCTCTATGTGATGAACCTAACTGTATTATTGAAATAATTTTAAAAGGTATATACTTCCCACAAAAACGGGGCAATAATAAAACCACCGTGATATGAGAAAAGCTTTGCATATCTATCTTAATCTTGCCAAATTTAAACCTACTGAACCTAGGTCTTTCCCTTCAAAATACATACAGTGAACAAGGGAGGTTTTTTAATCCATGATTAACAGGAAAATTATTTCTTCAAAACTAATTTATATGATATTACTGCTTATACTGAGCCAAGATGACTGCATGTTAAATTTTGCCAGCATGCTAAAAGTGATGTCAAGAAATAAGAAAAAAAAACATCATCATGTTCATTTAATGGATAAAACATGAAGTGAGCAGCAGCAGAGATAAGTACCCTGGAGGCTGTTTGGTTTGTCAGGACATGCACATGCAGTAATCCCTGACAGTCCTTCTTGGTAAAGAGAGTGGGGTTTTTTTCCCTAATGTGGAGCAAAGCTGTGGTGATTGCTGCTTACTATGCATTAGACCTTTAACAGTGTAAACATGAAGGCAGTAATTCAGAGAACACTAAACTTGAAAGACATAGCAGACGTGTAAAGTTAATTTGATTTACAGCATAATCAGGAGCAGAATTCTCTTGCTTTCCCTTCCAATCTATATATGAGCCCAGAAAAATCAGATTTCTATCTTCCCACAAATCCATGCTGATTCCACTCTCTCGTCTTGTATGGATGTAAGAAGAGCCAAATTTGACCCAGAATTCCTTTGGGGGAATCACTAATTTCGCTTCACAAGTTGTCTACATTACACTGCCATCACTATTGTCTTCATTTGTTTACTTCAAGAGCATTTACAATACACCAGGAACTTTCCAAACAAAAAGCAGATGCTGCCTGGATTTGAGACTCTTAAAGACCGAAGGCAGGAAGGCAAACAAGGAGTGAGGTGGCAGGTAATAAAAAATCAAGAAGGGTTAAAGCTGGAAGGGACCATTGGATGCAATCTAGTCCGACATTCCTGTGGTATAAGCAAACAATTGAAGAAAACAAAACAAGTAATTTCAGTCATGGTACAGCCATAAGCAGTCAGATGATGCCATTTCAACAACTCTGATTGTGTTTCTCTCATTAGTGTTGGCCAGTTCCAAGTTCAACAGCTCAGAACTCCTCCTCCTTTGCTACAAGAGATGGTCTCCATTCTCCAGTCCCAGTATTTCCCGGTGGGTTCAGGAGGTCACAGTCACTGCAGGTGATTCTACATTTGCAGTTGGCCTCCACAGATGTGCAGGATCAGGTAAGGTGTGATGTGGAGGCTGGATGGAGAGAGAAACACTTCGTGTGGGTAACAGAGACAACCTCTTGTAGCAAAAGAGGGGGAGCTGCAGCTAGCTGGCTTGAATCTGCTGGCTGCTGTGAGGCCAAGAACACAGAGATGCAAGTTAGGGCCAAGACTGAAGCATTTTCAGTGAGAAAATATAAAAATCACTCATCCCTTTACCATGAGCCTAAACTCTTCCCAGCAGAGTGGAGAGAAAGGCACAGGTGGGATACATGGGGGTGGTGTGCATCCAGCATGCAGTGCCTCAAGCCTGCTGCCCAGGAGGGGCCTCATCCTATTAGATATGGATTGATCAGAAGAACTTCATGGACAACATGAAGCCAGTCTTGAGGGACACCTGAAGCTCCTAAAATACAAAACCCACTGCCTTTCTGATCCGTGGTTCAGCACACGCATTGTAGGAAGAAATTGCCTGATGTTTCTTCTTTCCTCCTTCTCTGACCCAACACACCTTTGCCACGAGTAAATAGTTTAACTGCATGAATGTAAGCTTTTATGAGGCATATAGCATGTGCACATCCTCTCAGATATTGCTGAGATGGTTTACAGGGTCAGCTTTCATAACTTCTATAGGCAATACCAGTTAAAAAGCTCACCCACTGCACCTGATGTAAGAGGCACACATAAAGATAAATAAAGAAAAGAAAAACGTACATCTGCACATGTACTGTGTGATTATACAAGTATTAACAGAAAACAGGATTAAGGCTGGAGGATTTTATCACATACATGCATACAATATGGCATAGATTTTTCAAGAGAAAAACACCAAACAGTGAAGGCACTAAAACAGAAAATGCAGATAGTTTTGTCTAATTCAGAAGCATCACCATGGAGGGCAATGACACGGCTCCAAGGGGACTGTGAGGAGGACAGTGCTGGCACCACTGCCCCAGAGAAACACAAAGGGTATGTGGGAGGCAAAGGGGTCTCCAAAGATGCAAAAATCGAACTGTTTCATACACATGCTCTCCGTGTGAAACAAAGATGTGGACCTTGGAGAAAGCTGCCAGGCAAGGACTCTCAGCCCCTGAAATAAGAGATGGCATGAGAAATAAGATCATCATGGAGAGGATTTGTGAGGAGGAGAGTCCCAGGTGCAGTAATGAGAAGGAAGCATGAACTTCTGCGCATGCTGGCCAGATGAAGGGCAAGCATTTGCAAAAAGGATCACATCCTTTGGCCAGAAAGATTTAGTTTGTTATGTGGTGAGATGATATGACAGACTATTCAGGCAGTGTTTTAAGACACTATGTGCCAAAATTGGAGCCAGAGCCTTGCTAAATGGGAGGCAGAAGCCCAGTGCTACGCTCATTAAGCTGTGATAGTGCTATCAACCTCCCTGCCTCTCTGGCCACCTACAGAACATCTCTCTGGCCCACCAGACATGTACCACTCACACCTGTAAGGGGAGAGAGAGCCAGGCCTCTACCTGGCTGGGGTTGGCAACTCCTCTTGGGTTACCCCTCCACCCTCTTTGCCTGCACTGCCTTAGAGCGCCATGGGATGCATTCCCACCAGGGAGCCACGTGCAGCTCAGGGGTCAGAATCAACCAACAGTGAGATGACACAAAGGAGGAACAGGAATTCAAACCCAAAAGTGGGTGTATTCTTTCACCTGTATCACATTCAGCTACAGAGAAACCGTGCCTTTGCACTTTCCAGAGCAGGTGGTGGCTGGCAAGGCCGCAGGGATTGCTCTGGCAGGGAATGGTGCAGCTGGGGGCGGGCAGTGGCAAAGGGAGACTGCAGCAGGGAGAGGCGAGGCCAGGGAAGTGCATCCCCACCGCCTCATTTCAGGAGGTGTTAGCAGGCAGCCCTGGCAAAGGCCTGAGCTGCACTCCCGCAGCACAGCTGCCAGGTGGGCACAGCCACCCCAGGCAGCAATGGCTTGTTTGCACACACACACACTCACACACACACACACAAAATTATGTGATTTCGGAGCAATATGTGTTTCCCAGCCCTCCCGCACTGCTGTACATTGTGGCATTTCGTTCATCAGTTTTTCCAAACGGAAGGCTTGTCATATAAACAAAATGAGTGTGTGTGTGTCACTCTACTGCTTCTGGATGCCCTGCAAGAGAGACACAGCAGAGCACATGCTGTTTATCAAAGTCCTGATGGGGAGGAAGGTATATTTGTAGCATCTTCTAAATGTACTCCATTTCTGCTACTTTCTCTGCTCTTAGTGACAGCAAACATCATTTGACAAAGACCAGAACATGTTCATTGCTTTCCCATCTCCAAACTAGCTTTAAAAAAAAAAAAAGAAACAACAACCCAAAACCACCAGGGATGAGATTTTCAAGAATATTCTTACTGAATTCAACCTCTCTCTGCTCACATTTGAGTCAGTGGGAATTGAGACTAGTGCTGAACCTTTTAAAATTCTTACCATGTGTTTACATTACTCTTTTACAGGTTTATTTTAAATAGTAAACATGTATAACGTACACTGTACATACACAAAGAATATTTTTCCTTTTCCTGGATTTCACAGATAATGATCCTCCAAACACTTGCCTTTGTAAGTCAAGCAAATGTCTGATACATGGGAATTGCCTGCATTTCATGAGGAAAGGAAGGGGAAAAAAGGAACTGGATGGAAACCACACACAGTACTGTGGGAAAAGTGATCAGGAAATGGAACAGTTGTTTCTGGAGGGTATTGATGAATCTTTGTCTCTTTTGTAAAATGTGACGTTTTTGGAAAACACTTCTTGAAATAACATGCATTAGGACTTTCAGTGAAATTATCTATTTCAACCACAGGTATCTGGCTCAGACGTAAGTATGTTTCAGATTACATTAGAGGAAGCTGTTAGAAGTACATCCATATTTGATAATAACTATGGAGCCAGTTTTATACATACCAACTGAAACAAGGTAACTTGAATTAATAATGCACATTTTGAGCTTCAGCTACAGCTGTGGGACTATCTGAAAAGAGACCCTTTTTTCAGAGTACTGCAGTCTATCTTGCAGTTGTACACTATTTTTGAAAAAAACTGTGAACCTTAGAAATTCATCTCCCAAGTGGGGGTTCCCAGCCCACTTCAAGCTGGACTGGTTTCTTACTAGCCCATGTAATTCCCTGAAAGCTCTCCCAATGGGGAATGATGATGCTGGACAGATGAGCTGGGGACAATCACTACTGGGCCTCCAAATGACCCAGAGACTTTGGGAGCTGCTTCTATCTCAGACGGAGGAGCCAGGATATACAAATACAATATATACATTGATGGGGACCCTGAAGGAAAGCACAACAAATTTTTGAAACATCAAAACTTTCTGCAAACTGGAAATTTGTGGTTTCACCTAATCCTGTCTTCAACCAGACACACATTTGGTGCTTTAACCAGGTAGAAAGAGTCTGCCTTCAGATGGGGATTTTTGTTGTGCTCTTGAGGAAGCACAAAGACTTGAAGCTTTCCAGATTTTCTTCTGCCTGTGGACTTTAGATATCATTCCTTAAAAGGCCAAACTGATGACATCAATTGCAATTAACAGAACATTTCTACCACATAAGAAGTCAAAAACCACCTGCAATTGTTTTGTCATAACATATCAGTACACCTGCATCATTATTCAGAACTGATAATGACTGTTATATCTGGCCATATGATCATTACCCAAATGCACCCCTAAACATCCTATGAAAAAAATCACATCAGCTACCTGTCTGCCCAGAAAATGACCAAAAGAAAGATGTACAGTTTGCAACCCCCTCAAGTTTCTTGACATACCTAATATATTTTTGAATGCTCTCAAGTTCCTTTGACCTTCAGATGCCACATATTGATTGCTTGGTGAAGTTAAACCTGCTCCTCTCAGCATCCTGTGCCCATGCTCATCCCTGGCAGAACTTCTATCATCTCTTGTCATCAGCGACATGAGCAACTCTCAAAAGCAAGCCCTCTCCACTATTTTGTAGCTCATCTCTAGAATAGTATTAACTGAATGGTAACATAGATAAGGGAGGGATTTTTATAGATGCCCTAATAAGAGAAGCTACTTATTCACTGAATTCAAGCTTTCTTAAAACAAGCTCTGAAAGGATCATTTCCTCCCTCTCTCTGCTGAAGAGCTGCTAATGCTGCTAATTCAGACTAGATTATTTTACCCTCGCCTGAATCCAGCACAAGTCTCATGTACTTTTGCAGGGGGATTAAAACAGGTTTAAAATGATGTTTAAAAAAACTTCTCACAACTCTGCTCACGGATTTCAACTTGCTTTTTTAGTCCTTGTTTCTGTGTATATTCACAGGTTTCAATCTTGTCAAGGTTGCTAGATAGCCTTTGACACTTTTGTATAATTCAGTATTTTTTGAGTACACAACATGAGGTAATATATATTACAAAAACACTCTTTCAACATTTTTCTCCAAGGGTGGTTTTGATGAGGCTGGACTTACGTGTTTTTAATTACAAATAAATACTGTGTTTCCTCCTTTGGAATTTTCCTTCTTTACTTTTCTTTGAAACTAGATGCTTCTTTTGTTTTCTATTTATGAAACCTTTTACAGAAAATTATCACTTCATGTATGGGTCTTTGGTGGCACATACTGTTTCAGCAGATATTATTTTAATTAGGCTGCTTGGTTCCATTTCCTTTTTTAATTGTTGTGGCAAGGACCTTGTGTTGTGATCTGCCGAATGGGAGGAAATGTCTGCTGAGGATTCTTCCCTTCTGGAACTAGTGTACTAATGAGACACTTTCTTAATAAGAGCTTCATGTCAAGTCCTGTAATCAGAACACGAGAGACACCCAAACTAGCAGAAACATTCATTAATTCCACATGTCACTATTTCTGCATTGTTTGAGTATTATTCCAAAAGGAATAGAACCGTAGCAGTGATTTGGGATAAGAGGGTGTTTTTGTATTACAATGGGAGAGAGACACAGTTAGTCAAACTTACTGGTTTATACCAATTGAGTTCCTATCTGTAAGGCTAGTCTTTCTTTAGATAAAAAAGTCCAAACCTGTTAGGTATCAGAATGCAGTGCCTTGGAGTAAAGAAGCAATTTACCACAGGACTTCAAAATTGTTACCTGATTATTCTTCAGTTTGTCCTAACCAATGCTGAGAAACTAATTGGTGCCTGACTTTTAAAATAATTCTAGTTTAACAACTGTGAACTCATTATTAAGTCTTTCCAAGCAGAGAAGTGTGTTATTCAACACCCCTGACACAATGGTACAATACGACCACACCATCTCCATCCACACTCTCTGAAATGAGAAGCCTAAAACATTAATTAAAACAAAACCCAGTCATACACCTCATCATACTACTGTAGCTAGAAGATAAAATCCTCCTGGGAGATCAAGAGACTGATCTACAAACTATTAACACAAGTTCCCCTTTCTATGTTCACAAACCAATTGTATTAACACCCCTTATGGAATTGAAAGGAAGTGAAGATTAGACAACTCAGAACGGCATGCCTGTCTTTCTGAACCTACATGCCATTATTTCCAAAGCAAGAAGAGCAAGAAGAACAGAAATATGTCATGTTGGTGTTATAATCAGCATTGGATTAGGTTATTGTGTACAAAGATTATACATTTTGATAGGTGCTAGCATACCTACAATATGTAAAGTAAAAAATTCCATTAATTTACCTCAGTATGTCATGAATGGGAAAAGAAAATTAAAATTTTATCACATGATTTCATAAGGGTAATTTACTTGCATCTAATCAAAAGTGTCTCTATAATTCTTGCTCTTTTCAGCTTACAGCTTTTCAAATTATTTAACATTTTGGCTAGTATGATTCACATTTGGCCTTGTCTGATAAGTAGTTTCAGTTAAATCCCTTAAGCCATCTTTAAGCCATGAACAAAAGTGAGTAAATATAGTTTACTACTGTTTTCTGAACAGGGAGAAGGCCCTTGAAATACTGGTAAACATGGTGAGCAGTCTTATTGGGGAGTGCTCCTAACCTGAGGAAACTACAGTGAAAGAGATTTAGAGAGCACACTGAGGAACAGAATACAGTATTTCCCAAAGTGTATGGATATCCACATATTCACAAATATTGAATGTCTCATACAGTAAAAAAACCTTACTTAAGTGAAGGGAATGGTGCTAACAAACCCACCTGTAAACTACATTTCTCATCTCTACAGAAGAGGTGAGCAAGTCAATCAGCTGCAGGACAAAAACTTATTTTCTTCAAACCAAGCAGTGCCTGTCAGTCTCTCTTACACTCCCCTGCAGCCATCAAGGTTCATTTGAAAAATCTGATTTGTGCATGAGGCATTATAGATCAAATTTGCCAGTGGTACAGAGTCTCCTTTATTTATTCTTTACCGAATAAAATAACTACTGAAATGACCTAGAAGCTCCCCTTCTCTCACTCAAGCAAACTGGATTTCTTGGGAATAATGGGCCTGATTCTCTTTATCACCAAACCATGCCTCTCCTCCTTCATCCTGACAGTGAATTGCTTTACAGTGAGAGTAATGGGTTTTAAACTGCAATTTCTACACTAATTTCAGAGTTTTTTTATAATGGAGATAAAAAGCAAGATAAAGGGTCCTTATCATAAATAAAAATAAGGCCATATATAGTTTATATTGATCTTACTTCTCACCTTTTGGTTTGTTTTTTTTTTTTCTGTGTATTGTGCTTAGGAAAATGTTTTCAAGAATCATTATTTTTAAAGTCTGAGTCAGGAAATTTAAAAATTAGACCATGAAAATATGCAGGGTCTGGTGGGCTTTGGTTTCAAGGCTTCAACAGAAGAACATCAGCTCAATGCCTAGAGATAAGTATTTAGTCTTCCAGTTTTGAAACAAATTGGCCTGACTTTCAAATGTTAATACTGTGCTTCCAGAATGGATGTGGATGCAGCACTCTGCACAGCCTTTTCTCCAGCCTCATGGACAGTGGTGGGCAGACCCCAGGAGTGAAGCTGCCTCTCTCCAGCTTCCCCAAGCAGTGCTACAGGAGCTGGCACTGAGCTTTAGCACCAGAACACCGACACAGCAGCAGTGCATTCCCTGTGCCTGCAGCCCAGCCACCAGTGAGGACAGAAATGACCACCTGAGTCACACTAGGGCCAGCCAGTGATGCAGTGGTTGGCTTTTTGTTTGTTTTAATCTTCCCTGCTAGTCTGTCCTTGTTCTTCATCCAAAACACATGTATTGTGGGTTTACTTCAACGCTTTCTCAGCAAATTATCCAGAAATTAATCACTTTCTAATGTCTCTGTAAATTTTATTATTTTCATTGTCATTCTTTTTTTTGAAAAAATCATGCATTAAAGAAGAGAATGTATCATCAAATACACACAATGCAAAATTCATCACAGAGACTTTTGACAATGAGAATACATTGATGGGAAATAGTCAATTAAGGGTTTCACAATGATACAGAGTCTAATTCTGCAGGATATCATAGATTTCTGAAGGGAATACTTCACAAATGAAAAAACTTTTCCATTTAAATTAAATTAAATTTCCAATTAAGTCACAGAGAGCTGTACTCCAGCAGGAAAAGCTACTAAAAATCATATATTCTTGGTCATGAACGAAACATTTAATACAGTTCAGTCAACAGTGACCCAAGACAGAAGGACAAAATAGCTTCTGGGTTCCCCTACTTGTATTTTAAACCATGTGTTTTATAATTAGATGTTTCTTGCATCAGTTTAAGCAAGACTTTCTTCATTATACAGAGTTATATCTGTAAAGTTTACTTTAGAAAACAAATCTGATAGTCAAGCTACTTGTGTCATAGAGTTTGATACACTCATAAATATTTCAGGTATTTTATGCAATATGCCCATCAAGTGACAGGCCAAAATAGCTCCTAAGACTTTACCATGAATTAAAAATGTGAAAATAATGGATTTTCTGGGTTGGTAGCTGAAGTGAAAATTGTAAGAAAAACTGTTCTCATTTGAGATGAAAATTTTTGGTTTGTTTTTAACTTCAAAAAGGAAAGAAGGAATACTAAATTACTTACACTACATCTATCCAAACAATTTCTTTTATTTGAATCCAGATGGTTTGATATTATGATAATTTCATTACTTGAAAGAGTAAGAAACTAAGGAAAATTTTTAAATGAGGGAGTTCTTTCACATTAAAAATCTGAAACATTTGACTTTGAAATTTTGTAACTATTTCAATGTTTCTTTTTTTAAAATTTATTTTCTCCAGCTAAAGCGGTTAGTTGTGTCTACACCAACTGCTTTGAAGGATCAGAAACAGAAAATTATCCTTGCTCTATCAATAATATGTCGTGTGGATCCAAATACAGTATCAGACCTTTGTTTTTATAGGGAATACATTTAAAATTAGTTGCCAACACAAAAGTAAAGTTTCTTACGTAATAAGAAGTTGGAACAGGCAGCATTCCTGACAGGATGTTTTTTAAGAAAATTTTGTCACTTTGAACTGTGATTACTTGAAGTATTATTGTAGTGTGATTTCCCAGGGTAATTAGTACCATACACCTCTCTTCTATTAAAGTATCCTATGTAACATATGCTGAAGTCATAAACCATAAATCACTGTATCCCATTTACGATTTACTGTGTCAGCAAATTTCAGTGACATAATGCTACAGAGCAACATTTCTGTATATTTATTACTGTAATCACGACACTAAAGTGTGAAGACACCTTGCTAAAACATATAACCTCTTGTAAATGGGACTTTTTTGAGAAGAAAAAATCCACTAAGTGAATAATATTAAATTCACAGCTACAGACTCAGTGACTACTGTTCAAAACTACAGTAATTATTTAGGTATGCAACATGCTTGGTGCAGCAGCAATAGAAAACAGACACAGAAAGTGAGGGATTTATTTGACTAACTGTGGACATCTAAATGTAAGCCAACTGCTCCACATTCCCTTGCTGGTTGATGGAGAGGGTTACATGCTTTTAAGGATTGATCTTATTCTAAATGGATATTTGGGACTGTCAGATTAATTGCAGCTAAAAATAGCCTATTTATTTCAACTGAGTGCAGCTAGAGCCTTGAATCACTAGTTCACTTCTGCATTAGGAATATTTAATGGTAGATTAGGCAGAAGACAAGAAATGGTCAAAATAAATAGTCAGAGAAGAAAAATTTTAAATGTAACTTCAGTGAAAAATCCGGACCTTTTATATTCCAGCAGCAATAGCACCTGGGCTTCCTTACAGGAGATGAAGTAACTTCCTGAAGAAAGTCAAGCTTAAATAAAAATATGGGCAACTGCAGAGGTTCAAGGCTGCATTCTAATACATGGGCTAACGGGAACAATGTATACAGCTCAAAAGGGTAAAATTAGCCATGCCCAAACATCTTGGAAAGCTCAGAAAAATAAGGCAAACTAGGAGTTTGTAGATGGTAAGAGATGCTATTTATTGCAGTGGTGACACCCTGCTGTCATTCACCATGAAGGCAGCTGCCATGGCAGCAGCCAGGCAGAGGAACCCAAGGCAAGCCCTGCACATGGCAGCATGCTTTGCCCATCACTTGTTAAAGTGTCCTCCTGCCTACCTACTTTGTGTTTATACCATTCCAGTTCCTCACTGGAATCCACTGTATAACCCTCTTTCTCCTTTTATGTTTCTTTTAAAGTAAACAACTACTTGTGGACAGGAATTCCTGATGACTCTCCCATCCTACCCATGCCCATATTCTTATTCTGAACATCAATTCTTATTATGACCATGACCATGATATATAAGCATATTCTTCTACTAAGGAACATTTCATACTTACAGATTTACTACTTCAGAAAGCTTAACTTTGAGATACCCTTTGTTTTTAAGTAAGATATAGTTTACCTGGGTTCTCTCATTTTCTCATGATTTTATGCTTCTTTCAGTTAAATGCAACACTTGAAGGTCAAAAGTGAAAGAGGAAAAGTTGAATTGCAGAAAATAAAGTGAGAACCCTTAAGTGAAGAGTTACACAATCTGTTGAACCCTTTTCTGTTTGTGGAAGCAAAAGCAGATTGCTTCTCTCAATAAAGAACAGCAAGTTTTGCATATTCTTTCAAGAACTGTACAGGCTCTCACTATGTTCTGGGGCCAAGTTTTCACTGGTTTCAGTGATGCAGGATAAGACATCAAAAAGTTAACTGAAAAACAAACAGGGCTGAAATCTGTTTAAATTTAGTGTTGCCTAGATCAAAAGAAAAACAAGGCATAAAATATTAGTGTGGAAACAACCCAGTGTGAAACAGACGATTAGTCTATGATTGTAGGGAGAGGATAAATGTTTCATTCAGTAGGCTTTTAGCACAGAAGTTTTAGTATCAATAACTTATGTCTTCTCTTTAGTCTGTTTTCATTTGCACAGCAATTTTTGGCCGATTTTTCATTATGCTGTGAAGCATTCTTGGTCGTTTTCTGTCTTGATTTGCAACAGTATTGCCTCGTTAACAAATTACTGTAAGAGATCATGTATTCAGAAAGAAGGATTTTATCATCCTTTAACAAACTTCCCATTCCTTCTCGCTATTATCAAAATATTGAGGAAATAGAGTATTAAACTGTCTGGAATTTACAAACTTCATGCTCATATATGGAAATGAAATAACTGAGGAAGGAAAAATAAGCTTCCAAAGTGTTTATCAGTTCATTATATTAATGCCATCTGTCCCACAGCTATGATGTCAGACTTCTTTCTTCCTTCTTCATTAAGGCATAGTTCGTTTACATGAACTGCTGCTTAAGATACTTGCTGGAACACTTAACAGCTCCCTCATTTGTTTGGTAGTTTTATAGGCCTCTTGTGCTGGAGCAGAGGTACAACAGCTTGCAATGCAGGAAAAGAAAAGATAAAACTACCCCGCTGCGCAGATTTAGTCAATTTTCACTGGCTCTCGCACAGAAAACAAATTGCAACCCCTCACAAAGAGTTCTCTCTCTGCACTGGCAGCCCTGACAAATGCAGACAAAAATGAGTAAATCAGGCAACTTCACATCAGGAGAAAAAAAATGGCTACTGCTCCAACAGCTGCTATCATAATTAAGAACAGATTTCATCACTAAACTCTTGCTGGTTGTATCTGCAGCAAAACAAATACACAGATGTGGCACATTTGCATACTGAAAAATGTGTGCTGTGTAACTGAAACAAATTTGCTTTTTCAGCTCTTAAATATTCACTTTTTAATATGAAACAATGGGGATGGTTTGCATAATAATCCTGTCTTCGCTCATCAGATTCATTCAATCAGTATATTAAATATAATGCAAAACTAATACCTACTAAGGCCACATTTCAGTCATGCAATCCAATACCAAAATTTTTTATGTCAAATAAGATACAATTTTGAATTGCTTTCTGAACTGCCCTGAGGCACTTCTATTTGTAAATGACATGCTTTAAAAGCAAGATAAAAAAGAGGAAAATATGACAATTACTTTCTTAAATCATGACAAGCACAAAATTTATTGCCCCTTCATTTATCCACACATTTTAAAAGGTCACCTAGCATCATTTAGTGGAGAAGGAATGCAACCCTCTCAAAGTAAAAATGGCATAGCATCATGCCCTGTGAAAGCAGGGCAGGATAATTAATGCAAAAGTGACTGGGCCCTCAGAACTGCAGCATGTCCATCAGAAGCTGCAGCATCTTGAGAGACTCTCTTACAACACAATGACTCTCTAGATTGTCTTCTCCTCACTCCAAAGTCACATCTTTCCAAGCTATGGGCTATTTCATAGCTCAATAATCTCACTGGTTTTAGGCAAACTGTCATAGCAGTTTTTTGGAATTGTTTCCTGTGTGTAAATCTGTGATAATTTCAGAATGAATGTGATTATCAAGGTCTATAAATTGTTTAAGGAGCAAATCTGCAGATCTGCTGATAATTTGAAGAACAGTTTCGCCTCAGTTGTATTTTAAGCCATTCAGTCATGCCACTGTGCTTTCCCTAGTGAATACATTTGTTCAATTTAAATCCCTCTGTAGAATTAATTTGTTTACTTTAAGTATTGTGCAGAACTAGATGATTAAGTTGAAGCACAGTTTTTTCAGATGGATGCATGTCTGATAAAAGAAGCCTGAATACAGTTCTTACTGTAAGTACTCAGACTGATGTGTTCTCACTCCTCCTCTTCTGGTACTCATTTCAGAAGCTGATTCGTTGTGTACTGCAGGAGCTTGGATTTAAAATCTGCACATTTTAGTGATACTCACCTTTAAGTGGAGGGGTTGGGACTTGAAAAGTGTTCCTGCAGATATCTGCAGACACATCTTTGCATGCTTACAAAGAAGAGTTATTGCTTGAGAACCTTCCTGGAGAGTGGACACCATTATAAGGCAAATAATTAAACCAAAGCATCATAAATGCTATTTCACAGAAGTACATAACTATCTGCAAATGGTAAATGGCAAGATTATAACAGCATACCAGTGCATAAAGAATTCAAATTAAATCTCCATTAAAAATGAGGGGGGCTACAGAGCCAGGAAAGCAAACTGGTGTTAATATGTATATGCTTTTTTTCTATGTACAGCTTGGGTGTGTTTTGCAGGAAGGGCCTCCAGATAATACAAGAAATTCCATTAAACCTTCCAGCTGCCTCTACCACTCTCAGCCAGTGTGGCAGCACTGATGAGATGACTTGTGCAGCCTCAATGACATAAGATGAGCACTTTCTATTGCTGTTCTTGGAAATACAGAGAGCTGGCCATGCTTTTCAAGGCAGTGGGAGATAACCACGAGAAGGTAACAGTACCAGAAACTGAGGTCTCTTGAACTTAATGCTATGGTTCAAGAGACCTCATGGGAACTGCAACTGTGTCCTCTGGCACAGGACTACGTGATCCTGCACCAGCCAATCCTTTTTTTTCCCTCCTGTCTTACTTGTCCCTTCAGCAAGGGAGATGAGAGGTGCCACACTGTACAGGTAGTGTTGTGTTTGAAGACATCTATAACGCCAATACTAGACCTTACACATTGATAAACTGTCACTTAAAGTAAGATGCACAAGCAGGTGATTCTGTATCTGCAAATTTGCATGAATAGAAAAAAGTGGCCAAATTAGGACTTCTGCAATCAAGGCTGCATCTGTTCCACAAAGAAAATTCTTAGCCATATTAGAGTAAGCCCTGAGTTTGAACCATGAAATAATTTTGCAATAAATTTGTTGGCCTGATGTCTTGAAAAACACAGTTTTCCAGATCTGTGCATAACTTTATTATTTGTTCTTTCATAACAATAGTTTCATCTTGAAGAATAGCTCTTAAAAGCAGGTTCTTAAAAGAAAAAGGGTAAAGAAAAATTTAGATAAGGTTTCCCATTGTAATGACAAACAACATATAGTAATATACACGAAAAGAGAAAATAGTATTTTGGGGAGAAAACAATATCAGAAGGACCTGCTATATGAATCACCTATGTTTTTGTGTATTTCAGCTCTAGATGTGCAGTGCAAGTGACAAAAGAGTATCAGCAAGAAGCCTATTTTTGTGCACATCTGGATTCTGTTTTAGTTATCAAGTCCTCATTCTTGTTTGTCTGGCAGATGTTGTGTGTACATTTTTAATATGAGTTCACAGAGGTTTCCAAGGGAACTCAGGGCCTTGGCTTCTCTTTTTTTTTTTATCTTGTCTGTGGTTCACTTTATCATAAAGGTAGTATCAGTCAGCTCTTCAAGAATTTTGCAATTCCTTTTCTTTATTGCTTTCTTTTTTAGTCAGTTATAAAAACGATAAAAGAAGTAGCAAGCAATCAGCAAGTGTAGCAAAGGTGATATAATAGGTGAATTTGTTTTCCTTTATGTATTTAAAATTATTAATTTCTTAGGAACCAGTAGGCTAACCTCTGCAAAGCTATCTCCCCCTTGCACTTAAGTACAGTATTTTTGTTGCATTAGAGCAAACAGGACTCAGAAAAAAAAATGGTGGGTTGGTTTTAATATCAGAAATCAGACAATTGAGATTAGCTCCAAGACACTGGTATTCCCTAATGCATCAACAGCAGTCTGGGAATGGCTTTGTTTTTGAAGGACACAGTCTTTGGGATTTGGGATATGAACAGTGTAGATATATCATTTCATGCTGTTTGCATGAAAGTAGGTGAAAGCTTAGCTCAAATGTAGCTTTACTAAACTAACTTACAAACTAAAATCCTCACGTTCTTAAAAATCTAAGTATGTCTACACTGTTCATCAGTGCCAAGCTTGCTTTGTCTGCATGCAAAGAATTAAGAGGTATGGGCTAGTCTAATCTGAGCATTTTCGTCTAGCCTCATAATTTATATGCCTTTTGAAATCTGAAACAAATATTTGATTGCAAGTTATTGGGTCGGAGGTAGCCTTCAGTCGCCAGGTATTGTTGTTATAATGGAAAAATGGTAGCATTAGTTTAATGTATTATAATAGCACAGGGTAATGATCCTTAGCTCAGTACTACTGAAATACCTTGACAGCAGCAGTTGAAGTCAATGGGAGCATTGCAAGTGCATATAAAAGTGCAGTCTGCAGACCATTAGGCATAATTTCATCACATCTTTATTGGAATACAAATTGCCCTTAAGCTTCTGCTGTTGTGTTGGCAATTTAGGAACACTCTATTTGTGTACACAAATTTTACAAAGACCCTCTGTTAAAGCAGTCCTTATCTAACTACTGTTAGGGTGCATGGATACTGGGAACTTACTTCCATCTAGTTAAGAGACCAGCAAGTAAAGAGGTAAATGCCTAGTGTTGGTGGCATGAGACCAATTTATACCTGTAGAGGCCTTGGTTGCTGTTACATCCAAAGGAAACATGCCTACCTTTTGCGCTGATCTAGATACTGCATTTTCAGTATCGGCACTGACACCCTGACAAGGCAGAGACTTTGGCAGAGATCTGCTTTCCCTTGAACAATTCCACAGGTTATTGTAAGTCTTCCCTACTTATTAGGGAAGAAATGAGATCTACACACAAACAGACCCCTTGCAAACCACATCTTTAAGGGTACACTGTGTGCTAAGTTAGGTACTCATGTTTTTGCACAAGGTTTAGGAACAGATACAGCTCTGCTAAGAAAAGTTCAAGTCTCCAAGCCAGTCAGATAATAGTTTATCACTGCCTCAACTGCATAGGGAGCATGCCACTTGCTTGCTAACAGCAGAGGTTGCAGACATCTCTGGGAATTCCCAGCTGAGCACTGAGATGCATCCTGTCTTTTCTCTGAGGGCAGGCTGTGGCTGCCACCAGACAGCCCTGTGATGCCTTCCTCTTCACAGAAGCCACTGTATGTGGGTTAATACAACCCTTCACCAGCTCTTGGCCTCCAAAACCAGCATCAGCTCTGAAGCTTGTCATCCCTTTCCTGATGTTTCATTGGAAATACTTGTTTTACCAGAAGCATAAGACAAGTCAGAGAAAAATTTTAGGTAATTTACCATTTTTCTGAAGCCTAGGGGGAAATAAGCAGCTGCTAATTTACTAGATTACTTCTGTGAGAGGCAGCAAATAGAACACCATCCTGAAAGGTCTTAACAAAAAATGCAGCTTCAAAGAAAAAAATCTTAACAAAATGCTTTGCATTACCAAATGCCAAGAAGGCAAAGGAAATTCCTCCAGAAAATATCTTCATGCCAATGTCAAAAGTCATGACAAGCCAAAATATAAGAAAATTATGTGAAAGTAAAAGAAAAAGGCTTAGCTTTGTGTGGTCTCTGGAGGAAGGAGAAGGTAATTGTCAACATCTTTGTCATCTGGACACCAGCTATTTCAACTATGCAAAAAGACAGGGCCCAGTGACCCCAGACTGAAGTGCAGCACAAGGCCATTATGCTTGTCCCCATTACTCAGTGGAACTATTTTCCATTTTTATCCTTCAGTAACACAGTTGGGGTGTTTAACACCTTCTGCCTTGAGTCTCAGCCAAATGATGCCAGCGGCTTGGAGTCACCGGAGCCTGGGCAACAATGCCACCTGTAGCCCTGCCAGCCTTGCTGACTTGCTGTGAGTAGTAACCTACCTCCCATGAGAAATTACCATTTGCAAGTCTGACATCAGCTCAGGAACAATTGCATGCTGTGTGCAATGGGTCAATTTTATTTAGGGGAAAAAAGACCCGACAAACTCACACCTCGACTCTTTCTGGCTGATCTTGTGAGAGTCAAAATAAATCCATCAGGAGAGGGTTGTCCAAGTTCCTGAGCTTAGTGCTACTACAATTCTCTCACCTGTATATGAGCACAAAATCAACAAAACCTATCAGAGGCTGCCAGTTCCATGCACAGAAATTCAAAAGATGACTTGGTTACATCAGGAGGCATAGGTTTCTTTTCACATTCACAATATGTCATACAAGTGGAGGAAAAAATTGTAATTAGCATGAGCTCCACATAATTTGGTTTAGCACAGCCTACTCAATGGAAATGTCTTCATTTACTTCCTCCCCATGCAAGGCCTCTGGGTCACAGTGGTGGTTCTCCTCCTCTCTTATTCTGCACAGCTGCTCTATTCCTTTCCACTGATCTCACATGTTCGTCTGAGCCATCCAGCAGAGTTCTTTCAACGTCCTGCACTTTTCTGGGACAGAAGTGTCCTTTCAACTCCAAAGAGTGTCCTTCATTGTCATTAAAGGGAATGCAGTGAGTCCTAACTATCTTCTACCCCTTTGGAGCCCTTTTGTTAGTCTGCATTCTCCAGCGTGGAGTACCAGACAAATGCCTCCTGTAACAGCCTGGCTGTGCTTTCAACTTCACCTTCTCCATCCCCTCCTCCTTACGTCACTCTTCCTTCCAAGTGTGGTCTTTGCTCACCTTATTAAGACTTCCCCCTCCCAAACACCATCCATGTTTTTTCTGTCTGGATACTGCTCTCAGCTTTATCGCTATCTCCTTTCTTCAGGTGCGATAGGTTAATTTACTTTCCAGGTTTCTGTTAACCTTTCCTCTGCCTTTCCAGGGCTGATAGGCTCTATCACAGGATACTTCTCCTGTGTGCTTGTACAGCACCTTGCATAAAGAATCCCAACCTCAGGCTTTTCAAAAACATTATCAAGAATTCAAGCTTCTTGTCAAACCCAACAGAAAACCACCCTGCTGTATATTTGCTGAAGAATAAGCAGGAAAGAAGAATATACAGAGCTGACCTGTTCTCACAGCTCTTTGCACCATCATGCAGTTTCCCTCTCTCCTGTGCATTTAACCCACAGCTGTAGTCATGCACCTCAAAAGCCTGCCTGAATCAGGACAGTCTAATTTTTAATCTGAGCATATCAGGGTTTAATCAGAAAAAATTTGTGTGTGCCTATTACTTGTTATTTAATCTGTAAAATCCAGCCTATAAAACCTGTTGGTGTAAAGATAAGCACTTTATTTAATATCCAATTAAATGTGGTCACCAGAAAAATCACAGCTTATGCAACTTTATCAGAAAAAGATTAATCTATTTCAGGCTTAGCCCAAAATGTCATAAAAGAACTCATGAATTTAGATAGGAATCCACTTATTAGCCAAAGACATTTTCCTATTGAATAAGAACAGTCTAAATTGCTGCCTATATTTATACTTGGTTCAATCAAATTTCTGTACTCGGTAGCTGTCATTGATTTTCAGGACAATTATCAAACAAAAATGATGAACAAACTGCAGGAACATTATAGAGTCTTTTTCAACTCCACAGTAATCATTAGAAAACGCACAGCCTGCTCATTGATAATGCTTTAATGGCTCACAGGGTGACATCATCAAATTAAAAAGATAGTCACACCCAGAAGGCAGAAGATTTTCTTTTTAGCATTACAATTTACCATTTAAAACATAATCAAATTTCACTTGGTGTTTCAAAACACACAAGGCTGCACTGAAAGTTACTTTTTTAAATACTGTCTGATCATGCCCAAAACCATGAGTTTAGAATAAGGAGGCAAATAGTTGAACTTATTTCTTTAAAGTAAGCAGACTTTCTTTGCTGTCTAGAAACTGATATCCCTCAGTTCAATAGTTGAGTTTCCCACAGCGCCTACAAAGGCACATTCCTTTTCTGTACTGTTTCATTTGTCTAGCTGATTTATTTTAAAAGTAGTCCATATTAAGGTTATTAAATAATAGCTATGTGGTTTAATCTTTCCATATTAATTATAATCTTCAGTAAGATATGTATTTCACAGTACAGAAAACTTGTTTACAAAACAAATAAAGGTGTATAGGTGTATTAGTAGAAGTAGCAGAGCTGCAGTTAGTTGCTGGGGCACAGCAATTTTGGTTTTTGTCTACTGGGTCAATCTGAGGCAAAAGGTTGAAGTGTAATGGCTAAAAATCAGTATTCAACAGTGACGCTTTATGGCCTACTTAAAATTAGTTTAGTGATCCAGCCCCATTCTGCTGAGTGCAAAAATACCTATCTGTAGTCAATGTATAAAATGTACCATATAGAAAAGCTACAGGAGAGTAACTCACACCTGGCTACAGCAGATTTGCTGAACTGAATCTTCCCCTCCATGCTGTAAATTATTTTGTGGTACTCTACAGATAAGGAGTTCATTTGCAAAGTTTGGCACAGCTATGATTTTCATATAAATAAAAAAAAAAAAAAGGAAAATTATTTACATGGACGCCATCTTCCTGTCACTGAATGGCAAACCTAAGCTTCTCAGAAGAAGCAGTGGATGTCCATTAGTTAGTTTAGCCCTTGATCTGAATACACAAAAATTCAATATTAAGAAAATAGCAGCTTTATTCTGAGATCTATCTCATAGAGGAGAAGATGGGAGTGGGAAATGTGATCCAGTCCATTTCTAGAGAAATTCATTAGGCCTGCATTTAGGGTGCAATTTAGAATAGATGAGAATGTCACCTGGGCACCAGACCCAAGGAAGGTGGGGAATGCTTCTTATACTGGTCCTGTGCCAACCCCACAGGGCCGCAGATGCTGGCAGCAGCTCCGGGAGAGGCCGACCCCTGTCCCAGCTCCTGCCTGGCCACTGCACTGGGCTGCAGGGAGCCACCAGCCCTCCCTGCCCAAGCGCACGCAGCTACAAAGCCTCTGCTCAGCAGAGCTCTGCCAGTAAGTGGCAGCAGAAGGATTTGCTTCTCTGTGGACCTTCAAAGATTTGTGGCAGATACTTTTTAGCTGAACTTCCTCTGTGGCAGCTCTTCATCCCGTGCTCTTTATATAGCAGCAATTAGCATATCTGAGAAATCCCCATTCGGCATGTTTTATGGTCTCTTCTCTGTACTGAGATAGTTCTGTAAGTTATGAGCAGAGATACGCTATAATTCCTAATGTACAATTGTCAGGAAATCACTCACGTAGATTTATTCACTGAACAGTTGGTGAGGAAACCAATTCTGAAAAGAGAGCTAGAAACTTTAATTACACGAGAAAAAAAAATTACTCAAGCACCTCAGACTGGTCAAGAAGCTCCTTTGATGCGCTAAAGACATGACCTGAAATTAACAGATTAATGCACCATAGTGTTTCTGAGTTCAAATGCTGGCTTCTGCTCCAATTTTTATTCTGTATTACTATTGCTGACTTTCTTCAAAGTAATAATGACGCCAAAAAACAACCACCATTGTTAAATCTGCACTCTGGAACAAAACAAAGGAAGATTGAAGACAAAACACCATCCTCCCTCAAGCAATATCTTCTTGACCAAAGGAAGTTCATACTATGTAGAATATAAATATTCCTCCCTGTCAAACCCTGGTCTTGATACCACTGAATGCAATGGCAAAACTCCTATTAATTTCTAGTGGAGGATGTGCAGTAAATAACTCAGATGGAAGTGGTAAACCATAAGTGACATAATCACTCAGGAACTGTCTCTGCTCAAGTGACCTAAATGACAGGAAGAAATACAGTGAGAAACACTAATTTGACTTTAGTAAGATGCCTTTAGTTATGTTTCTGCGTTTACTTCCATCTCCAGCGCGAAGTTATGGAAGAGTTTCATGTGTCACTCTGTATGGGGTCGGCTGTGGCACAGCCATCAGAACACAGAACTGGGAGTTCGGTCTCTGGCTTTTGCACTCAGCTTTGGCACCAAAACACCCTGGCTCTGCTTACTCTGGGCCTGTGGCCAACCACGACTCTGTCCAGCCTTGGTCTGGGAATGGGATAAGGTGCACGTTTCAGGTGTGCCATCCTGTCCTCTAGCAGCCTCTCACATATTTTCCATCTGACCCCTCCACTAAGACCACCAGGAAGTGGGGCCAAGGCAAGCAGGCCTGTTCTGGCAGCAGCATCATCACAGAAGGTGTGCCCATCTGCCTTCACCTCAGCTAATCCCTTTTGTAACCAGATTCAAAGTATTATTTTCAGAGATGTCATTAATGCTTATGAAGAGCTTTGAAACTCCTGAATGCAATAATTACAGTAGTAAAAAAACACAGAATTTTTTGTTTATTGATAAGAATGCATCTGGGTATTACCAAAAGCTGAATTCCCTAGGCGTAGGAGTGGAGGGAAAAAAAGGACCTGCCATGCTTCAGATGTCAGCTCTTTGCAGAGGTTGTTCACAGAAACTTAGACACCATTTGAGAATGAGGTTTTGTCTCTTCCACCTCCCACAGAAGCTACAAGCCCAGATTTGTGCCTTCTGCAGTCCTGCTTATGAGGGCAACACAGGTAATGCATTTTCCTCCTGAGACAGTGATTGCACATCTGTGAAGGCAGTGATGCTCCACTGTCTAAATTTTTCTTCTCATGGGAGAGGACAAGTTTCTTTAGCAATAACCACAACCATGAAGTTTGATTCTTTTTCAGCAGTGTAGTCGGGACATAGGTCCATTCCTACCTGGGAGCAGAAACTGCATGGGAAGGAAGGCTGTCCTAAGGCTTCCTCATGGGAACAAACACACTACAGAAAAACAATAATGTTTTGGGCTGTGCTCAGCCATCTCTAAGCTACTGAAAGATCTTGCATGCTGACCTTATCATAAATTATGATTGCAGCTTACGGTATTTTTCAAACTGTCTCACATTGCACTTGATCCTCCCATGAGGACAAAAATTTAGACCATGACTAACTCCTTTTCGGTGAGTTTCCCAAAGCATAATTTCATTCTTTTCTCTTCAGTTTCCCACACAATTCTTTTCTCAGATTCCTTCACTGTTATAGAGCACAGTTCATTTTTATGTCCTCTCTACCTATGTATTTTTAACTCTTCCTGCATGTTAAACATTAAAGATTTGGTGCAAGGAACACAATTCATCATCTGTTAATGGCATTTTCCCAACTGTCCTTCTGACCCATGCCTTTTTTCTAGACAACATACTTCTGCTCTGGACTGCTACTTCCACGAAATCAGAAATTATCAAGATAATATGTTTTATTGTATCAGATGTCTCTGATAATATGCTTTCTTATATCAGGTGTCCCTGAGAGCATAATTAAAATCAGAGAAAGCCTCTTGGAAAATATTTCAGAACTGCCAAATCATGGTCATTTTATACACTTTGTATTAATACTTTGTTTGATTGTATCTATGATCAGTAATTTTGCAGCTGTCTTCCCCTTTTCGATTTCAGATCTCAAAGTTTCAGCAGTCACATGAAGTTATATCTACCTCTGTGTTTGACAGTGGTTATACAACTACCTTTAAATAAATGCAAGATTTGATTAGCAATATCACTAATAATCATTAGCACGTGCAAGGAAAAAAATTTCACCTTTAATATCTCATTTCAAAGAAGTTACAAAGCAGAGAGTCCTCCATCCCATCTCTCCTTAAACATCTGTTAGTGATAAGAGCTACCAAGAAATGCTCTTGGTTTTCCTTTCTTTCTAGTTACATAAGCTTCCCTTACAGCCATTTGCAGTAAATGCAGAGGAGTATGAATAGCAATTTTTGGTTCTGAGAGAAAATGCTGGTTCTCAGTATTCCTGACCTGGTCGCTCGCTGGCTTGAATTATTTTTGTATATTTATCTTCTGAATAAAACATGGTGAAAACTGACTTCACATCATGCCTTCATTTCTCAGAGAAACATAGTGGTGGGAAGGGAAGAAAATGGGAAATGTATGGGGGAATTTCGGAAAGGAGATACTTGTCCTAAACCATGTAAGGAGCAACCTCATCCTTTCTGGCATGCTGGTTTTGACCCATGAAATAAAAAAGGTACCATATTTCAGAACATGCGACTGTTATGTATGAAATACAATTAAGAGATTTGGAATGACATGAATATATAATGTACACGTGTCTTTACAGATGCATTTTTCTCCAGACAGTCCGGTGCCTGCTTTAATTTGGAAGCTATCCATTTTCATACAAAGTTAACCAAGAGTGACAGGAAATCAGATGCTTACATTATATATCTTTTCTGAACTTGAAAAAAAAACCCACCCTCCTGTTAATTACTTTTCTAGGAAGCTATTTTGTTATACCACAGGGATAGATCTTCAATATTCAGAAGTGGTACAGAAATTAAAACTTTGCAACACACAGTGTGAATCAAGTATGTAACATGCAGATAATTTAAAAGCATATTTGTCTTCATTTATCCTTATGTGAATATGTGACCAATAATAAAGAATTTAACTGCTTCTGGCCTGGCTGGATGAAGTGACAGTTGCTGGAGATCTGACCTCTTTAACCTTATACATCAAGCAGCACATATACATTATTTATTTAGCTGGAATTAACAGTGATCTGTGAAGCTCACTGTATTTTCCTTTAGTTCTCTTACTCATCAGTCATACCTGAACCCTGTGAGTATGTTCAGTGGTAGCACTTTCATGTCATTCTGATTCATGAAAGACTGGGAAACTACAGAACAAAGAAGTTAAATAATTTTCATGGATTTTTTTTAAATTTAAAATATCCTAAACCACCTTTACATCCTACATTATCCCTGACAGATTGCTGTGAAGGTGAAGAGTAAACAGAAATGCCCGACCTTGCTATAATTATTGGAAAGGAGGATGTGAGCTGGTATTAACCTAAGTACTCTGCAGAAGCAGCAAGGGCTTGGACTCCTCACCTGGCTGCACACTGACACAACGCTCCAGTGCTGTGCAATGGAGGTCTGGAAATAAGAGTCCCTCTAAGCATCCCACTGGTAATCTGAACTCCACAGCAAGCCCACCCTTGCTCTCCCCTCTGTACCTTCACCCTCTCTTTAGTTTAAGAAGCCATGAAACAGATGGGGAGAACATGCTCAGCCAAACTTCATATGGAGGAGTTTCGTGTTGGTAGGAGTGCCATGCTCCAGCATGCAGCTCCTGCAAATGCATCCAGAACAGCTTCTTTCTCCAGCTGCTGAATACCTTACAGGCCTGGGAGCAATCCATGCTAATGGGGCCAAAGGTGGAAAAGTGATAGCAATACCGTGTATCTTTTCAGGCACATTTTACAAAGAACATCTATTAGACTACTTTGTTTCTGGTCAGGACGACTTTTATTACATGCAGTTATCATCATAAGCGCTACAATGGATTAAAAAAAAAATCAGACAAAATGTGCAATTAAAATCTGGGGTTTGTAATTCCAGAAATCTTATTTCCTTCATCAATAACTTTAGTGCTTACCACAGGGAACTAAAGAAGCAATTAAACATGGTTGTGGACATTTTTATGTATGCACTCTTGTATCAGCTCCAGAGCTGATTCATAAACTAAGCCCTCCACTCAAGGGAGGTGGGGGCAGGGAGGGGCAGTTAAAAACTAAAAGGCAAGAAAAATTTCTCATAATTAATCCTATTTTTACATCCACTGAGCTTTCCTTACTCCAAAAGTGGCTACTTTTCCAACTTCAGAAAAGATTAAAAGACCAGTTTTATCAAAGGGAGGATTTGACTTATGAGAGACCTGAATGAACTGCTCAAGTATGTTTTCAATAATTAGAAAACAACAGTCTCAGGGAAAACTTGCCAAAAACCAGGCAAAAACATTAAGGAATATCCTTGAAAATTGTAAATTTACATCTAGTTTCAAGATATTTTTCTCTGATCATAGTCATCCTACCAATGAAAAACAATGAGGAACAAGTGATTAATCATAGCAACAAATGCACAGCACATACCATATGGTAATCAATCCATACAGAAAACTTTAGAGGTTATTATTCTATTAAATTCTTTATTTTCAAAAACCTATCGGTAAATTTAGCTGGTGCTGTCCCAGAAAAAAAAATATATTGACTATTAATTCAAAACAGAAAAAACTTGTTTCACTGAGGGTAGAAACAATAAATGTAGGAAGCTCTAAAAGTAAAGTTAAGGTGTCTAAATAGCATTTCCATTCTACAAGACCTGTCATGGAAGAATAACCAGAGAGATCAGGCCCACTGTGTTCGGTGAAGCTGCCCTCACATGCAGCCATTGTGTGCCTTGGAGACTGCAGAAGGGGAGAAAGGCAAAGGCTTGTGTCATGATTCAAAAACTATACCAAATAAAAAAAAAAACCTTTCACATTGTGGTCTCCACTGTGTTTGTTAAGAGCATTCCCAATACCACTCTATTTAATACACTGTTTCTTCAAAGCCCTACTCTGTTGAACTCTGCTACATAAATACAGGCAGTAACACACAGCCCTCCCACTGACACACTTGAAGGTCCTGAGTAACTCACCACTAGCAGGGATCGCTGCACCACACTGCTCTTGTTGTGCAGTTCTTCCTGTTTAATGTGGGAAAACATTCTTTATTTGTGGGGAAGGTCAGTGCTACCATTACAGAGATGAATTGATCTGTGTCTCCTTGTAAATGCAGCACGAACATCTGGGAAAGAAAACATCTACAACTGGCTCATACTTACAAGTACTCAAGTGCTGTGATTGCTAACAGGCTTCTCAAGCACTGCAATTCTTCAATGAAGTCAATAAATGGTAGAGGAGTATCAACACACTTAATTCTGTGTTTATGTCTCCAGCCTCTTCGGGCGCATCCTGAAACGGTGCCGGAAGAAGTCTGGACCCTTTTGCTAATGCATTCAATCTCTCCCTCCCTTTTCATCTAAAAGCATCTTTGACTGTGCTTTTATTTTCATTTCTGCCTTTCTGGTAAACACCCTGGGAAGCAGAGAAGAAAAACCTGAATTCTACTCTTAGTCCTTCAACACTTCAACAGGCTCCACTGCAGGCAGGGGGGTGTGGTGTTGCGCCTCTGAGGAAAAGCACTTAGATCTCCTCTAAACCCTTTTCCTTCCTCATGAGCTAGTTTCCCCTCTACTGTCTTACAGATCCAGATATGTGGGATTTCCAGATGAAGCATGAACTTATAATGACTATATTCCCTATTTAGTTTTCACTGGACCTTCTGTTCTCAACTGAAATGTAGCAGCACATGAACTTGCATCTTCAGTTTTAAACTGGAATGGAACTGCTTATTATATATACATCTTCTCCAAAGAGACTGATTTTGATCAAATTATCAATATTGAAGCCAAAGTGTAGTTCTTTCAGACAGAGAAAAGAGCTGTGAGGTGTTTTTGCTTTCCCTTAATATGTGGGGATAGAGCTAATATGCAAAAAAGAGATTGCAGATTCAAAGGACACTTGCTAGAGTGTGTGCCAGATGCTGATAGCTATATATAGCCACTCAAAGGAGAGTGACTGCAGAGAGTATCTTACCCAAGCAAATAGGAATTTGCCTGAGTAAGATCATCAGGGCAAAAATAAAAAGAAAAAAAAAAAAAAACTAAAAAACAACACCAAACTCCAACACTCAAACTCAACTTCTGCTGCAGAAGTTGTGTAAGTACTCTGTGAAGTGAATAAGAAAGTATATGTCCTCTTGATGACCTTACCTACGTTTCACATGAATGTGTTTCCAAATTTAACAAAACCAAATCTTCTTTTTTACCATTAGGCTCATAGTCATTTTTGAATACAACCTCTACTTCTTTGCTTCATAACCCTTAAGAGAAGTAAGCAGAGGACAATAGATAAGGATTCTACAATGTAATAAAAATGCAGCATGCAGTCTACGAGATGAAATTCAAAAACAGAACTTGGATATAAAGAACATGATTTGCCACCCTATGCTTTTTCTTATTGTTTCACTCAAGAACATTTAGGCAAGAGAAGCACTTGATTTCCCTGCCTCTTTTCCTCTATACCCTGGTATCAAATTTTCCTTCCCTTTTATCCAATGCAGTGGGCTTTTACCTACAGCAATATAATTTCTAAATAGTTGAAAATGTGAAATACCAGTACTTGAGATGATGAGCTATCATCTCTACAGAGCAGTATGATAATTTTGGAATGACCAGGAGGTTGGGTATGGATTCTAGTTAACACTATTGAACCTGGCTACTAAAGATTAAATTTCCAAATGAGTAAATGCTACCTTTCTACACACAGGTCTATCCAAATTATTCTCATTAAAACAATTTAAAAAATTTATAAGCTTCAGTCTGTGTCAAGGTATTGAAGGCTTTCCAAAACTGATTAAAAATATAAAATGAATTATTGAACTGCATTAAAAATCAACCTTTTTCATGTATTGAAAAGTAATGGTCTATAATTTGTATTCAAAAGATGTTATTTCTAGTGGATAATAATTGCAGTGCAGCCAGCTCTGTGCCCAGTTTCTCTGAAAACCTCATGGAATGTACAGAAGAGGGTTTTGTATCCTGCTGACCACACACACACACACACACAAACACACACACAAACACACACACACACACACACTTTTTGTCACACTGCTTCTTATTCTCCAGTCCTTACAGTGAAGTTTAACTTTGTTTCATTATGCGTTTATTTTTCCACTGATGGTTCTTTTAAACTGGGTAACACAAATGGAAGTGCACAGGTATCATAGAATGGGTTTGGGTTTGAATGGATGTTAAAGATAATCTAACTTCAATTCCAGTACTGTGGACAGGGACACCTTCCACAAAGCCCCATCCAACCTGGCCTTGAACATTTCCAGAGATGGGGTATCCACAGCTTCTCTGGTCAACCCTTTCTAGTGTTTCACCACCCTCAAAGTAAAGAATTTCTTCCTAATATCTAATCTGAACCTACCATCTTTCAGCTTCAAGTCATTTCCTCTTGTCCTGTAACTACATGCCTTTGTAAAAGTCCCTCCCCAGCTTTCTTGCAGGCTCCCTTTAGGTCTGGGTGCCATAAGGTCTCACTGGAGTTTTCCCTTCTCCAGGCTGAACAACCCCAACTCTCCCAGCCTGTCTTCAGAGGAGAGGTGCTCCAGCCCTCTGATCAGCTCAGTGTCCCTCCTCTGGACTTGCTCCAGCAGGTCCACATCCTTCTTGGGTTGGGGGCCCCAGAACTGGTATTAGATAAACTGATAAGGATCTGGAAAGGGAAAATACTGACTGAGGGGAGGGATAACCTCATCCACAATACAGGCTGGGTGCTAACTGGCTGGACATGACCTCTTCAGTGAAGGACGTGGGGGTCCTAGTGGACAGCAGGCTGCCCAGGAGCCAGGAAGACCTCCCAGTGCTGCCTGCACGAACTCCAGAGCACAGTGACTGCCCTACCTAGCCCACCTCAGCCACACACCTTTTGTTTTAGCAGATATAGAGCTTCACTTCACTACCAGATATCCTACCCCAAGCCCTCTGCTCCTCTCCTTCTTTCCTGGCTGCTCTTAAGAAGCTTTCTGCCACTCTCATTTCTGTTTCCATGTAGCTTCCAGTCTGCTGGAGCCTACTTATCCGCCTTGTTTCCCTCACAGTGATCCTATATGGCATCTCTACTCTTCCCACAGCCTCTAGGGATACTAGGTCTGTCCTGGCCAACACCTTTAGCCTTACTCTGAACAACACAGGCCTCATTTTGCCTGCAAACATTCACAGGCCCACGGCAGCTTTTGTGCTGCAAGCAGCTTAAAACTTCTGGCCCTAAGAGGGGATGGCAAACATTTGATGTAAAGGAGAAAATTTATGAGTTTAATAGCAGAAATTTTAAAAAAGGATGGGAATTCTTACACAACTGTACTAGAAGATTTATAATACAAATAATAGGAATGGAAAAACATTTTGAAATTAAAAGAAGTCCAACTGAAAATCAAAGAGCGGGTGGATTAGGCAACACTGAATAAAAAACTTTCAGTCTTGGTCAATATTTCTCCCTGTAGCAATACAAGTGGATTACAAGTTTCAGCTTCTGCCACTTTGGATGGAAATGTTAGAACAAAGAAAATATCAGGAGAAATGAAAAATAGCTGGTCTGTTATCTTTCATTGATTTTTCACATCTGAACATCGTCTTTCATTAGCTCCAGTTTCAAAACCCAACACCTATAGTACCAATATTCCTCTTCTTAGAAATTTGTCCATAATTTTTTGTAAAAATCTTTTTTAAACCAGCAGACACTGCTTTTGGTCCACCTCCTTCAACTTCAGTTGAATGTAAATGTTCTTTTATCAAATACTGTTTCATTAATACTGCATCACATAAATCTGTGACAAAATGGTGAATATTTTAGTAGGTAACCTGCAGTCCACTCTCTCCTACTACAGTCTACATTGCCATCAGTATCTAAACAAGTTAGTTTAAAGTCAGCTATGTCTCCTCATCTAGAAACTGCAGTGTAAACTTATACTTATGCAGCATCATGGATTACATACAACAAATTAAATCTTTCTTTCCAGAGGTAGGTGTATTTGGAATGCAAATGGTAAATCCTGAGTTTCAGACAAACAAATAATTGCCTATCAGAACTCCTTTCCATACTAGTCCTTAGAGTATTGCATACATGTAAAGGGGGGAAATTTGAAAGAGTCAGATAATTGCCACAGGCATCTTTAATTCTAACAACACTTCCCAGTTGCAGATTACTATCTAGCACAAGTCTGAAAGAGGTAATAACAGCTAAATGGATATTACTATCTGCCATTACCTGATCTATCTGCACAATTACAGCACTTTGTGAATGCTAAATTTGCTTATAAGATCTAGCTTAAGAGCCTAAAACAACCCCTTTTCAGGAACAACATATCACCTACATGTTGTTTGGAACTGATGGAACTGATGGAACTTGCACTTAGAGAAAAATCACAGAAATAATTGCTTCCAGAGAGATTTCTTTCCCAAACCAAACCCAAGGGGAATGAATACAAGAGTCAACTCCATTTCTGAAAAGCAGGCATTAAGAGGCCAGAGAACTCCACCAAAAATTAGATTTTTCCTCTCCTTTAACAATGCCAGGAACAAAATTCTAAGACTTAAAACATCTCAAGACACACCACAGCTGTAAAAAAGAGTAAACAATCATTGCCTCTTCTCTGGCAAAGTCACAGTGATTCAGTCAAATAGAGTCCTATAGTCCTATAAATACTATAAATTGTTGAGTTCATGGGAGATCTATCAATTTTCACAAGAGCATGATGTGACCATCCTTGTATTGGCATACAGGCCTTTGAATACACCCTTGAATAAAAAAACACCCTTTATTCTGCCAAAACTAATCGCTTCCTTCCCATCAAAAAAGACCAAAGAGTCAAAAAACAATCACAGTCAAAGTGCTAAAGCAAAGTGTCCTCCTGGCATGAAAGGAATGTAAAATAAATTAATAAACAGTAAATCCAAACAGACATATTTTTTATCTATTGCTGATAAATAAACGTTGTCTAAAAGCTTTTTCAGACAAGTTCTTATACTTGTAGTATGGCCAGGTGTATTAGGTCAACCCACTACACCAGGTTTCTACAGATGGAAATTCTTTAAGAAGGAAAGTTCAGTCTTCTCATGAATTGGCTTGAAACACAAATAGATAATAGGAGATTCTCATTGCTCTATTCTCATCTACTCCACAGATTTCATATTGTGTAAGTAATTTATTTAGATTGTGAAACTACTTTGACATTGAGGATAGCTGAACTATTTCTGGTCACATTCACTTAATTTCATCTTTGCCAAAGAGAAAGAAATCAATGAAATATGAACAGCAAGAAGCAATATACCCGCCAGGAAAAAAAAAATCCAGGTTTTAAAAATGAGCACTCTGGAGTCAGTGAAATAATATATACTACTAGAAAATGTGCCATTGTAGGAAGTGTTTTGGTCCTGAAGACAATAAGCATTTTTCTGTTGAGATATCTTTGAATTACTGTGAGGCTTCTATTTCTAATATACTACATCAATGTCACCAAAAATATCAACATGCAAACCAATACGTTAAAAATATGTAAAGAGGTAGGTGCAATAAGAGACATCATCCATCCATCCATTCCATCCATCCATCCATCCATCCATCCATCCATCCATCCATCCATCCATCCATCTATCCATCGGTGGAGGTATGTCATAAGAAATACAAAAACACTTACTTCTTCTTGCTTAGGAATGCTGAACTTGGTGATCTTTGACTTGGTCCTGCCCGAATCAGGCTTGCTGGAAGGCACTCCCCGATATGACTTGGTCGTCTCTGCTGGTAACTTCAGCTTTGGAGACTCATCAGGAGCCTGGTCTTGACCGTCCATTGGCCTTACATAAGCTGTTGGCTTCTGCTGACCCAGACTGGGCTTTGAAGCAAGAGAGGGTGGGAAGTTTTGGACGCAGTGCGCCCCGCCATGCTTTGCTGACCTCTCTTGGACTTTGGTTCCTCCTTCTGAGCTACAGCTGAGCTTTGCTGGCTGCTGGACTCTATTGGTGTTGTCTCCTAATGTGGCCCTCAGCGAACTTTGCTGGGCAGTATTGGAGGAGGAGGAAGAGGAGGAGGAGGAGGAGGAAGTGGTGGAGGAGGAAGAAGAGGTGGAGGAGGAGGAAGAGGAGGAGGTGGGACTCGATGCATAGTGTTTTAGTTTCTCCAAATTGGATTTTTGGCTCGCCAGTTTGAAGTCACCCTTGTGTGACTCCAGCGACCGGTGTCCGTGTTTGCTTGCTCTCTGCTGGCCATCTGAAGTGACATTATGCCCAGACTTCTGCCAGCCCATTGTGGTACTTTTGCTCTGCTGGGCAGCTAGGGATGCTGGTGTGGAAGAAGTAGTGCTGGAAATAGGAGGAGGAGGTGGTGGTCTCGAGTCTGTGATATGATGTTCATCCGTCTTGGGGAGAGGTGTCTGAGGAACCCCTGGTTTTGGAACCCCAACGAGATGGCTCTGGTTTGACCGGTCAGTTAACAAGTCTTTCATTTCATCATAGTTGCCCAAAGTATTCTGGATGCGATTGGAAAGCTCATCCCCCTTGTTAGTCTGCAAAACAAAAATTGAGTGTTCTGCTACAGTCAACATAAGAAAAACAAAATTCCCTGCATGCTTCTGCTGAAATCTTTACTGAAGTAAGACAGCCTTATTCAGCAGCAGCGTTGAGGGATGAAATCGAAAATCCTTATTGTCTCTGAAGACACTTGTCAACATCTTAAATCTACCCTGAACTGGAAAAGCTATAAAGGGCCTTTGAGTATATAAAAAAAGAAATCTATCACAGATATCACACTGTAGTTAAAGTATATTACCTGGAAACTGGAAAATTTATTATTGCAACTGCACAGAATGGTTTAGATTAAACCTGACCATGATAAAACTTTTTTCCTGTAACCCAATGCGAGCTCTCCTTCAGTCATGAATGAAAACACCGAATTCCCAATTTCTTCCTCTGCCTGCCTAAGTTTTCAAAACCATCTGGGAAGCCACACAACATCCCATGTAAGTGCTGAATGAATTTGTCATCTAAGCCAGCCAAATGCTCTGAGGTGACTTGAAAACAGCTTGTGGGAAATGAGAAAAGTACAGATTATGTCCTTTCTTTAAAAATGCTCTGACAGAGTGCTCATTCCAGGGCACTCTCCTCTTGTAAAAAAAAAAAAAAAAAGGTGAACAGAACCCTTGCCAAATTCTTCACATTTCTCAGTGCTTGCTGTGCATAGCAGGGGAATACAGCCACCCTTCCTCCCCTTCAAGATT
The DNA here is from genome assembly GCA_003676055.1 of Chloebia gouldiae. Classification (NCBI taxonomy): domain Eukaryota; kingdom Metazoa; phylum Chordata; class Aves; order Passeriformes; family Passeridae; genus Chloebia; species Chloebia gouldiae. The sequence goes on along the minus strand of QUSF01000007.1, from coordinate 27,427,272 downwards.
AATTATTGTCTTAAAAATGATCAATTTACTTCCTGACTGAAAAGGCAGAAGCTTCACAAAGAAATAAAACAAGCAAACAAAACATAGTGGAAAAGATTGACAATTCTTGCTTTAAAAAGCCACTGTAAGCAAAGGGGTATATCATTAGTATTTTTACAGCAGAGATTTTTTTGAACCCTGACAAGATTCAGGCATGTTATGTCCTTTGCTTTATGTTTTCAGAGGAAGACAGTAATGAGGCAGTGGAGTTCACCTTTCTCTCTTCTAGATATGAAATCTGAATGGGAAAACCCCTATTGGTTTCAGAAGGCCAAGCTTTCATCTCAAGACTCTGTTTTAGAGGAAAACATAAAGAAGGAGAAAGAAGGGAGTAAAGGAAGTGGAGAAGATCCCCTTAAAGTTACGCTTAAAAACACAAAAGATGTGTCAACCACATCAGTTACTCTGGAAAACTGGGGAAATGAGGGAAAGTATTGAAGGGAAACTCCCCAGTTTGGAATATTTTATTTTTAGGGTTTCCTAGTAGAAAACCTGAACCCAGGAAAAAATGCACAGTAAATGAATGCTGTACTTGCAAACTTTTAGAGGTCTACAGTGGAAGCATTCTTACATCTAACGGTAGAAGCAGTCTTGTTTTTCTTCAAACTTTTCCCCTCAAATTTCAAGGACACTACCTTGTACACCTAGCTTTCTGATATGTTTTTGGTACTATGGTAACAGAGCTAAATATATGTATCAGTAATATATATTGAAGGGAGGGTAGGAAGGGAAGAATGTGAAAGTCTTGCATCTGAAACTTTGTATTGGAAACTTGGAGTAAGATGGCTCAAGGATCAACCACTACAGCCTGAGCTTCCCTCTGCACAAGAGGCTGTTACTGTTACAAAGACAAAAACCTGCTGTGGAAAAAAAATTGAAGGATTAACTCACAGATAGTAAGTCTCTTTAAAAAAGAGTGTTCTTCCACTTAACAGGAATCACATCAAGGTCCTAAAGAAGAGGAAACTATTCATGCGGCTAAAGATGTGGGAAGCATCACATACATCTGAAAAGAAAGAAGGCTGGAGATACCCTCACGTGTCTCCTGAAGTCAATGATATAACTTCTACACTTGGGCATCTCCTTGACCAGCAGAATTGTGTTCTAGAACACATTGAAGTGTTCCTTTTACCCAGTGCATCAGTGCATCTCTTTATGCTTCATTAGATCCTCCACCTTGTAGAAAAGTATTGTTTCAGCTTCCCTCTAAGGTAAGAAATCTGCTGTTGGGCCTGTACTCATTATAATTCAGCCAGAGTGCATGTGAGATTTCTTTCCCTGCCAGGAGCATGGCAACAATGACCACCAAATGGAATGGGGACCGCCCTCCCACAGCATGGACATCTTGTGAGGACAGCTCTCCACCCATCTGCCTCTAGCTCCATGAACATAAACAAATTTGTGGGCACGTCTTGTCCCTAAGAAGTCCAACTTCCCTAAAATAAGGTCTGGGTTTTTTTCTGATGGCTGCTCTGTGCATGGAAAGGAAACAAAAGCCTAATTGCAGATTATCTAGACTGTCAATAGTTCAGGGAAGTCATCGGGTTGTCTTCTACATGGATGTGATGTGAAGGTCACACATAGACATCCTGTATTGAGAGATCCCAGATAACCACAACAATAACTGCACCAAACTAGTATCATGGCATAGGCTGGCAACTGGTCTGTGCTGTTTATTCCTTCAAGATGCACTGAGGACAGCTTCAGGTAAAATTTTGTGTTGAGCTCATCTCATAGAGGAGAGTTCACCTACATCCTCTTGAGAACATGATGGGATCTGAGGTAACTTGTTATGAGCTTTAGTTTGTCCTATTATCTTCTCTGAAATATTGCTGGCCTTATTTTAGCATTCCCACGGGGAAAACATGGTCACAAAATGGGTAAGTAGGAAAAGCGTTCTGTGCAAACACATCTAACTTACAGTGTTCTGATATTCTTCTGCAAAGCAAGACAAATCCAAGCATTTGAAGATGGCAACATATAATGCTTCTAAAAATAAACCTGATGGCTGCATGGAAGGCCAGCAGAATTTTTTCTTCACTAAAAATATCTACATAGTTAATGGGGCAAGGTATTCTGTCCAGAAAATATCCAGAACTAATTTCCTACTTTTTCACTCCCCTATAAAAGAGATTTTATGTAAAAGATACTGGATTTCCTGTAATCCTTCATGGAGGGTTGCTATGGATACTTTGAACAGAATAAGGGGCAACCTGAAGAGTCAGGATTTTTGAGAAAATTCAATGTTACAGTAGTAGTGATACATGTCAAGGTGAGAGAGGATGTAAGATTTAAGAGATTTCCAGTCTGCCTTTGATTTTCAGATATGGTCTTCTGAATAGCATATCCTTTGGCTTTAGCTTGTGTTTCTCAAGCTGAGCAGTGGAATACTGAATTTAATCAGAACTTGCATTGAATGTCTGCTATAACTTCATTCCCCTCTGGAAACCCCTAAAAGGTGAACATGGATCTTTAAAGGGAGTACAAGTGGGTTTCAGTTTTGCTTTTGCAGAAAGGTTTCCTCTTTTGTAGATAGGCTCTCTCCACAGCCAGATCAAAAAGCCACAGCTCTTTCTCCCTGTACTGAAGGCTCACAAACGCTTGGCTTAGTTCAGAGAGCCCAATGGTCCATCGCCAGTGTATACATGATAATCAGAATATGCCACTGATAAAAGTTTTGATGTCCAATACTGTCAGAATGACTGATCACCCCAAGCAACTCTGCCACACCAACATAGCTGTGAGTTATACTGCTGTCCTGGGCTTTGCCTTTCCCCATGTCTCCTTGACAAAGTTAGCTGTAGGATGTATTTCTGCAGCACTCTCTTTACACATTTGTTCAAAATAGGGACACAGTGTTTAAAGGTAACAAAGAGAATGAAGACATTATTCTGCTTGCCTCATAGGATTATCCACTCAGTATCCTCTCTGCTTCTGGAGATGGCAATGATTTTTCATCCACTCCTATTATATTATATTTATATTATACTGTATATACTATAACTGAAGTATATTTATATATACTTTATATTATACTGTGGTTGCACAGAGGTGTCCTCTGACACCTTAACTCAGAAACTGCTGGTGTGTCCATGGCACATCACGTCTGTGTCATGACAGTAGGTACATTGGCACAGAAGTAACAATCGAAGTGATACCACTTTTATAGGTGGTTTGAGCTTCAGGATCACCAACTTGAGGCACCAAAGACAAAATAGTACTGGGGACACATAAAAAGGCCAGGTCCTTTTTGTGTGTGGTCTGTTTGACTGGACCAAATGGAAAATCATTAAGTCGTCACTGCAGCACAGCCCTCAAGAAATGCCAAGACACAGCTGACTTATGTTTTCCAGGCTTTTTTCCATGGATTAGCCCTTGACTGGTCTCACAGTAGACATTTTCAAGTAGGTCATTGAGGAGTTCAAGACATTTGACATGGTTTCTAAATGCCTTTGTAATGAATCTGAAATCCAGGCAGCTGGAGGTCAGCTTCAAGGCAGACAGAACTGTGTCCCTTCAAGGGACATGGTTTGAAAGTGGTAGATCTTTCTTTTTTATTAGGGACTAAATACAAGCAACAATCTGGAAGAAGAGCAAGCTAAGAGCTGACCCTGGAGCAGAAGAATTAAAACGCAAGCATGGAAGTCAAAGGAGCAGCCAGGTCCCAGGTTCCAATAGGTCTCCTGGAAAGAGGCACTAAAGCACCCTACAAGTGATGCTCCATGGAGGGAAAGGCTTCACAATGTGGCAGCTGTTACAGTCACTTGAACATTTCTGGAAAGGCACAGCAGAAAATACATGATGATGGTTCCATACATACATGCAGTCATTGGGTAAATTGAGGGAGAGGAGCAGCCCCCATAGGACACTGCTCTCTGGCCCTGTTCACCATTTTCAAGCTTCTGCAGAGGGTAAAAGGCCCTGCTTGACCTTCTAACAGGGAGTGATGAAAGAGAGATGTGCCTCATCAAGCTGCTGTTACCATGAGGAACAACACAAGGAGTTGAGATTCTTAAGCTACTTCTGTCTTTGGTGGAGGAAAAACATGTATAGCAGACAAATTTTCTTATTATCCTGGTAATTCTTATAGGGGAAAAAAGGATATTTCAGTACAATAGCCTTGGCCAGGGCACAATGTTTACAGTACTGCTTGACCTTCACACACTAGTTTAACACAATTGTTTTCTAAGTATTGCAAAAACAAGATACCTTCACCTTCACCTCCACCTCCTAATTTAATTCCATCTCAAATACTGCTGGGATATTTCTAGTTTATTTCACTTTTCTGTGCTGCTAAATACTAGAAGAAGCTTTATACACATACATAAGTATAAATATATATAAAATCTGACTCTCAGGGAATCATGCATGCTCTCCATGAATTTTGGGAAGCTACCACTTGTGGGAGGGTGATGAAACCTGGACAGTGCCTTCTGCAGGCTACATTTTTGTACTGTGGAAAAAATAAATAAACAAAGATTTGCCCAGCTGGGAAGCATCTACCTTGTACGGTTCACTGAAGAGGGAATAGCTCATGTTAAACGCGCCATTGTCCTGCTGGGCCTCCTGATTTCTCCTTTCCCATTCCTTCCTTCGCAGCACGTTTCTATCTGGCTCATAGACACTGGAGTAGGAGAGAGAAAAAAAAGTAAAATAGCTTTTTAAGAGTTAAAAATTAGAGGGCAACATATAAACCAGTGGGCATTTAAAAGTTAAGAACTCTGGTTTGCAGACAGATGGCAAAAATAAGCACAAACATGAATCAGATGAACACCAGTTCAAGTAGGCTGGGGAGGTTCAGGTGTCTGGGAATGCTGGTGCTTTCTTTACACAGAGAATAGATAATTAAATTCTTGCAGGAAAATAAAAACGAAATCACATGGCAGGATCTACTCTGTACAGAACTTCTCAGCTTGAAACGTGACAAAGGAAATATCTAAGCAACTTTGACAAAGACTAGAAGTTCTCTTAAGGCAGATGGTAATTACAGCTGTGAGTAAATAGAAATTATGAACATGTTCCCACTTATGACATATCCTTTGAGTGTTGTATGAAAATGCTCCTTTTTTTCACATGGCTGTGTTTCTGTAGTGATTCTTTCATTAACTAGCTCCCTAAAGAGCTGTTAAAACTATATGCTGGAGTGGTTTCCACAGTTAGGTTGCTTCTTCTGATCTCTGCTAATCAGCCAAGTCGTGAAACTACTACTGAAACAATTCCTCTTTCTGATGGATTTGACACTATCACAACCACAGAACATGAATAAATGAATAGTGGCACAACAACAGTGTATGTATGGCTAGTAGAGTGTAGCTGGAGAGAGAATAAAATCACTGCATTACACAACAGCAATAATTTTTAGAAATTAACAACTTTAGTTCCAATATAGACATTCAGAATAAAAATTAACTATTTTATTTTCATCATTCTAGTTTAATACATGACAACATAAACTAGAGAATTCTTATTCTGAATTTCTATGGAACAACACCTTTCAGGTTTACACATTTCAGTTTATTATGTTTTATTCCCCTCACAAAGGAAGCCAACATGTCTAACAAAATTAACATGTTATTTCAGGACAATGTGACAAGTATGCTGATTCCTATTTTGCTTATCTCAGCTAATGGTTTTACTCTGGCACAGTAAATCTGTAAAGTAGGAATATATATTAATGTCATGTAAGTGCACCATGTGTTAATAAGATAAACGTTGTCTTGCTAACCAGCTTCCCAGTTAGCAAAACATATGTTACATTGGCTACCCACATGATGCTACCTAGTATGCCTCAGGAAAGGCAGTCAAAAGGCCAACAGCTATCTGATTCTAATTTGGGACTTGAGGGAACTGAAAATACACAGGATATGTTAGATGCTATTAGTATTTAAAAACAATGCCTCAACAGTCACTAGATGAACAGAAAATCTTTTGTTTGCTTGTTGATGCTGTTAAGTTGAACAGGACTGCAGAGTACCTTCTGATGGGTAGGAGGGCAGATGCCAGGGGCCGAGCTCTCAAACACAGGGGTCCTTTGTGGAACACAGGGTTTCACCACAGCAGGTTGGAGACAGTGTCCAACATCACCTTGTCTACAACCACTTACAGGTGGCTGAGGGTTTTTGGGTTTTTATCCCATACTTTTCATGAGCAATGCTTGTTATTCACTCTAACACCCTCTCCTTGAAAAGTAGCCACAAGGAGACAATTGCAGGGATGTAGTTTTTGGGCATGGAAAATGCCTTCCTCCAGAAAGAAGGGGATGGTGAAGGCCTCCCCATGCATTCCTGGGAGTGAGATCACCTACTGCACATGCTGTACACGCTGCTGAGACCAGAGGCAGACCAGCTGTCACTGACTGCTGTGAGAGCAGAGGTCTTCAGTTACTGCCCTGTGCCATCGAGCCTACTCCCATCAGCTGAGTCAGTTAACAACCACCTGTGTCTAAACCAGACTTTCTGCCACACTTAATAACTGTTGTCAGGTTGGGTTTTTCTGGAGTTTTAAGCGGTCAGGTTATAACTTCATCCTCATCTATGTGTGTCCATACAGAATTTCTTGACTCTTTGAGATGATTTGCATTTGTACTCTAGCCTGCAGCCAGAGATGGGCAGCTTCCCTGAGATGAATTATAATACTGGTCTCTACCCAATTTCTAGGAAGTAAACAGATGCAGCATTCTTCACTAGTCCTCAAACAAATTTAAAAATTCTCTGGTGTGGTAGTCCTAAAGTGGAAGAACATTTTTATCTCTTTATTGGACAGAGATATATTTGATGAAGCCATACAAGTCATCAGGTCTCTGAACCCCCTTCTCAAATGAATTCACTGTTGGCAATGCAATGCACAACCTGCAGTAATTCATAATGATTATGCAAATGTCAGAACTGTGTGACAATGTCTAATACACCATCTACAAGCAGTAAGTTAGGAAGAGCTACAAGTTGAGAGTTGTGTTCCTTTGGTAATACCAGATGGCAAAATGTCTAGCATTTGTGAAGCTGCTCCTTATTTGCATGAACATTGCAGCAATCACATTTCCTTGAACGTATGTCACCAAATGTATTTATTTGTTTTGGTTCAAGGAGAATACTGCCAACTGCTATAATTGTCTTTATTGCAAACACTTCAGTTAATGGAAAATGATTCTTTTTAATAGATTTCTTCTTTGGTTTTTTTTTTTTTAATTTGCAATTTAACACAATCCCAGAGGTACCTTTTAATGGTTTAACGTGTGTTTTTCAATATCTAAGCCATGAAGAACAAGCTCATGAAAACCTCATTACTTTCTCCTCATCGGGGCATGTTTACATATGTGAGTGATATATGCATATATATGTGTAGTATTCATGCTCAGTTTTGTAAGACTTGGAGCCAAAGAACATACAAACATTCACCACTCAAAAGTCAACGTCATTCATATTTGTTTCATACAGGTCAAATTCCGAAAGGTGAATTCAAACAGTTTTTAAATGGTATACTGTTATTTTTAAAATTTTGCATCTGTTTCAAATTCATGCTTAAAGGACATGAACCAGAACGTGAGCAACAAGTCAAACACTTGCAAAAGTTATATATGAATAAAGGTTGTACTATAGAAATTTAATTATCTCAAATTTGGCACATTGCTTTTTGATTTATCTCAGCCCCAAGATCTGCCAAGACACATACTGGATATACCAATGAATTTTTCCTAAATGCCAGTGCCTCAGGCTCAAAGAGCTTTCAGCACGCTGCCACCACCCTGGCCACAGAACCCCTACCTCCTCTGCTTCTTCCAGGGTACATGGAATAATTTCACTCCCAGATATATCTGCCAGATCAGATTTCCAATGAATTGCTAAACATCTCAGAGTAGTATGTTTAATGAATTTTGATCTGCTGTGATACCTTTTGGCAGATTACCTGGATGGTTCCCAGTCTTTGGCCATGCCCACAGTGAGCGTGGCTCCTGTGAGACCAGAGGAGAGCCCAGGCACGCAGGTTCCTGATGGGAGGGTGGTAGTGGCACCAGCCTCCCCACAGAAACACTTACAGCTTTCTTCATGCTATTCCTGCCATCAGAAGGAACCATTTCCTTTAGTCCTTAATTAGAAATAGACATAGATGGCTCAGGGGACAGCCTAGGAGCAGAGCAATAATTTTACCTGAAAAACCTGGGGCTGGATTTAATCTCCTACGAAGTCCAAAGAGTTATGTTTTCTCAGGCTAGGCTGAAAGAAATCATATAAAAAGCTTAAAGTTTTAGGCGTTGAAAAGTCTCCTTTTCTTTTCTTTCCTTTTTTTTTTTTTTTTTTTTAAAAAAACCCACTCTATTCCTGATTTTCTCAGATATCACTTTTTGGAGCAACTCAAATAAAAAGGTCTCATCTCCATGATGAATGAGGTGGCGACAGTGCACCAACATATCCTCCTGTCCTTCAGTTTGGGAACACCCAAATTTGCATTCAGAGGAAGATGTCCTTTCCCACAAACGAAGCACTGCACCTTCACAGAGGAATTACATGGTGTGCATTAACGATGCTGCTTGACCTTTTCAGAAACCACAAAATTGCTGCATCACAGAGGGGAGATTCTGAAAGGGTACTGTTATTCTCTTACAAGATCACCATCCTCCTAACAGCTGGCATCTTTGAGGCCGTTAAAGACACAGATAGGTAAATTGAGGGTGAGATTGCTGGTACTCCCCTTTCTTGGCATCAGTTTGTTTTCTGGCAAAGGGGGGCTGTGACCCAGCCAGCTGTTACCAGCATGACAGAGGAAGGTGTTACCCATGCATACAGAGACCTGGCCACAGTTTCTGAACTTATCATTTGCAGCACCCTGCAATCTTGCCTTTGCCTTTCCAGACCTTCCAATATAATTTTCCAGTCCAAAGACTTAGTTCATTACTCTCTGAATTGTGAGGGCTTTGCCACACCCACATACACACACATCTTCCTTCTTCCTTCCCATGCACATAAATACTGTGATAGAAATTTAGCAGGAGCAACTTGTTTGTTTGCAGTTAATATTTACCTAGGAGGCTGATCTCCTTCACCTTGGCAGCTACCTATGGCACATAGCACAGAACATTCAGAACCTAAAATCTAGACATATTAATTATAAAAGCAGAGCTTAAACTGGCAAATCCACAGTTCCTGTGGGCTCCTGGCAGTCCTTTGCTAGGGAAGACCTAGTTTCCAGGGCTGAACTTCTTTCCCAGATTTTGTCAACCTCCCCACTCGTTCTTAAACTGACCCTTCTTCTTCCATCAGGAAATTAAAAAGCTCCATCAAAACATCATCAGACTACAATACCCACTGCTGGTGTCATGGGAGTGATACCATCCCCAAGCTGCTGGGTGCAGTCCACATCAGCACATGCTGATGTTGGTCCAAACAAACAAAAAACCCCACCTCAAAAACATAACCCATACAGTAAGTGACTAAAAGATATGTGCATTTCAAGAATAAACCTAGACCCATGAACAAGTTTTCTGCAAGGACATATATATCTTTGAAATTAAATTTTAGCACACAGTCATTTTTGAATTATGAACAAAGCTAGAACTGCTTCAAAGCAGTGGAAAACAGGCAATATTTCAAGAAAATAAAATTTAAAATGGTTTACTGATTATTCTCAACATTTCTCCACAAATTTTAATCTGGCACACAAATCAATATACTAAATTTCAGGCTGAAGTGAGGACATTTTCTTAAATATTTAATAGTCTAATTCTCTCCTGAATTACTACATTTATGCCAAAGTAGCTAAATAGAGTAAGTCAAAGGAAAAACTTACACAACACTATAAAAAAGCAGTCCAGCCCTGATGCAGGACAGTGATTATGAAACTCAATTCAGAATGGAAACTGGATTCTGAATTTCAATGTACCATCATTCCTGTATCTCTGCCATAGTTAATATCTGAAAAGAATGAGTCAGACTGAGACCCTGTAAAAGCAAAAGCTCCAAACATTTTTAGAAAATAGTCTTAACTTTAATGATTTAACAACAATTGAGATTGTCTTGCTTGCTGAATCGCCATGCATAACATAGTAATGTTTTCTATTTCATTGTTCATGTCCATGGTTTTTGCTGGCCAATTTTTAGGTACCAGTTCCATTTCCAGAGAAGCATAAATGGTGTCTGTTTGGACACTCATTGCTGACAGGGTAGAGGGAACTCCAAGGTATGGCAACCTTTCATTTTTGAGCATTAAATATTTTCCCTAATGATATCTGAACTATTGGTTAAATGATAACAAAAGAGCTGCCTTTGATGAACAAGTGTCATAATCAATAAAATACCGTCCTAGGCTACAAATGGCTTTTTTTAGACTTTTTATCTATCCTAAACAGCAGAAGTTAATTTGAGGATTTTTACAGTATTTTTTCCCATTTACAAACAGGAATGCCGTGGGGTAAAGCAATTACTCTGATTTACTGTTTTCACTTTGATTGAACATAAAGATGTAGCAGGGTCTCAAAAAAGCAGTAACTTAACAAACTGTGCTCCTATCCACAGACAGATAAAGTACCTACTTTGCTATTTCAAAGAGTTTACCTCCAGGCAGCAGCACAGAGCAAACATCAATCAATGACATGTGTCTAAGATGAGATTGATGTTTACTCTTACAGCTTTTCATCTTACATCCAATAAATTATTTTTCCTTCACCAAAGTGCCTGGTTAAATTTCATTTTTCACTTTGCAGTATCAGTTTTAAAACTTTAGCTTCCAGCAATTTTAAAGCTAGGCTTCATTGACGCTTCAGCTTTTACAGCCTGTTTATGATTTGTATTAGCCATGAAGCACTACCGACCAAACATGAATATGATCAGGGAAGCTGAGCTGGGGCAGCCTCTCGCACGGTGGCAGGTGCAGGCTGGAAGGTGTGAGATTACTTTAATTATCTGCCTGGAAATTCCAAGTCCAAAACAAGGAGCTGTATTTTCAGGGGCAGATATATTGCATCCACCAAACAAATGAATATACACATATCATATCAGCAAAATCAGCATTGGAGTGTTCAGGTCAGGTCTTCTGAGGGTTAACACTAGGCAAGTGGAAGGAACCAAGGCTAATTGTGGGTGCAGTTATTACCTTACAGGCACTCTACTTGACATTCACAAAATGTAAGTGTTTTGCATGCAACCTGACTGAATTTTAAATATGTATCAAAATGCTGAAAAGACCTAGGGCTGCAGTTAAGACTGGGACCTACGCTGTTGAGTCAGAGCATCACAATAGAGGAACATTGAAAATTTGTATTTAGTTAAACACCTGCTTTTGAAAGAGTACCTCTTCCAGCCTTGCTACAGACAAAACAAGCACATTTTATTCCCTCTGTGAAGTTTGCCCAATGAGCAAAATTGAGACATAATTCTAATTTATTTTTAGTTTCAGGAAAAATAACTTCATCATATGATAAAAATTACCAGTCCATACTTACATTACACAGATATTCAAAAATTCACCACTCTGTATTAATAGGTAATCCTATTTTCAATACCTTATTTTCTTTTATAACCCTAAATCTGCTAGAAAAATTGCCTAAAATGGTTGAAGATCTTAAAACACTGAGCCGAGCTAGAAACAAAACATTACAACAGCTTTAATTTTGCACTGCTCTAACAATATATTCTTTGAAAGTATATTCACAAGTGTAAAAGTCACCACTAATAATAGTATACAGTACTATAACCTATAACCTGGAAAAGGTTTCTTTTTCTTTGCAATTCAAAATTAAATTTAAAACCCCCAGAAACTGAGTGAAAATCTTGGCTACCAAGAAACAGATACTGTAGATGTGACAAAGTATTCCTTTTGTATCCTCATCCATGTCACCCAGGTAGTGATTAAAAAAATAAAATTAAGACTGAAGATCACAAACCTGACAGATCACAATTATACCCTTTAATTTAATTTTGTAAATGTTACTTCTGTGTTCTATTTTAAAAATACAACAGCCCATAGAGCCACAGAATCAGAGAAAGGTGTGGGTTGAAAGGGACCTTTAAGGTCATCTAGTTCCAAGCCTCTCTCCTGGGCAGGGACACCTTCCACTACACCAGGTTGCTCAAAACCCTATTCAACATGGCCTTGAACACTTCCAGGGATGTGTCATCCACAGCTCTGTTCCACTTGCCATCCTTACAGTGAAGAATTTCTACCTCGTTTCTAACCTAAACCCACCCTCTTTCAGTTTGAAGCCATTCCTCCTTGTTCTATCACTACACGCCCTTGTAAGAAGATCCTCCCCAGCTCAGCCACTGGCTCCCTTTAGGTCCTGGATGGTGGCAAAAGGTTTCCCTGGAGCCTTCTCCTCTCCAGGCTGAGCAACCCCAACTCTCCCAGGCTGTCTTCATAGGAGAGGCACTGCAGCCCTCTGATCATCTTCATGGCCTCCTCTGGACTCCATCCAACAAGTCCACATCCTACCCGTGCTGAGGACCTGAGCTGGGTGCAGTTCCCTTGGTGGGGTCTCACCAGAGAGGAACAGAGGAGCAGAGCCCTTCCTTGCCCTGCTGGCCACGCTGCTTTGGTGCAGGTACAGCTGCCTTTGGGGACAGTGAGTGCCAGTTGCCTGGCCACACTGAGCTTCTTGTCAATCAGCACCCCCAAGTCCTCCTCCTCAGGGCTGCTCTCAGCTGAGAGAACAATTTTTTTCTGCCTAACCTAACAGTGGTGAATTCCCCGGGCTGCTGCTACACAAGGCCTTACCTAATTGGCGGTTCCTCCAATTCCTCCTCACTTTCCTCTGCCATTGCTTCCCTGTCAAAGATGTCAGACACAACACCCCTTTGCCTGATTTCCTCCACAATGATTTCTGCTTTCCATTATATCCTTATGCATGGGAAACTGTTCCAGTTACAAGCTGCCAAGCCTGTGCCCTTTCTTCTTTTCCTTTGCTTTTATTCTTTAGGCTTCTTACAGTCATAATTAGTCAAAAAATACAACTTTTTAAAAAACTTTTTCGTTGTTGTAGAGAATGTGCACATATAGATAAATTATTCATATAGTCTTGGTCAGACTGAATGGTGCCATAAACTGAATTTACTCTTATCATTGCCTGATTTCTAGGGATACTCTGAACTTTTAAAATGTAATGAAAAAATTCTGGCCTTTTAAAAAATCTATTTGACATTTTGCAGTAAGTGTTTAATGCTTTATTTAAAATGTTTGTTGAACTTCCTTTTGATATGTTTGCCGAAAACTGGATTTCAGTCAATAAAGATTTTCAGTGTTAGTTTCAGTAATAAAAAAAATTTAAACTCATAAAAATTAACCTAATAAAAGTTTAAAAGTTTCCTGAAACTTCATAAAATCTAAATAAATTAAAAAGTGCCCTGAAAATTGTGAAAAAATATGTTTCGCCTCTAGGTCTTTTAGAGAAAAAAAAATCCCTCCTCGCTCCCATGTCTTTAAGCTACTTAAGTAGCCTGTTCCTTCCAGGGGGCTCTGTACAGTGACACATCTACCCACAGCTGTTTGCAGGACTGCTAAGTACTCCAAGGTATACTTCACATGGCATGCACAAATTCAAAGCTCTGCAAGTGGTAGAAAAAATTTTACCATACAATTCACCCTGATATAACCTGACAAAGTAGCAAAAGCAAAGATCATAATCACAGAATTAGAGAATCACAGACTCACTGAGGTTGAAAAAGACCTTCAAGATCAGGTCCAAGCTTTGACCAAATACCACCATGCCAACCAAATCATAGCCCTAAGTGTCACATCCAATGATTTCCTGAACACTTGTCTGCAGCACCCCCCTGGACACCCCTTTCCAAACATCCTTTACCACCTTTCAATGAAAAAATTCTTCCTGCTGATTCAACCTGAATCTCCCCTGACACGGGTTGAGGGAGGTTCCTTTTGTTCTGTTCCTAGTTGTCTGGGAGAAGAACCCGATCCCCACCTGGACACAGCCTCTTTTCTGGTGGCTGTAGAGAGCGATAAGGCCACTTCTGACCCTCCTTTTCTCCAGGCTAAACAACCCCAGCTGACTTCTTCATAGGACTTCTGCTCCATTGCCCATCTCTGGACCTGCTTCAACACCTCAATGTTCTTCTTATAGTAAGTGACCTAGAACTGGACGCAGCACTCAAAGTGTGACCTCACCAGTGCCAAGTACAGAGGGACAATCCCTGCCCTGGCCCTGCTGGCCACACTGTAGCTGATAAAGGCCAGGATGCCATTGTCCTTCTTGGCTACCTGGGCACTGCTGGCTCATGTTCAGCTGCTGTCAGCCAGCACTCTCAGGTCCTTTTCCACTGGGAGCTTTCCAGGCACTCAGCCTGAGCCTCTAGAGCTGCCTGTTGCTGTGACCCAAGGGTACGACCTGGCACTTTGCTTTACCAAAGCTCATACAATTGGCCTCAGCCCATTGATCCATCATGTCCAGATGCCTCTGAAGAGACTTCCTGTTCTTCCTCAACACTCATTCCCAGCTTGGTGTAACAGACTGAGGGTGCATTCAATTCTCTTGTCCAGATCATCAATTAAGATCTTAAACTGGGCTGGCCCCAAGACTGAGCCCTGGGGAACAGCACCTTAGGCTTTTCCTCATCCTCATGTTCCCCTCCATATCCAGTAAAGGATGGAGATTTTTCTCAGCCTTCTTTTTTTTTTTTTTTTGTTAATGTGTTTATAAAAACATATTTTATTATCTTTCACAGTGGTGTCCAGATAGAATTCTAGCTGAGCTTTCGCCTTTCTAATTTTCTCTCTACATGACCTAAAGACATCCTTGTATCCTTGCACTCTTTCTGAGTTGCCTGCTCCTTCTTCCAAAGGTCATACTCTCATTCTTTTCCTGAGCTCCAGCAGAAGTTCCCTATTCAGCCACGCCATTCTTCTTCCCTGCCAGCTTGTCTTTCAGCACACTGGGATGGCCTGCTTCTGTGCCTTTAAGATTTTTGTCTTATTGTATGCCCAGCCCTCCTTTGCTTTTAAGGGCTGTTTCCCAAGGGACTCTCTGAACAGTGTCCTGAACAGGCTGAAGTCTGTTCTCAGAAAGTCCATGGCTGAAGTTTTGTTGACCATCTTCCTTACTTCACCAAGAAATGAAAGCAATATAATTTTGTGATCACTATAATTTTGTGATTACGATTATGGCTTCTGATCAGCACGTCTCCCACCATCTCTTCTCTGTTCATGAACAGCACGTTAGCAGTGCACAGAGGGGCTCTGCCCCTGGTAGTTTTGCTTACCAGCTGTGTCGGGAAGACAACTTCCACTCTCTCCAGGAAACTCCTCAACTGCCATCTCTCTGCTGTGCTGTTTCCAGCAGACATCCTGCAAGTTAAGTCTCCCACAAGAACAGGGGGCAGAGATCATGACATGTCGGCCAGTCACTCATAGAAGCTTTCATCTGTCTCTTCATCCTGGTTGGGTGGTCTGTAACAGACTCCTAACCAGGACGTCTGCCTTGTTAGCCTTCCCCCCTTTTCTCACCCACAGGCACTCAACCTTATCATCACTCTGCTTGAGTTCCCTACGGGCAAAACACTTCCTGATGTACAGAGCCACCTCTCCTTCCTTGCCTGTCCCTTCCGAGGTGCTTGCAGCCATCCATTGCAGCACTCCAGTCATGAAAGTCCTCCCACCACCTCTCTGTGACAGCGACCATGTTGCAGTTTTCCTGATGCACCATGTCTTCCAGCTCCTTGGGCTTGCTCCCATACTGCTGCACTGGTGCAGCTGCACTTCAGCTGGGCTATCGACTTCACACCAACACTGGCATGCAACCCCTAGGCTTATCCCTACTGAGCCTGATTTTATACCCTTCCCATTCAAACCTGGTTTCAATCATTAAGCCACATCTAAGACCAGTTTACCAGTATGGAGGTAACAGAGTACATATTAAAAATCACTCTTGACATGCAAGCAAAAGGAGAAAAACTTCACAGGATGACAAAGATGAGTAGCTTTAAGTAGTTAAACAATTTCGGTGCTGCTAAGAATTCCAATAAAATGGGAGTGAAATATACACAAATTCAGCATCAATGTACAGATTCTGAAAACTCTTTCCTGTATTTCTGTTCTGATTTTAGATTAACATTCAATTATCTGATGTCCAAAGCATACCAAAATATAGACCTGAAGTACAGGGCACAGGATTTCAGCTTTACACAGCATTATACTTTCATGGAAAGCCAAAGCACAGTATTTCATTATGAATGTGTCAGCTATTAATAACCATCAAATCTATGACTCATGAAAATGTCTATACATGTTTTATTAACAAAGCAACATTTCCAATTTACTTTTACCACAATGGATAATGACTGAAGGTTCATCAGGGTTAATCAAGAAAATGATGTAAATTTTATACTGCATTATGTTTCACTTGGCTTAAAATGGATCTTGAGCGACAATCTTTTTTATGTGTTTAATCATGATTTACAGCATTGTGGAAACCACACAACAGCCCCATTGTGAAAAAAAAATGTTATTAGCAAATCAGTGCGTAAGTCATCAGATTTTATGTATTCACAGAAAATCACTTCTTAGGATCTTCAGCGGACAGGCACTGAGTTAGCTTTCTGTAAAAATAGAATTAATATGTTTTGAGATGCCTTGTTTTAATTTGTCTTTCCTTCAGATCTTATAGATAGATGGAGATCTTATTTTATTTTTTATTCTTTGATCTTATATATTGCAGAGGAACCATCACTCCATACAGGTAAGGCTGAACTAAATTTTAAACAGATCTGTACTAGCATATCTACATGATAAAAATATATTTGGATGATGGTTTTGGATGTTTTTAATTACTGCACATGCAGATAAAACAACCAAAGAAGTTAAACCCTATGCTAATCACAGAGATTAAAAAAAAAATCAACCTCTATAAATGCCCAAATAATAAATCCACTAATATCCCTATTTTTGCTTACATGAACACACAAATGTAGCTCACTATAACAAGAAACTGTGATTGTTTTTAGCAATCATTTGCTTGTATCAGTGTCTGTAAGCATAAAATCTAATTACGGGGAATTATGAAATTCCATCTTCATTCTGCTCAACTGAAAACATTTTGACAGAAAATAGAATGACACACCCATATTTATTTATAAAGATGGCTATATATAAAAATTTATCCTTAATCTATCTCTCTAGAACATATGTAGGCAGCTTGCTTTCACAGAACTAAAAGGACCACTGTAATAAATCTGGGTTCAAGAGCCTAAGAAAGTTGTGGCTATATAACTTCAACACACAAACAATGAAAAAAAGGATTTTAGAGAGGATATTTCACTCTCACAAGACACTAGTAGTAGCCAAACATTGCACGGTGCCATAAAGCTAAGCAACTTCTCTAAAAGACATTGCATACATTTAAAGTAAGAAAAATACAAATTCCTTCCCAGTTCTTTATTGTGAAAATGGACAGTGTAAACTGGACCTGAGGTTTATGCTTTACCAAATAATAGTATCACTACTTATCCTCAGAACCTGCCTAAGAAAGCTGCCTGCCACACAAAACATATGACATTTTTAGTATCTTATTCATTATATCCTGCTTGTTCTATCACTTTTGA
Organism: Chloebia gouldiae; assembly: GCA_003676055.1. Classification (NCBI taxonomy): domain Eukaryota; kingdom Metazoa; phylum Chordata; class Aves; order Passeriformes; family Passeridae; genus Chloebia; species Chloebia gouldiae. The sequence goes on along the minus strand of QUSF01000007.1, from coordinate 27,409,699 downwards.
CACATTAGCCCCAAGGGTTATGCAATCAAAATTAGAAAGAGAAGTTAGTCAAAACCAGCATACCCATGAATAAAAGAATAATTTACATCCACACATGAATAAAGATGTATGCATGTCAAAATGATGAAAAAATTAAAACTTTTATGCCCTGTGACTGTTGTAAGTTTCTTACATATGCTAGTCCCAATTAATTCTGACTACAAAGATGACTGTATCACATAACTCATGCTCACCTTCAGAGCTGCATAGAGAAGGATCCTTGTTTTCCCCCCTTAAGTCACATGCAATGGGAAGTGAGGTATTTTATCTCTCATTATAGCAAAAAAAAAAAAAAACAAAACAGCATTTGAATCACAATTTCAGTTTGTGCCTCCCTTAACATTCTGCTTCTTTTAAAAAGAATGCCCATGCCATAAATCCAAACCAAAACTTAAATACATCAGAAATACAAAAGGCTAAATGAAATTTAAGTGCAAAACCATCTCCTATATTTTAACTTGCAGAAACAGTGTGACTGTTCAAGTGCCTCACTTTCAAGTAGGTTAAAATGCATTTAAATATTTCAAAATTGGAAGGAAATGACATAAAAATGACAAAAAAATCACCCAGAAGCTTCAATGGTTGTGATAGATGCAGAAGCCAGAGATGCCTGTGAGGGGTGGTGCCAGAGCAGATGCTGTCACTTGGGGGAATCAGCCTGGTTCCAGGCCAAAGCAAGAAGCCAGTGACCTGATGAAGTTGGATACATGGTTCCCTCACTCCCTAACAGCTTCCTTGCCCTGACTACTTTCTCTCTGCAAATTTTATCTTTACCAAGAACAACAAAGCTTATAAGAGAGAAATGTTTTATTTTTATAGCATACTCTACTTGAAGTCTGAGTGCATAAATGTATATTTCTGTCACAGTAAATTATAAGGATATTATTTACCTGTATAGTATAAGGTGTAAAATTATTCAGTGTTTCATTTTGAAAGTGTTAAGAGGTATCTAAATTCTATGTGCAGTTGTAGAAACATGAGGAAGGATCTAAATTGTACATATTATTCTAAAAAAATGTATTTAGGAGATGTCTATAACATTTCTATTTGAATCTTCTGTAGCAAAGATCCCTTTTTGTTGTGTTAGGTAGCTTAGAAATCTTTGAGTAATTTTTTCTACATTTTTTTTAAATGTTTCAAAACATTTGACTTCAGTTTGACCTTCTCTCACTACAGTGCTCATGAATATCAAATTTGTGTGACCTGTCAGTAAGCCCACTGAAGCTGATTTCATGGGAACAACTTAGAAGGACTGAAATAACTCTCTGACAGGTGGCGCATTAAAAAAAGGGCCAGAATTTAATTATTGTTCTGTTTCACTAGGATAATAGAATATAACCAAAAGGAATTAAAGAAAACCAGGAAACAAGACCGAAGGAAATTCTCCTGATTTTTCCACTCCAGAAAAGCCAAGAAAATGCTGATTGATGCCTAACGTAGGAGATCTGCAATGTTAAAAAATTCCATACTGGAGGAACCCATCCTCCTTCTTGTATCGGCAGATTATCAACCCACGATCCCACAATTCTCTGGGGATGGGACAGGACTGAAATAGAAAGGACTCTGAAAACAAGACAAGCTCTGCCCTGATCCCTAACCAGATTCAGTACACTCAAACATTCCCCACGCTAAAAATCCAGCACTTAGAAGTAGGCTAATCACGCAGTTTGGATTTAGCTGCTCACATGCTCTCAGGCTCTCTAGTCTTAAAAGTGATGACATTCAAAACCCTCACAGTAGATACCCAAATTCTTGTCAAGAGATAACATTTGAACCTCATGGAAGGTGTTTAACATTTTAAAGACACTGGTAGGGTGACTCTGGTAGATGTAGCAGAACAATTTTTTCCCACTAAAAGCCGGTTCCTGGGGTGGGCTGTAAGACAAGTGAACAGTGGCAGCATTCTACAGTGCTGCTGGCTTGCAGAAACCCAGAGCAGCACTGAACAAAAAGATGAGGAACCTGCTTGCTGTTCCTTCCTAACCCTGATGGATTCCACAATGAAGAAAAAAATGACGAGGGGAGACTGAGAGAGAGCACAAAACTACACCAATCACCAGTGAACTTGATTTTTATTTCAAACCAAACAAACCAAGGTAAATTTCACACTTGGTAACTGGAATATCCCAGTGCAAAAAATAAACAGAAGCTGTTATTAACAAGAGAATATTTTGTTGTTAACATGCCATATTAAGCAGGAAACTGCCACTACATTTAGCTTTCCTTAAAATTTCCTAAGTCGCAATGCTGACAGAGTTTCTCAGTGACAAAGGAAATGGCAGAAAATTACTTCCTGATAGCTTATGGAAAGCAAAAAACTTATGATAATCCATTTGGGTGTTTTTTTAATACAAGTAAAAGAAAAAAAGCTCAGTGAATTTGTTCAAGTTTCTATTTGGGGCTGTTTCTTAAAAAAACTATGAAATAACTGTAATATGCATGGATCTATTTTGCTGTGAACCAAGACAATTTCTTTCTTAGTAACTCAAAAAAGATTTCTGAGTTTTGTACATGGTTCTAGAGAACATTTTGCTGTTCCTGATGTGTTCCACTAAATTAAAACTAATTTAATCGTTGGGAAGGCCTAAGTATCAAGCTGAAGGTAGTACCATTTAAAGCTAAGATAACAAACTTCATGTGCAATATGCCCTAGGGTGGCCCTGCTTGAGCAGGGAGGCCAGACCAGATGCCCCACTGTGGTGCCTTCCAACCTCACCCGTTCTGTGATTCTGTGATTCACCCAAAACTGACCCACAGTCGGGCACTGAGGAAATCACACACTGCCCTGAGGACCTCTGCTGCAGGAAAGTCGTGATGTAGCCCAGAAAAGAGACAGATGGATAAAGGAGTGAGGTATGAAAAAGGACAAATTGAGCTTGTCTGGTTTAGAAAAGAGAAGACACATGATAATGATCTACCCACCTATAAAAACTTGTTGCAGAGCGGACAATGATTAATTGTGTTCTCTGTCTGTTAAGTCATGCAACTTAATTTTCAGAAGAGGAGATGTAGATATGATTTTAGAAATGCTATCTAACTTTAAAAGGAAGGGCTGCAAGAGGCTGGCCATCAACTCCACAGAGTCCTTGGCTTCTTATCTCAGTTTTCCTCACAACTTGACCTCACCAGCAGACAGTTATTGTTAAGATTGTTCCTTCTTAGACAGGTTTAATACATAAAATAAACAAGAATGGGAAATCTTTATCCACTGAACAACATAACATCCTATCTTCCTTCTAGATGAGCAAAACTGCCCTCTGACATTATTACAGGGATGCTCCTCCTTCATAAATACCTGCCTGTTATCATTTACCAAAGTAAGACTTGTTCTCAACAATGAAGACACTTTTCTGGGAGGAACATACATCAAAAAGAGTATTTCTGGAGTAGGGACCTATAGAAGTCCCTGTGTGGCTACTCCGGAATCTTGAGGGACTCATAGGCACTATAAAGGTTGGATTCTCATCTGTCAGGCTGGCCTAGGTGCAGTTTCTGGGAACCCAGGGCATCCATCTGGCTGCCCTGGCTGTCTTGAGACCGTGGCCTGGGACTCAGAGATCTTGGCATGAAGTCAAAGACATTATTGTTCTGTGGCTTTGATTTTAGCCCATGGGAAAAACTGCCAACTTTGTATGAAGAATTACAAGCCACAAGGGTTTGAATAGTGGGGTAGGTGAATTAACACAGGGTGAAAAAGTAGAATTTTAGGGTTTTAAAAGAGGGTGTTCAAGGGGACAAGATGGATGGATATGGACGTGCCCTGACCTCCTTCTCCTTCTTCTTGCCCTCCATGTCTCGCTGTGATGGTGACACTTTTCTACTGGTTTAAGGTAGAGACACACTGTCCAACATAAATTATAGATATTGGCACATAATTGTAAACATAGTACACATAGTTTTTAGTATAAAATGGTGACACCACCCCAAGGGGGCTAGGGTCTGTTGCAGACTGACCTGCTAGACCGTAGCTCTTTGAGAAAGCATGCTATAGATAAGAGACAATAAACAACCGTAAGAAGCCGACCCTACGCATTCCGACTTCTTCTTTGGCTGCACGGGCTGGGAGAAAAAGACTTTTTTACGATCTGGGGGTCATCCTGACCACAGAATCCCGAGATAGTTCTTCTGACTTAGAGCCAGGGGTGGAATAAAGGTTCTATGCAGCCCAGCATTTGCAATGATTTTATTTGGAATAATTTGTGCTTTTAATATATGGGTTAAAGGACAGAGAAATTTTCCTTTTTTTCAGAAACTGATCTGTAAAATGCTAGAGTAGGAACATCTTTTCCACAACCTCTAAATCAACCATGTTCAGCTGCTGCAGACATGCAAGGCATGCAAGAGGTGACATGCAAAAACAAGTAAGAGGTTTTCTAAAATATCTTGGTTACAAAGAACTTACAATTACCTCTGACACTAAAAATTACAGAAGAGGTTCTACTCAAGGCAGTTCTACTTATATTTTCTACTAGAAATTTACTCTTCATTCCTAAAACTATCTGGTGCACAAAAGATCTGAATTGCATTTTACAACAACAGGAAAGGCAGTCCCTACAAGCAAGATGATTTTGTGACCATACTCAAACACCTGACATCTTAAATATGCCCAACAGTACACGTGTAAAGCCAAACACTAAGCATCAGCCATTCAGAACCAACTCAGGAAGATTCTCATCAGGGTGGGTTTGGGGAAGATCCATGAAATGTGGTAGAAAATCATGGCTAGCAAGAAGATATCTGCATCAAAAGCTGAGTCCCAGAGCTTAAGTTCACTGTACACAGTACACTACAAGGACTACTTTTCACTTTCTCTCAGGATTTGCAGCTGTGAGGTAAATACAGTCTAAGAAATTCACTTTGGGAATAAGGAGTCATGATATTTGAACTTGCCTATCTTGTGTTGCAATTTATGACAGACCAAGAAGACATTATTTAAAAAAAAGTAAATTAAACAATGATGATTTTCTATTGATAGGCAAGCTGAAAAATATTACAACTGCCCCTAATCCCATCAGAAAACTGTTTTTCTACTCTTACAAGTTTAGCAAAAAAAATAAAGAAAGAAGAGAAGAACTTGTCTGTATGGTGCAGATATATAATACTCTAGTTTGGGATCTGATTAGACATTTTCTAAAATGTGAAAATATGGCATGTTTTGTCACAAGTTGAAGTAAAGACTTCTTTTTTTAACTACTTTGGATATTTTTGCTTACCTATTCATGGCATGGCATTCTATTACTTCCATCATAAAAAGAAAATACTGTTGGTGACATTTTCTTGCAGAGACAGACATCAATGCTAAGCACTTAGCAGTATGTTATGTTTTTTCGAAGATGCACTTGGGGGAATCAAAGTATTTTATTGCACAGTAGATATTATTCTGTTTGAACTTGTATTTCTCCAAACTTAAACCATTTGCAACATTCTATTTCAGAGCATACATAACTAAGAACACTGACTGGGTCATATTGTTAAGTATTCAAACAATTCCTGCACATCACTTATCAAAAAATGCCTTTGGGTAAATATCTTTGCTTTTTCTTTTTCTTTGCTTTTCCTTTGACAGTGCCCTTATATGACATGTTCTCGGAAAAAATGAACCACATTTGCTCCATTTACTGGTTAACAAAAATAAAATTAAAAAATGTTATAAGCTATAAATAAAATCATCTAGTATTTGTATTGCACTAATTTGTCAGGGGTTGAACAAATGTTAATTATACAGCTTTTTAAAAATCAGGCTTGTTAATGTCATTTTTAATTTAGAATGTTACACTGTAAATGTTTTCCATTGTGTTAATTTACACCTGTTATTACAGCCTTCATTATTAGGTTTGTACTGGAACAGCTACTTTGTGCCACTGAAATTCGCTTAAAACAGCAGAAACAATTACTAATTAGAAGGGCATGTTTACTTTAATTATATTTATTTCCTAGTCTACTTTTATATGTAGCACACTATGAGAGTGTATGATTCAATTAGCCAAACCCATTTATCTTAGGCAATTCCTCAAATGACTACTGCTTAGAAAGACAGCAAATTCTTTCAGCGCTGCTTTGCCTCATAAATTTCATATGTGACACTAATAAATACATATGGTGACTCGGTACCACTTTCTATGTGACCTCACTGCTTTCTCTGATTTTTGTTAATCTGTATTCAGTAATTGCAGATTATCAGAATGATGTTCTGTTTAAACAACAAGCACTACTGTTTTAATTAAAGATCTTAAACCACTGACATGGTGAACCATCTTTATCATTCATAAACTTAGGATCAATGCAGATAAGCCCCCAGCTCATTCAGATATGCTCACACTGTGAAATTACTACCAATACTCATCCACTGATATCTAGAGTTAGTCTTACATATTACAAAGTGCTTTATAAATTTGCAAATTGGGTGCAATTTAAACTTCTGGGGAACCAAAAGGTAATGTCTTTATCCTTTACAAATATGACTCTTTGAGCTTTTCCAGTGGAAGCTGTATTATCTATCCACTCACACAGATAAAAAAAGAAAGACAGTCATAAAAATTCTTTACAAATTACTTCCTTGAAGCTCATTCTTAGTGTTATATTTTAAACCTTAAATGAGGGTTAAAAAAAGAGTTATGTTTCTAATTGATAGTTGTTGCTCCTATTCTATGCAAATTATATTAACAGGTAACACAACATACTGTTGCTTTCAAATAACATTATTTCAGTACTTACAACAAAATTCAGCTCCCTGAAAAAAATAAAACTGCAGATAAAACTGTACAAGCCAAGGGGAAGCCTCAGTGAGTTCTGTGTCACAGGGTGCTGTTCCATGCAGCCATCAAGGTTAACATTTTTACTATTCCACTGTCACTCCATGGGCACAGCAGCTGCATGGCACTCAAAGGATGCAGCCAATGATGCTGTCAAAGTGGCTTCCACAGGGCTACAGTTCCCCAAACAAGGGCAATGGTTGCCTCTGGAATGATGTGCAACAACTGTGCCTATCAGCAGGGCTACCTATAATGACCAAATACAGGAATCTAGTTCATCACACTTTGGACTGCTTGGGCTTCATTTGATACCTCCGTCACAAAGGGAATTTGTTTCTAGTTAAATTTCTCTTTAACATACAACACATAAAAAAAGATGAAAATCTAAACTTCTAATAGGAATTAAGCCATTATCTTATGTGGCCAAAGATCACAGACCTCCCTTCTCCTAACCCACTGCAACATAGAAGAAAAAACGGTGTATAAATAGAAAGCCTGATGTAATTCAGAAAAAGCTGCTATTTAAAACGTCAGCATTTTAAAAAAGCTAACAGAGACATATCTCAGCTGAGGCAATTATTTTGTAGGTTAAGAAGAGAGAGATACTGCTGCAATTGAAGATTCATCTTCACAGGGGTTCTCAGGAAAGTCAACGCAAATCAACCGAGGGAATGAAGTCAGTTCCCAGTCAGATGAACATATATTATGGCAGCTTATCCTTCCGCCAAGAGGAAAAGGGATCAACTGCACTGATGTAAGATCCCTTTGAGGATAGACCAAACACATGCATGCAGGGGTTTAACACACTTTAATGTACACAAGCTTACTTCAAGTATTTAGTGCCTCCTCTGTTCTGCTGTCACCTTTATCCACCCTGTGTGGTCACTGGTAGCAAAAGCTGACTTAATGGACCCCATCTCTGACCTTACACTAATAGCACCTTCTCTTTTATTTACATAGGAGGCACGGGGACAGGAGGTTATACAAAGTGCACTGGAAATTTCTAATAGCTAACTATCTTTAATAATGAGGTGTAGGATACCAAATCGAGTCTGAGTCACAACTATGTAAAATAAATGAGAATTGAAAATAAATGTAATTAGTAAAAATTTCTGATCGGTGTTTTTGTTTTAGATTTTTAAATTAAAATTGAGAAATCCATGTTCTGTAACAAAATCAAGCCAGTACACAAGCAGCTTCAGGCATGAGCAATTAAAACTTAAATGAAGGTAGTAGTTTTATTTTGTTGAAGTCAGAAATATATGTACTTGTATGGTACAAGCAGTTGTAATGAATTTGAGTTCTAAAGGTTTAGGATATATATATGTAAAGCAGGTACATGCCCTTTAAAAAGAGGTCTGTAGTTGTTACATTAAGCATACTTCAGAAGAATATGAGTTTATAGGAGAAATATATTGATTTACTCTAACACTTTCCCATAGACCTTGTAACCATGGGCTGGCACTTTCTAGGCTTTTTCAATATGCATCCTCCAACTCCCAAAAGGGTTTTTTTTTAATCTGCAACAATCGACTAAAAGCAATGATATATGCTCTTTTCCAACCAACTATTCACCTTGATCTGATGCTTTTCACCCCACCACAGCCTATTTTGACACAAAAAAAAGCCCATAGAGAAGCCTGGTATTTTCTCCAATGCTTGCAATGCTGACCCACCTCAGAGATTTTTTATTACTTTTAGCCCACATCCACCAGGTAGTAAGCTCACTGAGTGTGAAGGAGCACACCAGCCTCAGCTCTGCCTGGCCTTGCTGGTGCAGCTGGGAACCAGCTGGGTACAGAACACTCCATTTACACTCCTCTTGTCATTCTCCTCTTGCCTGTCAAACAAAGACTGAGGCATGACAGACTTTTCCAAAAGAACAAGGGGATGAACCAAAGACACTGCATCCAGAGGAAACCTACCAGTGCAAACAGACAGATAACACACGACACAAGTCACACGTTCTTTATACTCCTAGAAGAAAGTAACACTATTTTAACGCAACGTCCCAGACACAGAGAGCACAGGGAAAATGCATCCATCTTCAGTTCAGGAGTGATGGATAAGCAACAACTCCATTAAGCCATGCCTGTGATCTGACACTATCTGAAAGGCAAGGCTGCTTCCCAGGGAGCCTGTCTGGTGCCCGCTCCTGCGGCTGTTGTGCAAAAGGCTTCAATTAGTACTGACCTCAGCATGGAATATTTCTCCCTGGGTGACAAAGAAGTATCACAGACTCGGTGCCCTTCTCTCTGAGACTGGGGTGAAACTGTGCCACGGAGGATTCACCTCCCCCAGACACACTTGGAATATCATGGAGCAGGTCTGTAATACCAACTAAAACAAAGAAAACAGTTTCTTGACTGTTTGCAATGCAGGGGACTGCAGGGCAGTGGGTGTGCCCAGGCATGCTCCCCTCTGCAGGCTTGCCAGCCACCCTGAGCCAGGGCTGCTCCCTACTCGTGCTCACACACCAACACCTGCTCACACACAGGCAGCTGCACAGTATGTACAACATGGGAAAATAAATACTGTAAACGAGAAGTTACAAGAGACTGAAAGATATCCTCAGGTTTCACATGGATCCTGAAAACCAGAGGAAATTGCAAGGGAAAAAAATGTTGGGGGGGGGAATATCTGAAAAGTGGATGTCTTAAAGTATTCCCTACTCTTTTTTGCTAAAGCTGTTAAATTACCTTCTAAAGAGCTAACACTTCAGAAACATGGACCTGAGTGCTACTGTAGCAATAAAGAAGCTGCTGAAACACAGCATTCAGGCTACCCAGTCCACTATAGTTGATTACCTTTATTCCTGATTCACTCAACCCACCATCTCACCCAAAAAACCAAAACCAGATTCTTGCACATAGTTGGAGATCACTTTAAAGCATCTTAAAACCATTTTTTAAAAATCTCTTTTTACCATGAAATTCTGGCTGGATGGAAAACTGGGCAAGCATGGTAGAATCAAATGATTAATAAAGCAAGAATTCATCTGAATCAAAGGTAAAGCAAGCAAAAATGACAAGCAGAAGGAGAAAGCATCTTAAAAAATTACAAGAGAGCTAGTTTTGGATTTAAAGGCAACACCAAGCCTGCCAACTTCTCAAAGAGACTGCCAAGAAGCCAGATGCCATAACTGGAAGGATATTATCCAGAGTTTTACATCTGAGTCTCATGAGTGCCTTTGAAAAAGGACAAAAAAGGGATGTTGGCAAGAGTTCAACTGTTTAATTTCTATCCCCACCCTAAATATTTATTTAAAAGTCAAATTGAAACCATTGCAAAAATTAAAGACAGGATGAGTAAATACAATGTTAAGTATTTACAATGACCCACAAGGGCAAACTAGCCCTACTCAAGTACTGGAAAAACCTCTGGGAACAACAAATTTAAAAGGTCATCCCAAACTCCCTGTTTGAGCTGGGCTTTAGAGAACACTTGGGATCCCCGAGGAAAGGCTTGTGACAACTGGGTTTATAGAAGTGGTGCCTGCCTTGCAGCCAGGGTGGGAACAGGACTCTCCCCAGCTTCTGTCCCACCAGGCAGAGTGGGCACAGGGCTGACCCCATCAGACCATGATCTTCACCTATCAGTGCCCTGGAGCAAGAAAGCTGAGCTGCACAGGAGTTGGCACGGGGTGCCCAGCAAGAATAATGTCTTTGTTTTGGCCATGCTGGAGGCGTGTTTGATCTGATCATATCAGGGAGGAGATGCTGACCACCCCTGAGACAGACCACCAGAACAGTTTAGATGGTCTACAGCTTTCTCAGTCCTCATAACCAAAGAAACCAATGCAATGAGGCAGGCAAGCAGCCTGCCAGTAATGAGGTGCAAAAACCCAAATGCAACTGAAGAGTATCTAATCAGTGAACAGATGAAAGTTTGGCCACATCTGCTCTGCAGCAATGTCTCTGAAAGTGTCAGGTAGCACAGACAAATTGGATCCAGACCCTTTAATAAGAAATAAAGTGATCCTATTTGGAATTTTAGGGCGAGTGAAAGAACATTTACAGAACCTGAAAGCTCAAACTCTGATTTTACTTAATGTAGCCCCCATTTTGTGAGCACATAAGCACAAACATTTAAAATACTCGAATAATTCAATTTAAATCACTGCAACTCCTCCTGTGCATCAAGTTAAACATTTGCACAGGGTCTGTTTAGGTCACAGCCTTGTGCTGTTTATGCAGAAAGAAATTTGGTACCAGGTTGATTTGTATATCCTGCCATCGCTTGGCACCGAGCATTTGTAGCACTTGACGTTAACTGGCATCTGTCAAGTACTCTCCATAAAAAAGTTATTCAGTTGCACACACTGGTAATATGCAACTGCATATATTTCTCGGGTAAAGAAAAGGCAATTATTTTGAATTCTGCCATAAAATACAGCGTAAGTGTAAACTATGAACTGCAGAACACAAAAAAATGTAATGACTTTTTCAAATACTGGCCAAGTAAGCAGTATTTTATGAGACAAGAAACAAATGTTCAAGTCAAAACTGCAAATGGAAGTGACCATGCCTGCACCAGACTTGAAGGAGCACAAGATACACCCCCAATACTCTGACAGGTTAACATCTTATCTATTTAAACATGCTGTTGGTGTCTTCTCTCCTTCTAGACTTTTTACAAGCTCGTTAGGACTCAATATGGCTTTTGAGGTTTATTTTTTTTAAGAAAACACCAGCTAGTGTGCAAAAAAAAAAAAACCTTAATACTGAATTAACCTAAATCCTCCTTTTAGCTCGTTCAAGTCTTGTTTATAGTGTGCACACACCACTTTGCATTTACTATGAGGTTCCTCAATTAGTTCATAGCCAAGTTAACCTTCTATCTCCCAGCAAATATAACTCATGCTCATTTTATACAACACAGCATTCTGCTGGCTATTATCCATCATTTACAAGTGTTATTTGTCTATAAAAATGACACTAAAAAGTTGAAAAATGATTCTGCTCTGCCTGCTTCTGGATATGTTTTAACAAATGATACCAATGCAAAAGGCTCTAAGTCATGTAAGAAGCAATTAGTCAAGGAAGCCATAAATATTTTTTAAAAAGGATATAAATGATGGCTTGCCAGATAGTAAAAGCTCTAAAGGTTGCTACATAATAAAAGACTGAACCTACACATACATATCTGAGTAACTTTACCCTTGTGTGCAATCCCATTAGGATGAAGAAGGTTACTCAAGCAAGTAACATTATCCAGGTGACTGTTTGTCCTAAAATAGTTAAAATAGTGTTCTTCATTATTTATCATTAATGAAGTTAATCAAATTCAGTGGTACTTACTCATGCATGCATTGAATAGAAACCTGAACATGACATGCATATTTATGGAACAGAGATTGAAAGATCATTATCTGTAGGGAAGAAAATCCAGCAAAGAAAAGGATGTGTAAAATGTGCCTGTTATCTTATTAGAACATAAACTGTTTTGCTTTAAACATAAATATTTATTTTAATTAATTGAATTAACCTAAATAATAGCTTCCACACATGACAGCTATAGCTAATATATGAATTTCATGATTTCTGATGGCCACATCCATAGCTACCATCAGCCAACTGGTCTAATTCCATGGAAGTCAATGTAGCTCTACCAATTTACACATTGTGTGTCTGGCCTGTAACTCCCCATTAAGTGAACTGAAATAAAATATACTGCACGTCATCAGAAACACAAAAGGGAAAAACGAAAAGAAACTGTTCTATTTATTTTGCAGTTCACAAATAGGATGAGTATTCCCCACTTTCACCAAAAAGTTCTGAAATTGCAACTAAGTGGTTTTTTTATTTTTAAATTTAGATACCTGTAAACAGGTTCAGAGGCCAGACAGATGGGTTTGGCAATCCCAGAGAGAGAAAGATGAAAAAACTTTAAAAGTGCAATTATTAAATATTCATGCCACTGGCATTCTGTACCTTCAGAGAAGTTCTTACTCTATATACGGAATGAAATCTATGGTTAAACACATGAATCTACCAGCTATCAGTTTTGAAAGAGTTCATTATAATGTGGAGGAGAAAAAACTCTAGGTTACTACATATGCATTAAAATATATGGAGTAAATAGGAAAAGAAGACATATTTCTGCGTGTTCCTTGGCCTTTAAAAAATGACAGATCAATTTTCTTTTAAAAACATTCCTATTGCTCAAACACCTGAAGAAAAAACAGCACATTACCTTCAATCATATTTTCAACTTCAAAGGTGGTTATATTAACTCCTTTTTATTGCACACTTTAAATGTTCTAATTGGCACACAGCACAGTTTCTGTCACTAGATATCCATTAGTCTTTAATGGGTTTGAAATGGTCTACAGTATTACAGGGCTGGCTACTGCAGTCCCATTTACAACAATGCAAGGTAAGTGGGGCATAAAAACACAATGGTTAATGCCACTGCAAGCATTAAAAAAACCTCACTTCCTCCAGTTCCTCCAGTGTGTATCCTCAGGATGGTTTTGGCCGTCTCCACAAGTGCTGATGACCAAAACAAGATCAAGGGGAGGGGAGGGGACAGGACCACATTTGCTGCAGCCCAGTGTGTGTGCTGAGGCTTCTTCCACTCCATGAGCAGCATGCCCACCATAGCTGCTGCCCATATGGAATGCTCACCCAACACATATGGGCACTGATAGTCTGATACACCTATTAAAGGAAAAATGAGAACTGGGCAGCTTTGTTACTGTGAATGAGAAAGCCTTTCCCACTGACTCACTCTAGCTGTGTAAATGAAAAGAAAATCTGAGTATGATAATTCTTAATTTAATTCATTGCAATGCAAGAGGTTTTAAACATCCCATGTTTTATGATGCTTAGGAAATATCAAGAAAAGCCTACAGAAATCTGGAAATGTGTCAGCTACTATATAAAATAATTCCTCTCCCTCCACTCCTAGGTGAGTGCAAAGGCCACATAAAGATTCACTCCCTCATTCCCTCTCCCCCTACCCAGCCCAGCTTTTCAAGACAATTCGATGTGAAGGAATAATCATGTTCCTCAGCAGCCTTCTTTACTGAGTCAAAATAACTGATTCCACACATATAATGACAGAACCCTTCTATTATCCTTTAATTATGAAGTGGTGCCTGTTCAAATTAAAGCAGCATTGCTTACAAATATTTTCAGGCACAAAGGAAGAAGCAAAGTCAACTAAACAATTTGGTAAGAAAGAAGGTGAAAATATCTTGAACCTAAGGAACATCCTGTATTTCTGAGTTACAAGTGATGAGACAGTTTTTATTTGGGTGGTTTTACACAATAAATTTTAAAGAGTAGTTGCTTAAGTACATCTAAAGGTTAAACCTTCAAGCAGCTAATCTGTATGTAAGAACAAGTAACTGTCAAATACTTAACCTTTTACAGATTAAAACTGTCTGCCTAACAGATGTGAAATCATCATTGTTGTAATTGTCGTAAGTAGGTATCTGAGCATCTTCTGGAGATAAGATCTCTTTTTTTTTGAGCAGTAATTTTATGCCTTGGGTCACTTGCATGTTCACAGCTGTGATAAAACCACTGCTTTCCATAAGAAGTCATATGCCAGGACTTTATAACTGCTGCACTCATTTCCAGCACCCAGTTATTGGTTATAACAGGCAGTTTTAAATTACTATAAAATGAACTCGCAGGGTGACTGGAAATGTTTTATTGTTCAGTTGCTGGAAGTGGTTGTAAGACTGAACTGTTACAATAGTATGGCCAGGGCATAGGAGAAGAAAATGCTTCAATTTCTGATATGCTTCAAATGTTAATATACAATATTGCTCTTTGACAACACTTGATAGAAACACATACAGTCACTAGAATATGTCTAGAATGACATTACATTATGTTGATCAGTTATAAGTATTATGGATATAAGAGAAAAATATTTCTAGTATAAGTGAGTGTGGAAATGGAATTTTTCCCGTATGTTGCTTATATATAGCAGGGAAAACTAGCTTGACACCCTTCAGCTACTCTGTGTGAACATATGTTCTCACATGGGTCTATGTTCAGGCCCACATCCTGTAACTAGACCAGGCATTTCATTTTCAGTCAGAGCGAAAGGTAATCATTAGCCTGCCCACCAATGCAGTCATTTTACAAGCCCAGGATGTGACAGTCAGACATGTAGGGTTTGAGGTATGGACCTTAGCTCGGCTCTCATTGTGCTGCTCAGTACACATTGGGAAAGATGGCCTGCATCAGACTCAGGTCCAGGTTTCGTTCTTCTTTTCCCTTCAGCTTTCTGTAGCTTTTTTATCATTGTAGATGAAAATACCAGAGATCAGGATTCTTCTGGTTCAAGATGCTGCACTAGGTCCAGCACAGGGACAGTGACTGCCCTTCACTGACTCCAGCTGCTTCCTACATACCATTTTTCCTGAAAGACCTAAATTACCCCATAAGGAAATTTCCTGTAAGTTTGTCTTTTGGGATCAGTGCCAGATATTCAACCTGAACATTTTTCCTTCATCTAGTGATAAAAATGGTTTTGAAACTATATTTAAAAGAAAGATTTATTTTCCAAACCCATGTTTGTTTCACAAATTGGCATGTATTACATGGTCAACAGGGTTTCCTTGGAAAGCAAAGCATCTAGACTGTGATATCTCCCTGCCATCTAGTCCCTCTTCCACAGCTGTTCTTTTGAACCTGCTAATTGATTTCAGCCAAATCTGACAGAAGTTTCCAAGAAGTCTTACTGAAATCAGCAATAATTTAGTTATTAACAGTGCTAATAACTTGGTCCTTATCCGTATCAGCTGATGGCAGACAGTTGTCCATCAACCCACGAGCCCTGCTAAGTTCAAACACAGCTCTGAAACTGCTGAAACTGCCCCAGACCTGTTCCCTCCCCACGTCACCAGAGAGGAGCATGAGGGAAGATGCCATCACTGGCAGAGTTTATGCAGTGGGGCACCTGAATGACAGGACACAAAACTAAGGTGTCACTTTTATTCCACTGCTCAGGGAAGCTTTTTATTTTCCTATCTAGATTATTATTATTATTATTATTATTATTATTATTATTATTATTATTATTATTATTATTATTATTATTATTATTACCGCTGTCACTTAGGCAACTGTCAGTCAACCCCCTTTTGGTATTCAAAGCCCAATCCCCAAAAAAAAAAAAAATGTTTTGAAGAGCAACAAAAATGCCCACAAAAGCACACAACCACTTGCAAAGCACAGTGCAAATGACCGCTTGTACCTTAATTTGTCTGAAAGAGAGATGCAAAACTTGGTGTGGCTCCACCATGCCTATGAGAGGTCATTTCCAGGACAGAGTGAGGCAACAAGCACTGCCCTGCACTCTGCATCAATGCAGTTCCCCTACAAGTTTATTTGTGAGCTGAACTTGAGCAGGGAATGCCAGCTGTGCCATATTGTAAAGTGGATTTGTCATGTGGATTTATCTATACTTTGTCCATTAAGTCACCCTTGGGAATAAGCACTAGTTAGATCTCTCTGATAGATGCAAAGGGTTTTATACAGATGAGAAGAAAAAAAAAAGGAATGCAGTGATTTCAAGAGACTGAAGGAAAAAATAGAGGTATTATTAGCACATCGATAGGCATCTGAAATATAAATTATTTGAAAGCACATCACTTTATATATCCTGTTAATTACATGGTTAATATTATGGAATCTGACAACTCCCCATAGACACCAGCACTATTGATGAGTTCCATTTTATGTTAGAAATTCCTCTCTTCTTTCCAGAATTACCTCTTTAACCTCTTTCAGTCTAATAAATTCACATTAAAATGTGACCAGGAGTGACAACCTTGGGAGAGGACTAACCTCTCCCTCTATCATGTCATTTTAGCCTCAGTCTCAAATTGGTACAGCACTCCCATAGCTATTAGCTCAGCTCTTCTCCTGCCTCCTGAGTAGATGAAGCAGTATGTCTAATTAATTTACAATCCTTAAGTACAAAGGTAGCTATCAGCAAAACTATATTAAAATCAAACTACCAATAAGGTAATTGTATAATCCTAATTTTCTGGGATGTTTTCCACTAAATACCATCTTAGCTTTGAGTCTGAATGTTTCTGGAAGTTTAGCCTTACAGCCAAACGGAAGTCAAATATGTAATACATTATAGTATATCTCACTCAATACAAAAAAAAAAAGATAGATGCTCTTTAATACAATGAAATGCAATTTAAAGCCAAGTCAATAAGATAGTAACCTCTTATCCTCAAATGAGGGCTATGCTATACATCATGGGTTAGAAGTTAAAAATGAAGGGAATGGTTCTTGCCACTCATAATTCAAAGGTTGTTGTCAAAAGCTTTCTGTTCATAGAAATGCTATTGGTTTTATTCAGCTGGCAGAAGCTGTGCAGTATTCTAAGCAGCTCAGACAGATAGCTTTTTTAGCTATTCAGTTCAGAGCCAAATTTTCCTGAACAGCATAAGGACTTGATTTTGCTAATGTATACATGTTGCACTGTACCCAGTTCCAGAAATAACCCACATCCCTGAGTGCAGGCTGAGGTCTAGGGAGGATACATGCTAACAGCCACATTCCCTGTTTTTTGTTGGTTTTGGTTTTTTTTTTTTGCACTGGGAGAAGCCAGACACAGCCAGCAAAAAAAGATTGCTCCAACTAAGAAGCCCTCTGACACAAAGCTCTGCTGCTGCCCAGCTTCCTACATGCTTCTCACTGATGAGAAAATACTGAATACTGGGAGTGGGAGGCAAGGGTCCCACTGCAGCACAGCAGCAATGGGCAAGATCCTCCACTGAGCTCCCATCATCCTCATGAAACTCATTTTTGCTGGAACCAAACAGCTGAGGGACATGAGAAGCAACCAACCTTCTGCAGGCAGCCATCCTCTCTTCCTCCTCTCGAGCCTGCAGGGAACAGAGATGAGGTGCGAAATTCAAAGTCCCCTTATCTCCCCTGTTTTCTCTGGTTGTCAGACTAGTGATGCTTACCAGCATCCTGAAGAGCGTGGGGAGCCTTTTCTCTTTCTCATTCCCCTGAATAAACCCTTTTCTGCTGCCATGGCATTCCTGCATGGTCAGGGACAGCAGGAGAGAAGCTGCTCTGAGAAGCTGCTCTGAGAAGCTGTCAGCATCTCCCTTAAGGAGGGCAGGTTGCCAGCCTCTCAGAGCCAGTTATGTGCAGCCTCACCTCAAGCAACTCTCATTTCCCACTGTCACATCCCTGTACACCACATCATCCTTTCTGCTATGGCCATACCTGACCAGCACAACCCAGTCCTAGCCTTGGTCCTAGTCCTTTGTGGTCAATGCAGCTCATGTAAAAGACTGAGGCAGGAGGCAGAATGTTGGACCAGCCAGCGACTTCTCTAAGAGAGCCCAGAAGTGTTGCAAAGGCACAGCTGAAGCCTTAGGTGTGAAATCTCGTACTGTTTGCTCGGTGTTGTTTGGTGTCAGTGGCCCTAAGGAGTGAGCAACTGCAGCAGGAACAGATAGAAATGTTCCTGCTGACAGGAACAGAACAGGATGCTTATTTGTCCCATTTTCTTTCTGGAGGGAAATTTTTCTGCTGCTGCTAATGCTGAAATCTGTGCATCATGTTTGTGTCTGCACCAGGCTGGGCATGAGAGAAGCTGCCAATTACAGGTAGAGGCTATCATCAAAATTTGGATAGAAGCTGCTCATTTTGACTGTCCTACCTTATAGCAGTACTTCTCACCCTTAAACAAATTCTGGGGAATTTGGTACAGGCATTACATTAGCTATATTTTAAATCTATACACGTAAATTCAGTTAAATAACTGCTTGTATGTGTGCAATTTTCCACATATCAATGCCAGCATCCTGCAGACTGTAGAGCAGGCTGCTCAGTTTAAGTCCTCATGTATTTTGCTTGCTCATACATAGGTATGGCCATAGTTACTGACATTCTTTTAGAAATCTGACCTGCTGTCTACTGGGAATTACTATATGTCTCACAAGAAAATGCTGGATAGAGGATAAATCCTGCATGAGAGCATGAGGACACACATGCCTTTACCCTTATGTACTGCACATGCCTTTTCCCCAGGCACATACCTAGCAGGTGCAATCCAGACCTTCATTTGTCACTCAGACACCAGTAATGGGCTCTCCAGAAATACTCTAAACAGATTAGATTAGAATTATCTTCTGTCTTTTTAGACCATCTTAGCATTAACAAAAAAAAACTGGATATATTTTCCAGGCAAACTGAAAAATTGAAAGATAGGACAAATGTTCCCATCTCCTCTGAAATAATATTTACTACCTCTTGCTAGAGAGAAGCAGCTGGCTTCAGTTCATCTGGTGGGATAACAATAAACTTAATAAACGTAATGACATTAAAATCTAAACCTTCTTCTAAGATACTTAGTGTCATGGTTTGACACGGAAAAAAAAACTTTTCAAAAAAAAGAAGTTAATTTAGATATTGACACTTACAGTGACTAATTAAGGGTGGACACGCCTCTGAGAACACAGAGGGGTTAAAAGCAGAATTCTCAGGAAAACTCTTTTTCTTCAGTTTTGGTTACAGTGCAGCGCAAGACTCTGTCCTGCCCAGCAGGGCGCCCTGTACCATGACACTTGGGTACAAGGATAGGCTGCACAGCTGCATGCAGAGTTTGGCACCCAACTCTCAAAATAGATCTCAGTGTGCTCCACTGGGTGCAAAAGCTCCCCATAGGGAAAATGGGGAGAAGCCACTATCAGAGAGCCAGTTCTTAACATCCAGAGGCTACATTAGGAAGCAAATTTTATGCTGGCCAAAAGAAAATGTCAAACTTTCAGGTTTTGCTGTGATTAGACTTCCCAGTGGAAGCAGAACTCACAGCTTGAGTGTCACCTAAATACCCTCTTGGATATTTAGGTCAGACAAGGGGGGCATACCTCTCTTTGAAAAGAAAACCAAAGGACAGAGCTAAACACTCTGTTTTGCTAAGGCTCCAGTGGTTAAAGCAGAAGCATAAGAAAAGGGGAAGCCCAGATCCAAGTATCTCTCTAGCGTGAGTTTCACATCCAGAGATTCAGTCTCAAGGAATATGCGCTACTTACTAGGTCAAAGGCTACCTCTGGAAGACCTTCAAAGCCCTTCACCACACTCCCTGGAGCCTGATCTGGGAATGGAGGGAGCATGAGGCCAGGAGTAAAGTGGATGAAACATTCAGCTGGAAAAGGGGACTCCTGATTCCCCTGGGTGGTATCATCCCAAAGACTCAACAATGTGTGACATGCAAGCAGCACAGACAGCACGTGGCCATAGCGTATCTTGGACTTATCCAAGCCCTCATGCACCAGGTTAATGAGTCTGCTAATCCCCAAATTGCTTCTAGGTACGTATAGCAGCAAAGCTGGAGAAAAGTCGAAATGTTCTTCTGCCAGAAAACATCCGCTTGGGTGCCCAGTGCAGTGGTGTGGGAGTCATGGGGTTTTTCTGGATCATGGGGTTTGCTATGTTAATTCTGGCAAAACTGTGCACATAAACCACTATGTGGCACCTTCCCTAAAAGTGGTAAAGCTCAAGTAAGGATCTGCTTCAGTGGCACATCAGCTAAATTAATCTCCTGGCATAAACTTGCACTGTCTGGTTGAGTGAACAAAATCAAAATCCAGTCTCCAAATAAGCCAGAGAAATTTCTAGCTGATGTTGCAATTGCTAGGCACACTAAATGACATATGAAATCAAAGTGATTTTCAGTGGTTTGGATACACAGGGCACTAGTATGGTCAGTCCTGTATTCAGCTTCCAACATAGATATGCCTCCAGCCTGCTAACAAGCACCCTCTGTGGATTACTCCCATACTTTGACTATCCTGCCTGGTTTTGATTTCCACTGAAGACTTAAGGTTCTTCTGTGCTCCTTTAGCCCATTCTCCTCATAAGGAATGTCTCTTGCCTGAACTGACTGAATTTCTCAGTAATCACACACCTTAGATTACAGATGGCAGGTTTAGATACATCACTGTATGAAACACTGTACAACAAGCAATCTGCTGACATTCTATCATGCTTAGGAAACACAGTCTCACAAACAAGCCTGGCTAACCTCTCTCTTTTTAAGCCTATAAAGTGCTCATGCTCAGAGAGGATTCTTCTGGCTCACAACCCCTGGGAAGCTTTGGGCACACGTACACAGCACAGCAGGGCAGAGATCCTCAAGCTAACAGAGACCAGAGGAGGGATTTCACATATAGCACCAGGCAGACCTATAGCTTTGTTCTAGAAGCAGCATAGATGTACTTGCATGATGCTGAGCCCAATATAGTTACTCTCTTCTCCTGAAAAAAAACAACTATGGACAAAGCTGATCAACTCAGATGTTTTTCTCTATAAACACAACAGAATTTTTACAGCTCTGCAGATGTGATGTTCAGTGCACCTGGTGGCAAGTATCACACAACATTACCTCAGGTAAATACAAGCCTGCTGTTGATAACAATAGTGCAATTTGTTTTTATCATCACCCAGTATACTTTTGCACTATCTTTCAATTTATATGGCCCATATCAACTGTATGATAATTGAGTGTTAATTTTTACACCCTTTCCCTGAAGTATCTTTTCTGCTCTTCTGTGTCCTTCCAATGAAATCTTTATACCAGAGATTTTCTTCCAATTTTCTTCTTCAAGCTCCTGCTCCTACCTCTCTATCTACAGTATTGCTGGATGTATCATACCCAGGCTCTACCTCATCCTCTGCTTAACTAGTCCACAGTTCAAAGATCTACTTCTATGTCTTGTCATTATTATAAGAAGATCAGTTGCTGTTCACTTGAGTAAAAATATAACCTATGCTATTTTTCTGGTGTTAAAACTATGTATCACAGACTAAGAAAAGCATCAAGTGTACTCTTTTCCTATCCATAAAAGACTGATATTAAGGTACCAAAAACTTGACCTGAACATGTCTCATATTTGGCTGCATTACTTTTGCCTGATTGCTGAGCAAACCTTTGCAAACATAAATCTTTTCAATTACATCATATTCATGAATGTGTCACACCTCACTGTGTCATTGTGCCAGAGACTCATTAAAGATCTGCTCAGAGCTTCCTTCCTAATTTATATTTCTTCTATGAGTTGCTTTGATTTGAGAACTCTCTTTTGCAAAAGGAAAGACGTCCATTGTTTGGAGTCTAAAGGAAATGTAGGTGTTTAATTGGTGGATGTGGCTTTCATTATACTTTCTCTCTCCACCACAAATCCTCTTCATTGCTGTGACAGGTCTGTTGGCAGCCTGTATCAGACTGGGGGTAGATGATAAGTATGTCACCCAGATGAAGAAAAACACAAATTTCCTCCAAATTTGCTCAGAATTTCTAATTAGCTTAAAGGCAGTGTCCTAAATTAGTTCAGCAAACCACCATGAGAAAGTCCAAAGGAGACACAGCACTGTAAGTCAATAGGGTCTAGTAGTATTTTACACACTTTCTGGTTTATTGAAATCAAGTCAGCATCTTTGCCCTGAATATACTCCTTATTTAAACACAACTGCAGTAACATACAGTCCAGTAAAGTCCCCTGCTTCATTTCTATGCAGCCCATATCATAGTAAAGAAGGATCATTTACTAGATAACATAAAGAAGAAGATGCTTTTATTTTTACAAAATCAGTCACCAACTCTCATAGCACTGAGGTCCTTTCCCTCATTTCCCAAATGAATGCAGAAGTGGGGATGAAGGAAGTACCAGTCTGGTCACTGTTATGATTCTCTGCTGCCATTTCTCAATGGGGCTCATTACCTCCATCGCTCAGACCAAAACAAAATCAAACCCTAGTGTACACCCTCAGGGTTTCCAATAACCAAGTGGTAAGGAAGCATTTTCAATAAATAAGTTACATGTGGCTACCTTTTTTTATCTTACTAATGTAAAACTTAGTTAGTTCTATTTACTATTTATGGCCTTCTATGAGGGAGTTATGGCAGTGGTTGACACAGGAAAATGACAAATTTAATCTATCTAGATTTCTGTAAAATCTTTGATATGGTCCCACATAACAGCAAGTTTGCAGAGGGCACGAAGCTGAGTGAGGCAGGTGACACAACAGAAGACAGGATACGAGGCAGAGGGACCTGGAAAAGCTTGAGAACTGGACACACCAGAACCTCATGATGTTCAACAAATCCAAGTACAAGGTGCTGCACCTGGGTTAGGGTATCATATCCCAGATATGAGTGGATGGGGAGAAGTCATGGAGGGCTGCCCTGCTGAGGACTTGGAGGTTCTGGCAGATGAAAAGCTGAACATGAGCCAGGGGTATGTACTCGCAGCCCAGAACGCCAATGGCATCCTCTGCTGCATCAAAAGATGAGTGGCCAGCAGGTCAGGGGAGGCAATCCTCCACCTGTACTCTGCTGTCATGAGATCCCACTCAGAATACTGCATAGAGATCTGGAGTCCTCCACACAAGACATTAACCTCTTAGAGAAGGCCTGAAGGAGGTCCACAGAGATGATCAGAGATCTTCTCCTAAGAAGACAAGTTGAGAGAGCTGAAGTTGTTTACCATGGGGAAGAGAAGGCTCCAAGGAGACCTCACCAAGTACTTAAAGGGGGCTTTTAAAAATGAGGGAGAGGGACTTTTCAAACAGGCAGATGGTGACAGGACAAGGGACAATGGTTTTAAACTGAAAGAAGATGGGTTTAAATTAGATGCTAGGGAGAAATTCTTTAGCCAGAGGGTAGTGAAGCACTGGAACAGGTTGCCCAGAGAAGCTGTAGATGCTCCATCCCTGCAAGCATTCAAGATCGGGTTGGATGGGACCCTGAGCAATGGGGTCTTATGAATGGCATCCCTGTCCTGGCAGGGAAGTTGGAACCAGATGATCTTTAAAGTCACTTCTGACTCAAACCACTCTATGAGTCTGTAATTCTATGACTTTCCAACACATGAAGGTATTTTGTGCCAAGTCAGTTGGCCTACAGGGCAGGGAGCAACCCATGACCCATCTTGAAGTTGACTGCTTTTGAACATCTTTGAGGTGACAGAACAATACACAATCAAAGTGTATGACTACAGGCTCCTGTCTCTCCCTGCTTGGGGTGCTCTGACCTCCATAGCCCTCACACACTGACAGCTCTTAAACTGAAGTTCTCCTACAAAGATAAATATTTTGAGGGATACTGAGAGGGTACTCAGGATGAGGATGCCTTGAAGCTGTAAGAACATTCACCTGATACACACAAAATTAATGTAAAGAAATTGGAGAATAGATTTGAAGTTGAAAGAAATTGGGGTATTTTCAAAAAATGCAGAAGTTGACAGAAAGAGCACCTTTACACGTATGGGGTTGTTTATATTTTCAGGCTTGTATAATCGCTTGAATGAGTACAGGCACACTGAAAAATTATGCTCAAGATTTAGCAACCCCCATATGTCCCCCTCCCCCTGGACGTGCCCTGGAAATGCTGAAATAAAAAGAGAATGTCAGCAGTTTTGCCAGAACTCCTAGGCAGGCCTGTCACAGTGGAAACCTGACATCCAGAAGACCTGGAAAGCAGCCAGTTTGTGCACAGCATGTGCATCCTGTATGCCGGCATTCAGGTGCATCAGATTTATTATGCATGTGCAGATCACCTGATTTATTGCCAGGGTTTAATACCAGGTGCAGCAAGGCCAGAAGCATGCTCAGAAAATGTTGGATTTACTGCACGTACCCGGGACATCTGTGAGCACACACAATCACCTATTCCCCTGAGACTTCCTAGAAGGAAATACAGAAACCATTCCCAAACTTCTGCATTCGCTTTGGTTCCATGCTTGCCTGAAGACAAGACTTCTGGGATAAAGTAAATGCAGCTACTTCAGCATACTCTTAGCACGTATTGCTAGAAAACTTGTTTATACTTCCCAAGCCTCCAAAGATAACTGTGAGCGGATGAGGGCAAACTAGCAGCATTTCAACAGAGCTTCTCTACCACACAGCAGATACATTAGCACCTAATGAGTTATGATGACTTCAGCTTTAATAGATGACTTTTCTTCTGCCAACCAATTTACAGTATAAGCAAGTCTGAAATTTTATTAGTTGTTTTGGCACTTGAATGTGAGTTGAGCAAGGGAAAACACTCGAGCTATATATTTGTTCAAAAAAATCATAATTCCATTTTCTTTAAGGCTTTCCATTTTCTTTAAGACTTTACTGTGTTTCCAAGTAATTCTGGAAAGTGGGAACCAGGTGTATCTGATGGGCATCCAGGTCAATGTTCCAAGACTCAGTCTGATCCAGTACTGTAGTAGTACTCCATAGTAGTACTGTAATAGGCATATTTAATTAGTTCCCAGTGGTGCCACATGTAGTCTGATGAGGTGCTGAAGTGCCTTACAGAACACTCAATAGTTATCAGCATTTCAGTATCAGAACTTTAACACTCTGGGATCATGGGAGCTCTAAACTATAATGTGTTACTGAGACCCATCTGACTTCTCTGGGCAAGGGCATTTTTCTGCTGCTGTAAATGCCTTAGTTTGCACAACTAAGGATTTCACAAATGAGAGCCATCTCCAACTGAGATGCCACAGCCAACAGCATTTCCCAGGCAGTGTGCTTTGACTATGAGCCTCTTTTCTTTACAGCTCTTCACTGGTTCCCACTTTCCTCACCATGAAGGCCCTTTGTGGCCTGTCGCCAGCATTATGAAAAGTCATTACCAAAAGTTATTACAATAAGGCTTTCTAGTCTTCTCTTGACCCATTAAGGCTCTCCAAGTTTCCAACTAATCTCCCTCAGGGTATTCTTGTGCTGTCACTCATACTTGGGAGGAGACCTCATAAACATGCCCAAATCATTTCATTGTTCCTTTTGAGGTTCTTAAAAAGAAAGTTCTCAGTTTTCCCATCATGCTCACACTCATGGATTTGGCAGCACTGTCAGGCTGGTGGTTTGCTGCAATTGCTGTTTATCCAGATTATTAAAATAGTCCAGCCTTTCCTTTCTGACCAGTTTTGCCTTTTATCCATAATTTTCCTCTGTTTTTCACTTTGTCTACAAAGTTTTTAGTACTGTGACTGGCTTTTTGTCCCAAGTCTTAACAGCTCTTATTACAGCAAATCTGGGTCCCTATGAAGATGCAAAGTGCAGTGGTAATGCTGAATAACAACAGCAACAGGCAGAAGGGTAAAATGACACAGCAGCCACCCTACTCTGGAGTCAGTGCAGAACACTGACCATTCCAGCCCCTCAGTAAAGTATGGCTATAATGGGAACATAAGGAGTTTCACTGTTATTTCTATTGGGGTAATAGTTAGGATGTTGAGTCTTCTTGGAAACTTTCATTGTAATTTAATTTCAAATCATCAATGCTCCAGAATTAACTGCAACTTTCATTATTCAAATATTTTTCTTCCTCTTTTTAACCTTTATGATAATTTATTCCTTTCCTTTTTTTAGCTATACATTACTTTGCTCTGTGCGTGTCATAGAACTAATTTTTCTAGTTACTTTGACAAACCTGACATCTTGCAGCTGTTACACATCTTGTGTCAATTACATCTCTAGATAAAAAGAATTCTTAAACCCTGAAGGCTGCAGATGGCTTCCTGGAGAGGGGTTAATGGGTTAACTCCATCTTCATAATAAAGCCTTTTGGGGGTCCCTTTTCTTGAGCTGTTCTCTTCAGTCTGCTTCTCTTATGCCCTTCTAATTTTGCTATTTCATTTACTATAAGTCACATTCCTCTCTGATCACAAGAGAGGAACTGAAACACCAGTGTCCATCCATCCTTGCCCCCAACCCACCCAAAGGTGCCTGGGGGGCAAGACAAAATATCTGTCACCTGAACCTTATCTCCACATATCATGCAGGCTGCTTATGGCAGGGCACAGCTGAATGACCACAAATCAGTGGAATGACAACTCAAACCACCACTAATCCCTAATAAATTCTGGACTGTCCCACAGATTTGGGGATCTCCTGACAACTGGTGATGCTCTCAGCATCTGGCAAACCACTTGTGTCTAATTGGGTACCTTGAGATATTTACAATGTGCTTAATGGTTACTGAAGAGATTGATCACCCTATTCTTAATATCTATCCAAAAAGGGTATATAAAATCCTTTGATCTTGCTAAGGCAGCAAAACATGTCGAACCATCAGTTATGTAAAGGTGCTTGTTATTAATTTGAATACTGCACAGAGAGGAAAGAACAGAAGTACCATATAATGAGATATATTAAGACTACAAAAGAATTAAGTGAAGCCGTTACGTTATGAATCACGATTTTATTGTTTAGCAGTCAGCTCTTGATGTAATTCAGATAATAATGAATGGGCTAATTTCTTCCACCTTATTCAGGCAAAACTTCCCTTGACTTCAAAGAGAAAGTTGTCCAAGTGAGGAGAAGAGATTGCTGCATCTATCCCATAATTTGCAAATGCTTTTCTGAATATGAAGTTTTCCTTTATAACGGGCTATTGCCAATAACACTAACATTTACATAATGTAAACCTCTTACATAAGAGTCTTTCCTGCTCAGAAAAGATTTTTTATTCCTATTGCAAACTGCCACCCTAAAAGTTCTTCCATTAACCCTAGCACATATTAAAGTATAAGTATACTGACTTTCTCAGCGCACCATTTCCACTATTTTTCCTTCAGCTCAATTTTTTATTTCATTTTACCATGAATATTTTATCAGGAGAATGTGTTATTTACTGATTATTAGCAAGGAGATGATTTATCATTGCAAATATTTCTCTTTATCACAGAAGAGTGCAAAAAAGGGGGAAATGTACTAAGCCTTGTTACTTGTTATATTTTAACAGATGTCAGGAGTATTTGAGGAAACAAATTAATATATAGCCATATATATTCCTCTTACTCTATAGTTCTGTTTGTAAGTTACTACCCTGTAAAACTTTTCAAATTGGGACTTTTAAGTAATTCCTAAAGCAATGGCTCAAAATCTGAAAAAAGTGCTTAAGCATAACACCTTCTTTTTAGATCAGGGCAGGACTCTTCCGGTTTTTGACAAAACCAGATATTTTTTCTCAGATTATAAAGTATGCACTGCCATCTGGAACTTATTTTGACATTGTGAATCTTAATGCCTCAGAAAAGTACACACAACAATGGATGGGCACTACTTGATTATTTTAAATTGAAATTAATTAATTATGAAACAGCTGCAATCATCTAAATTACTTATTTCCCCTTTCAGTGAAAATGAATTTATAGGCATTTGCAAAGCATACAAAAATAAAAAGAGAGTCAAGAAGGTCTGTATGAAGGGAAGTAATGTAAAATTGTCTATGATCTGTATTTCAAGAAAGTAAATAATTAATAACTCCTAGAAAGCATATTAAGGATTGCTCATTCTATTATACAGACACATTGAGCAGCAAAATGCTTTAAATCTCAACAACAAAGACAGTACAGAACTCCATAAAATTTACCTTTCCAGGTAATATTTTTTTTCAGCAGAAAACAGCAAATAATTCACATTAAAACTACGCTGTGACTTTAAAGAAGCTTCTCAGTCATTGAATAAAGACAGATGAGCAATGAGTGTTAGAAAAGTTACCAAGGCATCAAAAGATCTACAGTCAAGGCCATTAAAGAATAGCTAATCTGCTCTAGTTTTAATTCTTTGCTAATGGGTTTCCTTAAATGTGCTTTACATCAGCTGTAATTAGTTCAAGATACTGCTACTTATATACTTCTAAGAGCAACAAAAAAAAAAAGGGTTGCATTTATACCACTTGCTATGTAATCATGTTCACACAGCCACACGCCCAAGTTGGCAAGGTCTTGTGAAGTGTGAAGCCTTGAAGAATGCCATAAAGAGATCGTTTGCTGGGATCTACAAAAGCTGGTTCAGCTCCAGCATCAAAAGCATTTATCTGTGCTTTCCTTTTTTGGGGTTATCTCAACACTATTTTACCTCAGATGTTGCAGAATCATCTGTACTAAATGGCCAGGGATACATTAACAGGTATACATTACCACAGATATTGGCAATACATACATTTTTGCTACCAATGCTATGGGTTTGGAACAGATTTTCATAGACAGTGGCAGTTACCAAAAACCAGACCCAAACCCAACTATAATCCTTGCCCTTTTCACATTAGAGAGAGACTGGGTTGTGAATGGGATTCATTCCTTAGAAAAAGGAAGCAAGAAGTCTTGGGGAAGACTTTTTAGAACTTTCCAGGACCTAAAGCAGGCTGACAGGAAAGCTGGGGAGAGTCTTATTACAAGGGCATGTAGTGACAGGACAAGGAGGAACAGCTTCAAACTGAAAGAGGGTAGGTTTAGATTAGATATTAGGAAGACATTATTTACTGTGAGGGTAAAGACACTGCTGAGACACTGGCCCAGGCTGCCCAGAGAAGCTGTGGGTGCCCTGTCCTGGAAGTGTTCAAGGCCAGGTTGGATGGGGCTCTGAGCAACCTGGTCTGGTGGAAAGTGTCCCTGTCCAAGGCAGCAGGGTTGGCATTAAGTGGTCTCTAAGGCCCCTTCCAACACAAGCAATTCTGTGATTCCATGATACACTTTGAAAGGCTGAGCTCCACGCACTGCAAACATGCTGGTGTACAAAACAATGTGGTGACACAAATTCAGACCACTCAGGATCATGGTGGTTTTCTTGTGGGGAGCCTTGGTAAATGGACTAGCACACAAACACCTTTTGTATTAAGAAATTCCTGACAGTCTTCAGGCCTAACCACAAATAAAGCACATTGTGACATTAATTTACTCTTTAAACTGGTGACAGTTAGTTAATTCAAGGTCATCATCCTGGAGAAAATGTTACACTGTCTTTGCCAAACAAAAATGAAGAAATGCATGCTTAGCTTTTATTGTTACTTTGTCCTTTAAAAACAGTTGATGACATGACAAGTTCCCTCCCTATGTCAGAAAAAAAAATTAAAAAGTGTCTTCTATTGGATGCATATCAATGTAATTATCTTCTCCAGAGTCTCTGTCAGCTCAGTCTGTTAATTTTTTCTAGGCTAAGGTACAATCATCTACTGCACTTGCTGTTCTAAAGCAAGTGAGCACAAAAACATTAGTTACATCACTCTCTCAGAAAATTGACAGACCTGAGAGATGAACGCTTCTGGTCAATCACAAGTGGTCAATGACAGAAGGAATCAATTTTTTCTTGGTGCATCACTAGGATGTAGACACCATTTAGCATCAGCAGAACAAAAGCTAACACACCCCCAGAGGAGATTTAGGACACCTGCCAACATCAATGCCTGAGAACAGGCTTCCCAAAACCTTCACAGTGACCAAAACAAAGAAGGCAAGGATAGAAACAGGGAGATGCATGGTTGGAGAGACCACTCCTGAAATGGCTTTTGAATCTGAACTCTGCAAATGCATATCAACAAACCTTTTTCCTTCTGATCCATCGATCATATTTGCATTTTTCTTACCACCACAGTTCATCATAATACCTGGCACCTAGACTGCACCATCATGGCAATGCATGAGCCAGGGAAGCCATGAGTTTCTCCCTAACATATTTCAAAAGTGATATGTGCAGAAAGAAATTATTGCAGCTCAAAGCAATCAAAACATACTTACTGTAAGAAGACACAACCTTCATCCTCTGTTTGTACACTCCTGCCATGTAGTCAAAGCAGGCTGAGCCACAAAGGACTCTTTCTCTGCTCCAGAACATGTGCAAACAACCACACAGAAGGACTGGGTTACATTAAGAAGTTGTGCAGTTTTGTCAGATACAACCCTCTTGTTTTTAGTTTTAAGTACTTACAGTTGTGGATCATCTTTATTGAGAAACAAAACTTAGCAACAAAAAGCTTCTTAGCAAAGATTTCTGGTCCCTTCTGCATAATTTTAAGTGTTTCCTTCCTGCTGAGACCACCGCTGCTGCATTGGAACTAATTTATTTTTTAAGAAATACATAAAGGGTCTCTGAGGCTAAGTTTAAATTGCATTCCTACTGTCATATTTCCCAAGATACATTTGTATCCAGCTCCTTGGTACATGCATTCAGGTTTAAATCTTCTTAAGAGGATAAAATGCAGTCCTCCTAAGTAACTAACACTATTTTTTGTTTGCTTAAGGTACTAGGAAAGTTGAGTTATCAAGTTGTAAGAGTGGAACACAAGTTATGCATTTTTACCTTTGAAAAGATACAGAAAACGTTTAGCACAGAATATTAATAATTGTCATTATGTTCATTTAACTGTCACTACAGTTCATTCACTCTTTCTCCTAAGTACAAATTTGTAGTTAGCCACAATTTATTCAGAAATTATGTACAGTATTACCTGAGTATTCAATTGTAAGTATCCATTATTTGCTCTCCTGGGGCCTTAGGCAGACCAGCAAGTATAACCAATGTCTTAATACTGATTTTTAAGAGACAGAAGAGTAGCCCTACTCTTCTGGTAAGTGTAGCCCTACTGGCAATTAAGTGACTCCAATGGATTTGGCCAGAGCAGGGGCCAGTGGCCTCCCTGGAAGCAGTCAGACAGTGAATCCAGTCCCCAGCAGCAGTACCAAAATGGGAATTCCCACTGCCAGCAGGGCAGGGTTTATGAAGAGCTAGTTTTGTTCAAAACCAAGGAAGAACCAATTACAGCTTTCCCTTTTCCTGCTTCCAGTTTTTCCCTAAGAACTTGTGGTTTTCCCCTGGAATCAGCATTACAGCTAACCAACCATATACAAAGAAAGTTTCCATGGGTTTCCTAGAAAATGCTATTCTTTGGAAATCTCATTTTTTGACAGGACCACTTCACAGTAACAACCTGATCAGTCTGTCTGATGAGACAACATGTCACACAGAATGTAACCTCCCTGATTTTTACCTGTATGTGATGCCAATTTCTCTTCATTTCTACAGCTTTTACTCCTATTATTAAAAAAGTAATAACCTGACTGTAACGTAGCTCTCTTTTTATTCATGCTTTGTCATTTCCTAGTCATAAATATGAAGCAAATGGATTAATTTGTTTTATGAAGTTAGAAACCCCTGTAATTAAACAGTGGCTTCCTTTAATGACAGTGTCATGGAGTTGAGTATGAAATTATTGCTAATATATGGATGACAAGATGTTCCCACAGCCAGTATTCTTTGCAATGCTCCTTTTTAATGGCCCATACTTCTCATCAACTAGTTTTAAGAAACTGTTATTTTCCTCAAGATATTCACAAAGAATGAGAAATGCTGCATGCATCTCATGCCCTCTTCTGAACCCTTCTCCAATAACCTAGAGTAAGGGTTTTGCCTCAACTTCTGATGAATACATCCCCAGAGGAGGACAAATCTACACATCTGAGTGTCAGAATGAAAGCCTAAAGGGTTGTTCATCTCTTGCATCACACAATTTGGCACAGGTACTCAAACAGTCCTCAGGGAGACAAATGAAAGCACATCCATTGTCCTACTGGTGTAACAGAATTTTACTTATTAGACAAATACAAATCACAAGCTTAAAAAACTAATTATTCTTAAAAAAATTAAAAAGTACTAAGAACTGTGAATTAGAGATAATAGTCCAGATTCTCATCTGATGTGAGCTAGCAAAGCCTCTGGACTCAGCGGAGACTCAAATTAAGAGGATGTGGTATATTACATCCAGCAAATGAGCAATCACATGGGCACAGCAGACATATTTTTTAAATATTATTATTCAGCTGATGTTTATAAAGTACTTTGACCATGAAAAGCTTGCTCTTCTTATTATTTATAATGTTTTAGCACATACAATTTGTTCAGTGCTCAAAGAAAAAAAAGTTCAAACAATAAAAGCAGCTCCTGACCCGAAGGGCTTCCAGCCTAAAAAACAGGCATCAAGAAGAGAGAACATGCTGTGAAAGCAGGAGAAGGGAACAATCTATAGTTATTACTTGTCTATTGTTTTCTCACAACTTATAATCATCACAGAAAGAGAAAATTTTTAGATGGGACCTCAGTGAGGGACAGGTGGTAACTGTGAGTTGACACTGGGAGGAAGGGAGAATAGGAAATACCACACAGAGAGAAATAAAGAGACCAAGATGTTTTCAAGCATTAATGGTTGAAAAGGGGAAAGAGGTAAAAAGAAAAAAATAAGGGGTAAAGTCCGAGACACAGGCTGGAGTAGAGTTGTAAAGGAGATGTGAGATAAAAGAGGACGCTTTTTTTTTTTTTTTTTTTTTTTTTTTTTTTGAGAGGGAGGTATAATTGCTGAGCATTTTCTGTGGAAAGGTCAAGCTGGTCCAGCCTGTTACCATACTGAGAGAGTGACCCCTCTCACCCCAAAGTAGCTGCTTACAGTTATCTGAAAATAAACATTGTGATCTCCTACTTTGACTGAAGAAGTATATGTAGCATTAGCTTTCTAAAACTGTCTCTGGTAAACACCATGCAACATAAGCAAAAAAAATCTTGCCTTACTCAAATATAAAATGTAGAGACTAAAAGCCAGGCAACCTGGAATCAGGAAGTTACAAAAGGTTCATTTATAAGACTGCTGGATGTCTGACCACTTTTTGTTAATAGCAACTTCCAAACAAAACGCTCATTGACTTCAAATGGAGCAGGAACAGACCCAAAGATAGCAAATGAACTAATAATTCAGTACAAGGTCTGTAAAACACACTGGGCCATCTTATACTGTGGCATCTGATATTGATCTTAGCTTGGAAGCTATACAGCTATACATTTTTTACAGGACTATCCAACCCCTACAAAACTGATGTTAACTCAAAATGCACAGAAGTATCAGGTAACTACCAAATAAACCAACTACATACTTGGCTTCTTTTACCTAAACAAACACTGTTTTGTTTGTGGCTAACAAACATCTTACATTCAAAATTATTTTCTTGTTTGGTACAACACAGTAAGTGCTTTAATACATCTCCTAATTGCTTTTAATGAATGGGGAACAACTCTGCCTGTGCATGTATCTTACATCAGCTTTTGAGGAGAGCCTTTACTGACTGGTCTTCACTATTGCTGTGGCTAAACCTAAGCACAGAGTTAAGGACCTGGCTGAATTTTGATCTTGATTTGTTAAATAAAGCAAATAACAAATGCCTGTAATGCAGAACTAGTCTGGGCACTCTGATTAGGTCCTTTGGTCCATTCATTTGCTGCTTTCCATCATGCATAGTATGTTTACTGATGTACAACAGGCATATAAAACACCTCCATCTGTGATTTTCCACCTCTTTTTGTCCAGTGTAAACAAATGCAAACCTGTAACACTGGAGAATCCACATCCT
This sequence comes from Chloebia gouldiae, assembly GCA_003676055.1. NCBI lineage: Eukaryota > Metazoa > Chordata > Aves > Passeriformes > Passeridae > Chloebia > Chloebia gouldiae. Next base: position 27,375,733 of record QUSF01000007.1, on the reverse strand, counting down.
TGACACTGGGCAAGTAAAACTACACATGCAGCACACATATAAATGCATAGAGAAAGAAGAACAGGAGTCGGGGCTGTGGTTTGAAGTCTGTTGATAACACATAACAGATAACTCTGTTGGTCAGCAGTAGCAACACCTTGAGTTAAGGTGGGCTGATCACGCTAAAATATTCCAAAAAAAGCTTCCCAAATGGGCACAAGTTTTGTTTATGCCACAGATTGGTATGTTTTCTTAAAATTCCTTTTGAGTTTGTGCTCAGCTTTCACTATTTGAATTATAGTAGTTTCCTGGAAAGCAGAAGTGCTATGGGCATCCATACAATCTGGGAAAACTACTGTTTAGTATAAAATAGCTTACAATATTCTACCATTACAGTTTACTAGCAAAATATTGTCTTATAGTCACTACATGATATATCATTACATTTTCTGTGTTATAGCAAAGCAAAAGACATAGCATGTGTAATTGGAAACAAAATTCATTAATAATATAATAACAACAATCTATTAAAATTGATTAGTATGCCTCTCTTCATTTGAAAACACCTTTTGATTTTTCCAAAAACATCTCAAATAAATAAAGAAAATCCAAAAAACAACAAAAAAAAACCACTTTAGAACAACACATTAATATTTAATTACTGCACTTCTAAGCAAACTGTTCACCAAATACTTCAAAAAGTGGATTTTCAGTCATAAATTAAGTGCACAAATTGCCATTATGGCCACATTCAAAAGAATAAAGGACAACATTCATTCTTGCTGAAGAGAAAATTAAGTCTCTTTAAGTGTTGCTCTTTGCCATGAAGTACTTTCTATCTATGTAGTGTATTTTATCTCGCTTTTTGGCAACAACTGCACAACTTTGAAGGCATTCTCATAAGTCTTCATAGCTGAACATCACCAAGTTCAAAAGCTTTGTTTTGGCCAGTTTAGTACAGAATTCACACCAGATTTCTTGAGAATGTCCATGACTTGCCCCGTGGCAAGCAGGCAGGATGGCAGGAGGGCAGCATGCAACATCCACCCTGCCTGCAAACGGGATAATGACCCAGGGCCCCAGGGCACTGCTGACCTTCGCAACAGGCTTTGGAAGCTTTCACTAAGCCAAAGTAAGCTTTTATTTATTACTGTTTGCATGACTTTTCAAAACTCACTATTCCGAACCACTTGTCAAACAGCTGCTTTGTGATGAACTTTCAGCCCATGATCTGATACTCCAAGCTAAAGCTGGTGGCAAAACCTAGTGCCCCAAAAAGGACTCAGAAACACAAAAGCAACCCCCTGGCTCCCCTCACTAGGCACTGCTCTGGGTATTTGTGCAGTTCAACCCCTACAAAGGGGTGAAAGTTTAGCAGTGAACACAGGCCTGCCACTATGCAATGACTTCTAATGTGCTTTTTGGAGCCCTTCTGATGAACTCACCTTCTAAACTGCAACAGCTATAGAGGAAAACAAGTAACAAGAGCTATGAAACCACAAGATTGCAAATAACGCAAATACAGATATTTTTAAGAAAGTAATTTAGCTGGAAAACAGCTGATGTCTTTTTGACCCATACAGGAGTTTTGTGGCAACCACAGTCATTTGAAAGTGGCACCAGAGCAGCCAAGAAGTGCGCTAAAAACGTAATGAGAAGAAGCAATGGCCAGACACAGCCTAGATCCCTAATGTCCCAGAGTTACATTGTTAGTTTTTCAAATTATTATTAACTCAAACAGCGTGCTCAGAGAAGAGAGTAATGGACAGCCTAGTTTTGCTGAAAAAGAAAATAGACCCAAAATTTGTCTTTATTCAAGGAGAAAGGGAACAGCATTCAAATGTGTAAAAGCATTATTTCTGCCACTTTTGTTTAATAGAAAAAATATGTAATTTAATTGTAAAACCATGCATATGGACTGTAAACTTAAAATCAGGCCAGAGATAAATGTTATGGTTTGGATATAAACTGAAAATTGGTATTTATAATTGAAACGAGGACATAACCTTAACTTGTGTCACAGAGAGAAACACTATAATTAAAAACTTTTATGGGGTAATAACTAATTTTGTATTATCCATGCTCTTTAAAGTTCCCACAGCAATGTAAAAGTTTTATTTGGCTCGATGTTATCAATGTATGCATTTATGAGCACCCACATTATGCAGCGCAAGCTGTTCTCATCATCCTGAGGTCTTTTGCGAGAGGCAGCTCAACTAACGGGACTCGCTAGTCCAGCTTCTTTTGCTACACCTGCCACCGAGGAGATAAGCCGGCGCTGTCGAACGCGCACCCTACTGACAGAAGCCACAGATCACCTAACACGGTTTAAAACAAAATGCACACCGGTATCTGA